>CM057450.1:1719083466-1720283466 GCA_016271365.2 Neoceratodus forsteri | reverse complement strand
ATCTCCTCTCTTGATTCCACGGGGATGCCTTTGGAGCCTGTTGAAAAATGGGCCAAATATCCCCTAACTGATATCCTCAGAAAAGGGGATTCTCCAACTGAGGCCTTCCCAGAGGCCAAAGCCATAGTTGACCCAGCCTTGGAGCTTTGGCAGCACCCACTCTCCTGCCCTGTGCCTTCAGCCCAGATGGCCCTCAAATATGCAGTTTCCATTGGCTCCCCTTCAGGGTTCACACAGCATCCCTTGATGTAAGGATTGACAACTGAGTCTGTGTTCCGGTGATCGGGTAAATCAAGAGACACGGATAGACCTCAGACAGAGTCCAAGAAATTGGACCATTCGGCCAGAAGGGTCTTTGCTGCCTCCTCGCTTGGTCTCCGTCAGGTGAGTTCAGCCGTCATCATGGCACACTTCTCCCATGCCCTCTTGTGCTCTCTGGATGAGGTGCTTCCTCATCTCCCCACGGACCTTCAGACCATGGTCAGGCAGGTCCGGGACCAGGGCTGGGCTGTTGCCAAACAGCAACTCCAGACAACTCTGGACATTGGGGATTCTTGTGCCCATTCAGTGGCGGCTGCAGTCAACATGCACTGCAGGGTCTGGCTGAGAGTCTCGACCTTTACAGCAGACACCCAGCACAAACTATTGGATGTTCCCTTCTTGTGTACAGACCTCTTCAGTCCAGGAGTAGAAGGTCACCTCAAATGTATCGAGAAGTCCAGTGCCACCTTGGACTCCATTAGTTCTGCCCAGAAGGAACCTCAGGGTTCCAATAAGCATAAGAAGTAACCCTTTCTGCCTTCTGCCCCTGCTGCAAAGCAGCCCCAGTACCAATCTGGGCAGCAGCAGCAGGCTCAGTCTTGGCATCCTCTGCCCAAGTCAGAGGCTCCGGTGAACCGTAAGCCTGGAAGGAAAGGTCCTGGTGGCCCCTCCGCTGGTCCTTCCTCATCCAAGCCTGCACAGTGATGGGATGGGGCAGCCACCCTCATGCCTGTCATGACTACTCTGGGTCCTCCCATTAGGGGATGACTCCGCCACTTCCTTTCTGCCTGGTCTGCTGTTACAATGGACAGGTGGGTCTTGGATGTGGTCAGCTAGGGGCTGCCTCTGGAATTCGAGCAGTACCCACCAAACTGAGCCCACGCCCCATGGGATGAAATAGTGTCCGCAAACACTCTGCCGCTCTCAGAGAAGACTTCACCCAACTCCTCCAGAAGGAGGTAGTGGCCCGAGTCGTTGATCCCCCCGGTCAACCCAGGGTTCATTTCCAGGTACTTCCTGGTCCCGAAACAGATGGGGGACTGGCGCCCCATTCTAGATCTGCACGACCTGAACCAGTTTCTCCAGTCATGCAGCTTCAGTGTAGTAAATCTGTCTCAGATCTTACCATCTCTCGAGCAGAACATGTGGTTCTGCTCCCTGGATCTGCCGGACATGTTCTTTCATGTCCCAATCCGTCTGTTCCACCAAAGGTTCCTCCGCTTCAGGGTGGAGGGAACCCTCTACAAGTTCCAAGCCATGTCAATGCCCCCAGGGTCTTCACCAAATGCATTGCAGTGGTGGCAGCCCATCTTCGGTGTCGAGGGGTCAGCGTTTACCCCTATCTCGATGATTGGCTTATAGCAGGTCCCTCCAGACCAGAGGTGGAGAGATCCCAGGGATCTGGCCCTCGAAACCTGCCTCAGCCTTGGCCTCCTGATCAATGAGGCCAAGTCAGAACTCATGCCTTCACAGGTGATCTGCTTCATCGAGTCAGAGCTCAACTCTTGCTGAGCCAGAGCCAGGCTCCCAGCAGACAGGGCGGAGGTTCTCTCCTCCTTTGCCCGGTCATTTCTGGCTGGGCAATTGCGCCCTGCCCAGGACATAGAAACATAGACTTTGACGGCAGATAAGGACCACTTCGCCCACCTAGTCTGCCCATTTCCACCACTTAGCCCACCTAGTCTGTCCATTTCCCTACCTACAGGATAAGCTGCAGATCTAGTTAACCAACAGCCTATTTCTTCCTACCCCCACAGAATTGCCTTATGTCTATCCCATGCATTCTTGAATTCTCCCACAGTTTAGACCCCACAACCTCCTCAGGAAGGCGGTTCCATGCATCCACCACCCTCTCTGTGAAAAATACTTCTTCACATTGCCCTGAGCCACCACCCCATCTTCAAATTGTGTCCCTTGTTCTTGCACATCTCTTTTCTGAAAGATGCTACCCTCTTGGACTTTGTTGATTCCATTGAGGTACTTAAACATTTCTATCATTTCCCCCTCTCCCTCCTTTCCTCAAGGGTATACATATTAAGCTCCTTTAGTCTCTTCCCTGATATGGCTTCTCTTGCAGACCCTGCACCATTTTAGTTGCCCTCCTCTGGACTGCCTTCATCCTGTCTATGTCCTTTCAGAGATGGGGTCTCCAGAACTGGACTCAGTACTCCAGATGGGGTCTCACCAATTGTCTGTACAGAGGGATAACAACTTCTTGTTTTCTGCTGGTGATGCCTCTCCCTATATGTCCCAGTATCCACCAGCCTCCCTACTGCCTTCTCACATTGCTTGCTAACCTTAAGGTCATCTGATCTGATTACCCCCAGGTCCCTTTCCATTTTTGTTGTTATTACTACCCCCCCCCCCCATTGTGTACTCTTCCCCTGGGTTTTTGTTTCCCAGGTGCATTATTGCACTTCTTTACATTGAATCTAAGCTGCCATACTTCTGACCATTCCTTCAACCTTGCCAAGTCCCTTCTCATCCTTTCCACACCTCCTTGTGCATCAACCCTGTTGCAGATCTTTGTGTCCTCTGCAAAGAGGTATACTTTTCCTTCCAGTCCCTCTGCAATGTCACTTATAAAGACATTAAAAAGGAATGGACCCAGTACTGAACCCTGCGGTACCCCACTAGTAACCCCCCTTTCTTCAGAGTGGACTCTGTTTACAATTACCTTCTATGTCCTGTTGTCCAGTCAATGTTTTACCCAGGCTAGCACCCTAGGACCTACTCCCAGGCTGGTTAATTTGTTTATAATCTTTTGTGTGGGACTGTGTCAAATGCCTTGCTAAAGTCTAGGTAGGCCATGTCCACAGCCGTCTCTGGTCTACTACTTTGGTCACCCAGTCAAAGAAATCTATTAGATTCATCTGACATGACCTTCCCACTGTGAACCCATGCTGCCTCTGGTTCTGTGCCCCACTGGCCTCTAGGTACTCAACAGTTCTTTCCTTCAGAAGCCATTCCATCACTTTCCCTACCACAGAGGTCAAACTGACAGGTCTTTAGTTTCCTGCCTCTGTCTTGCTCCCACTTTTGTGAAGGGGAATCGCATCCACCTTTCTCCAGTCCTCAGGTACTACACCATCCTCCCATGATTTGTTAAAAAGGGTAGTAGGTGGTGTCACTAGTTCTCCTCTTAATTCTTTCAGAATTCTGAGGTGAATCCCATCAAGCCCCATTGCTTTGTTCACCTCGGTTTTAGGAGTTCTTTCAGAACCCTTTCTTCTGTGAAAGGCATGGGATCAACCCCATCCAGCGTGCTTCTGTTAACTGGATTAGGTACCTCCCCCTCCTCCTCTTTTGTGAATACTGAGCAGAAGTATTCATTCAATATCCCTGCTCTTCCACTATCCCTCTTTGCCCACCCACCGTCCTTTCTATTCAGCCTCACTATCCCTCCCTTTGTCTTTCTACACTCCCTGATGTACCTATAAAAGGTTTTATCCCCCTTCTTAACCGAGTTGGTTATCTTTTCCTCAGTTTGGGCCTTTGCTATTCTGACTTCCCTCCCTGCTTCCTTCCATCTTAACTGGTACAGTTCTGTCCTGCTCCTTCTGTGTTTCCTTATACTTCCTAAATGCTATCTTTTTCTTCCTAACCTTCCCCGCCACCTTTTTTGAGAACCATAGTGGCTTTTTCTTTTGTTTTGATTTGTTTATTTGCTTCACACAAAGGCTTGTTGCCTCTGTGATGGCAGGTTTGATGTTTCCCTATTGTTGCTCCACCCCTCCTTCTTGTCTATTTGCTAGTGCTTTTCTAAGGCACTCTCCCATCTTGCCAAAGTATCCTGAAGTCCAGTACCCTCACTTTTGTATGGCTTGACTCTGTAGCTGAGTTTATCGTGAACCACACTGGTGGTCACTTGTTCCCAAATGGTTACCCACTTCTAGATCTGAGGCTTTCTGTGACTTCTGGGTTACATGGTGGCCTGCACCTCCATGGTCCGATAGACCCGGTGGCATATGCGCCCCCTTCAGTGGGAGTTGGCCAGCTAGTGGACCAGCATCTAGGTCATTTTGACCAGCTGGTTAAGGTAACCCAGAAGATGTGGGACGCTCTCCAGTGGTGGATTGTGTTGGAACATCTGCAGGGAGGGATCCCATTTGTCCGCCCCAAGCCGGCTGTCGTCCTTACGACCGATGCCTCTCTCATGCGCTGGGGTGCCCACATGGGGAATCACAAAGTCCACGGGCTCTGGACCCCTGAGGAATCCCAATGCCATATCAACCTGCTGGAGCTCCGAGCAGTTCGACTGGTGCTGGCTGCATTCGCACCGTTCCTTCTGGGTCAAGTGGTCCAAGTCCAGACTGGCAACACCACGACCATGTACTGTCTTAGCAAACAAGGCGGCATGCACTCCCGGCCTCTGTGCAGGGAAGCACTCTGCATCTAGACCCTCATGAGCTGACTGGAGGCAGATCTCTTAGCCATTCATGTAGCAGGAGCCTTGAATTGGCTGGTGGATGCTCTCAGCCATGTGTGCGAGGCGTACCACTAGTGGTCTCTCCATCAAGAGGTAGTTCACAGCTTATACAAAGAGACGGCAGAGGGCATTTCCCCTCCCTCGTCCTGGGAATACGCTACCTTAGCAGCCATACCTAAACCAAATGGAAATAAACTAGATCCATCCACTTACCGACCGATATCCATACTAAATACGGACTATAAAATCTATATGACAGTATGGGCCAAAAGAATAGAAAACATCCTCCCAACAATAATATATCCAGACCAGGCAGGTTTTATTAAAAATAGATCCACTATGGATAACATTAGAAAATCCCTAATTTTAATAGAATACATCCAAACTCGGAAAATTCCAGCGGCTTTTATCAGCCTAGACACAGAAAAAGCTTTTGATCATGTACATTGGCCCTTCCTATGGGATTTCCTGAATCATTCATGCACTGGTTGAGTGGGATATGTCACTCTCCAAAGGCATAAGTTCATATAAATGGGGGACTTTCCCAGCCAATTATGTTACACCAGGGAGTGAGACAGGGTTGCCCCCTGTCCCCCTTATTGTTCGTTCTTTACATTGAACCCTTAGTTGTAGCTATAAGAACATCTAACATAATAGAGGGTATCCTCATGCACCAACACAAATACAAGATCAGCCTCTTCGCTGATGACATCCTCCTCTCCCTTTTATCGCCTTCAGAATCGGTCATCGAGACATGGAGAATTCTCTCAAAATTTGAGGAGCTAGCTGGGTTTAAACTAAATCTCTCTAAATCGAAAGCGCTTTTGTTCAATTTTAACCCCCCCCCCCCCCCCAAATTCTCTGAAACGTAGCTTCAATATCAAATGTCACGCTACCATTATAAAATATTTAGGTATCAACATTTCCCAAAATCTACAGTTAATTGAAATAATTAACTATGAACCTCTCTCTAACTCGATTAAAAAAGACTTGGAAAGATGGACCCATCATCCACTTTCCCGCTTCCAACACATTGAAACTATTATAATGAATGTGTTACCCCGACTACTATATTTGTTTCAAAACATTCCATACTTCCCATCACCTTATTACTTTACATCATGGGACAACATGATATCAGTATTTATATGGAACAAACAAAAACCACGTATTCGGCATTCAATATTAAACTGATCGTTGGCTCAGGGTGGAACAAACCTCCCCTGACCTCAAAAGATATGCCAAGGCCGCTTTCCTTGGAGTGCTCCTCCTCTGACTCTCTGAGCAATTTGATCCACTCTGGAAGAAGCTAGAATTTCACCTGAATGACATGCACAACATTAAAAAAAATAATCGTTTCCTCCCCTGGAAGGTCTCCTCCCATCAAGGACATTACTGACATTGCCTCACAAGTTCTGAAAATCTGGTTCCAGCTACGCGGTAAAGAACCATTTAAATTAATTTATGAATATTGTAAGGTTGTATCAGAAGATGAACTTTTCATTCCATCTTACAATGACCTGACCTTCTCTCGTTGATGGAGATTAAGATTGGAGCAGGTGTTTCTGGGTCCTAATGGGATACTATCATTTGAAGACCTCAAAAACAAATTTAACTTACTAAATATTGACCATTTTAGATATCTTCAAATCAGGAATAATTTATTATGAAATAGACTAATTCAAGTAAAACTGACCCTCCCAATTCCTCCACTCTTAAAATTATTCATGGATCACTCCTTGGGTTATGGTGGGAATCATTTAATTGGGAATCTATACGAGATCATGCGTGATCTAACTAAATAATCAACTGGCTCCATATTGATAGGATGGAACAGACATCTGGATCTGCAAGCACCCAAAGAAGAATGGGTCTCCTCCGCTTTACGTGCCGTAAAAATCACTCAATCACATATCTTGAGGGAGTACTCATGGAAGTGTAGGTCAAGGTTTTTCAGGTCACCGGCACGTTTGACAAAATACCTCCCAATTGAATACAGGGTTTGTTGGAGGGGTTGTGGGAAAGGATGGCTGATTTGGCACATATCATGTGGCTATGTCCACTCCTGATGCCATTCTGGATCAGTCTGCAAATAGAAATCTCAGACAATCTAGAAGAATCTTTTGAGCTCACAGCCGAGATGTTGCTGTTGGCTATTTATCTGGACCACTCCCAACCCCTCCCTGGGTCAAAACTCTGCTGCCTATTTTCTTGTTGGCCGCTAAAAAATCCATAACAAAAAAATGGATGACTTAAGATATTCTGACCATTCAGGATTGGAGGCGAATAATGATTTCTATATATCAGATGGAAAGTATTACAGCAAAAATTAATAACCAAACCCAGAGGTTTACCTCACTCTGGCAGAGATGGACGCTTCACCAAGCTAGGATAGACCCTAATTTCTGCCTTTAATGAACTTGGGGTCCATGGGGTGGGGGGAGGTGATACAACAAAAGTACGCTTTGGAATCTTTCCTATGTTATTAAAGGGGTATGTTCCCTATCTGCACATGTTATTTAAGCAATGATGCCCAACAGGGTGTGTGTCATGCTGTGATAACATCACGCCTCAGGTGGTTGGGCACGAGGCAGCAGGCCGAGTGCATCCAACAACTGAGGCGTGACATTATCTCAAACGGCACACACCCTGGAGGGCATTATTGCTATTATACAATGGCTCATTGTTATATATAAAATAAAATAATTTTAAAGAATGTTTTTATTAGTGTGGAAAAATATTTTAGTTTCTAACGAGGAGATGCAAAAAAAGAGCTCTATGATGTCCATATTGGTTCATAGCACTGAGACTAGACCCGTGATGTTGTGCTGTTGTTTGGGATATTCATTGCAGACATATCATGGGACATCAAGAGCAAGATCAGTCTGTTTGCTGATGATACCAAGGTTGGTGCGGTGGTGGATGACCTAGGGGGATGGCAGGGGTTGCAGGATGATCTGGCAAAGCTTGAAACCTGGTCAGACACCTGGCAACTGGGCTTTAATGTCAAAAGTGCAAGGTGATGCATTTTGGGATGAAGAACCTAAGGAGGACTTACCAGCTAGGGGAGTGCAGCTAGCCCAGACAGAGGAGGAGAAGGATCTGGGTGTGCTCATCACAGGTCAATGAACAACTCGGCACAGTGTAGGAAGGCAGCTGCAAAGGCCAACAAAATGCTGGGTTGTATTGCAAGGATATATCCTCGAGGAGGGAGGAGGTGATTCTGCCACTGTATAGGTCATTGGTTAGACCACACCTGGAGTACTGCGTGCAGTTCTGGCGTCCGTATCTGAAGAGGGACATTAAGTTACTGGAGGAGTGCAGCAGGGGCGACAAAGATGATCAAGGGTCTGGGGGACTTATCATATGAGAGAGAGGTTGAAGGAGTTGAACATATACTCACTGGAGGAGAGGAGAGACGGGGACATGATTGAAACCTTTAAATACATGAAAGGAATAAACAAGACAGGTACAGAGGGCTGTTCAAAGTAAGGGAGGGAGGGCCACCAGGGGCCATGAATATGAGACTGGGCGAGGAAGGTTCAGGAGGGAGATGAGAGACATTTTTACAAGAGAGGGTGGTGGCTGGGTGGAATCGTTAACCTGCAGAAGTGGTATGCAGTAGAACAGTGGACTGCTTCAAACGAGGATGGGACAGGACAAGGGGGAGGGTTAATGTAGGGGAAGGGTGAAGGGAGGGGCAGCTGCAGAATAAGGGGTGCTAGCTGCACATTCGAGCAGACTTGATAGACCTCTAGGCCTTTATCTGCTGGCAAATTACGTATGTTCGTATGCTGGGATAACGTCACAGATCCAGTCCCAGACTGACCAGAGACCAGGAAATTTTCTTGCCATTGTATAATACTAATTTTAAGAGTTCTCTCTTAGATTGAATACACAATGCTTTCATTATGTAAACTCTGAAGTAATGATCATATCCCTACTGACTGTAATTTGTCTCCTGTTTCCCTAGAAAAGGGATAATAAAAAGATATTTAAAAAAAGAAGAGGTAGTTCACAGCTTGTTCTTCCACTGGGGCATCCCTCAGGTGGATCTGTTCGCCTCCAGGGAGAGCACAAAGCTGAAGCTGTTCCATGCCCGCCCCCCTCAGGAGGGCTCACTGCAGGGAGGTGCCTTCTTGAGGCTGTGGGCCCGAGGCCTCTTCTGTGCCTTCCCTCCACTTCTCTTGATCCACAAGGTGCTTCTCAAGGTCAGGAGGGAAAAGGCACAGGTGATCCTGGACGCCCCAGACTGGCCCCACCAGTTCTGGTTCCCAGATCTCCTCAGCCTCAGCACCAGGCTCCCGAGGTGTTTTCCAGCACACCCGAACCTGCTCTTGATCAGTCGGGGAGGGTATTCCACCTAGATGTTCAATCCCTGCACCTGACAGCTTGGTTCCTGAGCGGCTAGAGTTCCAGACTTTGGAGCTGTCCGACGATGTACTTCATGAGGTTGAGGCATCTAGGAAGGCGTCGACCAGGAGGTACTATGCCGTCAAATGGAAGAGATTCTTCATTTGGTGTCAGGGCAAGGGCCTGGATCCTTCATCCTGTCTGGTTGCTAGCATCCTCGGCCACCTTTGGTCTCTTTCCAAAGGAGTCTTCAGTCTGCAACCCTTAAGGTGCACCTGGCAGCCATCTCTGCTTACCAGGTGCAGACTGGTCAGCAGATGGTGGCACAGGAGAAGGTGGTGTGGCATTTCTTTAAAGGCCTTGACCATATTTCCCCTCCAGTGTGTAAACCACCACCACCGTGGGATCTACTGCTGGTACTGGCAAAGCACATGGGCAAGCCATTTGAACCGATGCACAGGTGTGAGATGTCACACCTGTTATGGAAGACCACCTTCTTGGTGGCTATCACAGCCAGAAGGACTGAGGAGCTTCAGGCACTCTGAGTCTCCCTATCTGGTCTTCCACAGGGACAAGGTTGTCCTGCACCACAACCCGAAGTTCCTTCCAAAGATGGTGTCAGAGTTTCACCTGAACAAGGTGATGATTCTGCCAGTGTACTACCCCAGTTACACCTCGGAGGCTGAGTACAGGCTTTATACCTTGGACCTGAGACGAGCACTGTCTTATTACAAGGAGCATACGGCTGAAGTTCGGGGAGAGGTTCACCAGCTGTTTGTCACCTATGCCAAACCACACCTGGCAGACCTACAGCAAAGCAGGTGATTGGCAGATGGATAAGATCATGCATTGATCTCTGCTATCAGTTGGTGGGCAAGGAGCCTCCCGTAGGGATAAGAGCTCATTCCACCCGCCATACTGCTGCGTCAGTGGTTGCTTCTAGGGACATCCCTATCCAGGATATCTGCAGGGCTGCTACCTGGAAGTCAGCAAACACCTTAATTTCCTATTACCACATCGACCTATAGTCACATGGGGATGCTGGTTTTGGGTCCTTAGTTCTCCAGTCTCTGTTCCTTAAGTGGGGGGGAGTGCGTCTTGCATCCCTCCTCCTGCAGAACTGCTAGGAGTCAGCCAGTCAGTATGGATAGAACAACATATCCATGACCCTAGAAAAACAGGTTACTCACCTGTAACAGTAGATCTTCCATGGAATGGTCTCTTGCAGTAAGTCATTACTTCTGGGAGTTCTCAATAGGTGGCGCTCTAACATGGCAGTCTCTTCTAGCAGTCTCCACACCAGGGACCACCCACATGACCTCACTTCTTGGGCTGTGCCTATAAAAGTGGGTGGTCCCTGGTAGTCTCCGTTCATTTTCCCGCTGGCTTCAGCTCTGCCAGCAGCTTACTCTTTGCCAGCAGTCTACAACATGGATTGAACCCATAGCTTGGGGTGCCTGGGCTTCACATACGGCACCATATTCCTGTGCTCGACCTAGAACTCTACAATGGATGTTTCCTGGTTCTGGACTCAGGGTACTCGATCAAAGGGTTCCAAAACTTCTGAGTCCTCTTCAAGAAGCAAAACAGGGAAGGAAATACCTTCACCTAAAGTCCTGTCCAGCTGCCTTTCTATGGTCATATGAGTCCTGACTGACTGCCTTTCAATGGTCATGTATACTGAACATATATTATTAAGGAATCGACGAGAGCAAATACCCCCTCAATGGCAGGTATTCCTACATCATCTTCATCACAGAAGAGGCTTACATTATATTCCCATCGATGGCTGCATAATCCCCATTGACGGAGGCCTCCTACACACTTCTCGTCGATGGGAGGCCCATTCCCCATCAACGGAGGCCTCCTGCATACTTCTCATCGACAGGAGGGTCATTCCCCATTGATGGAGGCCTCCTACACATTTCTCGTCGATGGGAGGCCCATTTCCCGTCGATGGAAGGGTCATTCCCAATTGACGGAGGCCTCCTTCATGATCTCGCATCAATGGAATACTCGCCCACCATCGACGGAGGTCTTCTACATGATTTTCATCGATAGAATGTTCATCCACTGTCGATGGAGGCCTCCTATCTCATTCTCGTTGATGGGAGGGTCATACCCCATTGACGGAGGCCTCCTACCTGATTCTCATCCACTGGAGGGTCATACCCCATCAACCGGAGGCCTCCTACCTGATTCTTGTCGACAGGAGGGTCATACCCCGTCGACAGAGGCCTTCTGCATGATTACCATGATTACTGATGTTTGTTTGTCTTTGTGATACTTGGGACTTCATTGTAAATGAGCTATGCTCAATTGAACGCTTCCCTTATTCTTATGAATAAAAAAGATTTACTACTAATACTACTACCGTCGACGGCCACCTCATCCACTGTCGACGGAGGCCTCCTTCATGATTTCTCATCGACGAAATACCCATTCACCATCGACGGAGACCTCCTACATGATTTTCATTGACGGACCACTCATGTCCCATCGACGGAGGCCTCCTCCAAGACTATCATCAACGGTGACTTCACAAAAGAATAAGCCTCTCCCATCAGTGGGTGTAATAACCCCCATCATCGAGGCACATTATCCTCACCTGTCATCGATGAGACATCTTCCACCGTCGAAGAGGCATGGCATTCCTTCTACACCATTGACAGGAATGATCCCACCATCAGTGGCCAACATTCCACTGTCCACAGGCCATGCCTTACAATAATTATTAATGGTTACATATTTCTTATTAACAAGGTGTATCCCTTCGACGGATGTCTTTGACTACCTCCTCTGTCAAACAAATGTACAAGGTTTTTTACACTCATTTATGGAGTATAAATGCTCCAATCAACTAAAGACAATGTATACAACCATGAGAATATTTATCAAACAAAATATATGACATACCCCCTACTATTCAGAGGGACTTATTTCATGGACATTAACTTCATATTTCTACAATCAACAAATCAGCTTCCTTGGTGTCTGCTACTCAGGACCCAGAACTGACTAAGAAGACATCATGCTGTCGCCTATGCCTTGTGGATAACCTTGCCAGTATTATAGAGGCACACCTCAGGGCAGAGGATAACATGTTTGCCATGTTCATATATACATATTAATGGAGGTATTACTGTTACAGGCCATCACGGTCACTTCATCGGGATGCTTCTCGGGCTGTTGTGCGCTGGATCCTCGTGTCCCTCCCACGAACAGAGCCTACTTCTACTACTCCTGCATCCTCTGAAGTACCTAACCATAGATAAAGACCCCATAAAAAATGTTGAGTACATAAACCTGTATAAACCCTGCAAGACTTATGAATTTGCTGATCCACGCTACTTGGACAACAAACTATGGGCAGGTTACAAACCTTATGATTTTTATCACATTTAAAATCTCAGACGAGACCAAATGACTCATAATCTGTAAGTATCCAGATCATTGTTTATATGTCTGTTCACCCGACAGCAAATAAAGGGCCTATCATAATAACATTTCAGGTTTGCACCAAACAAGGCGGCAAACTCTGGCATACTTGGGACCCCCCTTGCAAATGAGATTACTAATACATGATGGAACTGACTACATCACTCTGTTGCATTCCATTTCTTTATCCTAAAATGGATACAGTATTGCCACTGACTCTGAGAGGCACTGGATTCCATTATGAAATAGATACATTGTTTCATGGCAAAAAAAATCATTTGCTACTTATGTAGCCTATTTGTGCCAAAATGGATACATTTCTATAATGACTTGAAAGACAAAGCAAAAAAACTGTATTAACTTGCTACATTGTAGCACTACAAAATAATAACATTGTATTATGTGGGTTACTCTTAAAAATTCAGACCCCAATAGGCTTTGACATAGAATGTTTTTTCAGTGCATGCCACTGAGCTTTACCAGTTACTCCATCATATGGCTGAATTTCTTCTGAATTATTACAGTACCTAATATTCCATACCCTGATCAGGTTTACATTTGCTTAACTCACCTGATGAGGCCAAGTAACAGCCAGTCTGGCTCATCTTTCAGCCATAATTCTACAACGAATACTATAATTGAGTACTTACAAATTTCTCTTTATATGCTGATATACTGTTCTCAGCACCTCTCGGTCCTAAGACCACACTAGATGTAAGGCAGAATGCCATATCTGGCCACCGTCTACTATATAACTGCTTGGGAATCTCCCAGAAGTAATGACTTACTGCAAGAAACCATTCCATGGAAGATAGATAAGTTACACAAAGACTTTTGCTGTAACAGTAGATCTTCTAGGAATGTCTCTTGCAATAAGTAGCTTCCCTCCCTCTGGACCCCTGCCATTCTGTGACAGGGAAAACGATGTAGGGCTGGGAGGCTTCGGTATCTCAGTTCCCCTCGGACCCTCGCCTTTCCGAGCTGAAACCAACAGGGAACGGAGACTACCAGGGCCACCCACTTTTATAGGCACAGCCCAGGAAGTGAGGTTGTGTGGGTGGTCCCTGGTGTGGAGACTGTTAGAAGAGACTGTCGTGTTAGTGCGCCACCTATCGGGAATTCCCAGAAGTAATGACTTACTGCAAGAGACATTCCTAGAAGATCTACTGTTACGGCAAAAGTCTTTGCGTAACTGATCTTTCTAGGAGTGGTAGATGTTGTTCATCCACACAAACCCACCCGACCTTCCCGGCTTTGAAGCACAACCCTCTGCTTCCAGCAGGCAAAGATCTGGCATCATGGGGTGGAGCCAAGGGATACACCACCCTGGTGGGTGGGTGGGAGGAGTCAGCTTTTAGACCTTCCAGCAAGATTCTTAAAGGGAAAGGACATGCCAATCAGTGTGGATGAACAACATATACCACTCCTAGAAGTACTGTTACAGGTGAGTAACCTGTTTTTCTTGGTTGGTGCTCCTGTCAGCAATCTCCCAGATGAGGTACACTAGGTGTAATAATATTGGCAACCAGGACTCTTTTTGAAACATTTAGCGTACCCCCGTGCATAAATCCTGGGGACATCAGTCTCCTGGGTATAAACTGGTATCTAAAGAAGGCTGAGGCAAAGTTCCTATCCATTGTGAAGGCCTGCTTCCTATGCTGCATATTCAACAAGGGATTATGTTTGAGGTCATTTTTGACCTGGTTCTGAGCAGTGGAGATGAATCATCTCCTTTGAGAACATCAAGGAACTAGTGGGAGGCAGTGACCACATCTGGTAACAGGGAAATGAGTCTGGCCTCCACCACTAGGACCTGGGACTTCAGAAAGGCAGACTTTGCCAAGATGAAGGACCTGGTGACAAGGGCCTGGAGTAGTTGCATGAGGCTGGTAATGCAGAGCACATGCAGGGTTTGTTGGAGAGTTCAAAGAGGTCTGCATACTTTTAAGCAATAAGGAGAAAAGGGCCAAAAAGTGGCCATATTGCTGAACCGGGACCTACGACAGCTGGTCCTGAACAAAGAAAAAGTCCGTGACTTTTGAAAATGGGATACGTCTGGACCAGTGAGGAGTACAAAGCAGCCCTTAGGGGACTGCATGGCTAAAAGTTAGAAAGCTAAAGAGGTACTGGAAACCAGGATAGCAATAGAATGCAACAACACCCCAGCCTTTGTGCAGTACATAGAGAAAGGAGGAAGCTAAAGGAGAGGATAGGGGCCTCTTACAACAAGGAAAGGGGGGGACCAGTAAGAGAGCCAGTGGCAATGGCTGAGATGCTAAATTAATATTGTGCTTTAGTGTTCACCATGGAGCCCCACAGGGGAGACAGGAAGCTCGTGGCATCAGGAGCAGCCATGATGCAATCGGAGGACATCATACAGACTCTGGTCAGTTGGTAGCTGACTGGGGAAGATCAAGCCAGGCAAGTCCCAAGGGATGGACTTGATACACCCCAGAATCATAGCAAAGTTATGGAAACAGTTGGTGGGCCACTTGCAATAATAGTTCAGGAGTTTGTCCAAATAGGTGTGGTACTGGAGGACAGGAAAGTGGCCAGTGGGGTCCCCATCTTCAGTAAGGGTTCCAGATCAGACCCTAGCAACTACAGGCTGATCAACCAGACATCAGGCCTGGACAAGGTCCTGGAAGCCATTATCTTTTTTTTATTTTTGTATTTCTTTATTCTCCGTGGCTGGGGAGGGTTATACCTGTGGTCCCCCCCCCCCAATCCAACTGTATCCTCAGCCCTGCCCTGGCAAAATGGAATGGTCAGTTAGATCAAATGCCCCGGTCAGGTCCATAAACACCGCCCCAGTCATAACTCCCTGTTCAAATCCTCCAAGGACGGTGTTAGTGAACCTAACCAGGGCAGTACCTGTCTCATGATGCTTTCTGAAGCCATACTGCTGAGGGCATATTAGATGGTAAGACTCTCAGTAGTGTGTAACCTGATTAGAGACCAGTTTCTCCAGAATTTTGCTCAATGGATTTAAGATAGAAATAGGCCTAAAGTCCTTAGCCAGCATGGCTCCAGATTTCTTAGGGACAGGCACTACACGGTGCACATTTCCAAGCTGTAGGAAAAACACCAGTAGTCAAACACAAATTAAAGACTCTAGAAAGAGGACCTGCCACATAAGAAACCAATTTAACAAAACGGGCATCCAAGCCCCCACCACAGTCTGCAAACTTGTCAGGCAGAGTACAGAGCAGTTTAAGAACACCCAACCTCGTCACTCAACAAAAGTAAAAAGGTGGATGAGACAAAGAGCCCACTGTCCTATTCTGAACATTATTAGACCCTACAGGAAAAGATGTAAAATGACAAATCTGCAAATTTAGTATTTAACACATTCGCTTTCAAACATGGATCAGTAGCTTCTGATCATGCACTTTCAAAATCTTAACTGTTGGGAAAGGGAACATTGTTTAACCAGTAAAGGCACACTAAGCCGAAGCTTGTTTCCAGATGCAACCTGGGAGCACAAGGAAGTTAAGTGACTTGCTCAGGATCACACAGTATCCAGCCTTTTTTAGGAGTAATGTATTCTTGTTCATCTTTGATTCTTCATTGCGGTATTTTAAATTCAGTCAACTATTTTGGAGACTGGTTAATTACAGCTATTTTTAATTTGCGTGGGTTTACAATAAAGATGGCAGCCCCAAACAACTTTCAGAAATCTTCTTAACAGAGATCACACACTATATACACCCACTGTATTTATAATGCAGATATGTCAGGGTGTTATCAGCAGTTGTTTCTGATGGCCAGCAGCACATCACCTTGATTTACTTATATTCATGAAGGTGGAGCTGGCAAAGGACCAATAATAATAAAATAAAGCAAAAAGAAAATCAGATATATTGATGTTTTGGTTTATCCTAACTGCCAGTCAGATTATTAACATTTTTGTTAACTAGTACTGCTGCTTCAAAAAATGGAGGGACATAACCCTCTTTCTAGGATCGTGGATATATTGTTCATCCACACTTATTGGCATGTCCCTTTCCCCTTTAAGAATCGCCAGAAGTCTTCAAGCTGGCTCCTCCCACCCACCCGGGTGGTATAACCCTTGGCTTCGCCCCATGACGCCAGATCTTCCTTTCCGCTGGAAGATTCAGGTTGCCTCCTTCGTGCTCCTGCATTTTGTAGGCCCTGACTTCTAAACCTTCGATTCTTCCAATTCTTCGCCTAGTTCGCGTCAATGACCATGACTCTTCTACTCCGATTATGGAAGACATGTCTTCCCCTGGATTTTGCCGGTGTTCATATGGCCAGAAAATGTTGCGCACCGATCCTCACGCCGCATGCGTCTACTGCTTGGGTGTCGGCCATGACACCTCGAAGTGTGACTTTTGCCTTGCATTTCACCCTAATGTCCTCCACGACTGTCTCGCATGCCTGAAGTTGGGGAGGCCAGAAAAACAGAACCCTCCAGTGAAATCAAAGGAGGCTCAGTGGGCAGTTTCTGCAGCCGCGGGATTCGTCAAGCAATTGGAATGCATGCAAGCCTTCAAGGAGGAAGCAGCTAAGGCCACGGAATCTTCCTCTTGGAGCTTCTTCCTCCCGCTCAACCTGAGCTTCACCTTCTCGGGCTCTTTCCGAGAGTTGTACCAGTCTCTCCTGACTAAGGGGGAAGGTTCTTTGGGCACGCACTCCTCTTGGTCCCGTAAGCGAGAAAAGGACCCGGGATCGTCTTCATCTCGGCGAAGACGTTCTTGGGATAGGGAGAGATCTCTGTCCCAGGAACCGGCAGTCTCGACTTCGGTCAAGATTGTCTCTTCAGCCGCTGGCTTCTCGGCCTTGCTGTCTGGCCAGTCGACCGAACCGTCTATCGACAAGGTCGAAATTGTCATCGATCCGATCAACCCATTGTCGCAGACTCCTGTCAGCGACTCTCTTGATCAGACTCCGGTCCTTTCTTTCCCTGACAGTGAGTCCCAGCCTGCTGGGAATCCCATGGAGGAAGTGGTCCCCAACCCCGGGAAGACACCAGTCCTGCTGATGTCTCCTGATCAACCGAGTCAGCCTGCCCGATCTCGATCGAGGTCCAGGACCCCCTCGACCGACAGGCCGAGGAAGAGCCATAACTACTCTAAGAAGAGGTGATGCCATCGGTTGACCTTGTCCTCCTAGGATGAGGAGAGGCTCTAGCGGAAACTCCGTCAGCGCTACGAGGACCTCATGTGGTAACAGCTAGTTCTGTTCTTACCTGGATCTCGCCTCCCAGGCCGCAGCCGAATCCTTCGGAGCCGATTAAGTCGGTTCCCCCACCCGTGCAGCCGGCGAAACCTCCGGTTCGGCCTTTACCGGTCTCTCCACCGATACTGCTGGAACCACCGCCCAGGTAGCCTATGGGAGGGGCTCCTTCCAAGGGAGATTGATCAGACACCAGGCTTCCCTGGCGTCTCTCGGTCACTGTCACCCCGGACTGCCCTCGGCGGGTTGAAGGTGACCTCAGCGGTCGACCGTTATACCCGGATTCCTCGGATTCGGATGAGACCAGCCTACATTCTCATCCTGGGGATGAATAATCAGCTGGTGGGATAGAGACGGAGGAAGGTCTTTTGTCTTTTCACGGCATTCTTCGCCTCATCTCTGAGCCTACAGGGATGCCCCTGGAACCTATCCAGAAAAAGGTGGAGTACCCTCTCACGGACGTCCTCAAGAGAGGGCATATCCCGACGGATGCCTTTCCTGTGGCCGAGGCCATAGTTGGCCCGGCCTTAGAACTTTGATAGTGCCCTGCCTCTTGTCCAGCTCCATCTGCCCGCATGGCCTGCAAGTATGCGGTGCCCATGGGGTCCCTTGCAGGGTTCACAGAACACCCTTCAGCCAAGAGCCTGGTGACCGCCTCTGTGTTCAGGCATACTGGCGGTTCTGCCGACACGGACCGACCTCCCAAAAAAGAATCCAAACTCTTGGTGCATTCAGCTCGAAAGGTCTATGCCGCCTCATCTTTAGGCCTTCATCAGGAAATTTCAGCCGTCATCATGGCACACTTCTCCCATGCCCTCTTGGGGTCTTTGGATGAAGTCCTCCCACATGTCCCCACTGACATGCAGACCACATTCAAGCAGGTCCAGGATCAGGGCTGGGCTGTTGCCAAATGGCTCCAGACAGCCCTGGACATTGGGGATTCTTATGCCTGCTCAATGGCAGCCTCAGTTGCCTCTCGCTGCAGGGCTTGGCAGAGACTCTTCTCTTTCTCAGCAGATACTCAGCACAAACTAGCTGATGTGCCTTTTCTGGGCACCGACCTTTTCGGCCCAGGTGTGGCTGGTCACCTTCAGCGTATTAAGCAGTCCAGTGCCACCTTGGATGCTACTTCTGCTAAAGGTCCTTCGAGTAAGAAGCAGTAGAAGAAGAAGAAGCCTTTTTGGTATTCTTCCCCTGTGGCCCAGCAACCTTCCCTTCAAGGAGGGCAGCAGCAGCATCAGGCTCAAGCTTGGCACCCCTGGCCCAAGCCCGGACCCTCCCAGGCCTGTAAAGGAGGCCGAGGTTCCGGTCCTAGATCCTGCTCCTCCAAGCCTGCTCAGTGATGAGGTGGGGGCTGCCACCCCCTCTCCCATTATGCCAGCTCTGGGTCCTCCCGTGGTGGGCCGGCTTTGCCACTTCCTTTCCGCCTGGTCCACTATCACCTCGGACAGGTGGGTTCTTGAGGTGGTCGGTCAGGGACTGCCTCTGGAATTCGAGCAGTACCCTCCAAGCTGAGCCAGCGCCCCACGGGAGGAAAGAGTATCCCGTCCATACTCAGTCGGCTCTCCAAGACGACATCGCTCAGCTCCTCCTCAAGGAGGCAGTAGCTCCAGTGGCAGATTCTTCAGCAGACCCAGGCTTTGTTTCCTGGTACTTTCTGGTGCCCAGGCGGACGGGGGGCTGGCGCCCCATTCTAGATCTTCATGACCTGAATCAGTATCTCAGGTCACGCACCTTTTGGATGGTCACTCTGTCTCAGATCATACCATCCTTGGAGTGAAACATGTGGTTCTAGGGACATGGATATGTTGTTCATCCACACTTATTGGCAGGTATCCTTGCCGCTTTAAATCTTGCTGGAAGGTCTTCAAGCTGGCTCCTCCCACCCACCGGGGTGGTAAAACTCTCAGCTCCGCCCCATGATGCCAGATCTTCCTTACTACTTGGAAGCTCAGGTTCCCTCCTTAACACTCTGCGTATAAGACTGGTTCCTAATTCTTCGGTTTACCCGAAATTACTTTTAAGGTTTTCAAGACTTCGGTCACTTACTCCCTTGCAGCTGCGATGGACAAATCGACTCCCGGTTTCTGGAGGTGCCCATGTGGGCAGAAGATGTCTCGGACAGACCCGCACTCCACGTGCGTCTACTGCTTGGGCCTTGGGCACGACCCGCAGGCTTGCGACCTTTGCTTCTCTTTTTCGGCCTACATCCTGGAAGACCGTGCCGCCCATTTACAACTTGGGCATCCCGAAAAATGTTATCCTCCAGTAAAGTCGAAGGAGGCCCAGTTGGCGGTTTCCTCGGCGGCGGGCTCGGCGGAACAGCTTGAACAGATGATCGCCCTTGAGGAGGAGGCGGCGCAGGCGCATCTTCGTCTTCCTTGGCCGCAACATTTATCCCGCTCTCCCTGGGATCCTCCTATTCAGCTTCTTTTAAGGAGCTCTGTCTCTCCCTCTCCACTAAGGGAGAGGGACCAACATCCTCAGGGCCTTCCTCTCGGTCCAAGAAGAAGGACCACAAAGGTAAGTCCCTCCGTCGACGCTCTTGGGAGTGGGAGAGGTCCCTCTCACTGAGTAGTCGACCATCGACTTCGGTCGATCCTTCGGCTTCGGCCACTGGCTTCACGGTGTCCCCGTCAGGTCAGTTGACCGAGACTCCCGTCGATGCAGTCGAGATTTTTCTCGACCCGTTGGACAAGCTGTTGACTGGTGAAGCTGAAAACCCTCACTCCCCGGTTCCCCCGGCAGTGGTTGAGGTGTCCGTGGACTTGCCCGTGCCTCCGGTTCCGGAGTCCATGGTTGAGCCCTCTGAGCCGAGGGGAGGACGGGTTTCCCCCGCCCTACCCTCGTACCCTCCTCAGAAAAGCCGAGGTTCGCGGTCTCAGTCTCGGACTTCTTCTTGGTCCAGCCGATCCCGCCGCCACAGGCGGTCTCGATCTCGGCACCATGGCAAGCGGCGCCGCGGCTCGTCCTCGTCCTCCTCCTCGGACGAGGGGAGGCTTCAATGCAAGTTGCGTCAACGATACGAGGACCTCATGTGGCAACAGCTTCTTCTGTCCAGGAGCAAGCCGACGTCGTCACCTTCCCCGGCTATCAAGTGGCTGTCACCGGAGTGGCCAAAGCAACCCCTTGCCTTAGCCGAGGTGCCTGCTTCCAGGCCTGTTGCTCGGCTGAAACCGGCTGCCCCACCAATTCTGGTGGCACCTCTGCCTCCACAGCCGTTGTTTGGGGCTCCGACCAAGAGTTCTCGGTCGGCCCAAGGTCTGCCCCATAGGCTGTCTGTCACCCTCACTCCTGATCGCCCTCGGCAGGTGGAGGGTGGCTCAGGCCCAAGGCAGCTCTTTGCGGACTCCTACGAGTCCAACGACGATTCCTCCCTGTTCTCCAGGTGGGTCGACTTGGAGTCCTCGGGAGGTCAGTCACTGGTCGATAGCCCTTCGTCCTTCATGGGTTTGCTTAGGCTCATCTCAGAATCCACTGGGATGCAGCTTGAGCCTGTATCCAAGCAGGCCAAGTATCCCCTCACGGAGATATTGGACCGAGGGGATTCTCCTATGGAGGCCTTTCTGGTGGCCGAGGCCCTTGTAGGCCCGTCCTTGGAGCTCTGGCAGCGTCCTGCTTCCTGCCCTGCGCCTTCGGCCAGGATGGCAAGGAAGTACGTGGTCCCTACCGGTTCCCTGTCTGGTTTATCGGAACACCCCTCAGCCGAGGGGTTAGTTACCGACCGCGTCTTCCGGCGTGCCGGAAACACCAGGGACATGGACAAACCTCCCAACAAGGAGTCCAAGAAGTTGGACTACGCCAGGCGAAAAGTCTACGCTGCGTCCTCCCTTGGCCTTCGTCAGGCCAGCTCAGCCGTGCTGATGGCACACTTCTCTCACGCCCTGTTGGGCTCCCTGGATGAGGTAGTCCCTCATCTCCCGGCTGACCTGCAGACCACGGTTACGCAGGTACAGGACCAGGGCAGGGCAGTGGCCAAGCAGCAACTTCAGACTGCTTTGGACATTGGTGACTCATGTGCCAGGTCAGTCGCAGCCACAGTGGCTATGCGCCGTCGGGCATGGCTGAGGATATCCACCTTCACAGCGGATACCCAGCACAAGTTGGCGGATGTCCCCTTCCTGGGGACCGACCTCTTCGGCCCTGGAGTGGAAGACCACCTCCAGAGGATCGAAAAGTCCAATGCCACTTTGGACTCGGTCTCATCCACCCAGAGGGACAAGGGCCGCAGACTGCAACCCAAGCCCTTTCGTCCATCTGCGCCCGTGGCACGTCCGGCCCAGCAGCATCGGGGCCAGCAGGCTTGCGCTTGGCGTCCCAAACCCAAGCCCGCGGCTTCCTCCTCCAGGAAGCAGGGAGATAAAGGCCCAGGAGGTCCCTCGGCCAGTCCCTCCTCCAAGCCTGCACAGTGACGGGTTGAGGGGTGTCGCCCCCAACCTCGTCACCTCACCCCAGGTTCCCCCATGAGGGGATGGCTCCGCTACTTCCTTTCTGCCTGGTCTGCTATAACCACAGACCGGTGGGTGTTGGAAGTGGTAGGAAAGGGCCTGCCTCTGGAGTTCGAGCAGGCCCCGCCCTTCCGAGCCGTCGCCCCCAGGGAGGGCCTCGGGGTCTGCAGCCTCGCTGTCGGCTCGCCGAGCCGACATCGCTCTGCTGCTTGAGAAAGAGGTGATCAGAGAGGTGGCGGACCCTCCCTCAGACCCGGGGTTTGTGTCCAGGTACTTCCTGGTCCCAAAACGGACGGGGGGCTGGCGCCCCATTCTCGACCTGCACGACCTAAACAAGTTCCTAAGGTCTCGGACCTTCAGGATGGTCACTCTGGCTCAGATAATACCATCCTTGGAATGCGGCATGTGGTTCTGCTCTCTGGACCTGCAGGACGCGTTTTTTCATGTCCCTATCTGTCCGTCTCATCAGAGATTCCTTCGCTTTTGAGCGGAAGGATCCTTTTTCGAGTTCCGAGCCATGCCCTTTGGCCTGTCTCTTGCACCCAGGGTCTTCACCAAATGCATGGCAGTGGTGACAGCATTCCTGCGGCGCCGAGGGTTCCGGGTGTACCCTTACCTGGATGATTGGCTGATAGCAGCCCCTTCCAGACAGGAGGTGGAGCGGTCCAGAGATCTGGCCCTCCAGGTTTGCTCTGAGGTCGGCCTCCTCATCAACGAGGCCAAGTCGGAACTCGAACCGAAGCAGGTGATTCTCTTCATCGGGGCAGAGCTCGACTCTCTTTGAGCCAGAGCACAGCTCCCGGTGGACAGGGCCGAGGTTCTTTCCTCCTTTGCCCAATCATTTCTGGTTGGGCAATCGCGCCCTGCCTGGGACTTCCTGCGCCTCCTGGGTCTCATGGCGGCCTGCACCAGTATGGTCCATTGGGCCCGCTGGAGCATGCGCCCCTTCAGTGGGGGCTGGCCAGCCAGTGGTCTCAACGCTGCAATCCATTGGACCAGCTAGTGACGGTGACCCAGGGGATGTGGAACACTCTCCAGTGGTGGATCGTTCCAGCTCATCTGCAGGAGGGCATCCCATTTGTCCGCCCCGAGCCAACGGTCTATCGACCGACGCCTCTCTGATGGGTTGGGGTGCCCTTCTGGGGGAGCACAGAGTGCACGGCCTCTGGTCCCCACTTGAGTCCCGATGCCATATCAACCTGCTGGAGCTCCGAGCGGTCCGCCTAGCTCTCACCTCCTTCGCTCCGTTTCTACGGGGTCAAGTGGTTCAGGTCCAGACGGACAATACCACGACCATGTACTACCTAAACCGCCAGGGCAGGACGCGCTCCATGCCTCTGTGCAAGGAAGCTCTCTGCATTTGGTCACTCGTGCGCAGCCTGGAGGTGGGTCTCCTAGCCATTCATGTGACAGGAGCCTCCAACACCCTGGCCGATGCCCTAAGCCGGATAGGGGCTGTATCCCATGAGTGGTCTCTTCTGCTGGAGGTAGTACAAGATCTGTTCTCCCATTGGGGCACACCTCAGGTGGATCTGTTTGCCTCCAGGGAGAACGCGAAGCTGAGGCTGTTCCATGCCCGCCCCCCTCGGCAGGGCTCGCTGCAGGGGGATGCCTTCTCGAGGCCGTGGACCCCGGGCCTCTTCTACACCTTTCCCCCATTTCCCTTGATCCACAAGGTGCTTCCCAAGGTGTGGAGGGACAAGGCGCAGGTGATTCTGGTAGCCCCAGACTGGCCCCGCCAATGCTGGTATCCAGATCTCCTCAGCCTCAGCTCCAGGCTCCCGAGGCAGCTTCCAGCTCACCCGGACCTGCTTTCAGTCAGTCAGCGGAAGGTGTTCCATCTGGACCTTCAATCCCTGCACCTGACGGCCTGGTTCCTGAGCGGCTAGAGTTCCAGGCCTTGGGTCTTTCCGACGAGGTCCTCAATGTAGTTGAGGCGTCCCGTAAGAAGTCGACCACGAAATGCTATGCCTTCAAATGGAAGAGGTTTTCCATTTGGTGTCAGGGCAAGGGCCTGGACCTTTCCTCCTGTTCCTTGGCAAGCATCTTGGACTATTTATGGTCCCTTTCTCAGCAAGGGCTTAGGTCGACGACCCTAAAGGAGCACCTGGCAGCCATCTCTGCTTACCGGGCGCGGGCTGGGAAGCAATCGGTGGCGCAGGAGAAGGTGGTCTGGCGCTTTTCCAAAGGCCTTGATCACATTTCCCCTCCGGTGCGAGAACCTCCACCTCCGTGAGATCTACTGCTGGTACTGGCAAAGCTCATGGGCAAGCCATTTGAACCAATGCACAGGTGTGATCTCTCTCACCTGTCGTGGAAGACCGCCTTCTTGGTGGCTATTACGTCAGCCAGAAGGATGGGAGAGCTCCAGGTGCTTTCCATCAAGTCTCCTTACCTGGTCTTCCACAGGGACAAGGTTGTCCTGCGCCCCAACCCGAAATTCCTTCCGAAGGTGGTGTCGGAGTTTCACCTTAACCAGGTGTTGACTCTGCCGGTGTTCTACCCCAATCACACCTCGGAGGCTAATATAGGCTCCATACTCTGACCCTAGAAGGCGCCCGCTTACTATAAGGAGCACGGCTGAAATTCGGGAGAGGTTCGCCAGCTGTTTGTCACCCACGCTGAAGCCGCACCTGGCAGACCTGCAGCCAAGCGGACGATAAGCAGGTGGGTCACCTCCTGCATAGATCTCTGCTATAGGTTGGCAGGCATGGAGCCTCCCAGAGGATAAGAGCTCATTCTACCTGCCATACTGCTGCATGGGGTGGCTGCTTCAGGATGTCCCTATCCAGAAATCTGCAGGGCTGCTACCTGGAAGTCGGCACACACCTTTATCACCCACTACCACATCGACCTTGAGTCACGCGAGGATGCTGGTTTTGGGGCCTCGGTTCTCCAGTCTCTTTTCCTTAAGTAGGGGTGTGTGTCTTGCCTCCCTCTTCCCGGAGAACTGCTAGGACTCTGCCAAATAGTGTGGATAAAACAACATATCCACATCCCTAGAAAACCAGGTTATTCACCTCTAACAGTAGTTCTAGGAGTGGTATATATTGTTCATCCACATTCCTACTCCCGGCTGACGCACAACCTTGAGCTTCCAGCGGGCAGATCTGGCGTCAGGGGCGGAGCCGAGAGTTTTACCACCCGGGTGGGTGGGAGGAGCCAGCTTGAAGACCTTCCGGCAAGATTTAAAGCGGCAAGGATACCTGTCAATAGGTGTGGATGAACAACATATACCATTCCTAGAACTCCTGTTACAGGTGAGTAACCTGTATTTCTGTTCACTGGATCTGCAGGATGCATTCTTTCACGTCCCAATCCGTCCATCTCATTTGCGGTTCCTCTGCTTCATAGTTGAAGGGACCCTATACAAGTTCTGAGCCATGCCGTTCGGCCTGTCATTGGCCCCACAGGTCTTCACCAAATGCACTGAAGTGGTGGCAGCCATCTCCAGGCGTGGGGGGTCCAGAATTTACCCTGCGCCCAACCCGATTGGCTCTCAGTAGGTCCCACCCAGCGGAGGTGGAGGTCAGGGACCTGGCCCTCCAGACCTGCTCCCAGCTCGGCCTCCTGATCAACGAGGCCAAGTCAGAAGTCATACCTTCCCAAGTGATGTTCTTCATTGGGGCAGAGCTCAACTCTCGTCAAGCCAGAGCTCGGCTCCGGACAGGCAATGCGGAGGTTCTCTCCTCCTTTGCTCAATCATTTTTGGTTGGGCAATTGGGCCCTGCCCGGGACTTTCGTCGCCTTCTGGACTACATGGCAGTGTGCACCTCAGTGGTCCATTGGGCCTGATTGCTCATGCGCCCCCTCCAGTGGGAGGTGGCCGCTCAGTGGACTCAGGGCCACAGTCATTTCGACCAGCTGATCACTGTAACCCAGAAGATGTGGGACGCTCTCCGATGGTGGACCGCACCAGACCGGTTGCAGGAAGGGATCCCATTTGTCTACCCTGAGCTGACGGCCATCCTCATGACTGATACACCTCTCATGGGCTGGGGAGCCCACCTGGGGGACAAAAGGGCCCACAGGTTCTGGACCCCTGAGGAGTCCTGATACCACATCAACCTGTTGGAGCTCAGAGCAGTCAGACTGGCACTGTCAGCTTTCACTCCCAGCTCCGGGGTCAAGTGGTTCAAATCCAGACGGACAATACCACAACCATGTACTACCTCAACAAACAGCGCAGCAGGCACTCCCATCTGCTTTGTAGTGAGGTGCTCCGCATCTGGACCCTCGTCAGTCATCTGGAGCCGGATCTCCTAGCCGTCCATGTGGCAGGAGCCTCAAACCATCTGGCGGATGCTGTCAGCCATTTAGGTGAGACATCCCACGAGTGGTCTCTCCATCCAGAGGTAGCTTACAGCCTGTTCTCCCACTGGGGCTAACCGATGGTGGACCTGTTTGCCTCCAGAGACAACACCAAGCTGAGGCTGTTTCATGCCCCACCCCACCCCCAGCAGGGCTTGCTGCTTGAGGATGCCTTCTCGAGGCTGTGGACCCCAGGCCTCCTCTATGCCTTCCCTCCATTTCCCTTGATCCACAGGATGTTCCTCAAGGTGAGGAGGGACAAGGCAAAAGTGATTCTGGTAGCCCCAGACCAGCTGCACCAGTTCTGATATCCAGCTTTCCTCAGCCTCAGCTCCTGGCCCCCGGAATGGCTCCCAGCATGCCCGGACCTGATCTCTCTCAATCAGGGGAAGGTATACCATCCGGACCTTCAATCCGTGCACCTCACAGCCTGGTTCCTGAGTGCCTAGAGTTCCAGGCTTTGGGTCTTTCCAAGGATGTCCTCATCGTGGTGGAGGCATCCAGACAGGAATCGACCAGGAAATGTTATGCCTTCAAATGGAAAAGGTTTTCCATTTGGTGTCAGGACAAGGGCCTGGGCCCTTTGTCCTGTCCAGTGGCTAACATTCTCGACTACCTTTGGTCTCTGTCCAAAGGGGGTCTTCGGTCATCGACCCTTAGGGTGCACCTGGCAGACATCTCTGCTTACCGGGCATGGGCTGGTCAGCTGACGTTGGCACAGGAGACAGTGGTTGGGCACTTTTTCAAAGGCTTAGATCACATATCCCCTCGGGTGCGTGAACCTCCACATCCATGGGATCTACTGCTGGTACTGGCAAAGCTCATGGGCAAGCCATTCGAACCAGTGCACAAGTGTGAGATCTTACTTCGAGAAACAGCTCTTGCAGTAGGTTACACCATTAGGACTGAAGCTGGGAGGCACCAGGACCGCACGGAAAAATTCTAGCTAGCAGTATCCAGCATCCCTAGTTCTTTTCCTGCCATCGACTCGCCAGCATCTGCCTCACGGGTGCCTGCATCAATGAAACAACGCGTGAAATATTTAACTTGATTAATATCAATCCATGTCTGCTTCTCCTACCCCTTCTCTCGAAGGACACCTCTCTAAGTGTGCCTGCAGAAAGCAGATCCCTTTTGCCAACCATCATTCAGCCTTTGTGAGGTGTCTAGGCCTGGAGCACAATACCCAGGCCTGCTCTATCTACCAGCAATTTAATAGCAGGACCCGGATCCACTGCCAAAAGGCCCTTCAGGGGCTCCTCCTTGAGGAGAAATTAAAGCAAATGGAGAAAAGACCTTCCTCCAAAGGGGAATCTTCCCACAAGACAGGGAAACACCGGGACAAGCATCAGGACTCTGGTAGGTCTGGATCCCCCAGCAGGGCCTCTGAGTCCAGAGCCAGCTCCAGCTCTACGTGGTCTGACAGATCTCCATCCCGGGCCCGCTCCCAGCCTCCCCCCATTAAGATAAGGTCTTCAGGGGGCTCCTCAGCCTCTTTACACCCACTCAAGACTACTCAGGCGCCCGACTCCGTCTCCCGGCCTGATTCTTCAGACAGGCACAAGAAGTCTTCCTCTAAATCCAGCGGAGCGTCAGACCGACACTGGGACACTGACCTCAGGTCCTTGTCCTAGCCTCCAAAGGCCCCTGAAAGGAAGACCGCAGAGCTGATGTACCTCACACAGATGAAGGAGGCTAAGAGGGCATCCAACCCAGCACCTGCAAAACGGACTATCAAACCGACGCCAGTTATACCGATGCCGGTTGACACCGGACGTCAGGGGTCCTCAGGAGAAGAGGCTACCTCGCCGCCGGATGACCAGATGGGCGACACAGAGGATGCCGGCTTGCCCAGGGAGCCGACGCCGGACTCGGTGGTTCCCCGGGACCTGACGCCCGACCCCGGCGACAGACCTGCACCGACACCGGGCCCGTCGTCGGGCATGAATATACAGGAGGTGAAAGATCTGTTCACCTTCTTGTGGGAGACCATAAAGAAGGACATGGTTCCCTCCAAGCCTCTACCACCTGCTCGGGGCGCTGAAGGTTCAAGACCCCCGACCCCTAAGGAGCCAACTCTGCCTCCTCGGGGCAGATCAAGAGTGAGAAAAGGATGCCCATCACGGTCTCCCTTAGGGCCCCCGAGCCCAAAACGACCCGGGGGCAGATGCCACTCACCGGGGGATGACTCCAGACTGGATATGTCCAATACCTCCAGGTCTCAATCCCCTTTTAGTCCCCCATCTCCAGACCCACAAGACCTCCCAAGGTCACCACCGGATGATCCCTATTTTTCAGAAATCATGAGGCACATCCAGGAAAATATGGGATGGGAGACAGAAGACTTAGATCCCGAGAAACAACGCCTTGCCTGTTACCTCAGGCAGAATGATCCGAAGGCTGTGGTGGTTCCACCTCTGGTGGACACCTTTATGGACGTCACCAAGACTGCTTGGAAGCATCCGCATTCGACACCGGCCCTTCCAAAGAAGGCTGACTGCCTCTACAGGGCACCTATGGAGGACCTGTATTTAGCACAACAACCCTTGGCCGACTCCCTGGTCATTACCGCATCTCATGATCACTCTCAGTGGCCTCAGCACTTGAGTACCCAGCCTCTGGACCAGGAATCTAAGCAGTTAGATTCTATGGGAAGACGCATGTAAGCGGTTGCTACATGCTCGATAAGGTCTCTGAACTATCTCATGCACATGGTGCAGTTTCAGAATGCCCTTTGGGAACAGGGCCAAGACCTTTTAAAGGACTTCCCGGATGGCAAAAAGGAGGAGGAACTGCTTAACCTCCTTCATGCTGGGTCAGACGTGGGGACCCAGGTTCTCCGAGCTGCCTACGATTCAGCGGACTCGGCAGCCAGGGGAGCAGCTACAGGTGTTTGTCTCCAGAGACACTCTTGGTTGAGAGTCTCTGTATTTACCCCAGATGTCCCTTATAATGGAGCTGTCCTGTTTGGTGAGGAATCCGAGAAGGTCATCACCAGGGTACAGGATGCCGGGAAGGTAGTCTGGACTGTACAGGCCATGTACAGACCCAAGTCTTGTTCCTTTCATAGGAACCAGAACCGTTTTCACGGCTGGCAACAACGGCAGCAGCCACGTTCCAGTCAGCAACCCGGGGCAACTTTGGTCTCAAAAATCAAACAAAGTTCCCCTTGGGCCAGGACCCAAAGCATCACAAAGCAGCCCAGCCCGCGAGGTCTAATACCACCACAGCATGACTCCTTCCCGGCCCCGCCCCCTCCTCTGTATCAAAGGGTCGGGAAGGTCGGGGGTCGCATCTCGCATCACCTTTCGGGATGGCATATGGATAACCTCCGACCGGTGGGTGTTGCAGTTGATAAAGCGAGGCCACTCTATAGAGTTCCTCGACCACCCACCGTCCAGACCTCCCCGCTCTCCCGCTACTCGGGTCAGCATGCCCTGCTCATCCAGCAGGAGATCTTGGCCCTCCTTGACAAAGAGGCCATAGAGTATGTTCCACCGAACCAGAGAAGAAAAGGTAACTATTCTCACTTCTTCCTAGTTCCAAAGAAAACAGGGGACCTGTGCCCAATCTTGGATCTCAGCGACCTCAACACCTTTGTGTTGTACAAGCGCTTCTGCATGGTGACCCTGCCAGGTCTCATTCCCATGCTCAAAGAGGGTGCATGGCTGGTGTCACTGGACATGTAGGATGCTTACCTGCATCTCCCGATCGCTCGAGTGCACCGAAGGTTCCTGCGTTTCGAGTTTCTGGGATGCCACTACCAGTTCCAAGCCTTCCCTTTCGTACTGTCTTCAGCACCTCGAGTATTCACGAAGTGTATGGCTGTCGTGGCAGCAGCTCTCAGGAGACAGGGCCACTTCATGTTTCCATACCTAGATGACTGGCTCCTCATGGTACCCTCGCGGGATGCCCTGATGTCTGCGATCCAGGATATCTGTTCCCTGTTCCTATTGCTGGGCATCACCATCAACCAGGAGAAGTCGCACCTTGTCCCATCTCAGAAAGTGCAGTTTATAGGTGCAATTCTGGACACCACTCTGGGGAAGGGCATTCCTTCCTCAGGACAGGGCGGAATGCATCAGATCCCTTATAAGGCATGTAAAAGAAAAGCATACGGTACCTGCCCGGACCCTTCTTTGCCTGCTCGGGTGCAGGCAGCTGCCATTGCAACGGTTCCCCTAGCTCGACTCCATATGCGGGTCACCCAGTGGATGTTGAGGGCACAATGGGACCAGAAGCAAGATCATCTGCAGCATCCAGTCCAGATCACGAACGCCATCATCCGAGACTGGCACTGGTGGCTCATCCCAGACCACCTTCCGATGGGAGTCCCCTTCATTGCGCCACCACCTTCAGGCTTCTGGTCGTCTCTAGAGTCCCACCTTCACATAAACATTCTGGAGATGCGAGCCATCCTGTACGCCCTACAGGCATTCCAGACGGAGATTCCACCAGGTACTCTTCTGGTACAAACAGACAATACCACGGTGATGTACTATCTCAACAAACAAGGAGGCACTCATTCCTACCCCCTATGCAGGGAGGCTCAAAGGGTCTGGAATTGGGTACTGCAGCACGGCGCAGGCATCATTGCACTGCATGATCTCAAAGTGGACAACACTATCACGGACAGTCTGAGCTGATCACAGGCCAGAGTTCATGAATGGGAACTGCTTCAGGAAGTCACAGAGGACCTGTTCTGCAGATGGGGGACACCAGAATTAGACCTCTTCCTGTCCCCATCCAACGCAAAACTGCCCAATTTCTGCTCGCTAGATCCAGGGCCTGGTGTTTTCTGGTGAGACGCGTTGTCCCTCTCTTGGACGGACAGGTTCCTCTATGCTTTCCCGCCCTTCCCTTTGGTCCAGAGGGTTCTATTGAAGCTTCAACAAAAGCGTGTGTCTCTTATTCTGGTAGCGCCCTTTTGGCCCAGGCAGATCTGGTTCCCTCTATTACATGAGCTGGCTCAGGAACCTTCGGTGCCTCTGCCATTCAACTGTCATCGTCTGTCCCAGAGGCAGGTTCCTTGGTCCATCCAGATCTTCGGTCGCTGAACCTGCATGCCTGGCTCCTAAGGACATAGCAGTCCTGAGATACAGGGTCTCTCAGATAATTGTGGACGTTCTGGTGGCAGCCAGGAAACCCTCCACTCATGCCACTTATGCCATGAAGTGGCGCAGATTTTGTATCTGGGCTCAAGCTCGTGGATTGACCCCACTGGATTGTTCAGAGAGGTCAGTTCTAGACTGCCTCCTTTCCCTTTTCGAGACAGGCCTTGCCTACTCCTCCATTAAAGTTCACCTTTGCACCATTTTGGCGTACCATTCACTGGTAGGTCACAGGTCTCTCACCCAATTAGAGGCTTCTCGCACTTTTTTGCATGGTATCCTGCACTTGAGACCTCCCATCAGGGACCCGGTCCCACCTTGGGATTTACCTTTTGTTTTAGAGCAAGTTACACTGCCTCCTTTTGAACCAGCCACGGACTGCGAGCTGCGTCTCCTTGCTTGGAAGATGCTCCTTTTAGTTGCTGTTACTTCTGCCAGAAGAATTTCTGAGCTTCATGCACTGATGTGCAAGGACCCTTACTTGGTCTTTCACAATGACAGGGTGTCCTTAAGAACAAATCCTAAGTTCCTTCCAAAGGTGGTCTCGGCTGTCACTCTCAACCAAGACATAGACCTTCTGGTGTACTACCCAAATCACTGTAACAGGGGAGAAGCCCTGCTACACACCCTGGATGTGCATAGGAGTCTCAGATATTATCTGACCAGAACCAGGGCCCATCGGAAGTCTGACCAGCTCTTTGTTTCCTACGCACAGAGGATGCAAGGTGCTCCTGTCTCTAAACAGTTGCTTTCTAGATGGCTGGCTAAATGTAATATGTTCTGTTACCAGCCGCGCAACAAACCTTTACCGGGACTGGTTAAAGGTCATTCTATGAGGGGGGTGGCTACCTCCTTTGCTGCGCTCAAGAATGTCTCCTCCTCAGCCATCTGTGCGGTAGCAACCTGGAGCACTGTACACACCTTCATCAGGCACTACAGTCTGGATATTGCCTCTAGATGCAGAGTAGGTTTCGGCTTGGCGGTCCTGCAAGGACTCTTGTCCTGACATCTGGAACATCTTACTTCGAGAAACAGCTCTTGCAGCAGGTTACACCATTAGGACTGAAGCCGACAGGTGCCAGGACCCCACGGAAATTTTCTAGCTAGCAGTATCCAGCGGGGACAGCCCCTGATGTCGGCCCCACCTCCCCGACAACAGGCATCATACAAAAGGGGATAGTCCCCCAGAATCTCCAGTTCTTTTCCTGCCATCGACTCGCCAGCATCGGCCTCACGGATGACCGTTTCAGCGAACGATGACTTGAACTTCCAGCATTTATTTTATTAAATGTCTGCATCTTCTACTCCTTCCACAGAAGAACACCCCTCTTTTAAGGATCTCCATTCAGCCTGTTTGTGGTGCCTAGGCCTGGAGCATGACACCAAGGCTGGCTTTTTTTTGTCAGCAGTTCAATAGCCGCACCAGGATCCGCCGTCAGAAAGCACTTCAGGGGTTCCTGTTAGAAGAAAATTTTAAAAAGTATGGACAAAGATCCTGCCTCCAGAGGTGAGTTAATCTCTAAGTCCCAAAAACATCAGGAGAAACACTGGGAGAAGGCCAGGTCCAGATCCCCGAACCGGGCCTTGGACTCGCGCACCAGCTTCAGCTCCACGCGCTCCGACCACTCTCCCTCCAGGGCTCACTCGCAACCCCCTCCCATCAAAGTTCGGACTTCAGACGTTCTTGGCTTCTCTCCACCCGCTCAAGACTCCCAGGAATTCAGACCCTTCTCCAGCACCCTCTCGGGCCTCAGCAAAGTCTTCTGACTGTCATAGGTCCAAGTCCTCTTCCAAGTCTTCTGCTTCCTCGGACAGACGCCAGGAACCCGACACCAGATCGGCCTCCCAGGGGACCAGATCCCCCTCCCAAGAAGATCAAGGACCTCACGTCCCTTAAACGGACGACAGACCACAAGCGGGCTGCCGACCCGTCTCCGGCCAAACACCCGTCTGACCAGACGTCCATTCAGCACCCGACATCGGTCAAATGACCTAAGGAGCCACCCACCACTTCCCTCCACTGTTGACACTGTCACCAGGGCTCTTCCGAGGAGGATCTGAAGTTGCCCGATGACCAGGCAGGTGATGCTAAGGACGTTGGGCTCTGTAGGAGCCATCGCCCAAACCGGTGATGCCCTCGGACCTGATGCCCGATACCGGCGACAGACTCACCCCAACGCTGGGACCATCCTCCGCTATGAACATCCAGGAGGTCAAAGAGCTGATGGCCTTTCGGTGGGACACGATTAAAAAAAGGATGTGGTTTCTGTGAAGCCTCCTCCTTCTCCTCCCCAAGGTCGAGCAGGAAGACCCCTGACCCTCAAGGAGCCTACGCCACCTCCTAGGGGCAGATCCAGAGACAGGAGAAGACCCCCCTTCACGGTCTCCCTCAGGGTCTCCCAGTCCTAAATGACCCAGAGGAAGAGGGTCCACTCCACGGGGGGTGGGGGGACGACTCTAGACCGGACTCTTCAGACACCTCCAGGTCTTCTTCTCCAAATCAGCATCCCATCACCAGACCCATGAGACCTCCCCAGGTCACCTCCGGATGATACCTCCTTTTCTGAGATCATGAGGCACATCCAGGAAAATATGGGATGGGAAACGGAAGATCTAGACCCCGAATGACAGCGCCTAGCTTGATACCTTTGGCAGAAAGATCCTAAGCCTGTGGTGGTACCACCCTTGGTGGACACCTTTGCGGACGTCACCAAGCTGCGTGGAAGCATCCGCATTCCACTCCTGCTATGCCAAAGAAGGCTGACCGCCTGTACAGGGCCCCTGTGGATGACCTGTATCTGGCGCAACAACCGCTGGCTGATTCACTGGTCATCACGGCCTCTCATGACTGGTCTCAACGACCGCAGCATTTGAGCACGCAGCCTCCGGACCAGGAATCCAAGCAATTGGATTCACTGGGTAGGTGCATGTATGCAGCTGCTACATGCTCCATCAGGTCACTGAACTATCTGACACACATGGTTCAGTTTCAGAACGCCCTATGGGAACAGGGCTAGGACCTGGTTAAAGTCCTTACGGATGGCGAACAGGAGGAACTTCTGAACCTTCTTCACACAGGGTCAGACTTGGAGACCCAAGTCTTGAGAACCGCCTATGATTCGGCAGACTCTGCGGCCAGGAGAGCAGCCTCGGGCTTCTGTCTCTGGAGACATTCATGGCTTCACATCTCCAGATTTACCCCGGACATCCAGAAAAATATCCTAGACATCCCCTACAATGGAGAAGTCCTGTTTGGTGAGGATTCTGAAAAAGTCATCACCAAATTACAGGACACCGGGAAGGTGGTGAGGACTGTGCAGGCCATGTACAGACCTCAGACTGGCTCCTTTCGTAGGACCCAGAATCGTTTTCGCAGCCGGCAACAATGACAACAGCCACGTTCCAGCCAGCAGAAAGGGACAATTTTAACCGCAAGGCCCAACCTAAGTCTTCCTCAGGCCGAGGTCAGAGATATACAAAGCCGACCCAGCCTCCAGGAGGCAACGCCATCACAGCATGACTCCTTCCTTGCCCCCGCCCCTCCTCTGGATCAACGGGAAGAAAAGGTTGGGGGTCACATCTCTCACCACCTTTCAGGGTGGCAGATGATAACCGCCAACCAGTGTGTCCTCCCAATTGGTCGAGAGAGGACACTCTATAGAATTCCTCGACCATCCACCATCAAGGCCTCCCCTCTTTCCTGTTATTCAGGTCAGCACACACTGCTCATCCAGCAGGAAGTGCTAGCGCTTCTGGAAAAAGTGGCTATAGAGCATGTACCGCAGAACCAGAGAGGCGCAGGATACTAGTCCCACTTCTTTCTGGTTCCCAAAAAGACAGGGGACCTCCGTCCGATTTTGGACCTCAGCGACCTCAATGCTTCAGTGCTTTACAAATGATTCCATATGGTGACTCTTCCCGGGTTTAATTCCCATGCTCAAGCAGGGCGCCTTCTTAGTGTCACTGGACATGCAGCATGCCTGCCCGCATGTACTGATAGCTTGGGCGCACAGAAAATTCTTGCGCTTCGAGTTTCTAGGTCGCCATTATCTTGTTCCGAGCCCTCCCTTTCGTACTGTCCTTGGCGCCTCGGGTATTCACGAAGTGCATGGCAGTTGTAGCGGCTCTCAGGAGACAAGTCCACTACGTGTTCCCCTACCTGGACAACTGGCTCCCCATGGCCCCCTCTCGGGAGGCTCTGATATCCACGATCCACTGTACTCGTTCTCTCTTCGGATCCTTGGGCATCATCATCAATCAGAAGTCGCACCTGGTTCCATCTCAGAGACTGCAGTTCATAGGGGCAGTCCTGGACACCATCCAGGGAAAAGCCTTTTTACCCCAGGACAGAGCAGAGCACATCAGATCCCTCATAAGGGATATCTTGGCAAAGAAGACAGTCCCTCTTGCCTGTCTCCATATGCGAGTGACCCAGTGGATGTTACGGGTGCAGTGGGATCAAAAGCAAGACCACCTGTAGCTTCCAATTTGGATCACGAATGCCGTCATCCGGGATTGGCAATGGTGGCTCAAACCACAGCACCTGTCGTTGGGAGTCCCCTTTGTTGCACCGTCTTCAATTGTGACACTCTCCATGGATGCTTGAGGGTCCGGTTGGGGAGCACACCTCAACAGGGTCAGGTTTCAGGGTTCGTGGACATCCCAGGAAGCTCATCTTCATATAAATATTTTGGAGATGAGAGCGGTCCTTTATGCCTTGCAGGCCTTTCAGTCAGAGATTCCACTGGGTACTCTGCTGCTCCAAACAGACAATACCACAGTGATGTATTACCTCAACAAACAAGGAGGCACTCATTCCTACCCTCTTTGCAGGGAGGCCATGAGGGTGTGGGATTGGGTACTGCAACACAGCGCAAACCTTATTGCTGAACATGTCCCAGGAGTGGACAATGTTATCGCAGATGGTCTGAGCCGTTCTCAGACCAGAGTCCACGAATGGGAACCACTCCAGGAGGTTGTAGAGGATCTGTTTCGCAGATGGGGACACCAGAGTTAGACCTTTTTGCGTCCCCATCCAACACAAAACTGCCCAATTTCTGCTTGTTAGTTCCAGGGCCTGTGTTTTCTGGCGAGACGCGTTGTCCCTCTCTTGGACGGGCAGGTTTCTCTATGCATTTCCTCCCTTTCTGTTGATCCAGAGGGTTCCTCAGAAACTTCGCAGAGAGCAGGCAACGCTGATATTAATCGTGCCCTTTTGGCCCAGGCAGATCTGTTTTCCTCTGCTGTACCAACTGTCTCAGGAACCTCCGGTGCCTCTGCCAATCAGCTCTCACTTATTGTCCCAGGAGGCAGGATCCTTGGTCCACCTGGATCTTCGCTCTTGGAACCTGCATGCCTGGCTCCTAGGGACATAGCTGTCATGAGTTACGGGGTCTCACAAGAGGTAGCAGATGTTCTAGCGGCTGCTAGAAAACCGGCCACTCGTGCCACGTACGCCATGAAATGGTGCAGATTTTGTCTCTGGGCTCAAGCACAGGGACTTCCCCCCTGGATTGTTCTGAGGGTTCGATTCCAGACTACCTTCTGTCCCTATTTCAGGCAGGCTTGGCCTACTCCTCAATAAAAGTACACCTTTGTGCCATCTCGGCCTATCACATTCCTATAGGCCTTCGGTCCATAGCTCAGTTGGATCCCGCACAAGCCTATTTGAGAGGCGTCCTCCACCTTAGGCCTCCGGTTAAGGATCCCATTCCTCCATGGGACTTACCCTTTGTCCTGGAGCAGCTTATGCTTCCCCCTTTTGAACCAGCTGCGGATTGTGAGCTGGATTGTGATTCTGGCATGGAAGACGTTATTTTCAGTTGCTGTTACTTCGGCTAGAAGGATTTCTGAGCTACATGCACTTATGTGCAAAGAACCTTATTTGGTTTTTAACCAGGACAGGGTGTTCCTAAGACCCAATCCAAAATTTCTACCTAAGGTGGTTTCAGCCCTCACCCTTAATCAGGATATCGACCTGCCAGTGTGTTTTCCTAAATACTCCAATAGAGGAGAGCCCTTGCTGCACACTCTTGATGTGCATAGATGTCTTAGATACGACCTGACCAGAACCAGGCAACACCGTAAATCTGGTTAGCTTTTTGTTTCCTTCGCCCATAGGATGCTGGGTGCTCCGGTTTCCAAACAATCGCTTTCTAGGTGGCTCGTCCATTGTATCACGTTCTGTTATCAGAAGTGTAACAAGTCCCTACCGGGCTTGGTTAGGGGACACTCCATAAGGGGGGTGGCTACCTCCTTTGCTGCTCTGAAGAATGTGTCAGCTTCAGCCATCTGCGCAGCTGCTACTTGGAGCACTGTGCACACCTTTATCAGGTATTATAGCCTAGACGTTGCATCACGGCAAAGAGCTGGTTTTGGCATAGCAGTCCTTCAGGGACTACTGTCCTAGGCTTTGGTTCAACTCTTGATCTCTCCCTGGCCTCCTCCCATTTGAGAGGGATTTCCAGAATTGCTTGGGAATCAGTCCTAATGGTGTAACCTGCTGCAAAAGCTGTTTCTCGAAGTAAGATAGTACAGTTACGTAAGAACTTACGATAACAGTAGATTTTCGAGAACAGCTCTTGCAGCAGGTAGTTTCCTTCCCACCATCCCCTCTGGAGGTAGAATTGTTCCTTTATTCACTATCTAGTGTTCGGTGTTTGTAACACCTCTCTGAACACCTTCTTTGAAGGCAGATCCTCAGTCTCCACTTCTGATGTCATCTAGCGGCCAGGAGTCTCTGGTGGGAGAACTGGGGATTGTGGGGGACCTCCCCCTTTTGTATGATGCCTGACGTCGGGAGCGGGGCTGACGTCAGGGACAGTCCCCGCTGGATTCTGCTAGCTAGAAAATTTCCGTGGGGTCCTGGCACCTGCCGGCTTCAGTCCTAATGGTGTAACCTGCTGCAAGAACTGTTCTCAAAGATCTACTGTTACGGTGAGTTCTTTCATAACTGTACTATCTCTCCTGTTCTCCTCCTGATTGCAAATTGTTCCCTTATTGCTTGGGAATCAGTCCTAATGGTGTAACCTGCTGCAAGCGCTGTTTCATGAAGTAAGATAGTACAGTTACTTAAGAACTTACCATAACAGTAGATGTTCGAGAACAGCTCTTGCAGCAGGTAGTTACCCTCCCACCTTCCCATCTGGAGGTTGAGTCTTCTGACCTAGTTTCTAGGTTACAGCATCTTTGACGCCTTACTACTACAGACCTTCCTTTGGAAGTGGATCCTCGGTCTCCTCTTCAGATATCACCTTTGGGCCGGGAGTCTCCGGCGGGAGAAATGAGATGCTGGGGGACCGCCCCCTTTTATGTGATACCTGACGTTAGGGAGGGGCCAACATTGGGGTCCGTCCCCCACTGGATTATGCTAGCTAGAATTTTTCCCTGGGGTCCTGGCGCCTGCCGGCTTTACTCCTAATGGTGTAACCTGATGCAAGAGCTGTTCTCGGAGATCTACTGTTATGGTAAGTTCTTACGTAACTGTACTTTGTCACACTTGTTGTGGAAAACAGCCTTCCTGGTGGCTATCACATCTGCCAGAAGGACAGGGGCGCTCCAGGCACTTTCAGCGGACTCCCCTTATCTGGTCTTCCACAGGGACAAAGTTGTCCTGTGCCCACACCTGAAATTCCTTCCGAAGGTGGTGTCAGAGTGTCACCATAACCAGGTGATGACTCTGCTGGTATACTACCCTAATTACACCTCAGAGGCCGAGTACAGACTCCATACTTTGGACCTGAGACGTGCTCTCTCCTATTATAAGGAGGGGACAGCAGAAATTTGTGGAGAGGTTCGCCAGCTGTTTGTCACCTACGCTGAAGCAGTTTCTGGCAGACCTGCAGCCTAACAGACTGTTGCAAGTTGGATCACATCATGCATAGGTCTGTGCTACAAGTTGGCAGGCAAGGAGCCTCCCAGAGGGATAAGAGCTCATTCTACCCACCATGCTGCTGCATCGGTGGCTGCTTCTAGGGGCATCCCTATCCAGGAAATCTGCCGGGCTGCTACCTGGAAGTCGGCAAACACCTTCATTACCCACTACCACATCAACCTTGTGTCACGCCAGGATGCTGGTTTTGGGGCCTCAGTTCTCCAGTCTTTATTTCCCAAGTAGGGGGTGTGCGCCTTGCGTCCATCCTCTAGGAGAACTGCTTGGAGTCTGGCAAGAAGTGTGGAAGAACAACATATCCATGCTTCTAGAAGAACAGGTTACTCACCTGTAACAGTAGTTCTAGGAGTGCTATATGTTGTTCATCCGCACTCACCCACCTTGCTTCCAGCAGGCTAAGATCTGGCGTCATGGGACGGAGCCGAGGTATATACCACCTGGGTGGGTGGGAGGAGCCAGCTTGAAGACTTCCAGCAAGATTTGAAGGGAAAGGGAACATGCCAAGAAGTGTGGATGAACAACATATACCACTCCTAGAACTACTGTTACAGGTGAGTAACCTGTTCTTTTCTGCTATGGTTATGAAAAACATCGGCAAAACTATTGATTTTGGTTTTTCTGATGCTTCCTGTGCTATGTACTGTACATTTGAATTTTGTCTGGACTCTTACCCTCCTCGGGTCCTCAATAATATTTCTATGCAAAAATGAGGCGGCCACCTTTTTTTCTTGTGAAGTAATTATTTTAGAACTTCCATAAAATTCTTAAATGACAATGAAAACTGAAAATTTTACCACCAAAATAAATTGGAAGACATCTGGCATCGATTAAGAAGAAAACAAAGTGGGGTCAAATTTTAACCTATTTTTGTTGCACTGCTGCTTTAAATACACTTTTAGATTGATTACTATGTGGAACAAAAATTAATGTTCCTGCGGCAGACTTGTTATGACGGTGGACCTAGGTCGCTGCGCCTCCTGGCTGGGCGTTTAAGGGTACAGCGGACAAGAGCCACGATCTCAGCCATTAAGGTTCCAAAAGTCTCCCATAGTTGTAGATCCATAGCAGAAATCTCAGAGGCTTTTAGGAATTATTACACAGATTTATATAACTCAGTCCCTTCACCCCCAGATTCGGAAGTAGATGAGTTCTAGGATCGTGGATATGTTGTTCTATCCACACTGTTTGGCAGGTTCTTTCCCTTTAAGAATCTTGCCGGAAGGTCTTTAAGCTGGCTCCTCCCACCCACCCCGGTGGTATATGCCTCAGCTCTGCCCCTTGGCGCCAGATCTTCCTTTCCGCGGGAAGATTCAGGTTCCCTCCTTACCACTCACGCATTATTGTAGGCTCTGGCATTCAAATCCACTGATTTACCTAAACTTCGACTCGTTAGAGTTTCTGCTAATCACCTCACAATATCGACCACGATGGAGGATGAATCCTCACCTGGTTTCCACCACAGCCCATGCGGACAAAAGATGTTTTGCACCCCACTGTGATAATTCTATGCTTATCAAGCTTGGGTGTCGCTATTTAAGTAAATGTGTGGCGCCATCCACGAACGCCCAAGACAATCATCTTACATTATTTTAGCTGGGCAGGCCGGAGAAATGGAATCAGACGGTCAAATCCAAGGAAGCCCGTTGGGTGGTCTCCACGGCTGCGGGGTCTGCTGAGCAGCTCGAACAGATGAAGACTTTCGAGGAAGAGGCAGCTCGAGCCGTGGATCGGTCCTCTCTGTCCTTCTTTGTCCCACACAATTTGGGCTCCACCTTCTCTGGTTCCTTTCAGGAGTTGTGCCAATCCCTTCCCAGCATGGGTGAGGGGCCCTCGGGTGCACGTCTCTCAGTCCCGTAAAAAGGACAAGGAGTCGAGGAAAACTTCTTCTCACCGATGACATTCTTGGGATCATGAGAGATCTTGGTCCCAGGAATCTACTGTCTTGAGTTTGGTCGAGGTTGCAGCCTTGGCCGCTGGCTTCAGGGTACCCCTGTCAGGCCAGCTGGCTCAGACACAGGATGACAATTCAGTTGAGATTATTCTCAACCCAGTTGACCCATTGATGCTCGATGAGGACGACAACTCCTTATTCAGGACCCTGGTCCTGCCTGTCACCTGCTAGGAATCCCTTTGTGGCCCCTTTCCCTGACCAGGAAGGGCCGCAGTCCTCCCCAGCTCCTTCTGAATGACCCCATCGGTTCCTCTGATGATCCAGGTCGAGGTCTTGGACCCTTTAACCGATAGGTCAAGAAGGCGCATGCTAATTTAAAGCGGCAATCACACCACTCGTCCTCGTCCTCCTCAGATGAGGAGAGGCTTCAACAGAAACTCTGGTGATGCTACGAGGACTTAATGTGGCAGCAGCTGAGTCTGTCTAGCCAGAAGTCAGCTCTGGCTTCTACCCTGGCCATTACTTGGCTGTTGCCCCCTAGGCCAACACCGACTCCCCTGGAGCCAGTCCATACCATTCCTCCACCTTCAGAGTCAGTCAAGACCATTCTGGTTCAGTCAAAATCGACCTCTCCACCGATCCTGGTAGAGCCGCCACCCAGACAGCCACCTTCATGGGTTCCTGCTAAGGAGTCTCTGCCTGTTACAGGCCTTCAGCATAGGCTTTCCATCACCCTCACTCCCAACTGCCCTAGGCAGGTGGAGGGAGACTTCAGTGGCTGGCTGATTTATCCAGACTTCTCAGTGTCCGAGGACTCTGACCTGTGTTCCTGTCCCCGGATGAGGAATCTGTCGGTAGTCTCTTGATGGAGGAAGGTTCCTCTTCCTTTATCGGCATCCTCCGTCTCATCTCCCAATCTACAGGGATGCCCCTAGAACCTGTTCAGAAAAAGGAAAAATATATCCTCACTGACATTTTCAAACGAGGGGATTCCCCGACGGAGGCCTTCCCAGTGGCTGAGGCCATTGTCAGTCCAGCCTTGAAGCTGTGGCAGCACCCTGCCTCCTGCCCTGCGCCTTCAGCCTATATGGCCTGCAAATACACTGTGCCCATCAGGTCCCTTTTGGGATTCACAGAGCAACCCTCTTCCTAGGGATTGGAGGCCGAATCTGTGTTGAGGCTGTCAGGTAATTTGGAAGACACCAATAGACACCCAGACAAAGAGTCCAAAAAACTGGACCATTCTGCTTGGAAAGTCTGTGCTAGGTTCTCCTGATGAGGTTCTAGCTCACCTCTCTGCAGACCTCCAGACCACGGACAAGCAGGTCCGTGACCAGGGTCAGGCTGTTGCAAAGCAGCAACTCCAGATGGCTGTGGACCTTGGGGATTCTTGCGCCCACTCGGTGGTTGCTGCGGTTGCCATGCGCCGCAGGGCTTGGTTAAGAGTCTTCACCTTCACAGGGAACACCCAGCACAAACAAACGGACGTCCCTTTCCTGGCTACCGATCTTTCCGGCCCAGGTGTGGACGGTCACCTCCAACGCATCAAGAAGTCCAGTGACACCTTGGACTCTGTGACCTCTGCACAGAAGGAATCCCAGGGTCCCAAATAGCAGAAGCAGAAGCCTTTTCAGCATTCTGTCCATGCGGCCAAACAGCCCCATTTCCACTCGGGGCAGCAACAGCATGCACAATCTTGGCGCCTTGGCCCAAGTCTGGGCCCCCCGGTGGCCTGTAAACCCAGAGGACGGGGTTCAGGTGGTCCCCAAACTGGACCCTCTTCCTCTAAGCCTGCCCAGTAATGGGATGGAGGTGGCCACCCCCACATCTGCCATGCAAGCTCTGGATCCTCCCATAGGGGGCCAGCTCCGCCACTTCCTTTCCGCTTAGTCCACTGTTACCACGGACAAGTGGGTTCTAAAGTGGTCGGCCAGGGACTCCTCTGGAATTCGAGCAGTACCCACCGAGCTGAGCTTGAGCCACACGGGAGGAAATGGTGTCCATACACACTCAGTTGGTTCTCCAAGACATCACCCAACTTCTCCACAAGGAGGTGATGGCCAGAGTCGCGGAACCCCCTGTCAACTCACGGTTAGTTTCCAAGTACTTCCTGGTCCCAAAGCAGATGGAGGCTGGTGCCCCATTCTAGATCTGCATGATCTGAACCAATTTCTCAGGTCCCGCACATTCAGGATGGTAACTCTGTCCCAGATCATACCATCCCTGTAGCAGAACATGTGGTGACAAAACAGACATTAGCCAAGTGGCTGGTCAATTGCATCACGTTCTATCAGAAGTACGACAAACTCTTACTGGGACCAGTCAAGGGTCACTCCACCAGAGGGGTTGCAATGTCCTTTGTATCCCTCCTAAACATTTCTACAGCAGATCTCTGTGCAGCTGCTACTTGGAGTTCAGTCCATACCTTCATCAGGCACTACAGTCTGGACATCTCTTCCAGAAGGAGAGCAGGTTTCAGCCTAGCGGTCCTACAGGGACTCCTCTCCTGAGGTGCCATGGGCACTGTTCTACTGTCCTCCACCCTTCTGACCTGGGTCTCTTCTTGGGTACTGCTTGGGACTCTGTCCTTTTGGTATTAATTGCTGCAAGAGCTTCCCCTCGAAGTAAGATAGCACAGTGACTTAAGAACTTACCGTAACAGTAGATCTTTGAGAGGAGCTCTTGCAGGAGATGGTTTTCTCACCCACCTGCCCCCTAGGATTAGTAACTGTTGTTCTCTTTGGGGGATGGGTGATCCTCCTCAGTTCCCCATCTTCTTCATCAGCCGGGTCTCCAGCGGGGGCACTGAGGTGGTGCGGGGGGACTGCCCACTTTATACCAGGGCTGATGGGGCGGGAGCAGATGTCGGGGACAGTCCCCCACAATAGACTGATAGCTAGAAGTTTTCTGTGGGGCCTTAATGCCTGGCAGCATAGTCCTATTGGTATTACCTACTGCAAGAGCTCCTCTCAAAGATCTACTGTTACGGTAAGTTCTTACATAACTGTACTATTTTCTAGTCCCCACCTTCCTAGCTAAATGGTCCCCAGGCTCCACTACCAGATGCTGGTGCAGTTGTGGAGATTTTATTTAGTTTTTGTTGACCGGGTAAGTGCACTAGACAAATCCTGCCTATTTTCTGGCACGACCCGGGGGGGGAGATACAGATGAATGCCAAGTGACCTTGAACCAGATTAAGCTGTTAGTGGTATTTTTAGTGAATAAATAAGTAAATAAATATCCAAAGAGCAGAGCCAGTCCCCTTGGTGAAGGAGGGGCAATAGCCCCTGAAAGGTTACCATCCGGAAACATTTGTACACTGTGTAAAGGTTGAGGTTGCTAGGGACCAGGATGGGACGGAGGTCCCCTGTTTTCTTGGGGACTAGGAAAAAATGGGAATAGTACCCCCTTCGGTGTCTGGATTTGGGAACAAGCTCTATGGCTTTCTTTTATAGTAAGGCTTGAATTTCGGCCCTTATAAGAGGAACATGGCTTGGAGGATATGCTGACGGGCATGCCAGATTTTCTGGGAGCCATTCCTGAAACTCTAGAGTGCGGCTGTGCTCTATAAGCTGTGGCACCCAGTTGTCTGTAGTCATATCCCTCTACTTGTTCAGATGGAGGGAGAAGCAGCCCCCAATCACCACCTCCTAAAGCTCTGTGGGATGGGTGGTCTGGCAAGGAGTCATGAGGTGGGGGCAGCCCCTGGCTGGGCAACTGGAATGCCTCTGGTGGCTCGGGAAAGGACCAAGGCGGGCGCAGGAAGAACAGTACTTGCTTTGCGTTTACCCTAGGCATTGGGAGGGGGACATGCCTGTCTACAGGAGGAGCAACGAAAAGAGACCCTGTGACCTGACTACGACTGGGTGTGGTATGTGGAGTGCACCCACTTCAAGGCCCTCCCAGAGGTTTTAAGCTCAGAAATAATATCCTGAATGTCACCCCCAAACAGCTTGGGACCCTGAAACGGGGCATCCATAATGTTGGATTGGACATTGGGGCAAAGCCTGAGACTCTAAGCCATGCATGGTGCCTCATGCTAATACCCGTGGCTGTGGCCCAGCCCAAGGCATCCACGGCATTATAAGAATGTGGGTGCCAACATGTGACTTGGTCTTCAGGGCCCAAAGAGTTTGCTGTTTGGGTGGGGTCATCCGGCATCACTGCGACCGCCTCCCTAGCCTGATCCCACAGTAAGTTTTGGTGTTGCATCATATGGGCCAGGTAGTTAAGAGCCCAGATGGCAAGGGTGGCTGAGACAAAGGCACGCTTGCCCACCTAGTCCAACTGCTGCAACTCTTTGTCAGGAGTGAGGGCACTGAGGAGCTTCAGTTGCTTGGTGCAGTCATAAGCTGCATTAATGACCACTGAGTCAGCTTTGGGGTGCTCACCCAAAAAAGATCTGCTAGCTGAAGCATGGTAGAGCCTGTGAGTTTTCTTAGAGATTACAGGGACAGTATGGGGATGGAGCCACGCAGCCTTGGTAATGTCTTCATATGATTCAATGAATGGAGAGACTACCAAAGGAGCAGCATCAGGCTGATGAAGGTAGACTGCCAGGCAGCGATGCTCCGGGTCTTGCTTCTCAGTCTTCCACCCCATCGTTGTCTGGATGTGCCTCATAATATCCATGAAGGTGGGATCATCAGGAGGTGATTTGGGGACATTAGAGGGCTCCCCTTCATCTCCCAAGGAGACCCCCTCAAAAGAAGACTCAAAACTCACATCATCACCGGTGGCAGAATCCTTCTCCCCATGGTCATTGGGCTGGTGGTTGACCAAGCGAACAAGGGTGCCTGTGTTTGTAGAGCTCCTAGGGGTAGGAGGAGCACTTGGTCCCGGGCAGGGCGGAGGGGGTGCAACTCTGAGGAGGCCCTGAAGGCGGCACACTGGGGTTTGGGTCCTGCAGTTGCATAATTGCCCATAGCATAGAAGGTATCACTATGAAATCCCGACATTGGCAATCCCAACATTCAAAATATCAAGACCGACATCCTGACTTGCCGATTGCCTGACCAAGCACCATCCCAACAAACAAAAGTCTGACATTTTAACTTGCCAGGACTCGGAGTTGGTTATATTATTTAAGAGAGGGTGCGCAGGGCGAAGGCCCCCAGTGGTGGGGGTGTGGGAAACTGAGCCCCCCACCCACCCACCTACAAACAGGGCATAAGTGCAGTGTCGGGCTTTTGTTTGTCGGGATGGCGCTCGCTCAAGCAGTTGTCAAGTCGGGATGTCGGACTTGGTATTTTGAATGTTGGGATTGCGAATTTCGGGATATCATCATATATCTGCACAGAAATCAGACCATGGTAGTCCGCAGATGCTGGCACCAGCCCCCGCAGGTGCAGGATAGTTGTGGAGTGGCTGGGCTCCTACAGGTGCAGGATTGGGGTAAGCTGATGTCAGTCCCCCTGGCTTCGGGGTCGGATACTCTGGCTGAGGTCCCACTGGAGTGGGAAGCGGAACCAGTCCCGGCCCAAGCAGTGGCAGGCCAGGCATAAGCCCTGTGGATGCAGGCAGGGGGAGGACCAGGAAAGGGCTCACAGGCTGTGGGCAACTAGGAGCCAGCCCAGCAGGCATTGGTCTAGGTGACACTGGGGTGGGATCTGCAGGTGCCAGGTTAGGCGAGGCCAGCGCTGGAGCTGAGGGTCCCACTGGTGAAGGCTGGGGGGAGACCAGTGTCTAAAGAGCATCAGTGTCCAGGTGAGTCTGCCCCTGAAAAGGAGGGGCAGAACTGATGGAGTGAGTGCTGGAGTAGCAGATCAAGAATTGCTGCCAGCAGCACCTGTGCTGGCCAAAGAAGCTCCAGCTGAGCCTCCTGCTGAAGATCCCACAAAAATCAAAAACAGCTGAAAGAGCAGGGGCTGGGGGCAGGATAAGAGAGACCCTGTCCCAAAGGGCCACCAGCAGTCACCGAGATCCGGACGGGTGGTGGGTCCACCAGCAGCCCTGCGGGGGTAAGGGCATGTAACGCCAAGGAGGTCGACCCCCCCCCAAGGGAGGAAGACCCCAACGCAGTCACTTTAGGTGCCTTATGAAGAGACTGTGAGTGTGAGGAAGACCAGGGTCGGTCCCAGTCCTTGTCCTGGTGTTTGAGCTTCCCTGAGAATTTTTCCTTGGACTTGGACAAGGAGGCACCCAAGGACTTGGCCAGGGAAGTGGAGAAGCTCTGGGTCTGCAGCTCCTGTTCCATCTGGGTGACCTTCTGCTGAAGGAGATGGCTTTCGAGGGTCCTCTGACGGCGTCTCCTGGTAGCTGGGTTAAACTTATGGCAGACCTCACAGGCCTGAACATCATGGTGTGGGCCTAGGCAGAACAGGCAAGCAGAGTGGCCGTCCTTGTCCGGGATCTGTTTACTGCAGGCACACTTGGCGGAGCAGTTAGAAGAAGAGGAAGGCTGTAAAGGCATAAACGTGATGAAGAAACACCAATAAATTTTGATGTTTAAAAAAAAAAAAAAAGAGAAAATAAAGCGCATGAAGTGTGAGAAAATGGCAGTCGACTGCAGCTTCAGTGGAGTCCATGATCTGATGTGATCTGGTCAACAGCAGGAAAGAACTGAGGAAGGCATGGGGGCTGCCCACCTTATATAGGATAGGCTGATGTTAGCTGCTGATTTTGGAGGTGGACAGCCCCTTCTGGTACACTGCTAGCTAGAAAGGTTTCCATCTGGTCCTGGCACCTGACGGCTAAGTCCTACTAGTGATGGCCTGCTGCAAGAGATACCTTCGAAGTAAGATCTGGAAGTGATGGTTGCTAGTGACCTTTTTCATTCCTTCAGTCGCTTCGTCCTGACAGTTGCCCCCCAAACCCGCCACTGTTCACTGTACTCCTCCCTATCCTTCCCTTCCCTTGAGGCCAAATGCTTCGCTCATTGAGTCTCTTTAATTAGTTAGTTGTTTATGTATGTATTAATTTCAAAAGTCTTACCAGGAAAGACATACTGAGCTGATAACTGCTTGTTTCCAGATGACTTTGTCTCCAAATTCTGGTTTATCTCCTTCCCCTCCTATCTCGCTTTCTTACTCACTTCCCACCCTATTTCTTTCTTCTCCCCTCGCAACTCTGACTCCCACTGTCTCACCTTCCCCCAAAGGAAATCCACTGCTGGTCAAGCTGCCTTCTCTTTCCACTTCCCTAAACTGTGGGCTCTCGCCCCCTTAATCTGCCCTGTTGCCTCTAGCACAATCTCAAATCCCTCCTCCAGGATGTCTGCATTCACCCCTGCAGCTGTCCCTGATCCTGGGCTGCTGTTGCCCACCACCGTACATTTTCCTGTTTCCCTTACCCTGCACTCCCATTAGTGCAGTTCCCTCTTCCACCCTCATAAATTGCATTCCCTACTTCCACCTTAAACCCTATACTGTATATTCACTATGCCAAGTGTTCTCACGTAGCACTATACTGCATCAAGGAAATATAAAACTGCACATATCCCCATAATGCAGAGCATTGTGGGAAGTATATGCAAATCAACTTGAAAGAGTTTCAGCTGGTTCAACGAGTTTAGTTGAGGCACACTGAGTCCTGTGTAGGATGAAACACATGCCCGTGTCTTCTGTTTTCAGCCTTTGCAGTGTGTGTGAGAGGCCATTTAGCACCTTATACTCCTGCTTAAAGTGGAACAAGTCTAAACTGTTCCGTGGTGATTTGCATATATGTCCTGCAGTGCTTTGCACTATGGGGATATGTGTAATTTTACACTTCCTTGAAGCCTGGCTTTATTGTCGCTGCCCTTTCCGAGTAACCCTTGCCTCTGTGCTTTTGTGCTGAGGTTCTTTGACTTCTACCTTCCTTCATTGTATCATAGCTTGCCTCCTTACACAGAATCTTGCACAGATGTATGTTGTTGGCTTTGTTGCTTTTACCTTATTATTGTAATACTCTGCAGTTCTGCACCTCACTGTTACCTGTTTGTTTATCCCGCTCTCCTCTCCCTCCCAGGATGCATCTAGAAACAAGCTATTACTGGCTCAGTATGTCTTTTCTGGTAAAACATTTGAAATAATCTTGTCTTTAGCAAGGTCTTTGACACTGCAGCACATGACAGACTTCTGGGCAAAGCACGACACAGCCGTGTGGAATAGACGAGGCATGCATGCCGCATGGGGCTCCTCTTGCTGCAGTGGATGAGGAGAAGGTACTGTAGGCCATAACAGACAGGGAAGAGGGGGTGACCCTTAGCATGTCCACTCCGACAAAAAGGAGGCTAAGAGGGGACATGACATCCGTTTTCCACATACTTAAGGGTATCGACAGTATCAAACACGTCGATGTTTACAGAGGGGTCTTCTTGCATGACATGGACACACACTGAAGCTCACAGAGAATAAAATCAAGGGTAGCATTAGAAGGCACTCTTTCTCTGGGGGGGGTGGGGGATATGTGGAATAGACTACCAGCGGAGGCAGTGGACATGAAGATAATACAGTCCTTCAGGTAAGGCCTGGGCAAATTTCTGCTTACAAAGGGAATCGCTGGATATCATGGATAGTAAGTTAAGTTAGTACATGTTTGCACAGCAGACAAATTGATGCCTGCTTACAAAGCAGGGTGCAGATATGATGGACCTAGAGTCCTTTTCAACCTTAAATTACCATATTATAATAATTTTAGGGGAGACCCTGCTTGATTTGAAATACAAAATACACCCATTTAAAAGTAGATCTGAAGTGTCAGTTATCACCCTTCCTTTGGAACATGCCTTTGTAAAAATTCATTGGGTGCCACTAAACTCAAATTTTGCAAGGGTTAATGCCGTAAAACATGTCTAGTAGTCGGCAAAAATATGTGTCATCCTAATCTTATTTGTATCATTTTACCTGTCTGTGTGTGTTGCTGTAAAGATAGATACTGAAACAGTGCTTCTCTTAGAAACCCTGGAGAGCTGACTCTAGGCTACATAGCCTGTACTAGAACAGTCACTTAATCTTAACAGCTTCTTTTATTTGTCGTTTTGTTACTTCGTAACTGCCACCACATGTTCCTCATTTGTAAAGAAAATGTATTGATTAGTTTCCGCTGACTGGGAAAGGAGGACTAGACATTATAGCCTATTTTCAGACTCACCCCGGGAGGAGGGGATACAGATGCAAACCAACAGAAAAAAAACAGTTAAGCTGTTGATGTAGTTTTAGTGAATGGGGGGAGGGGAGTTTGGTCAAGATACCAAGAAAATTCCCCTACTGTGAGAAGTGCCATAGGATCTTTAACGTCCACTTGAACAACCACCAGAAAAGGCAGATAGGACCTTGGTTTAACATCTTATTCGAAGGACACCACACCACGACAGTACAGCATCCCCATAGTACTGTACTCTGATGCCAGCGTTGATGGTATGGCCCACGACCTTCTGGCACAGAGGCAGATGTACCTGCTGAGCCTCTGCTACCCTTATTTTTAATGATGGTTTGTTAAAAGCAGTTATTCTTAAATAAATAAATAAAAGGCTGTACAATGCCCTTTACTTCATCAGTCTGCAATAGTCTTGTGTGTTCAGTCTCTGCTGTTCATTTTGTAGGAATTGATGTGATAATGTTGGCTTTCTTGTTTTTGTGTCTTGCTATAGCTAACATCCCCGCTGGAACAAACAGAAGCCAAATTAGATAACGAGCAAGCAGTGAGACAGAAGCTGGAAGAAGAGTTGGAAGAGGTAATACACAAGGAATTATTTACAGTCCAGGCTTGTTCAATACAATGAGGAATCTTTGTTCACACAATAGCCCTTTCTTAGCCCAGTCCCCCCCCCCCCACTCCATTTTATGCCATCTCGGTAACGCAAGTATCGCTAGCACCTGGCAGCTGCAAAACAAAGTGACTTCTCAGAGCTTCTGCTAAACAGATTTTATTTTATTTGGGGGGTAGGGAGTATATGGGTTCCCCTTGCAGGTGTTCATGGAGCCCTCTACAAATGAAGTCCTATACTTATTTTTAAGATTAGTATGATTATTTTACAATTTTGGCCAGGAAAGATGCACTAAGCTGAGGCTTGTTTCCAGGTGCCAGGTCTATACCAGAAAATGCCTTATTTGTATGGCACTGATGCAGGGGTGCAGTTGTTTTTGGGGAGGGGTGCTGCTGCTGCATAGGACCTCATGCTTTTTAGAACAAGATACTTAAGCAGACTACAGGAGTCCCTGAGTCTAACTATAGGATTAACAGAAGCTCTGTTGCCAGTTGTACACTCCTGACAGTGATGAAACTGTTGCTCGAGTTGCCTGCACTGGCTCAGTGGCATACAGTTACTAGGATTCCACTCCAAATCTACCTTTTTCCAGGGTGCAGTCATACTAGCACCCCATAAATAATTTTGTCCCCGCCACCACCACCATCAAAGAGGCCACATTGATCTTTCTGTGGCTGGGAGAGTGGCCATGTGGCTTACCAGCCTCTGGCAACTTGTTTACTGGCTACTAGCAACTCGAGTTCACTCAGTTGGCAGTGCTGAGTGCTGTCAGGCTGCCTGTCTTACCATCAGCACCACCAACGTGATTTTCTTTGTCTCTTCACTCCTTCAAAAGGGAGTCCCCTTCTTGTTGCCCTAAAAAGACAAGGTCATGGGAGTACAGTCCGTCTAGGGGATTCTTGTGCTCTTCATAGTTGCAAGGCTCCCCCAGTCACCCTCACATGAAGTTTAATCCCTAATGGAGTCCACTGGTCTACCATCAGAGCACCTGTTGCAACAGCTGATTCAGTCAGCACCAGTCTGGTTGAGGGTGGACTCCTCCCTCACTCGGAAACTGATGCTGTTCATGACCTATCATGGTCAGGCTGTCGGGCTCCACCATGTTCATGGTTGGCCCCCACATTACAAGCCTACATCTGTCATTCCAAATCTGGCACCACCACCAGTCTTCCCAGCTCCAGACACCTGCATAGTGCCAGAAGCCAGAGTTGCCTGCACATCAACCATCGGGTTAACCCTTAAGGTTGAGGTCACTTGATCATGTTCCCAAGCTTGACACCATCACAACACTCAAAAATTGTAGTAGGGTTCTTCCTCCTCCTCGTCTGACTCCCACCACCTACACTGAGTTTGTCCCAGATGGAAGGCGGCAGCCTGGTAGTGGTGGGGCCTATGGAACCTTTGCCCAAGGTTGATTTTGTCATCCTGTGCCATTTAACCTCTCCTGGCTGTGGCTGCCTTCTTGACACCAAGCCCCAGATGGGCATCTAGTGGCCCCCATCCATCTCTGTCAACTGTACTGCATCAGCCTCTCCAGGTGAAGTCTTCATAGCCAGATGTGGGTGGTAAAACTAAGAAGTCTTAAGGCCCGAGTCCAGACTTCTATGTCCCTTGTCTGTGATGGTCACCCCACTGTTGAGGTTCATTGATCCTTCAGGTTGGCATTCTGCACTGTTCTGTCCAGATTTGGATTTGGTTATGTCGCTTGTGCCATTCACTGCATTTCACTTGGATAGGGACTCTTCAACCCCCTGGTCCTTGGCAGGGGACCAGGTCATGTTCTCGGCCCTCTGAGATCTCATTTCCATGGCACTGGACTCTCCGCTGGAGTAGTACCAAAGTTGTACACCCTGATGGATATTCTAAAGTGGGATTCCTCACTAGGGGTGGCCTTCCCTTTTCCCCGACCACGCTGGGCCCTGCATTCAGTGTCTGGCAGCACCCAACTTTATTCCAGCCCTCTTTGTGTCATATGGGCCACAAATATGCGCTCCCCTTTTGCAGACTGTCCTTCTCAGAGTATCCATTTATGGAGGGGTTAGTGGCAGACATGGTTTTCCACAAGGCCAAGGTGCAGGGCAAGTCAAACAAGCCACCAGATAGGGAATGCAAAAAGCAGAACAGCTATGGCCAAATGTCTGTGCAGCCTTGTCCCTGGGCATCTGCAAAATCAACTATACAGCTTTGATGGCCAAGTTTGGTCATGAGCTCTTTGAGAGGCTTTCCCAACTTAGGCAAATGGCCCCCTGAAGGAGAGCCAGCCAGTGTTGCAGGAGGTCCACAATATGGGGCTTTCTCTGACCAGGCACCAGTTGTAGGTGGCCTTGGACTTGACCAAAGTGTCATCTCAAGCAGTGGTGAGAGTGTTGTATCTTCGCCAGTGTGCCTTGCTTCACATTTTATAATTTACCAAGAAAAGCCAGTAGGGGATGTCAGACCTGCCTTTTATTGGGACAGACCTCTTTGGTCCAGGGGTTGTGGACCATCTCACATGTATTGAAAAGTCCATCATAACCCTGGACTCTCTGACATCAGCTTCTCAGTCTAAGCAGCAGGCCAGGTTAAAAGCGTAAGGTCTGTTTTGGTGGCTTTGGTGCGTTAGTCCAGGAGCAACAGCAACAGAGGCAGCAGTTTCAGCAGTATCACCTGACCAGTCCTCCCAACAAGTCAGGTTGGCAGGGTCAGCATAAGGGCAGTGGCAGTTGCTCTGCTGGTGACCAGTGCTCCAGGGCCACTTCAAGGGCAAGCAGTGACAGGTTGGGGGGGGGGCATCCTCCACTCCACCATCCTGAACCCTGTTGCAGCTCTCGATCAGGGGCCAACTAGCCCACTTACTGCCCCAGTGATCCACTGTTAACCTCTGACAAGTGGGTTCTGGAAATGGTGGGTTGGGGGGGGTTTCTCTAGAATTAGAGATTTTACCCCCTGGTCTGTCTCAGGCACCATTGGAGGACTTAGTGATTTTGGACACTTTTCCTGTGCTGCAGAATAAGGTCACCCAGCTCCTCGAGTGATGTGCTGTCAAGCCAGACTCTGATACCTAGGCTCTACAGGGGTTTATATCTCGGTACTTCAAACAGGAACTCATCAGTGATGCCTTACAAGCTGCATTAGTTTGCATGAGTGTGCTGCCCCCAAAATAGAAGTTTATGTAAATTACAGAATTTGGAATACAGTTCAAACTCGGTGCTGTGGTCACTCTTCCCCTACAGGCTTTACGCCAAATTTGTTTTCTGCTTGAAGAGAATAGTCACCCCAACGTTGTCTCCAGCTTCTGGCCATCCTATTTCTTTATTTTATTACAAGCATTGTTGTTTTAAGTTGAATAGTTAGTATTGCAAATACTTTGCGTTAATTAGGGTGTTTATGAACTTTTAATTTTTCAGCTGTTTCTCTGATTCCCGATTGGTTCCTAGGAACCAGAGAAGACTAGTTTACATCACGGTTCCTGCCTAAGGGAACTAAAGGATTTTGGGATAAAAAGTTTTATTTCCTTCTGTTTTTATTTAATTTAAAAGCAGTTTAGACATTTTTTATTTGAAATTTTAGAAGCTTGACCACTTGTGTGTTTGGGAAATGAGTTTTGAAATAATAGGTCCTATCAGTGTTTGGCATGGCTGACTAAAAAGAGAACAGGGCCCACATGTTTTAAAAAACTGTATTTCATCTGTTCAGCTCTCTGCAAATGAAGACTGCCATAAGCTTTGTTTGAAGTGCCTGGGTCCAGATCGCAGTTTTATTAATTGTGAACTTTGTAAAACGTACTGCCCTGAAACTTAAAAGAAAAGGGCTTTAAAAAGAAAAGTATTTCTAAGGGTGTGGATATGGTGTTCTATCCACACTGCAGACAGTGTTCCTTTCCCTTTTAAGGCCTGCCGGAACATCTTCAAGCTGTCTTCTCCCACCCACCCAGGTGATAACTCCCTCGGCACCGCCCTGTGACGTCAGATCTCCCTTTCCTCTGGAAGAAGGTTCCCTCCTTAACACTCTCTCTCTGAGAAGGCCCTTTGCTTATTAAAACTTTGAATTTCCTCAGGACACTGGGGGCTGGCAGGGGAAGGAGAGGACTGAGCATCTGTAGGACTGCTCTCCTCTCCTGGGATGGGTTGTGGGGTAGCCTTGCTCTGTAGCGGCCCCAGTGGAGGCAACTGGGAAAAACATGAAAATGGCACTCATGCCATCTGGATGATGGTGGCCCTGCCTCCCCGCACCACTCAGATGAGATGCCTGCGACACTGCACGTCCACACCCCACGCAGATGCAAGGGAGTGTCTACGTGCAGTCCGGTTTCCCCTCCTGATGGCCCAGGTGGGTAGGGGGGCCCCCCACCCAGTGAAGGGATACAGTACATCCGTGGCAATGGAGCAGCAGGATGGCACACTGGGGAGAATGGCCACCCCCGAAGGAGAGGAAGGTTGAGTGTGATGACGAGGAGGTAAAAAGAAAACATAAAAAAAAAAAAAAAACGTCTTCAGGCTACTCTTTCTGGTCGACACGATGTTGGTGCTGGGATTCTGAAAATGTGCCTACGGGCAGAAGATGGCTTGGATGGACACGCACACCATGTGCGTCTACTGCCTGGGCCATGAGCACAATCCCCAGGTATGTGACCATGCCTTCCTGCTTCTGGGTAATCCAGATGATCAGGATCTGCCCCGTCAAATATAAAAATGCCAATTGGGTAGTCTCCGTGGCTGTGGGGGCCACTGAACAGTTTGTGGCATTTGAGGAAGCTTCAGCCCTTTTCCCACTCTTCTTGGGTGCCTCCTTCACGGGGGCATTCAAAGAAATGTGCCAGGCCCTTTCCACCCATGGCAGGGTCCCTTGGGCACCAAGTCAAAGTATGAAAAAGAGACCAAGAAATTGTCTCACCATCAATTGTGGTATCGGGAGCACACTTGGGTCTCTGATTCCCACACTTTTCTGGAGGTTCCAACTTTGGTCAGTTCTTTGGCCCAGGCCACCAGCTCCATGGTCTCCCCATCAGGCCAGTTGGTTGAGATGCAGGTCAGTTTTCCAGCTGAGATATTTCTCGAGCCAGTTGATTCATTGTCACCAGAAGAGCTTGATGCCTCCCTTTCTAGTACCCCGGTCCTACCACTGACTCAAGGAGGGATGGACCAGTCTGCTGACCTACCACCTCTCACCCAAGAGTTTCCGGAGCAGGAGGAGACCCAGCTCTCACCAGCGTCCTCTAAGACCCACCGTTGGTGGCCCTGACAGTCAAGTTCATGGTCCTGCTCTCCATGTCCTGAGTCGAGCAGCCCACATCGACATAAACGCTTGCACTCTTGACACTTGGGCAAGTGGCGCTGCCACTATTCCTCATCCTTCTCAGGTAAGGGGAGGCTCCAGCGCAAACTGCATCAGTGCTATGAGGACTTGATGTGGCACCAGCTCATTTTCACTGGGGTGAAGCCTGTCTTCAACCCCAGCCATTACCTGGCTTTTGCCACAGAGGCTGCAGCCTTCACAGCCTTGGCAGGAGCTGATCAGTCAGGTCCAAGCTTGGCCTTCCCCGGCCTCTCCGCTGATTCTTGTGGCCACCAAAACAGCCAAAGACCAGCAGTACAACTAAGGAGGCACACCCCACCTTGGGTCTTCCAACATCAGCTGTCAGTCATGGTTACCCTGACTATCCCCAGAGAGTTAGCAGAGACTGGCAGTCGACCTTTCTCCCACGAATCCTCTGAATAAGAGGATTCCTCCTTGCACTCCCATCCGGTGGAGTTGGAGTCAGCCGAGGATCTGTCAATGGAGCAGGACCCTACTTCCTTTATGGGTCTTCTCTGTCTCATCTCAGAATCTACGGGTCTCCCGTTGGAGTCCATTCAGAAGCAGGCTTGGTACCTGTTCATTGAGATCCATGACCAGGGTGACTCCCCTGCGGAAGCTTTCCCAGTAGCAGACACCATTCTTGATCCTGCCTTGGAGCTGTGGCAGCACCCAGCCTACTGCTCTGTGCTGTCATCACGGATGGCCCCCAAGTATGCAATCCTCTTTTGGGATTCATAGAGCACCCCTCGGCTGAGGGTCTCATGGCTGACTGTGTTCAGGTGCACCAGCTACATGAGGGACATTGACAGACCACCCGATAAGGAGTGCAAGAAATCTGACCTTATGGCCAAAAAGGTGTATGCTGCCTCCAATCCCAGCCTTTGGCAAGCAAGTTCAACCCTTTTGATGGCCAACTTCTCGCATGCCCTCCTGGGCACACTTGATGAGGTGCTTCCTCATCTCCCAGTGGACATGCATACCATGGTCAAACAGGTCTGGGATCAAGGCCAAACAGTAACCAAGCAACAGCTCCAGACTGCCATGGACATTGGCGACTCTTGAACTCAGTCCATGGTGGCCACAGTGGCTATGCACCACAGAGCCTGGCTGAGGATCTCAACCTTTACAGCACATACCCAGCACAAGCTGGCAGATGTTCCCTTCCTGGGTATTGACTTGTTCAGGCCCAAGTTCAAGGGGCATCTCACCTGCATTGAGAAGTCCAGTGCCACCCTGTACTCTGTGACATCCACCCAAAGAGACCCCATGGACTCTAAGCAGCAGAAGAAGCTCTTTCGGCCCCTCTCTGCTCCTGCAGCCAAACCAGCCCAGCCTCAGGCTGGACAGCAGGCTCAGGCCTGACGACGTCAACTGAAGTCTGTGGCATGGTCATCTGTAAGCCTGGCGGCCGAGGCCCCCACAGTTCCTCAGCCAGGCACTTAGCTGCCTCCAAGCCTATCCAGTGACCGGATGAGGGGTGCACCCTCTTGCCTGTAATGTCTCCCCTGGGTCTTCCCATGGGGGTCCGGCTCCTCCACTTCCTCTCTGCCTGGTCCACTGTCATCACAGACAGGTGGGTTCTTGAGGTGGTTGGTCATGGTTTGCCTCCAGAATTTGATGCGTACTCACTTTGCCAAGCCCGTGTCCCATGAGAGGGCATTGTGTCTGCAGATATTGCCCAGCTCCTCCGCAGGTTGTGGCTCCTATCTCGGACCCTCTGCAACACCCAGGATTTGTCTTCAGGTACTTCCTAGTGCTAAAACGTACAGGAGGCTAGTGCCCCAGCTTAGATCTGCACAATCTGAATAAGTTTCTCAGGCTACGTGCCTTCAGGATGGTCACTCTGTCTTGGATCATACCATCTCTCGAGCAAAACATGTGGTTTTGCTCTCTGGATTTTCAGGACCTGTTTTTCATGTCCCAGTCCATCTATTCCGCCACTGGTTCCTCTGGTTCTGGGTGGAGGGGATCCTTTATGAGTTCCAGGCCATGCCACTTGGCCTGTCCTTGGCCACCAGGGTCTTCACCAAATGCATCGCAGTGGTGGCAGCTTACCTGAGACATTGAGGAGTCGGGGTTAACCCCCTATCTGGATGAGTGGCTGATTGCAGGTCTCTCCAAGCAAGAGGTGGAGTGGTCCAGGGATCTGGCCCTCCAGACCTGCATCTCTCTTGGCCTCCTGGTCAGCAAGGCCAGGTCTGAACTCATGCCCTTGCAGGTGATCAACTTCATCAGAGTGGAACTCGACCCTTGCAGAGCAAGGATTCAACTCCAAGTGGACAGGGCAGAAGCTCTGTCCTCCTTTGCTAGATCATTTCAGGTTGGGCAGTTGTGCCCTGCTCAGGACTTCCTGCACCTAGTAGGATACATGGCGGCTTGCACCAACGTGGTCCATTGGGTCTGTTGGAGAATGCATTCTCTGCAGTGGGAGCTGGCAAGGGGCAACTTCAACCAGCCAGTCACTGTGATCCAGCTAATGTGGGACACCCTCCAGTAGTGGTCAGTCCCGGAATATCTACAGGAGGATATCACATTTGTCTGCCCAGAGCTGGTGGTCATCCTGATGACCGATGTCTCTCTCATGGGCTGGGGTGCCTACCTGGGGGAACACCTAGAGTCCATAGGCTCTTGACCCCCCAAGAAGTGCCAATGCCGTAGCAACTTGCTGAAGCGCTGGGCAGTTCGACTAATGCTGACTGTTTTTGCTCCACATTTTCAAAGTCAGGTTGTTCAGGTCCAGACGGACAACACCATGACCGTGCACTACATCGACAAACAGGGCAGGACGTATTCCCTTTCTCTCTTCAGGAAAGCTCTCCATGTTTGGACCCTCGTGCATTGCCTGGAGACTGATCTCCTGGTCATCCATGTGGCTGGTCTTTCAATCAGCTAACGGACATTCTCAGCCATGTGGGTGAGGCGTTCCATGAGTAGTCTCTCCACCCAGAGGTAGTACACAGCCTTTTCTCACAGTGGGGCACCCCCTTGGGTGGACCTGTTTACTTCAAGGGAGAACGCAAAGCTGAGACTGTACTGTGCCCACCCTACTCAGCAGGGAACACTGCAGGGGGATGCCTTCTCAAAGCCCTGGACCCTGGGCCTTCTCTATGGCTTCCCTCCATTTCCCTTGATCCACAAAGTGTTGCTGAAGGCGAGGGACAAGGCATGGGTGATCCTGGTGGCTCTGGACTAGCCACGCCAGTTCTGGTACCCCGATCTCCTTAGCCTCAGCAGCAGGCTCCCGAGGCATCTTCCTCTCTGCCTGGACCTGCTCTCATTCAGTCAGGGGAAGGTACTCTATTCAGACCTTCAGTTCCTCCAACTGGCAACCTGGTTCCTGAGCAGCTAGAGTTCTAGGCTTTGTGTATCTCTGAAGATGTCCTCGTTGTAGTCAGGGCATCTCGGAAAGAGTCTACCTGAAAATGCTATGCTTTCAAATGGAAGAAGTTCTCCATTTGGTGCCAGGGCAAGGGGCTGGACCCCTTTTCTTGTCCGGTGGCTGGCATTCTCGACTACCTCTGGTCCCTCTCCCAGCTGAACTTTCAGTCAACGACCCTTAAGGTGCACCTGGCAGCCATCTCTGCCTAATGGGCGTGGGCTGGTATGCAGTTGGTGGTGCAGGAGAAAGTGGTCTGGCATTTTTTCAAAGGCCTCAACCGCATTTCCCCTAAGGTACGTGAACCACCACCACCACCTTGGGACTTTTTGCTGGTTTTGGCAAAGCTCATGAGTAAGCCATCGAACTGATGCACAGGTGTGAGATGTCTCACCTGTTGTGGAAGACTGCCTTCCTGGGGACTATCATGTCAGATAGAAGGATCAGTGAGCTCCAGATGCTCTCAGTGAAGTCGCCTTACCTGGTCTTCCACAGGGACAAGGTTGTCCTTTGTCCCAACCTGAAGTTCCTCCCAAAAGTTGTCAGATTTTCACCTTAACCAGCTGATTAATCTCCCAGTGTGCTTCACCAACCACACCTCGGAGGCTGAGCACAGGCTCCATACCTTGAACATGCAGCGAGCACTGGCCTGTTTATAAGGAGTGCACAGCTGGAGTTCAGGGAAAGGTTCACAGCTATTTGTCACCTGCACTGAAGCTGCACCTGACAGACTGGCAGCTAAGTGGACGATTGGCAGGTGGATTGTATCCTACATCAATCCTTGTTGACATGGAGCCTTCCCTGGCTCAAAGGTCTTAATTCCGAGATTTAATAAATAAATAAATTGACCTCTGCTATAGACTGGTGAATAGAGAGCCTCCTGTAGGGTTAAGGGTTAAGGGCTAATTCCACCCACCATACCGCTGCCTCAGTGACTGCTTCCAGGGATGTCCCTATCCAGGAAATCTGTCGGGCTGCTACCTAGAAGTCATCACACGCCATCATTTCCCACTACCACATCAACCATGAGTCACGCTGGGATGCTGGTTTTGGGGCCTCAGTTGTCCAGTCTCTTTTTCACGAAGTAGGGGTGTGCACCATGCCTCTCTCCTCCTGGAGAACTGCTAGGAGTCTGCCTGAACTGTGGATAGAACACCATATCCATGTCCCTAGAAAAACAGGTTACTCATCTATAACAGTAGATCTTCTTCGAGGTACAGCTCTTGCAGCAGGCTACACCATTAGGACTGAAGCCGGCAGGCATCAGGACCCCACGGAAATCTTCTAGCTAGCAGTCTTCAGCGGGGACCGCCTCCGACGTCGGTCCCGCCCCCGATGTCTGTCTGTCAGGCGTGGTACAAAGGAGGCGGTCCCGCCAGAATCCCCAGTTCTAGGGACATGGATATGTTGTTCATCCACACTCATTGGCAGGTATCCTTGCTGCTTTAAATCTTGCCGGAAGGTCTTCAAGCTTGCTCCTCCCACCCACCCGGGTGGTATAACTCTCGGCTCCGCCCCATGACGCCAGATCTTCCTTACCGCTTGGAAGCTCAGGTTCCCTCCTTAACGCTCTGCGTTTGCGACTGGTTCCTATTTCTCCGTTTTGGATTTAAAAATAAAATTTTGCAAAAGACTTCAGTCTTCTATCCCTCATGGCTCACGATGGACCGTCGACTCCCAGTTTCGGAGATGCCCATCGGGTGCAGAAGATGTCTCGACGGATCCACTCCCGCGTGTGTCTACTGTTTAGGCCTTGAGCACGACCCGCAGGCTTGCGACCTGTGCTCATCTTTCTCGGCCTACGTCCTCGAAGACCGTGCTGCCCGATTACAACTGGGCCGTCCCGAGAAGCGTTTCCCTCCGGTGAAGTCCAAGGAGGCCCGGTTGGCGGTGTCCGCGGTGGCGGGCTCGGCGGATCAGCTCGAGCGGATGGTCGCCCTCGAAGAGGAGGCGGCGCGGGCCGTATCTTCCTCGGCCGCGGCATTTATCCCGCTCTCTCTGGGCTCTTCTTACACGGCTTCTTTTAAGGAGCTTTGTCTGTCCCTCTCCACTAAAGGAGAAGGGCCTACGTTGGCGGGACCTTATTCTCGGTCCAAAAAGAGGGACAAGGGTAAGTCCCTCCGTCGACGCTCTTGGGAGCGGGAAAGGTCCTTCTCCCCGGGCCGTCGACCGTCGGCTTCTCGGCTTCGACCGCTTCGACCACTGGCCTCACGGTGTCCCCGTCAGGTCAGTTGACCGAGACTCCCACCGATGAAGTCGAGATTTTTCTCGACCGTTGGACGGGCTGTCGCCTTTAGCAGCCGAGATTCCCCTCTCCCCGGTTCCCCCGGGAGGAGTTGAGGATCCCGTGGGCTCGCCTGAGCCTCCGGTTCCGGAGCCCTCGGATGCACCATCTGAGCCGAAGGGAGTGCCGGTTCCGGCCGACACCTCCCCGCACCGACCTCGGAAATTCCGGGACTCTCGGTCTCGGTCTCGGACCTCTTCGCGGTCCAGCCGATCCCACCGTCATAGGCGGTCTCGGTCTCGGCACCGCGGTAAGCGGCGTCGCCGCTCGTCACCGTCCTCCTCCTCGGATGAGGGAGGCTTCGGCGTAAGTGCGTCGACGATGACGAGGACCTTATGTTTACAACAGCTCCTCCTGGCCGGAATAAGCCGACCCGTGCGCTTCCCGGCCATTAAGTGGCTGTCACCGGAGCGGCCGACACAACCCCTCGACTTATCCGAGCAGCCTATACCCAGGCCGGTTGTTCGGCCAAAACCAGCTGCTCCACCGATTCCGGTGGAACCTCCGCCTCCACAGCCACCAATTGGGGCTCCGACCAAGGATTCTCGGTCGGCTAAGGGTCTACCCCATCGGCTGTCAGTTACCCTCACTCCCGATCGACCTCGGCAGGTGAAGGGTGGCTCAGGCCAGAGGCAGCTCTTCGAGGACTCTTCCGAGTCCGAAGATGATTCCTCCTTTTTCTCCAAGCGACTGGACTTGGAGTCTTCAGGAGGTCAGTCAATGGTCGATAGCCCGTCGTCCTTCCTAGGACTACTTCGGCTCATCTCGGAGTCCACCGGGATGGAGCTCGAACCCGTTTCCAAGCGGGCCAGGTATCCCTCAGAGATTCTGGACGAGGGATTCTCCGGAGGCCTTTCCGGTGGCCGAGGCCATAGTGGGTCCGGCACCTGGAGCTTTGGCAGCTCCTGCTTCCCTGCCCCTGCGCCCCGGCCAGGATGGCCAGGAAGTATCGCGGTCCCTACTGGTTCCTTGTCCGGTTTTGAGACACCCCTCTGCTGAGGGGTTGGTTCCGACAGCGTTTTCCGGCGCGCCGGCAACGCCAGGGATGTGGACAAACCTCCTGACAAGGAGTCCAAGAAATTGGACTATGTCGGGCGAAAAGTCTACGCTGCGTCCTCTCTCGGCCTTCGTCAGGCCAGTTCGGCCGTCCTCATGGCACATTTTTCTCATGCCCTGTTGGGCTCCCTGGATGAGGTCATCCCTCATCTTCCCGCCGATCTGCAGACTACGGTTCAGCAGTGCGGGACCAGGGCAGGGCAGTGGCCAAACAGCAGCTCCAGACTGCTTTGGATTTGGGGACTCATGTGCCAGATCGGTGGCGGCGCAGTGGCTATCGTCGGCGGGCTTGGCTGAGGATATCCACCTTTCACCCGGATACCCAGCACAAGTTGGCGGATGTCCCTTTTGGGGACTGACCTCTTGACCCTGGGGTGGAAGGTCACCTGCAGAGGATCGAAGTCCAATGCTACCTTGGACTGGTCTCTTCGCTCAGAGGACAAAGGCCGCAAACCACAGCCTAAGCCCTTTCGGTCCCTGTGCCCTTGCGCCTTGACCCAGCAACGTCAGGGCCAGCAGGCTCGGCCTTGGCATCCCAAACCCAAGCCGCCGGCTTCCTCTAACAGGAGGCAGGGAGGAAAAAGGCCAGGAGGTCCCTCGGCCGGTCCCTCCTCCAAGCCTGCCCAGTGACGGGCTGAGGGGTGTCGCCCCCATTCCCGTCACCTTATCCCTGGGTCCCCCCGTGGGGGGACGGCTCCGGCACTTCCGTTCCGCCTGGTCCGCTGTTTCCACGGACAGGTGGGTCTTGGAGGTGGTGGGAAGAGGCCTGCCTCTGGAATTCGAGCAGGCACCACCCTTCAGAGCCGTCGCCCCTCGGGGCGCTTCGGGATCCCCAGCCTCACTGGCGGCTCGTCGAGCCGACATCGCTCTCCTCCTCCAGAAGGAGGTGATAAGAGAGGTGGTGGACCCTCCTTCAGACCCAGGGTTTGTGTCCAGGTACTTCCTGGTTCGAAGGCGGACGGGGCTGGCGCCCATTCTCGACCTACGACCTAAACAAGTTCCTAAGGTCTCGAACCTTCAGGATGGTCACTCTGGCTCAGATAATACCATCCTTGGAGCGCGTGTGGTTCTGCTCTCTGGACTTGCAGGGCCGTTTTCCACGCCCTATCCGTCCGTCTCACCAGAATTCCTTCGCTTCGAGCGGAAGGATCCCTCTTCGAGTTCCAAGCCATGCCCTTCGGCTTGTCTCCAGCTCCCAGGGTCTTCACCAAATGCATGGCAGTGGTGACAGCATTCCTGCGGCGCCGAGGGGTCCGGGTGTACCCTTACCTGGACGACTGGCTGATAGCAGCTCCCTCCAGGAAGGAGGCAGAGTGGTCCAGAAATCTGGCCCTCCAGGTCTGCTCTCAACTGGGCCTCCTTATCAACGAGGCCAAGTCGGAACTCGAGTCAGCAGGTGATTCTATTCATCGGGCGCAGCTCGACTCTCTTCAGAGGCGAGCTGCCCGCGGACAGGGCCGAGGTTCTTTCCTCCTTTGCCCGATCATTTCTGGTTGGGCAATAGCCCTGCCCGGGACTTCCTGCGCCTCCTGGGTCTCATGGCGGCCTGCACCAGCGTGGTCCGTTGGGCCCGCTGGAACATCGCCCCTTCAGTGGGGACTGGCCAGCCAGTGGTCACAATGCTGCGATCCTTTGGACCAGCGTAGCCGGGTGACACAGGGGATGTGAGAACTCTCAGTGGTGGACCGTTCCAGATCATTTGCAGGAGGGCATCCTGTTCAATCCGCCCGACGGTCTCTCTATCGACCGATGCCTCTCTGATGGGTTGGGGTGCCCATCCGGGGAACACCGGGCTCATGGCCTCTGGTCCCAGGGAGTCCCGATGCCACATCAACCTGCTGGAGCTCCGGCGGTCCGCCTAGCTCTCACGCCTTTGCTCCGTTCCTCCGGGTCAAGTGGTCCGAGTCAGACGGACAATACCACGACCATGTACTATCTAAACCGCCAGGGCCGGGCGCGCTCCATGCTTCTATGCAAGGAAGCTCTCCGCATTTGGTCACTCGTGCGCAGCCTGGGCGGATCTCCTAGCCATTCACGTGGCAGGGCCTCCAACACCCCGGGCCGATGCCCTGGGCGGATAGGGGCTGCATCCCACGAGTGGTCTCTCCTGCCGGAGGTAGTACAGCATCTGTTCTCCCATTGGGGCACACCTCAGGTGGACCTGTTTGCCTCCAGGAGAACGAGGCTGAGCCTGTTCCATGCCGCCCCCTCAGCAGGGCTCGCTGCAGGGGATGCCTTCTCGAGGCAGTGGACCCGGCCTCTTCTCGCCTTTCCCCATTTCCCTTGATCCACAAGGTGCTTCTCAAGGCGAGGAGGGACAAGGCGCAGGTGATTCTGATAGCCCCAGACTGGCCTCGCCAGTTCTGGTACCCAGATCTCCTCAGTCTCAGCTCCAGGACTCCGTGGCAGCTTCCAGCTCGCCCGGACCTGCTCTCAGTCAATCAGGGGAAGGTGTTCCATCCGGACCTTCAATCCCTGCACCTGGCAGGCTGGTTCCTGGACGGCTAGGTTCCAGCCTTGGGTCTTTCCGGCAGGTCCTCAATGTAGTTGAGGCGTCCGTAAGGTCGACCAGAAAATGCTATGCCTTCAAATGGAAAAGGTTTTCCATTTGGTGTCAAACAAGGCTTGGACCTTCCTCCTGTTCCTTGGCAAGCATCTTGGACTATTTATGGTCCCTTTCTAGTCAAGGGCTTAGGTCGGCGACCCTAAGGACAGCACCTGGCAGCCATCTCTGCTTACCGGGCGCGGGCCGAAGCAGTCGGTGGCCAAGGAGAAGGTGGTCTGGCGCTTTTCAAAGGCCTTGATCACATTCCCCTCCAGTACGAGGAACCCCCACCTCTGGGATCTACTGCTGGTACTGGCAAAGCTCATGGGCAAGCCATTGAACCTATGCACAGGTGTGCTCTCTCTCACCTGTCGTGGAAGACCGCCTTCTTGGTGGCTATCACGTCCAGCCAGAAGGATGGGAGAGCTCCAGGCGCTCCATCGAGTCTCCTTACCTGGTTTTCCACAGGGACAAGGTTGTCCTCTGCCCCCACCGAAATTCCTTCCGAAGGTGGTGTCGGAGTTTCACCTTAACCAGGTGTTGACTCTGCCGGTGTTCTACCCCAATCACACCTCGGAGGCCGAATATAGGCTCCATACTCTGGACCCTAGAAGAGCACGCAGCTATTATAAGGAGCGCACGGCTGGAAATTGGGAGAGGTTCGCCAGCTGTTTGTCACCTACGCTGAAGCCGCATCTGGCAGACCTGCAGCCAAGCGGACGATAAGCAGGTGGGTAACCTCCTGCATAGATCTCTGCTATAAGTTGGCGGGCATGGGAGCCTCCCAGAGGATAAGAGCTCATTCTACCGCCATACTGCTTGAACGTGGCTGCTTCAGAGACGTCCCTATCCAGGAAATCTGCAGGGCTGCTACCTGAAGTCAGCAAACACCTTTATTACCCATTACCACATCGACCTTGAGTCACGCCCGGGATGCTGGTTTTGGGGCCTCAGGTTCTCAGTCTCTCTTTCCCAAGTAAGTATTGGGGTGTGCGTCTTGCCTCCCTCCTCGGAGAACTGCTAGAGTCTGCCAATGAGTGTGGATGAACAACATATCCATGTCCCTAGAAATACAGGTTACTCACCTGTAACAGGAGTTCTAGAATGGCATATGTTGTTTCATCACCGACCACCTCCTCCCGGCTTGACACAACCTGAGCTTCCAGCCCCGGGCAGATCTGGCGTCATGGGGCGGAGCAGAGAGTTATACCACCCGGGTGGGTGGGAGGAGCAAGCTTGAAGACCTTCCGGCAAGATTTAAAGCGGCAAGGATACCTGCCAATGAGTGTGGATGAACAACATATACCATTCCTAGAACTCCTGTTACAGGTGAGTAACCTGTATTTCTTTCCCGCCGTCAACTTTCATGTCTCGACCCTCCAGTCGGTTTCTAGCGTGCGACGATAGGAAAACTTCAAAACTGTTTCTTCTTCAAGAAATACCTTTCTTCCGGATTCAGTCTGCTATCTGATGTCCTCCCCAACCTCTGTGGAGGGCCATCCGTCCAAGTGCGCCTGTGGGAAGCAGATACCTTTCAAAGAGCCCCAATCGGCCTGCGTCCGGTGCCTGGACCCAGACCACGACACCCAGGCCTGTTCTTTTTGTCAGGGATTCAACAACCGGACCCGGATCCGCCGACAGATGGCTCTCCACGCTTACTTGTTGGAAGAGAAGCTGAAGGCCATGGAACCTTCCTCCAAGGGGGAATCCTCAGAAAAATCCCACAAGCACCATGAGAAACACAGGGAGAAGGTGAGACCTAGATCCCCTTCTAGGGCCTCGGACTCCCGCAGTTCCAGCTCAAGGTCCGACCGCTCTCCGTCTCGGGCCCGGTCTCTGCCTCCCCCCATCGTGGTCAAGCCTTCCAGTGGTTCTTCCACCCTGTGGCCTGATAAGACCTCCAGGCCTTCTTCTTCTTCGTCCAAGGCCTCATCGAGGTCCGGGGATCACCATAAGTCCGCCTCCCGTCACTCGGCCCCCGACGTCTGGTCCGTCTCCTTGCCTCCTCCACCCCAATGCAAGACCAAGGAGCTGACCTCGTTGAAGCAGACATCGGACCCGACGTCGGCCAAGCATCATAGACCCCGAGAACCGACGACAGCCCGACACCCATCGCCGGTTAGGCCCTCTCCACCCCAGACGTCGGTAGGGGGACCGACGCCTGGCTCAGCAGCTGGAAGAACCCCACAGCCACCTACCGATGTCGGCCAGGAGGCGTTGACGGAGGAGGAATCCACCCAGCCTGAGGACCAGGCGGGCAACCCTGGTCCTGTTGAGCCCCTACAGGAGCCCTCCCTAGAACCGGAGACCCCCGGGGAGCCGACGACGGGACCCGACAACAGGCCACTGGCGCCCGGTCCGTCGTCGGGCCCTAACATTTCAGAGGTGAAGGAACTATTCACCTTCTGGTGGGACACCATCAAAAAAGATGTGGTCACCACACAACCTCCTCCCACACCCGCGGCTCCAGCGCCCCCTCCTTCACCCAAAGGGGTAGCAGGCCGAGTACCTTCCCCCCAGGAACCTGCTGGACCTCCTAGGGGCAGATCAACGCACAAGAGAAGGCCTCCGTCCAGATCCTCTTCAGGGTCACCCAGCCCCAAGAGACCCAGAAGACGTCGTTACTCACCGTCTACGGAGAACTCCGGATCGGACATCTCGGATCACTCCAGATTTCCTTCTCCCATCAGCATCCCCTCTCCGGACCCACGTGAACTCCCTAGGTCTCCTCCAGATGACCCGTCGTTCTCTGAGATTGAGACATATCCAAGAGAACATGGGGTGGGACGCAGAAGATCTCGACCCCGAAAGGCTACGCCTCGCCCGTTATCTTCGGCAGAAAGATCCTAAGCCTGTGGTAGTACCACCCTTAGTGGACACCTTTGTGGATGTCATCAAGGCAGCATGGAAACGTCCACACTCGCTCCCGGTGATGCCGAAGAAGGCTGACCACCTGTACAGGGCCCCAGGGGAGGACCAGTATTTGGCAAATCATCCTCTGGCCAACTCCCTGGTCATCACAGCCTCACACGACTGGTCTCAGAGGCCGCAACACTTGAGCACCCAGCCACCGGACCCAGAGTCCAAGCAATTGGACGCACTGGGAAGGCGCACTTACGCAGCCGTGACCTGCGCCATCCGGTCCCTGAACTACCTTACCCACATGGTTCAATTTCAGAACGCTCTGTGGGAACAGGGACAGGATCTGGCAGAAAAGTTGCCAGACGGTGAGCAGGAGGAGGAGCTTCTCCACACGGGTTCAGACGTGGGGACCCAGGTGCTATGAGCCGCATACGACTCCGCGGACTCCTCGGCCAGAGCGGCAGCCTCAGGCGTATGCCTCCGGAGACACTCATGGCTCCGTGTCTCCGGGTTCACTCCGGACGTCCAGAAGAACAACCTGGATGCTCCTTTTCACGGCGAAGTTCTGTTCGGTGAGGCTTCTGAGAAGGTCATCCCCAAACTGCAAGAGGCCGGGAAGGCCGTTAGGTCTGTCCAAGCCAGGTACAGACCTAGACTCTGTTCCTTTTGTAGGAACCAGAGGCATTTTCGCGGCCGGGCTCAGAGGCAGCAGTCTCGTTCCGGCCAGCAACAGAGGGGCTCCTTCACCCGAAAAGCCCAGGGCAAGTCGTCCTCAGGCAGAGGCCAACGTCCCACCAAACCGGCCAAGCCTGCAGGACCCTCTGCTGCCACAGCATGACTCCTTCCCAGCCCCTGCCTCTCTGGATCAACGGGAAACAAAGGTCGGGGGTCGCATCGCAGCCCACCTGCCAGGGTGGCAGTCGATCACCACCGACCGGTGGGTGCTACAGTTGGTCAAAAGAAGCCACTATATAGAGTTCGTAGACAAGCCACCCACAAGGCCTCCTCTGCTCTCCCGTTACTCGGGTCAGCACACATTGCTCATCAAGCAGGAGGTATTCACGCTTTTGCAGAGAGAAGCTGTGGAGCACGTCCCAGGGAACCAGCGAGGAGCAGGATACTATTCCCACTTCTTCCTGGTTCCAAAGAAAACAGGTGACCTCCGTCCAATCTTGGACCTCAGCGACCTCAACATGTCGGTCGCTTACAAATGCTTTTGCATGGTGACCCTCCCAGGCCTAATACCCATGCTGAAAAAGGACGCATTTTTGGCGTCCCTAGACGTGCAGGACGCTTACCTGCACATCCCCATTGCTCAAGTGCACAGGAGGTTCCTGCGCTTCAAGTTTCTCGGCCACCACTATCAGTTCCGAGCACTCCCTTTCGGGCTGTCATTGGCCCCCAGGGTCTTTACCAAGTGCATGGCAGTCATGGTAGCGTCTCTGAGGAGGCAGGGCCACTACGTGTTCCCGTACCTGGACGATTGGCTTCTCATGGCCTCCTCAGAGGAGGTACTGTTGATCGCTATTCAGCAGACCCAGGCTTTTTTTCAGTCTCTGGGCATCCTAATCAACTATGAGAAGTCTCTCCTGGTACCGTCCCAGAGGCTGCAATTCATAGGGGCAGTTCTGGACACCATCCAAGGGAAAGCCTTTCTTCCCGAGGACAGGGCGGAACACATCCAGTCCCTCATAAGGAATCTATCGGCAAAGAAGACCGTCCCAGCCAGACTGGTCCTTCGCCTGCTCAGACACATGGCTGCAGCCATTCCAACAGTCCCGATGGCAAGGCTGCACATGCGGGTAACCCAGTGGATGCTCAGAGTGCAATGGGACCAAAGGCAAGACCATCTGCAGCAGCCAGTCAGGTTCATGAAGGCCGTGATTCGGGACTGGCAATGGTGGCTAGACCCAGGAGCTCTCTCTGTGGGGGTTCCTTTCATAGCGCCGTCCCCGGTGATAACACTTTCCACAGACGCCTCAGGGCTGGGGTGGGGAGCACACTTGAACGGGGTGAGGTCTCAGGGCACATGGACTTCTCCGGAAGCTCATCTCCATATCAACATATTGGAGATGAGGTCGGTCCTTTATGCCCTGCAAGCCTTCCAGTCAGACATTCCACCGAGTACTCTTCTGTTACAAACAGACAATACGGCGGTGATGTATTACCTCAACAAACAAGGAGGCACACACTCCTATCCCCTCTGCAGGGAGGCCATGAGAGTGTGGGAATGGGTAATACAACACAGCACAAACCTTATCGCTGTTCACGTTCCCGGAGTGGACAATACCGTCGCAGACAGCCTGAGTCATTCCCAGGCCAGAGTCCACAAGTGGGAACTCCTACAGGAGGTGGCAGAGGATCTGTTTCTCTGATGGGGCACTCCAGAATTGGATTTGTTTGCATCCCCATACAACGCAAAACTGCCCAATTTTTGCTCGCTAGATCCAGGGCCTGGTGTTTTCTGGTGAGACGCGTTGTCCCTCTCCTGGGCAGGCAGATTCCTTTACGCCTTTCCTTCCTTCCTGTTGATCCAAAGAGTCCTTCTCAAACTTCGCAGGGAGCACGCGACGCTGATTTTGATAGCGCCATTTTGGCCCAGACAGATTTGGTTGCCGCTTCTGAGTCACTTGTCCCGGGAACCTCTGCTTCATTTACCCATCAGCTCCCATCTACTGTCTCAGGAGGAGAGTTCATTAGTCCACCCGGACTTACATTCACTGAACCTGCATGCTTGACTCCTAGAGACATAGCCATTTTGCGACACGGGGTCTCGCAAGAGGTGGCGGAAGTCCTTTCTGCCACCAGAAAACCGGCAACTCACGCTACTTATGCCGTGAAATGGCATAGGTTCTGCCTGTGGTCTCAAGCACGCGGCTTCTCCCCTTTAGACTGCCCAGAAAAACTAATTCTGGAATACCTGCTCTCCCTTTTCCGATCAGGGTTGGCCTTCTCCTCTATCAGGGTGCACCTTTGTGCGATCTCAGCCTACCATGCCCCTATAGGCCAACGCACGGTGGCACAGTTGGATATTTCTCGGGCCTTCTTAAAAAGGGTGCTCCACCTTAGGCCACCTATCAAGGATCCTGTCCCTCCTTGAGACCTGCCTTTCATTCTGGAGCAGCTTACGCTGCCACCTTTTGAGCCTGCCACAGATTGTGAACTGCGTTTTCTGTCGTGGAAAACTTTATTTTTGGTTGCTGTTACTTCAGCGAGGAGAATCTCCGAGCTACACGCTCTCATGTGTAAGGAGCCTTATTTGATTTTTCACCAGGACAGGGTGTCCCTGAGGACGAATCCCAAGTTCTTGCCTAAGGTGGTATCAGCCCTCACCCTCAATCAAGACATTGATTTGCCAGTGTACTTCCCTAAGTACACTAACAGAGGAGAGGCTCTGCTTCACGCCCTGGATGTTCACCGGTGTCTGAGATATTACTTGACCAGGACCAAGCAGCTCCGCAAGACGGAACAGCTGTTCGTGTCTTTCACTGAGAGGATGTTGGGCCATCCAGTCTAGAAAAAAACCCTTTCTCGCTGGCTTATCCAGTGCATTTCCCTTTGCGACAACAATTGACAGAAACCCCTTCCGGGGGCAGTTAAGGGCCATTCGACGAGGGGAATGGCTACTTCCTTTGCAGCACTTAGAAATGTATCTACCATCAGCCATATGTGCTGCAGCCACCTGGAGCTCCGTGCACACCTTTATAAGGCATTACAGCCTTGATATCGCCTCACGGCGCAGAGCGGGTTTTGGCCTTGCTGTCCTGCAGGGTCTCCTGTCCTAGAATCAGGACATGTTTGGATCTCAAGTTTTTTCCTTTTCACCTCCTCCCTATGGCTTTCTAGGCACTGTTGCTTGGGAATCAGTCCTAATGGTGTAGCCTGCTGCAAGAGCTGTACCTCGAAGAAGATTGTATAGTTACGTAAGAACTTACCATAACAGTAGATCTTCAAGGACAGCTCTTGCAGCAGGTACCTTCCCGCCCACCATTCCCCCTTGGAGGAGGTAAGTTCCAGCCTATGCTTAGGAAGATCGTCCTCAGTCTTGGCCATCTGATGGCGGGTCCTCGGTCTCCCTTTCTGATGTCATCCAACGGCCGGGAGTCTCCGGTGGGAGAACTGGGGATTCTGGCGGGACCGCCTCCTTTTGTACCACGCCTGACATCGGGGGCGGGACCGATGTTGGAGGCGGTCCCTGCTGAAGACTGCTAGCTAGAAGATTTCCGTGGGGTCCTGATGCCTGCCGGCTTCAATCCTAATGGTGTAGCCTGCTGTAAGAGCTGTTCTCGAAGATCTACTGTTACGGTAAGTTTTTACGTAACTGTACTTTCTAGGTGTGTTATACAGGGCCAGATTAACCATTATGACAATTAAGCCATGGTTTAGGGGATTAAAGGCCAATAGGGGCCTCCCAGCCCTGGAGTTTGAGCATTTCTTGATATGGAGAGGGCCCACAAAGTATGACTTGGAGTAGGGGCCCCCATAGAAAGTATGGCTTGGAGTAGGGCCCCCATGTCCCTTAATCTGGCCCTGGTGGTATATGGTGTTCATCCACACTGACCCACCTGATCTCCCCTGGCAAGTGGCAGATCTGCAAATGCAGGATTTGATATCACGAGGTGGAGCCAAGGGAATTACCACCCAGATGGGTGGGAGGAGCCAGCTTGAAGGTGTTCCAGCAAACCTTAAAGGGGAAAGGAACACTGCCTGAAGTGTTGATGAACACCATATTCCACTCCTAGGACTACTGTTTTAGGTGAGTAACCTATTTTTCTGGCTTCTTAGTCTGCCTGTACGTCATAAAAGCACAATAAAGGCTCAGAGGGAGTTGCTAACAATGGCGGAAAGCAGACATCATAGGGTTCTTCTTCTCATGTGCAGCAGTCCCTGTCACAGAGGACAGATGAGAAATATTATAAAAAGGGTCTCAGAAATGCTGAAATCTGATTGGCTGCTAGGATTCCAACAGCCTTACTTTAATCCATGTTATACTGTCATGTACAGCCTGATCACCATGGAACATGGATTTTTCCTGTCAGCATTCCATCCTCTAGCACTGCTGAGTGACTGGAATGCTGCATTCTGATTTTGAACCAGCATTCTTAAACTGTTGGTGGATGAGCTATTTTATTAAAAATCTCCCTCTAAATGAAGGAAACATTCAAAAAGTATGCTTTTAACACTTTTCTTTTAGAATAACTTTTTATAATAGCAATAAGGCACTCCCAGGAGTTAGATTAACAGTCAATCACCCCCTAGGAGCACTATGGCACTCAGCTGCACCTTGTGCCACATTACATCCCTAGGGGGTGATTAACAGACTGTTACTCTAACCCCTGGTCATGCCTTATTGCTTAATAAAGCCACTCGGCCATCTGAAATGCATGGAAAGGATGTTAAAGATATCAGGGTGTCTGAAGGGGGGAGCCCTGAATCTAATGATGGCAAAAATACAAAACAAAAGAGCCTCAGAGCAGGTGCTGAAACCAGTGCCTGCTAAAACAAGCATTTGTCGATGCCGAATGTTTGCTTGCTGGCATTGGCATTGGTAGTGTAGGAGTTAGAGAGCTGCATAATAGGAATGGCAGAGAAGTATTGAACTGAAGCCAACCCCACCACCCTGCAGATACTGACAGGCATTGAGGCGTGCCTTTGGGTCATCAGGCATAATGGCCACGCCATTTCACCACACCCTATCCTGCAGACACCGACAAGTGTCACGGTGTGCCTTGGGGTCTTTGGCCCTTATGTTCACCCCATTCCATTAGGAAATATGGTGAGATGGGTGCAGTATAGGAGAATGGGGTGAACTTTGGGGCTGAAGAGCCCAAGGCACACCTTGATGCCTCTCACTGGCTGCAGGGTGTGGGTGGGGGTGGAATGGTATGAGCATTACAGGCGACAATCCCAAGTCACACCCCTGATGCCTGTTAATCTCTACAGGGTGGGGCATTATGGTTGGAAACCGTAACGCCTCAGGCTTTCATTGGTATTTTCACTCCAAATTTTCTACATGTTTTTTTTGTGACCCCCACCTTATGAACTGTGGCAATATCAGTTCATTAGCCAAAAGCTGATTTTGCACAGTGACAACGCCACTTGGCTCCACAGGTGCGGAAACGCATTTTGAGCAGGTTGTGAAAAATGACAGCTGTACTGTTCATGGGGAGGTGTAAAAAAAAAAAATGGCAATGTTGAAAATGTTAAAAAAAAAAAAAACTGGTGAAGTTACGAGCGTGCGTAGAAACTGTGCATCGCACACCCATAATGTAATTAGTTTGGGGATTTTTTACAGCAGATTGCCAAAATAGGCAATTTGGAACCTCTGCTCATGAACAGTGTCACTGTGATTTTCTTAATCTGTCCCGAACAGTGATTTCCCACAGCAACCACGCAGTTCTGCGCTGGAAGTGCGAAAACACATTTTGGCCATGGTGTGAAAAATGACAGCTAAACTGTTCATAAGGAAGTGTGGAAAAATGCCAGTGGTGAAAATCTGGACTGAAAATATTACAAATTCATGAACTTACGAGGGTGCATGGAAACCGTGCGATGCTCACTTGTAACACAGTCATTTTATGGACTTTTGTCACCAAATTTTTATCATAGCCATTTTAAGACCTCTGCTCATGAACGTTGTCATTGTGATTTTCTTAATCTGTCCCGAACATTGATTTAGCACACCGACTGCACCATTGTGCGCTACATGCACGGAAACAACATTTTAGGCAGATGTGAAAATAAACAGCTATGTACTGTTTATATAAGGAGAAGTGTGGCAAAATGGCAATGTTGAAAATCTGGAGTGAAAATGTAAAAAAATTGCCGCGAACTTATGAGTGTGTAGGAACTGCAATGCACCTCAGAATCAGTGTCATTTTGGGAATTTTTACTAAATTTTGAACATAGGGTTTTGGTGCCTACCCCATGAACTATGACACTGTCGTTTCATTAATCAGTCCCAAAAGGTGGTTCTGCGCAGTGACCATGAAATCACCTTTCGGGGCCGATTAACGCCGTGACAGTGCCAGAATTCATGAGGAGGGGTCCCAAAAACCCCATGTTGAAAATGTGGTGCCAAAATTCCAAAAAAATGCATGAGATAGGCATCAAAGTTGAAAAAAACCCTATTTATTCCATTATACAGCTTACCGGTATTTCCTCAGTTCGCGGTCAGCTTTGAAGAGTGCAGACGTGTTCCCGGTCCACCAAAGATCATCGCGCCCACCTCCAGAGGTAAGTATGGGGTGAGGTGGGGGTGTGGGGAGGCAGGGTGCGCAGAGGGTGGGCGTGGTTGGGGGGGTCAAGACAGTCAGCAAGAGACTGTTTTTTCTTACAGGGCATGTTTTTTGTAAAGGTGACTCCAAGCGTGGCACCTGGAAGTCTGTTGGGGGGGGGGATACAGTGGAGCTGATGGGGATTGGGCACCCCCATTGGCCTTACAGAACTGTACTGTTGCCATGCTGGGGTGGGCTCCGAGCGTGGCACCTGGAACTCTGTTGGGGGGGAGCGGAGCTGACGGAGGATTGGGCACCCCCATCCCCAGCATGCTGCTTGTTATGGGGGATGGTGCTGTCTATGACAGCTGATTCAATGCAGTGCCGATGTGTAGGCACTTTGCATGCTGCCGACATGGCAGTATGCAAATTGCCTACACATTACCACCGCTGATTGCAGCAGTTTTTTGCCTTCAACTGTACACCGCTGCATCTGAAGGGCTGTCATAGACAACTCCAACATTCATTGGCAGGGTGCGGCCGCGCCTGCAAAAGGCAGCAGTGCATTGGAAGTGGGGGAGGCACACCTACGAATTCGCGTATTGTGGCACTAGGTTTCTTGCACATGCGTGCAAGCAAACATAAAAAGAAAACAGCCCCTGGAGAAATGGGGGAGTCTAAACTAGAATAAAAAATTACAGGTCAAAAATGTCACCACTATCATGCACTGCTGCTTCAACATTATTTTTTTTATTATTATTATTGTATTTTCTCCGCCTTCAGCGGAGCTGGTAGGTGGCTCCGGTCTCTCATCCTCCAATCCCAGACACCGGCCCCAGTCCTGTCCTGATAGTTCCTGAAGGATTACCCCCCCGAACAGAATCTGGGGAGGCCGTTACAGGGGCATGTCCGGGCCGTCTTGGAGCCTGCCATCTCTAATTTTCCACATTTTCTCCTTCCCCCTTCATTGCCAGCATGCACATGTGTGCATGTGGAGGAGGTACATGCACACTACCACCCACAGCACCCACCCTTCATGTCCCTCCCTTATCTCACACTGCTTCTCGGGTCTCCACTTGGGGGCAGTTATTCGGGGAGCGGCAGCCCTCCCACCTGGGTGAGGAGAGTCCCTGGGACACACACACACGCACCCCCCACCCACACACCCAGCCAACCCTCGACAACCTGCATTTGCTCCTGAACATGGGTCACTGGCATGGAGAGAGGTGTTACATCCAGCGCCTCAACCCTCAGTGTCGCCGGGAGGTCACCTGCTTTAACTTTTTCATGTTAAAAACTTTCCAGGGGTGCATGAGTTAATTCCTTGTGCAGTATGGGAAGATCAGAGACTTCAGTTTAATACTTGCAGCTGTTTATATTTTTTGGGTGACGCTGGTAGCATTAGTGAGATTATCATGTGACTTTAAGATCATGTGAGTGTGTGCAGGTGGAAGATTTCTACCACAACTTCTACAGTTTGCAAGTTTTCATTCCTCTGTTTCTGTAGTTAGTGCTTTAATTTCTTTTTTAAAATGCTGAATTTCATTTTGCAGTTGTGTAAACATAAGCATGTTTTACAGAGTCTGAAGTGTGTGCTGCCAGTTTTAAAAGGCGTTGAAAAGGTCTGTATGGTAGACAGTTTCTGTTTTGCTACAGCACATGGCTGAAGTTTGACGGTCTTTACTTCGCCACAGTTTACAAGTACATTTCTCCAGATACTGTAAGTGGCTTGCTTCTTTCTAATAGCATTTTGTGGTTGTTGAAAGATAGGCTCATTAGTTTTATGAAGTCTGAAGCCGTGTGCTGATATTTTTAAACATTTTTCTTTTGTACAGTAGCACTTTTGTTTTTGTTTCACACTAACAGATGAAATAGTTTGAAAACCTGAGCAGTTGGCAGTTTGTTTATTTAAAATTTGGTTACCAGGATAGACACACTGAGCCAAAGCTAGTTTCCAGGTGGAACGAGATACAGCAGAGAGTGAAGCAACAAAAACAAACAGCTACAGCAGCTGGTGCAGGCAAGTGAACGATAACAGTAAGATATTTATTTATTTCAAGTTTGGTAACCAGGAGAGGCAGACTGAGTCAGGCTCATTTCCAGGTGCGACCTGGGGAGAGGGAAGAGGAAAACACGGTACACAGTGCATTGGTGATAATACTTATAAGCACGCGGTAAAACAAAGTGCACATTAACAGCGTAAGTACGACAGGAATTGTGGTAAACAATACAGGGAGTTAAACAGTTGTAGTGAAAGCAACAAATAGTAAGTGCAATGCAGTTATGTGTTTAAGTACCCCAGAGAAGGGACAGTGGAGGTGAGCCAGGAGAATAAAAAGGTGATAGGGTAAGAAAAGCATGGGATTGGGTCAGGGGAGGGAGGAGGTAGGGGTAAGCAGGAATAGGAAAGTATGTGGGTGAGAGAAGGAAGAAGGGGGAAGTGAGGGGGGAGTGTGCAAGAATAGGATAGGTCAGGATGAATAGGAACATGTGCAGGAGGTAGGAAGAGATTGGGAAAGGGCATGTTTTAGGTTGAATAGAGAGGGAGATAGATGGAGGGAGCTGGAAAGAGTTCCAAATGTGGTGGAGGACGCAGGAGAAAGCAGCCTGACCTCAGTTAGAGTGAGGACGAGGAAGTGAAAAAGTGCAAGGTTCTCTGGAGCAAAGCTGATAAGAGGAGGGGGAAGAGGGGTGAGAGTCCCAAACCAATATTTAGAGATGTGTGGTGGCATGGAGCTGTCATTATAGAGGTAGGGAATGAAGAGAGAGGGAGGAGTAAAGGGTACAGTGGTGAGAGCGAAGGGGAGCATTTGCAGCAAAGCGACAGAAGGCGTTGAAAAGAGAGTCCAACCTGGAGAGGGAAGTGGAAGGGGTGGATCCGAAAATGACATCAGCTTAGTCGAAGATGGGGAGGATCATTTTGAAGAGCAGTTCCTGGCAGACCGGTAGGGAGAGGACATCTTTGTTCTAGGAGCGTGGATATGTTGTTCATCCACACTCTTTGGCATGTTCCCTTCCATTTTAAATCTCACCGGATATCTTCAAGCTGGCTCCTCCCACCCACCCAGGTGGTATATACCTCAGCTCCGCCCCATGATGCCAGATCTTTCTTCTCGCTGGAAGATTCAGGTTGCCTCCCTCGTGCTTATGCATTTTGTAGGCCCTGGCTTTCAAACCTTCAGTTTTACTGAAAATTCGCATTGTTTACGTTAGCGATCACAAGTGTGCTCCTTCAATCATAGAAGACAAGACTTCCCAGATTTCATCGGTGCCCTTGCGGCCAGAAAGATGTCACGCACTGATCTCACATAATCACAAGTAAGGCCCATTGCCTCGGTGTCGACCATGACACCTTGAAATGCAATCTGTGTCTTGCCTTTCATCCCAGCATCCTCAACGAACATCTCATGTGCCTGAAACTGGGGAGACTGGAGAAGAGGAACCCTCCAGTGAAATCCAAGGAGGCTCGGTGGGCGGTATCCATGGCTGCAGGATCCACCAAGCAGTTGGGACACATGCAAATGTTCGAGGAGGAAGTGGCTCATGCTGCAGATTCCTCTCGGAAGCTTCTTCGTTCCGCTCAACCTGGGCTCCACCTTCTCAGGTTCCTTCCAAGAGTTGTGCCACTGTCTCCCAACCAAGGAAGAGGTGCCTGCGGGCTCACATTCCTCTCAATCCTGTAAGCGGAAGAAGGATCCAGGAGCATCTTCATGTCGATGGCGACGTTCCTGGGAGCGGGAGAGATCTCAGTCCCAGGAGCATGTAGTCTCCATTTCGGTCGAGATCGTTACTTCAGCCACTGGTTTTTCGGCTTTGCTGTCTGGTCAGTTGACCGAGTTATCTATCGACAAGGTCGAAATCATGGTCGATCTGATGTTGCCGATTCCTTCGATCGAACCACTTATCTGGTCTTTCCAGATGACGAGACCCAGCCTGCTGGGACTCCAATTGAAGAAGTGGTCCTGATCCCGGGAAATCACCAGTCCCGCTGGTGTCTCCCGAGCGACCGAGTCGGCCCGCCCAATCTCTATTGAGATCTCAGACCTCCTCGTCTGCCAGGCTGAGGAAGAACCATAAGCGCAGTGCCATCGGTCGTCCTCATCGTCCTTGGATGAGGAGAGGCTCTGGCAGAAACTCCGGCGCTACGAGGACCTCATGTGGTAACAGCTAATTTTGACTGGGCACAAGCCCATTCTAGCTTCTACACCGGCCATTACCTGGCTTTCACCGCCTAGGCCGAAACCGACTCCTTCGGAGCCAATTAATTTGGTCCCTCAGCCCGTGGAGCTGGCAAAACCTTCTGTTCAGGCCCAAAACGGCCTCTCCACCAATTGTGGTGGAACCACGGGCCAAACAGCCTGTGGGAGGGGCTCCTTCCAAAGAAGACAGACCAGACACTGGGCTTCCTCTACGATTCAGTCACGGCCATCCCGGCCCATCCTCGGTGGGTCGAAGGTGACCTGGGTGGTAGGCAGTTATGTCTGGATTCCTCGGATTCGGACGTCACTGGTTTGCATTCACATCCAAGTGATGACGAATCGACTGTTGGCCTGGAGATGGAGGAAGGTCCTCATCTTTCAAGGGATCGCCGCCTCATCTCCTGAATCTGAGGATGGCCCTGGGCCCAGTCCAGAAAAGGCGGAGTACCCTCTTACGGACGTCCTTAGAGAGGATGCCCCAGTGGAGAGCCTTTCCTGTGGCTGCAGAGGCTATTGTCGGCCTGGCCCTCGAATTTTGGCAACATCCTGCCTTTTGTCCAGCTCCGTCTGCCCGCATGGACCACAAGTTCACGTTGCCCATGGGGTCCCTAGCGGGGTTCACAGAGCACCCTTCTGCTGAGAGCCTGTTGACCAACTCTGTGTTCAGGCGTACTGGCAGCTCTGTTGACACTGACTGAACTCCTGATAGAGTCCAAACTTCTGAACCATTCAACCAGGAAGGTCTGTGCAGCTTCCTCCTTGAGCCTTCATCAGGCAAGTTCAGCCGTCATCATGGTACACTTCTCTCACACCCTTCTGGGGTCACTGGATGAAGTCCTCCCACATCTCCCCATGGACGTGCAGACCACAGTCAAGCAGGTCCGGGATCAGGGCCAAGCTGTTGCCAAACAGCATCTTCAGATGGCCCTGAACATTGGGGATTCTTGTGCCCGCTCAATGGCTGCTGCAGTTGCCTTTCATCACAGGGCTTGGCTGAGGCTCTCCTCCTTTCCGGTGGATACCCAGCACAAACTAGCTGACGTGCCCTTCCTTGGGACCGACTTGTTTGTCCCAGGAGTGGCTGGTCACCTTCAGCACATTGAGCAGTCCAGTGCCACCTTGGATGCTACTTCTGCCAAGAGTTCTTCAGGCAAGAACCAGCAGAAGAAGAAGAAGCCTTCTCGGCATTCTTCCCCTGTGGCTCAGCAGTCCTCCTTTCAAGGGGGACAGCAGCACCAGCAGCAGCAGACTCAAGTTTGGTGCCCTCGTCCCAAGCCCGGACCCCAACAGGCCCGTAAAGGAGGCTGAGGTTCAGGTCATGGAGCCTTCTCCTCCTCCTCCTCCTCCAAGCCTGCTCAGTGACTAGGCGGGGGCTGTCATCCGTCCCATCACCTCAGCTCTGGGTCCTCCCATGGAGGGACGGCTCCGCCACTTCCTCCCCCCCCCCCGGTCCGTTGTCACTTCAGACAGGTGGGTTCTTGAAGTGGCCGATCAGGGACTGCCTCTGGAATTCGAGCAGTACCCTCCAAGCTGAGTCCGCGCCCCTCGGGAGGAAAGAGTATCCGCTCAGACCCAGTCGGCTCTCAGAGACGACATCACTCAGCTCCTCCTCAGTGAGACAGTAGCTCCAGTGGCGGATCCTCCAGCAGACCCAGGCTTTGTCTCCAGGTACTTCCTTTAGTGCCCAAGCAGACGGGGGGTTGGTACTCATTCTAGATCTGCATGACCGAATCACTCTAGCTCACGCACCTTTCAGATGCTCACCTGTCCCAGATCATGCTATCCTTGAGCGAAACGTGGTTCTGTTCACTGAATCTGCAGGACCATTCTTTCATGTCCCAATCCATCCATCCTATCAGCAGTTTCTCCACTTCAGGGTCGAAGGGACCCTGTTTGAGTTCCGAGAAATGCCATTCGGCCTGTCATTGGCCCCACGGGTCTTCACCAAATACATTGCAGTGGTGGCGGCCCATCTCAGGCATTGGGGGGGGCAAGATTTATGCTTACCTCGACGATTGGCTCCTAGCAGGATCCACCCAACAGGAGGTGGAGAGGTCCAGGGACCTGGCCGTCCAGACCTGCTTCCAACTCGGCCTCCGGATCAATGAGGCCAAGTCAGAACTCGTGCTATCTCAGGTGATGGGCTTCATAGGGGCAGAGCTCGACTCTTGTCAAGCCAGAGCTCGGCTCCTAGCAGACAGGGCAGAGGTTCTTTCCTCCTTTGCCCAATCATTTCTGATTGGGCAATTGTGCCCTGCTCAGGACTTTCTGTGCCTTCTGGGTTACATGGCAACTTGCACCTCAGTGGTCCATTGGGCCCCGTTGCACATGCACCCCCTCCAGTGGGAGCTAGCCGCCAAATGGACTCAGCACCACGGTCATTTCAACAAGTTGGTCACTGTAACCCAGAAGATGTGGGACTCTCTCCAGTGGTGGACTGCCCCAGACCGGTTGCAGGGATGGATCCCATTTGTCCACCTCAAGCTGATGGCCATCCTCACAACCGATGCCTCTCTCATGGGCTGGGGAGCCCACATGGGGGAATGAAAGGGCCAATGGGCTCTGGACCCCCGATGCCACATCAACCTGTTGGAGCTCAGAGCAGTCAGACTGGCACTGTCAGCTTTGCTCCTCAGCTCTGGGGTCAAGTGGTTCAAGGCCAGATGGACAATACCACAATGATGTACTACCTCAACAAACAGGGTGACGTGCGCACTCCCGTCTGCTGTGTAGGGAGGCGCTCTGCATCTGGACCCTTGTGAGCCAATTACAGGTAGATGATCTAGCCATCCATGTGGCAGGAGCCTGAAACCATCTGGCGGATGCTCTCAGCCGCTTAGGCCAGACATCCCAAAAGTGGTCTCTCCTTACATAGATAGATTACAGTCTGTTCTCCCATTGGGGCAAACTGCTGGTGGACCGGTTTGCCTCCAGGGAAAACACCAAGCTGAGGTTGTTTCCTGCCAGCCCCCCCCCTCAGCAGGGCTCGCTGCAGAGGGATGCCTTCTCCAGGCCATGGACCCCAGGTCTCCTCTATGCCTTCCCTCCATTTCTCTTGATCCATAATGTGCTCCTCAAGGTGAGGAAGGACAAGGCGAAGGTGATCCTGGTAGCCCCAGACTGGCCGCGCCAGTTCTGATATCCAGATCTCCTCAACCTCAGCTGCAGGCACCCGGAGTGGCTTCCAGCATGCTTGGACCTGATATCACTCAACCAGGGGAAGGTATTCCATCCAGACCTTCAAACCGTGCACCTCACAGCCTGGTACTTGAGCGGCTAGAGTTCTAAGCTTTGCGTCTTTCCGAGGACGTCTACACTTTGGTGGAGGCATCCAGAAAGGAATCGACCAGGAAATGTTATGCCTTCAAATAGAAAGGTTTTCCATTTGGTGTCAGGGCAAGGGCCTGGACCCTTTGTCCTGTCCAGTGGCTAACATTCTTGACTACCTTTGGTCTCTCTCCAAATGGGGTCTACGGTCATCAACCCTTAGGGTGCACCTGGCAGCCATCTCAGCTTACTGGGCGCAAGCCAGTCAGCTGACTGCACTTTTTTGAAGGCCTGGATCACATATCCCCTCCAGTGCGTGAACCTCCACCTCCATGGGATCTACTGCTGGTACTGGCAAAGCTCATGGGCAAGCCATTCAAACCAATACACAAGTGTGCCTTGTCATACTTGTCATGGAAGACCGCCTTCCTGGTGGCTATCACGTCTACCAGAAGGACAAGGGAGCTCCAGGTGCTTTCAGTGGACTCCCTCTCTTATCTGGTCTTTCACAGAAACAAGGTTGTCCTACACCACCACCCGAAATTCCTTCTGAAGGTGATGTCAGAGTTTCACCTTAATCAGGTGTTAACTCTGCCGGTATACTACCCTAACTACACCTCAGAGTCCGAGTACAGGCTCCATACTCTGGACCTGAGATGTGCTCTCTCCTACTATAAGGCGAGGATGGCAGAAATTCGGGGAGAGGTTTACCAGCTGTTTTGTCACCTACGCTGAAGCTGCTTCTGGCAGATCTGCAGCAAAATGGACCGTTGCAAGGTGGATTACATCATGCATGGGTCTGTGCTATGAGTTAGCGGGCAAGGAGCCTCCCAGAGGGATAAGATCTACCCGCCATACCGCTGCATCGGTGGCTGCTTCCAGGGACATCCCTATCCAGGAAATCTGCCGGGCTGCTACCTGAAAGTCAGCAGACACCTTCATTAGCCATTACCACGTCGACCTGAGTCACGCCGGGATGCTGGTTTTGGGGCCTCAGTTCACCAATCTCTGTTCCCTAAGTAGGGGGTGTGCGCCTTGCCTCCCTCCTCCCGGAGAACTGCTAGGAGTCTGCCAAAGAATGTGAATGAATGACATATCCATGCTTCTAGAAAAACAGGTTACTCACCTGTAACAGTAGATCTTCCATGGAATGGTCTCTTGAAGCAAGTCATTACTTCTGGGAGTTCCCGATAGGTGGTGCTCCAGCACGGAAGTTTCTTCCAGCAGTCTCCACGCCAGGGACCACCCACACAACCTCACTTCCTGGGCTGTACCTATAAAAGTGGGTGGTCCCTGGTAATCTCCGTTCATTTTCTCGCCGGCTTCAGCTCTGGCAGCAACTCTTCTAGCAGCAGTCTATGACTTGGATTGAACCCATAGCCTGGGGTGCCTGGGCTTCATACAGGCACCATATTTCTATACTCAGTAAGAGTGCTACAATGGGTGTCTCCTGTCATACACACAGGGTACTCAAGCAAAGGGCTCAAAAAACTCAGTCTTCTTCAAGAGATAAAACAGGGACGGAAACGCCTTCACCTAAAGTTCTGCCTGATCGCCTTGCAACGGTCATACCTCCGAAACATGGATCATCAAGAAGATATTCATCATCAATGGTCACTTCACCCTGTCGATGGCAGGCACTTCTTCATTGAAAGAGCTCAGAGGTACAACCTCTCACAGAAAGGAACGTTTCTCATCGACGGGGCGTCATTCCTCAGCTCCCCTGTTGTTGAGGTACATACACCATCGATGACAGAGGTCCTGCTACCTTCCCTATCGACGGGGCATACTCCCTCATTGACGAGAGGGCTCTACAAGACATCCTCATCAATGACAACATCTCTTCTGTCGACAGAGCACACACTACATGCTTCATCATCGTCAGGGCTGCCTCCCCTGTCAATGGATCATGCTCCCTATGCTTCATCATTGAAGAGAAGTCTACCACCATCAACGGGACATGCATTCACCCTCCCATCGTCGATGTCAGCAGTTCCATCATCAATGGAGCATGTCTTCACTTTCCCATCATTGACGACAGCAGTTCCATCATCGACAGAGCATGTACTCCCTATCCCATCATCGACTGAGCACATTCCACCATCAATGGAGCATGCTGTTACTTACCCTTCATCTATAAGACACAGTACATCGTCAATGAGGCATGCTTCTCTTCCTCTTCCTCTTTCATCAACAAGGATGATACCACCATCAATGGGGCAGTCCCTGCATCATAGAACAGCACCTTTACCTGTATATAATACAACTATGGAGAATCCTTATAAAAGGTCTACCATGAAAAGCCATGAATATTCTCAAAAACATGTATCAAAAGATACATATGGGGCTACATTTCCACAAAATAAAGAATTATACACTACAGAACACAGAGGCCATCCAGCCTCATTTACACTCATGCATGGTACCCATGCACCAGTCGGTGGTGAACAAAGATGCCAAAGAAGCACTGGATCACTCTACTGGGAGGCGCAAATTGATCCCCTGCCCCCACATACACTGGACTCAGAACCAGCTTACATGGCTATTCCATCCTCACAAGTTCCAAATATTGAAGAAATAGTAAATAGAGTGTTAGATTCTATGGGTTTTGACCATAGCCACACTCCGGGACATAACCCTCAATCACAAATGATAGCTCCGCCTCCATCAAAACAGGCACACACAGAGCTAGAACGCTCACCAGTCCTGCCTCCTCATGAATGTTCAGAATATTTTTCAGATTGTCATACGAATCCAGAACATCACACGAACTATGATGATTCTCCTAATACAAGAGGGTACAAGTCCCTTTCAGATGTGCCATCTTACTAGGACGGACTACTACAACCACTAAAGGTAATTTCTCTACCGGATGACCCCTCAGTCCCCAAAATGACATTACAAATACAAAAAACAATGGGGTTTACCACAACGGAACAGGACAGATTAAGTAAAGATATGGCTGAGTATCTGGGCCTTCCAGAGGACCCTAGCCAGGCAGTCCCTCTTTTTATATCAACTTTCAGAAATGCGATCACTGAAGCTTGGAGTCCACCCATAGCAGCACCGGAGTTACCTAGCAAAGCCCACGCATGGGCTATATTAGGCTCCTCTTGATTATCAATATTTAACAATACGCCCACTGTGGATTCTGTGGTTACTGCTACCACTCACAACTGCACCGGCAAGCCTAAACATGCAAGTACAATACCTCCAGAGAGAGACGCTAAATGTTTTGATCATATAGGGAAGAAATTGTTTGCTCTAAGCACACTAAATATTAGAATACTTAATTATATGGGGCATATGATGCAATACCAGCGTACGGTGAGCACCTCTGCTGGGGACATTACAAACAGACGACCCACATCCCGTGAAAAAGAGCAACTTGCATCAATAATAAATACCTTCACTTCCCTGTCTAGACATTTATTAAGATCAGGATATGATCTTGCCGATGCTTCGGCTCGAGCCTCTGCAGTTGGTATTCTTATACATCATCAGGCATGGCTCCGAGTCTCGGGGTTTGCACCTGATATTCAACAAAAAGTGACTGATGCCCCCTTTTTCAGGTGACCATCTTTTTGGGCCAGGGGCTTGAACGACACTGGATAACCTGCAAGCCTCAGGCAGACAACTAAAGACAGTACAATACATGTACCATAAACCACGCCCTCAGTATAATTATTCATACAAAACTGGAACTAATTATACCCAATGTGAAACCTTTAAGAGCAGAGAACAAGTGACAAGGAACACAATGAAGCCGACCCGTGGCCGCCCTTCAGGCTGGCCCAGAGCTTCTTCCTCTCATTAAAGACTTCAGACTTCAACCCAGTCTCCTCTTCTAGGCCTTGAAGACCTCTTGGGGCTTCAACTAAAGATCAGACTGAAGCCTTTTTCAAAACGGCTCTATACACTTAGCCACTTTTCTGAGGTATCACTGTTACAGACCATCACGGCCATTCCATCAGGATGCCTCTCGACCTGTTGTGTACCAGGACTCCATGTCCCTCCCACGAATGATTCCACCTACTACTACTACTCACATGCTGAGACACAGTCAATCCTGATATGGATTATATTATTCTTTCAACCTGCCACTGCTATAAGCAGCTTCCACTTGATCATGAACAAAGATCACATGAATAAGGGGGGAGTACATATAAAAAGATTATATGTATTAAAAACTCTGCACATCTTTTTTGCGTGGCCAAAAAACTAATATATATACATATATATATATATATATATATATATATATATATAAACACACAGGTGTTTATGTAATCTCAAGAATGAGATCCACTGCCTTATGATTTCAATTATACTGTTCATTATTTTAGCTTCTGTTTTCCAAATAGTACACATAATATTCCTGAGAATATTTCAGATTTAGGCCTAACAAGGTTGCAGACACTAAACATACCTGGGACCCCCCTTGTAACCAAGATTACTAATACAAGATGGATATGTCAACATTACTCTATTACCTTACATGTTCCTCAAACCAAATGCAAGATTGGTTATAGTTACTGATTCTAAGAATCGCTGACTTCCTCTATGTCACAGATACATTGTTTCATTTGCAACATTATCTGCTACTTAAGTATCCTACTTATGCCAAATGGATACATTTTCTACTGTCTAGACAGACATGGCAAAAAAAGTCTTAACTGGCTACATTGTAGCACTACTAAAGAATAACATTGTATCATTTGAGCTACTGTTACAACTCAGGGCACAGTTGCCTTTGGCAGAAACGGTCTTTTCACTGCAGCCCACTGAGATCACCTATTCACTCGGTGATATGGCAGAATTCCTAATTTATTGATATAATTGATATATCTCACCCTGAGAGGACTGTCATCCTCTTAACACATCTGATAAATATAGAATAAAGTACGGGGTGGTGTGTTTAACGAGAGTTTACACACACCTGAGGAGTTAGATGCTACATAAACCCCGAGAGCGAAGCTCGAGGGGTTTGTGCAAAGAATCTAACCCCGAGGGTGTGTGTAAACCTCTAGTTTAAACACACTGCCCCATATTTTATTTTATATAATTGCTGGGTCTCCCCTTTTTGGCCACAGCAGTTATATAAAATATCAGCAGTTTCGGTGTGGCTACGAGTACGCTCCACTTAATTTTACGTCCAGTCGGATTTTCATTTTCGGTGGCTTCACATAGTTTTAAAAAAATTTTCATAGTCCTCCATCTGTAACACTAGTTCTCATTTTGATTTTTTTATTAAATTTACTCACCACCGTGTTTCTTTGGCGGCTCTGTTGTGAGTAAGAAGGAAGCGCGAGCCAGTAAGGAAGATGCTGCTGTAAGCACATGCGTAGAGGGAGGAGAACCGTGCGTGTGTTTGCTGTTATAAACACTCCTTTATAATGGCAAATTATTCCACGGTCTCTCAATGGCAAAAGGGGAGACACATTAATTATACACCTAATAATAACAGGTCTGGCATATATTTAGCCATAACCCTATAACGAATGTTGCTAGCCTTGCTTGTAGAGCAGAAAGCAGCTAACTAAAAAAGCTACATTTTCTTATTAATTTAAAACTTATATCTCAGCAGGAGTCAGTGTCTGTTGAGATTAAGTAGAGAGATACTTTATTAGAAGTAAAAAGGGGTCTTATTTAGGGTTAAAAAAAGAAAGAAAGTCGGTGTGTGTTCTGTGCTGGGAAGGGTATTGTATCAGCTGACTTTGCTAAACCAGTAGGAGGAGAGGGAGTTTAATTGGGGGTGTGGTTTAGACACTATAAAAGCAGGCGACTCAAATTACAACTTCCTGTTGCTAGCCTTTTTTCTTACTAATTGCCCTCTATCCCACCCACCCTAAGCCAGTTCTACTTTTATAGCCACTGGATCTGACCACCAACAAGAACTTCCTGTTTGGCAGTAGGAAGGGAAGGATCATAGAGAAACATTGGTTTTGTCAACCCTAAAGGAAAAAAGTAGCTCACTCCACCCCCCCCCCAGCTGCTGATGGTCTGACATTGAGCAAAGAAGAAGGAGGCTACTAAAGAAGATAGGAAGTTGCTGTCCCAGAACAGGAAGGGTGAGAGTTGTAAGGAGAGGAGAGAGTAAGCATACAGAGAAACAGGAGAGGGGACACAAAATAAGACAGGATAGGAGTGGTGCAGTGCAATGGCTGTGGGGTGGCAGTGTTCCGGGAGACATTTGGGAGGCTGCGATGCTGCCTGATTTGCAGGCACCTCTCTGGTCTAAGAGAGGAGGTTGCCCGTCTCCAGGCTGACCTGGGTAGGGTTCGTGAAACCTCCTCCCCCACCCAGGGACCACCAGGGCCAATGCCACTACGTCAGAGGCTGGACCATGGTGGGCTCAGGGAGGGAGAGGGTGGTGGAACAGAGTTGCATCCCTCCAGCTGTACCTCTCCACAATTCATTCGCTCTTCTGGTGGATAGTGGTTCCTCTATGGAGGCACCTGTAGTAGAGGCCAAGGAGGATGCTGGGAACCTTCACAAAGGAGACCCACAGGAGGGTGGCATGGGACCCCACAGGGAAAGGAAACAACTCCTGGTGGGGGACTCAATCATTGAGGGGTAGAAATGGGGGAGGAAGGGGAGAGGGAGGTAAGGTGCCTTCCTGGTGCCATGGCTTGAGGGACAGGAAACGACCTCAGGATCGTGGGAGGAGCTGCACGAGGGAGGATGGATGTCACTGTCCACCTAGGGACAAATGACCTGACTAGAATGGGATCAGAGCAGTGCAAGAGGAGTTTGTAGAGTTGGGAGGGCCTTAGACAAGTAGCGACACGGTAACCTTCTGAGGTGCTGCCTGTCTATGGCAAGGGTGATGTTAGGCACTCTTCACCAGGGAATTCAATGAGGCTGAAAACTGGTGGAGCTCAGGGTTTTGGCTTCATTGGGGACTGGGGAGTCACCTGGAGGGATGCAGACCTATACTGGTGCGATGGTCTGCATCTGTCCAGGGGGGGAACCAGGATCCTAGGTGAGAGGTTTAAATGCTTCATTGGCAAGCATTTAAACTAGCCAAGGGGGAGGCACTGAAAAGGAGCAGGGAAATCCCAGCCTCCCCCCACAAAACATGGTAATTAGTGAGGTAAACACCAAGGTAGAGAAGTTATTAGGGAGCAGGACAGAGGTAAATGTAAAAAAGGCAAAGGCAGTAAGGACAGGAATGGGGCTAAAAGGGGTAAGGCTATCAAAAAGTGGAGGGTGATGAGTACCAGTGCCCATAGTCTGTGTAACAAGCTCCCTGAACTAGTGGCCTTGATGGAAGAGGGTTGCCTGGATATTGTGGCAGTCACAGAAACATGGTACACAGAGAACTATGAATGGGATGTCAACATACCAGGATACACAATCTACAGGAGGGACAGGGAGGGTAAAAGAGGAGGAGGAATAGCTCTCTATGTAAAGGAAGGGATCAAAGCAACAGAACTAAAGTGTAAACAGGGAGCAGATGAGGCACTCTGGGTCACCCTGGAGACAGGAAATGGCACCACAATCTGCACAGGGGTTGTATACAGACCCCCATCTCAGGGGGAGGGAATGGACAAGGAAATGGTAGAAGGCTTCCATAGAATGGCAGAAAAAGGGGAGATATTGTTGATGGGGGACCTGAATATGCCAGATGTTAACTGGAGCACCTTTGCTGCAGGCATGTCCAAGAGCAGGGTCATTCTTGATGCCCTACAGGGGGGCATGCCTCAGACAGCTTGTATTGCAACCCACTCGGGAGGGAGCAATCTTAGACCTGGTACACTCAAATGGGGACGGAGAAAGAATCTCAGATTTAGAGGTCGGTAGCCATCTGGGAACAAGCGACCACCAAACAGTGTGGTTCACAATAAACACAGCCATACAATCAAGCCATACAAAAGCAAGAGTATTGGACTTTAGGAGGGCTGACTTTGGGGAAAATGAGAGAGTGCCTTAGAAAAGCACTAGCAAACAGGCAAGAAGGAGGGGTGGAGGAACAATGGGAGTAATCAAAACAGCCATCACAGAGGCAACAAGCCTTTGTGTAAAGCAAATCAATAAAACACAACGAAGGAAAAAAAATGCTATGGTTCTCAAAAGAGATGACAGGGAAGGTTAAGGAGAAAAGGATAGCATTCAGGAAATATAAGGAAACACAGAAGGAACAGGACAGAGAACTTTATCAGTTAAAGCAGAAAGAGGCTGGGAAGGCAGTCAGAATAGCAAAGGCCCAAACCGAGGAAAGGATAGCCAATTCTGTTAAGAAGGGGGATAAGACCTTTTATAGGTATATTAGGGAGCGAAGAAAGACCAAAGGAGGGATACTGAGGCTTAATAAAGGAGAGGGAATGTGGGTAGAGGGGACAGTGAAAAAGCAGGGATACTGAACGAATATTTCTGCTCAGTATTCACAAAGGAAGAGGAGGAGGAGGTACCTAAACCAAACAAGAGAAACACTCTGAAGATGGGGGTCAATACCAGTCCATTTACAGAAGAAAGGGTTCTGAAAAAACTAATAAAATTGAAGGTGGACAAAGCAATGGGGCCTGATGGGATTCACCCAAGATTTCTAAAAGAACTAAGGATAGAACTAGTGACACCACTGACTACTCTCTTTAGCAAATCATGGGAGGATGGGTTGGTACCTGAGGGATGGAGGAGGGCAGATGTGATTCCTCTTCGCAAAAGTGGGAGTAGGACAGAGGCAGGAAACTACAGACCAGTTAGTTTGACCTCAGTGGTACAGAAAATGATGGAATCACTACTGAAGGAAAGAATTGTTGAGTACCTAGAGGCCAGTGGGGCTCAGGACCCAAGGCAGCATGGATTCATGATGGAAGGTCGTGTCAGATGAATCTAATAGATTTCTTTGACTGGGTGACCAAAGTAGTAGACCAGGGAGGGGCTGTGGACATGGCCTACCTAGATTTTAGCAAGGCATTTGATACAGTCCCACACAAAAGATTAATACACAAGTTAGCCAGCCTTGGAGTGGCCCCAAGGTGGTAGCCTGGATAAAAAATTGGCTAGACAACAGGATGCAAAGGGTAGTAGTAAATGGAGTACACAGTGAAGAAAGGAGGGTTACTAGCGGGGTACCGCAGGGTTCAGTACTGGGACCGGTCCTTTTTTCATGTCTTTATAAGTGACATTGCAGAGGAACTGAAAGGAAAAGTGCATCTCTTTGCAGATGACACAAAGATCTGCAACAGGGTTGATACACAAGATGGAGTGGAAAGGATGAGAAGGGACTTGGCAAGGTTGGAGGAATGGTCAAATGTATGGCAGCTCAGATTCAAAGCAAAGAAGTGCAAGGTAATGCACATGGGAAACAAAAACCCAGGGGAAGAGTACACATTGGGGGGTGAGATACTGTCAACAGTAAAAATGGAAAGGGACCTGGGGGTAATTATATCAGATGACCTAAAGGTGGGCAAGCAATGTGAGAAGGCAGTAAGGAAGGCTAGGGGGATACTGGGATGCATAGGAAGAGGCATCAATAGTAGAAAACAGGAAGTTGTTATCCCTCTGTACAGACAGTTGGTGAGATCCCATCTGGAGTAGTGTGTGCAGTTCTGGAGACCCCATCTCCGCAAAGACATAGACAGAGTGGAGGCTGTCCAGAGGAGGGCAACCAAAATGGTGCAGGGTTTGCACCAGAAGACATATGAAGAATGACTAAAGGAGCTTAATATGTATACCCTTGAGGAAAGAAGGGAGAGAGGGGACATGATAGAAAACTTTTAAGTACCTCAAGGAATCAACAAAGTCCAAGAGGGTAGCATCTTTCAGAAAAGAGATGTGCAAGAACAAGGTGCACAATTTGAAGATAGAGGGGACGGCTCAGAGGTAATGTGAGGAAGTATTTTTCATGGAGAGGGTTGTGGATGCATGGAACAGCCTCCCTGAGGAGGTCGTGGAGTCAAGAACAGTGGGGGATTTCAAGAATGCATGGGACAGACATAAGGCAGTCCTAGTGGGGGGTTGGAGGAAATAAGCTGTTGGTTAACTAGGATCTGCAGCTTATCTGTTAGGTAGGAAAATGGGCAGACTAGGTGGGCCAAGCGGTCCTTATCTGCTGTCAAATTCTGTATTTCTATGTAATGGAACATTGACAAATAGAATACAAAATTCTTTTATATGCTGATATGCTACTTGCAGCATTTATTGGTCCTATGACCACATTAGACCTACGGCAGAATGCGATATTTGGCCACCCTACTGCCATATAACTGCTTGGAAATCTCCCAGAAGTAATGACTTACTGCAAGAGACCATTCTGATGAAGATCGTTCAGTTACATAAAGACTTTTGCTGTAACAGTAGATCTTCTAGGAATGTCTCTTGCAGTAAGTACTGTAGTTTCCTTCCCTCCAACCCCCTGCCATTCTACAACAGGAAAAATGATGTAGGGTTGGGAAGCTTTAGTACCTCGGTTCCCCTCGCTTCTGAGCTGAAACCGGTGGGGAACAGAGATTACCAAGGCCACCCATTTTTATATGTACGGACCAGGAAGTGAGGTCCTGTGGGTGGTCCCTGGTGTGGAGACTGCTGGAAGAAACTTCTGTGCTGGAGCGCCACCTATCGGGAACTCCCAGAAGTAATGACTTACTGCAAGAGACATTCCTATAGATCTACTGTTACAGCAAAAGTCTTTGTGTAACTGAACTTTCTAGGAGTAGTGTATGTTGTTCATCCACACGGACCCACCCGACCGCCCTGGCTGCGGATGCACACAACCTGGCTTCCAGCGGCCAAGAGCTGGTGTCATGGGGCAGAGCCGAGGTATATACCACACAGGTGGGTGGGAGGAGCCAGCTTGAAGACTTCTGGTGAGATTTAAAGCGGAAGAGGACATGCCAAAGAGTGTGGATGAACAACATATACCACTCCTAGAACTACTGTTACAGGTGAGTAACCTGTTTTTTCTGTACATATCATCTTATTTTGAGCAGGGTTTGGAATGAATATAATCTATGTGAGTCGAGAAATCAAGCCAGCTGTCAAGCCAGATGCCCAGGTACTTATAGGCAGGGACTGAGACAAGAAGGGTACCATCAAGGGTGGAAAAGGACGGAGGGGAGAGGGGAAAGTTTGGAGAGTTTTTGTGAGGTACCAAAGGTCACAGTTAGTTTTTTTTGTATTGACCTTAAGTTGGTTATCATGGCACCAAAGTAAAACCCATGTGAAGTTACACGTAATAAATTCCAGAAAAAGAAATAAAAGCAGTTGCAGAAGCTGTGTAAAGTAGATTATAAGGTAGCAAGGATGAGAGCCAACATAGTGTGCAGTCGGTGTACAGCAAGATATTTGTAACAGAATCACAGTGATGTTACATTTAAGTTACAGAGCATTCTTGAGTTTTAAGCTGTACAATAGTGTAAGAGACAAAATGGGTAAATAGTGAAGAAGGTGAATAGGGAATGGGTTGTTGTAGAGTGGAGAGCAGAGGAAGATGACTAGCTACAGGTGCATGCTTCTGAGAAGCAAGAGTGCTTTGAGAGAGTGCAGGATGGTTGAGAGATGGGGAGAGGGAGGGAGGTTGTTTCATAGTGTTGGAAGGCGGATAGAGAAATTGGACAGGCCTGCTTCAGAATTACAGCAAGGGAAATGATAGGAACAAAGCTTCAGGTGATCAGAGGGAGTAGGAGGAGATGACAGGGTTAAGGAGAGAGGTGGGGTAAGTGGGATAGCGGCAAGCTGGTATCTGACCAAAAAGGAGGAATAATGTGAGAGATGCTGAGCCTCTTGGGGAGGGAGAGAGAGAGGGAGATCGGTATATAGAGAGCAGTGCTGGATGAAGCACTAAAGGTGTAGTGGCTGATGGAATGAAAAAAGGCGGATCCAGTCAGTCAAATATAAACTTTGGGCAACTCTGTAAACTGCATCTGCATAGTCAAATACTGCCGGCAAGATCATCTTGAGGTTACTCTCTTGGCAGCCGAGAGGGTGGAAGGCAGGGTTTGTTGTGATACAGCACTCCAAGCTTAGAGCAAAGTGTGTAATGCATTGTGTCAGTGCACTGTCAGTGGGAAAAGTGAGGTTCTGGTAAAGCCACACTTCTAAGTACTTGAAGTGGGGTATGTCTTCAAGCAGGTTGCCATCCAGTCTTGAAGACCTAGACGACTAGATTTGGTGAAAAAACACTAAATTTTTGGACTGCTCTACATTGGAACAAATTATCTTAGTCTGTTCGCACTCTGGCATCAGTATGTGCTGTAGAAATGAACTGGAAAGCTGCTTCTCTAACACTTGTAATTGTTACTTGTGATGTATTTTGTATTGTTTTTATAGTAACTGAAATGTTTAATATGCAGGACTGTCTTGTGAACAGCAATATTTTTCCCTTATGACATGTTATCTGCATAAAAATAAAGTTTTATCTGTCTGTCTAGCTCCAAAAGTCAGGGAGACAGTTTATTAGCATTTGAGTGCTGGTTTGAACAGAACCAGCGTTTGAAGTTGTCAAAGTCACTCTGATTGATGGCTGCAGTGCAGGGACTGAAGCACTGAAAGTAACTAGAACTGTCTCATCTGCATACTTTTGGATATGGGAGGAGATACAGGTGGAGCAGTGGTTGTTTAAGAAGCTGGAGAGCATGACTGGGCCATGGATGGAGCCTACTGTATAGTAAAATGTTTTGAAAGAGCATTTCATTGTTTTGTTTTAGACAGTGTATGTATGTATGGGGGTGGGGTGGGGTGGCTGTTATCAGAAATGTTTAAGTGTGATCTGTTGCTTTTCCATTGTACTGGGTGGTGGTGATGGGGGCTGAACCCAAACTGAGAGAGCCTTTTTATGAAAGTATGGCTCTGGGATCTGAATTGTTCCCCAAGTATGATCTCTTGCTTTTTAGCTGTCCTGGGGGAGAGGAGAACCAGATTGTTGGTGAAGCCATTTTTTTGAAAGTTATGTTCTGAGGTTGAAGTAGGACATTTAAAAAAAAATATTTAATTGATGATACCATAATTGATTGATTGTGTATTGCTGATGTCATAACTGATTAAGTGCATATTGTAGGCCTAATCATTTTCCTGTGAGATAAGGTCTTAACTACATATTATGTAATATGTTTATTAAGCACCAGGAGTTACACAAAACCACCGAACCCAAGACTCATGTTCAGTGACATGCTGTAATATATGTGAGGTACAACGGGTTACAATAAAAAACTGAATAGTGAATATTTACAGTATAAAATACTGTACATACTATACATAAATTATTGTCTAACCCCCAGGAAGTCCATCAGTATAGCTTTACAGTAGCACTCATTCCACCAGATTGAATTTCCCCAGAGACAGAACTTATGCTAATTTTGGAATCTTAGAATTAGAACGGAGTTCAAACTCTGCAGTATGGTCACCCCCCCCAGTCAGATTTGTTACTCCGTGTGAAGAGAGCAGTCATCCAAAAGTACAGCTCCACTTTTCTGGCCTCCAGAACATTTTAGCAATTTAATTTCTGTTGCAATATTTAGTTTTGGTTATTTCTTGATACTCTGTGTTAAGTTGTTTTTGTTTATTTTATTTTGTGTATTGTGGTTTCTCCGGTTCCCGATTGGGTTCCCAGGAACCAGAGAAGGCCACAAGCTAATGTGGTTCCTTCCTTTTGGGAACCGCTTCTTTATATGAAAAATATATATATATTTTATTCTTAAATAACCACTTTTTTACTTTTCTAATGTAGTTCTATGGTACTGGAGTTGCAGTTCCAGTATAGAAGGAACTGAGCTGCTGTTATTGGTAAATCTTTGAAATCAATAACAAAACAGTCCTTATTCATAAAACTATTGGTTTTGTGGTAAAAGAAATTGTCGTGATCCCCTTTTTATTTAGGGAACCAGACTGAAAAATTCTTTGCTAGAGCTTCTTTGTAACCCTTTGGGCAATATTACAATTTATTTGACTGTTTTAGGAACCAGTGAAAAAGATTAATGGACTTGGTCCATCAGTGATTGGCATGACTGAAGGACCAAAGAAGAAAAGCAGGACCCACAGGCTTTAAAAATTGTACCAATTGTTTCCTCTCCTGGCAAGGGCAGGCTGCCATGAGCTTTAGATACCTGGGTGCAGACCACAGTTTTAAAAATGGTGAACTCTGTAAAATGTTTTGCCCTAAAACACAAAAGTAAAGGACCAAATAAGTGAAGACCTTATGGTTTCTCAGTCTACATTCAAGTCACCAAAACACAGTAAAGGCTCAGATGAAGGTCCTTGCCATCAGAATCTGCAGCAGTCCCTGTCAGAGGGGACAGATGAAAAAAGATTAAGCTGCACAGCTCTCAGAAAAGCATGGTAAAGGTGGTTCAGCAGACGGGGTGTCCGAAATGGGGACCCTGAGTGCAGTGATGTCGGAAGTAAAAGTAAAAGAGCCTCACAGCAGGCACAGAAAACAGAGTCTGCAAAGGAAAGAAAAAAAAAAAAAAGAAAAGCCTGTCGCTTCTTCTAAAAAAGGAAGGGAACAGATAGTTTGAACAAGACTCTGAGCAAGTCACTTATCCACCCAGTGCTCCCAGGTTGCCTCTGAAAGCAGGCACTTGTGCCTAGTGGGCCTTACCCGGTTACCAAAAACTAAAATAAAAATAAATAAAATTAAAAAAAAATGTCCTCAGCAGAAGACATGACAAGAGCATGTCAGCTTTTTCAGGCTTTACAGGCTACCTGCCCCCTTCCCCAGGCTCCAGTTCCACACCAACTGCCTGTGGAAGAGGAAGTATTGTATTATGAAGCTGAGGAGGGTGAACCCTGGCACCAGATGGTCCACCTTAGCAATAATTTGTCTCTCCTCCCAGGTCTTCTGAGGATTACACATACCACAGTTTCTTTGTTAGACAAATGGTAAACACCCTCAACATCCCCTCCCATGAATCTGAAGAGGGCATTGAATTTATGGGCATGATGGGCCTGGTTCCCACAAAGGGGCTGCAACTTGCCACCCACAAATCTCTCCAAAGATCCACTGCCAAAATCATGACAGCACCCACTTCAGCTGCTGGGATTGATAAGAAGATTGAAAATAAACAGGTGGACAAACGGGTTGAGTACCTATATGCCCACCCTGCTCGTGAGGGAGTGGTCCAGGCTGCTGCATGTAAGAAGGCTAAGTTGCCTTTCTGTGTACAGCCTCCAGAGAAGGATTCCCAAAGACTGGATACCATGTGTACACCTCAGTGGCACAGGACTTCGCTGACAGAGCCATATCAGCACTGGATGCCACAAAGTACCAGTTCCATATGGCTGTGGTCACCAACCACTCAGTTTCAAGGTCCTTGCATATGCAGCATCTCTGTGGAGGTTTGCCTGGCTTAGGGCTGCCATCCTACCCCAGGACACACAAACTAAGACCATGGATTTCTCTTTTGAATGAAACCCTTTGCTTGGTGACAAGACAGAGGATAAAAAGTGGATGAACACAAATCTACTTATAGAAGTAACACAGAAAAGGAAAAGTCCTCCACATCCTACAGGCCTTACGGAAGGGGAGGCAGGGGTAGGGGTTACTACCCAAAGCCTTATCCCCCTATGACTATCAAACTCAAAGAAGTTACTGCAGGGGCAGGAGGTGAACTAGGCGTGCACCTGCAGAACCAGCCCTTAAGCCACAAATGAAACAAAACCCTTGACAGTTCTGCGTAGTCATTGCCAGTGGGGAGTAGACTGGCTGACTACTTCCAGGAATGGACAAAAATCACAACAGACAAGTGGATCCTGGAAGTAGTGAGTCAAGGTTTGCCCCTGCAGTTCAAAAAAGTCCCAAAACTGCACAAACCAATTTTTTTCTCCTCTTACTCTCCAACAGAAAAAATCCTGCTGGAGTTCATTGTAAAAAAAAAACTGCAGCTGGCAAGAGCAGTGGAGAAGGTCCCTGCCTCACAATGAGGAAAGGAACTGTTTCCGGATACTTCCTAATCCACAAGAAAAATGGAGAATGGTGATCCATTTTAGACCTGCGATATCTGAACAAACACATGAAAAAGGAACAATTCAAGATGGCCTCACTGGGCTCAGAGATACCATCCCTGGGGTCAAGAGACTGGTTGGTTTCTCCGGATCTGAAAGACGTCTACATTCATATTCCAGTCAGACATGCTTACAGAAAATACCTCAGGCTAAGGCTAAGGAACTGCCAATACCAGATCACAGTCCTTCCCTTTGGCCTTACCTCCACATCAAGGGTTTTCACAAAGTGCCTAGCTGTGGTGCCACATCAGAGAAGGCAAGGTATGGTGGTTTTTCCCTACCTGGACAACTAGCCAGTCTTAGTAAAAACACAACAGGAGGCAAGGTGCTCCATTCAGGTGGTAAAAAAACACCTTAGAGGGCTTAGGCTTCCTGATAAATCTACAAAAGTCACAGACAGAACCAGCTGAGGTACTGGACTTCATAGGTGTAGAGCGGACTATCCTGCAGGGGGAAAGCTTTTCTTCTTCAGGCAATGGTATCAAGTCTGATTACCACTGCCAAATCCTTCACACTAGGCCAGCCAAGGCCTGTAAGGGATTTTCTGCAACTCCTAGGACACATGGCTCTTTTACTGCAGTGGTACTAGGGGGCAGGTTCCACATGAGGGATATTCAGTACCACTTGTGTGACCACGGTCCCAAAGGTGGGACTGTTTGTCCAAACTGTTGCCAGTCACAAAAACTCTTTAAGGGTGCTAGAGTGGTGAAAGAAAGAGGGCAACCTCAGTAGAGGGCATTCTCTTCTTTAAGCAAACCCCAACAAGTATCCTCACAACAGATACCGCACTCTTAGGGTGGGTCATCCACATGGGAGCACACAGGAGACTCAAGAATGTATGAGCCTCTTGGAGCTCAGGACAGTGTTCCTAGCAATGCAAGCGTTGGTGTGTTCAGATCTGAACAGACAGCACCACAACAATGTATCATATAAACAAACAGGAAGGTGCAGGATCCTTGATGCTATGCACAGAAACCATGAAGATCAGGAACCTGGCCTATTCTGGGGATGTAGTGCTAGCTGCAGCATATCTACCAGGAAAAGACAATGCCCTGGCAGATTCATTAAACAGAATTGGCCAAGGAAACCACGAGTGGACCCTGAACCAGCAGGTGCTGGCACCAGTGTTCAGAAGGTGTGGTACACCAGAAATAGACCTGTGTGTGTGTCCTGAGAAAAAAAACAGCTCCTACCTATCTGTTGCTGGATCCCAGCAATAGTACAGTCCCAAAAGACTGATCCTGAACTGAACAGGGAGGTTCCTATATGCCTTCCTCCATTCTCACCCTTGCAGAGGGTACTCATAAAGATCAGGAAAGAGCCAGTGACGTAGAGGACTGTGTATGGCTCTTCATAAACAACAAAGCTGTGTATGGATCGAGAGGTGCCAGTGGCAGCCAGACGTTTCGGGAAGCACAGCTCGAGAGGTCAAGGGTTGCCTCTGCAACCTCAAGATTCATACTCAGCCTTGGTACTGTATGGAGAACCATGCACAATCTTTATAGTGTATGGTACTCTATTCACAATCTGTGAATGAATCAGAATGATTAGAACAACAGCTGTATTATATCAGTTGTTTAAACCACAGACATGGAATAGTCATTTTAAAACGTTTCTGGGCATATTTCATTAACTATCAGTTGGTTGTTTATGCCATTCTCGAGTTTGTCATAATCAGTATACTCAGTGTACTGCATCTTCAGGTCTGCTTCTTTCATTTCATTTTTTTTTTTTATTTCACTTTTTATTTATTTTTATACTTGTCAGCTGATTAGCAAAATGCCTGTTTTCACAAGCGACAAGTTGAAAAATTACAAATAATGGACAGTGAATGCAATATAGTGGTTCTAGATTCAGTTACTCTTCAGAAAATATGAAAATTTAAAACTTGTTCAGATTCAGCGATCAGAATGCAGTTCAACGAGTTGGCCAGGAGCGGGATATTCGATGTTGTGCTGCAGTAGTGGTGTCACTAGTGCAGCACAGCAGCATGATGACGTAACTACTTCAGCATGTGACAGAGTAGACTAGGACCCTGTCCCATTTGTTATGGAGAAAGTGTGTAAATGCAAGGATCTGTATTCTTTCCTTTTCTCTCTTCTCTCTTCTCTCTTCTCTGTCTGGTTGCGCAACCAGATTTTCCTGTGAGACTTCAGACTTGATCAACCCGAACAGTCTAGCAATTCTTTGCCTCTCACGGTCTTTCTGTTGTCTCTTGCTGTCTATCCCCCCCCCTTGCATATCTACATCTGGTAATATAAGAATATGTGCAAATCAATATATAGAAATGAAACTGATAATGGGATCACGTTTGTATAGAAGATATTTGGTGTTACTGTTGAAAAGTATAAATATATTTATGATTTGAGATGACTGTAGAAAATGAGAGGTTACTTGAGTACAAATGTCTCAGCCTTTTGCAGCTGTTGTGGGGACTCCGGAAAACTCTCAATGTTCTAGCAGCTCCTGAAATTTACAAAGAACAGGATGCTTGCAAAGAATGGGGGTTGAAAAGCCTTATAAAACAGCTGAGCGGCAACTAGAGGGATTGCAAGAGATTTTATTTTGCTTCTGTATATAGTTATTTTGAGCAGGTTTATTTTTTTGTTATTGCAACTGCAAATAAATAGTTCTGTTGAATTCTACAGCTGCTCCTGGTTTTCCCTATGCTTCCTGACCTGTGCCTCAACGACACAGCACAACAAGGAAATTCCAGTAATGGGTTTCCATCAGCAACAGCATTCCTCCATACAGTGTAATGATTTTGATAGCTCCAGACTGGGCCAGACAGGCCTGGTGCTCCCTGCTCCTGAGTCCAGCAGGGCTCCAATCAATCTGACACTGAAGCACAACTTGCTGACCCTGTGTCAGGGCAGGATAGCATCTGCAGATCTCAGAACCCTATGCCTGAGGCCATGGTTCTTGAGCTACAGTTCTCTAGCTTAAATTTTTCAGAGGAGGTGATGAGTGTTGAAGGTCTCTAGAAAACCAGTAACAAGGAAAGCATATGCCTCAAAAGAAAAAAATTACTTACCATAGTAATCTTGTTTCTTCAAGGGGATACTCCAATATATGAACATACGAAGAAGCCAGCAGCAGAAGAAGGCCATTTGGTCTATCAAGTCTGCTCGTGTTGCAGGGTCCACAGCTTGAGCTACTGTCCCTGCCCCCTCTCCCCACTCCTTCCATCCTCCTTACCTCCCCTATACCTGTCCCAGCCTCTCTTAAAACTGCCTACTGTCTTCAATGACATTACCTCTTCTAGCAACGCATTCCAAGTGTCAACCACCCTCTCTGTGAAGAAGTGCTTCCTGACCTCCCTCCTAAACCTCCCGCCCTCCAGCTTAAGATTCTGCCCCTCGTGTTATAGTTGCCACTCAGCTTAAAGAGACTCTCCTTATCAACCTTGTTTATCCCTTTCAAGTACTTGAAGGTCCCAATAATGTCCTCTCTCTCTCTCTCTCATCTTCCAGGGAGTACATGTTCAGTGCTCTCAGCCTCTCCTCGTATGCCTTATCCTGCTGACCAGCTATCATCTTTGTAGCCCTCCTCTGGACCTTCTCCAGCAGATTAATGTTCTTTTTGAGGTGTGGGCACCAGTACTGAACTCCATACTCTAGATGCGGCCTTACCAGTGTCCTGTACAAGGGCAGTATAACCTCATCTCTCCTACTGCTGACCCCCCTAGATATGCAGCCTAGCATTTTGTTTGCCTTTGATGCTGCTTTCTTGCACTGCGTGGAGTGCTTCAGGTCACTAGTGATAATCACTCCCAGGTCCTTCTCCTCTTCTGATGCAGATACTCGGATGCCACCCAGGTAGTACTTTGTCCTGGGATTCTTGGCTCCAATATGCATAACTTTGCATTTCTTGGCATTGAAGACAAGCCGCCAGATCCTGGACCACCTCCCTAGCTTTTCCAGATCTTCCTGTAGGTCCTGTATCCCTTCAGCTGTGTCCTCTCTCCCACAGAGCTTGGTGTCATCTACGAATGGGCACATTTTGCCCTTAATGCCATCTTCAGTGTCATTGATGAAGACATTGAACAACACGGACCTAGCACCGAGCCCTGTGGGACCCCACTGGTTACCTGTCTTGTGCCAGATAACTCTTCCCCCCACAACCACCCTCTTGGTTCTGTCCTTCAGCCAGTTTTCCACCCATCTGGCCATCTTTTCCCCAATCCCGAGATCCACCAACTTCCTGATCAACCTTTTGTGGGGCACAGAGTCAAAGGCCTTGCTGAAATCAAGATAGAGGATGTCTACCGCTTGGCCCTAATCTACTGTCTTAGTGACACAGTCAAAGAAGTCAATCAGATTTGTTTGACACAACCTCCCCCCTCATGAACCCATGCTGCCTTGCATCCTGGAGACCATGCTCCTCTAGATATTCCACCAACCTTTCCTTTAGTATGGTCTCCATGGGCTTGCCCACAGTGTAGGTCAGACTGACTGGTCTGTAATTCCCTGGGCCATTCTTAGGACCACTTTTGTGGAGTGGCACTACATGTGCTGTTCTCCAGTCCTGCGGTACTACTCCTGTATCTAGTGAACTATTAAATAGGTCTGCCAGTGGCCCTGCCAGCTCCTCAGCCAGTCCCTTTAGTACCTTTGGATGTACTCCATCTGGGCCTGGTGATTGTTGTCCACCTTCAACGCCAGCAGCCCCTCCCTTACTCTATCCTCCTCTATAACTACATCTGTGTTCCCTTCCCCCGCTCCTCTTTTCCCTTCTGAAGGCACTGGTCTGTCCTTCTCCCTGGTGAAGGTGAAACAGAAGTATTCATTTAGTATCCCTGCTTTCCCCCATTATCCTCCACCCACTCCACCCCTTTCATAAGCCTAACAATCCCTTCCTTCGTGTCCCTTTTCTCACTTATATAGTGAAAGAAAGCTTTCTCCCCTTCTTAATTCCTTCAGCTATCTGCAGCTCCTTCTGTGCCTTTGCTCTCCTGACTTTCTTACTTGCCTCACTAACCAACCTTAGATAATTTTCCCTATCCACCTCTCTCTTGATTTTCCTGAATTTTCTATAGGCTAAACTCTTTTACATTACTGCCTGGGCAACCCCAGAACTGAACCAGCTGGGTGCTTTGGCCCTTATGTTCTTACTCCTGAGCTTAACGTACTCATCTGTGGCAACCAGTATTCCTTCCTTCATGATGGACCACCTTTGGTCCTCCCCCACATCTGCTCTGATGCCCACCAGATGGCTGCTTCGCACTTCGCCCATTTTCCTCAAGTCTGCCCTCCTGAAATCCAAGATTTTGGTCTTAGTCTGGATGCTTTCCCTGCCCGTATCCAACTGTAACCACATTGTGCAGTGATCACTTCCTCCCAGTGGCTCCTGAACATTATTTCCTGTACATGCTCCCCATTTGTGAGAACCAGATCAAGAATTGCCTCTGCTCTTGTTGGGTCAGTGACGCCCTGAATCAGGAACCCACTCTGCAGTCCTTCCAGAATCACCTGACTCCTAACACATGTCGTGGATAGTATGCTCCAGTCCACCTTGGGCAGGTTGAAGTCCCCCACAATTGCCACCTCTCCTTTCCCCCGCAGCTTCCGATATTTGTGAGCTTAGTTCCCTGTCCCTCTCCTCATCCTGACAGGGTGGTATATAAACCACCCCCAACCTCGCTTTTCTCCCTCTATTGGACCTTAACTGAACCCATAATGCCTTCACCTCCCCTTCCTTCGACTCCTCTTTTGTGGAGGTTATTCCATCCCTGATATAAACTGCCACCTCTACCCCCTTCCCGACTACCCTGTATAGTTTATATTAAGGGATCGCAAGGTCCCAGTCATGGTGTGTTGTTGCCCAAGTCTTGGTTACTGCAGCTATGGCCACCCTCCTGTCCACTAATAGTGCCTGCAGGTCTTCCATCTTGTTTCCAAGACTCCATGCATTCAGAGACACCACCCACCTAGAATCTGACCTTCCTTCTCTTCCCTCTGTTCTTCTATTCACATTTATCCCCTCTGTGTGCACTCCTCCATGTACTCTTGTTATGGATTCCTCACCCCCTCCATCCTTTGCTAACTGTGTTCTTGCCCCTTCCACCTCCTCCCCCCTCCAGACCTCCTCCATCACTGTGGTGGGGGGGAGGTTCAGTGACCTCCTCCTCTTGGAGTCTGTGGGCCTGCACACACACTGTGCCCCCCTCAGTAGTTTAAATTAAGTGTAGTGGTTATGTATTACCCCAGTTTGTCCCCAAGTACCCTCAAACCCTTCCTACTGAGGTGTAGCCTGTCTGGTGAAAAGAGTTCTTTGTTTGACCAGGTCTCCTCCCCAAGTCCCGAGTACAGATGAACATCTCCTCCCTGTACCATTTTCTCAGCCAATCATTGAAATCCTCTATTCTTCTTTTCCTGGCTGTGCTGGCCCTTGGTACTGGTATCACCTCTGAAAAGGCCAGTGAACTTCCTTCCTCTCTGCAGATATTCCGTAACTCCTGAACCTACTTTGCATTACCTCCACCTCCTCCCCAGCCAGGTCATTGGTTCCCAAATGCATTACTAAATTAGGTTTTCCTCCAACCTCCCTTACTATTTCCCTTATTCTTGGGCCCACCTTCCCCGCTGTCATCACTGGCATACAGACCACCCTCCTGCTTGCACTTGGGTCCCCTTTCCTTCCCCAGTGAATACCCCTCATTATTGAGCCCCTTATGATTGCCACCCTTCCATCCCCTGCATCCGTGCTCCCCATCTTTCTTTCTTACCTTTGATACTAGCTGCTTCCCCACCTAACTGCTCCCTCTGCACCCTGGTAGACTTATCTCCACATCCTCAATTTATCCCCTTAACTGTTTTTCCTTCTCCTAATGTGCCCCTCCCCTTTTGACTATCTGCTTTCAGTTTTCCCTCCCCTCTTCCTTTCCTTTTCTCTCCCTCCCCCCTTTCCTCCACTCCATTTTGCCTGCCGTCTCTTCCCTGCCCATCCAGATTAGTTCCTCCCCTCTCTCCTGTACTCTACTCTCAACCCTGGCTCAGTCTGACCTCCTGCCTCACCTCCTGCTGCCTCCTTCCAGACAGTGGTGCAAATCTGTTCAATAAAGGCACCCCTTTAGAATTTCCTACCTCTGATGCTACTTTCACAGTCCCAGCCCTTCCCCTCACCAGTTGCCATTCCTCCACACTGGGCTGTCTATTCCTCTGAGGAAGAGCTACTCCTGTATACTGGGTGCTCCTCACCACTCCCATCCCCTGCCTGATTCCATCACTCCCCTGCCTTTCAATCCATTGCTCTGCTCCTCTGACTTCCCACACCATCCTCCCCAACTTCCATCTGAGCAGCCTTATTTCAGCCCTTAGCAGCTCCAGGCTCTTACACACAGGACATCCCCTTTACTCCACATCACCCCAGAAAGACTAGTTAGAAAGAGTTATATTCATAACTCTTAAGCAGTATGCCTTTAAGCCAGATCTGCCCGGAGATGGAACGTTATGTTAATGATGGAACACCATTGGCACATGCCACTTTTCAAATGCTGCCACCTATCAACTGCCTACATTCTAACCCTCAGATTTAATGGGTGCCTGACAAGACAGGGCCCAAGAGGAATTTAATAACTAACACTATAATAACAATAATAATTTAACACCCAAATCTCCAACAGGAGGGAATAAATCCACAAAAACACCCCCAAATGTCAGAATCACCTGAAGAGGGTAAACCCAATGAAAACAACAGGGTCAAATATAAATTCCAGTGTGACATACCTACCCCTGGAGTGCAGATGCCACTAGTTCTAGCAGGGGAAACAGGAAGGGAGAGTTATGAATATTGTAGTATCCCCTGGAAGAAACAAGATTACTATGGTAAGTAATTTTTTCTTCTCACCCCAGGAATACTCCAATATTCTTAACTCTTAAGCAGACTTAGAAGCAGTACCTTTGGATGTGGGCACAGAACCTACTTTGGAAATAGACCCTACAGGACAGCTGTCTCAAACCTGGCATCATCCCTAGCATGTGTGTCCAGGCTATAATGCTTAGTGAAGATGTGTACTGTTCTCCAGGTAGCTGCTTTACAGATGTCCACAAGTGGAACATCACGGGAAGCTGCTATAGTAGCAGCTGTACCCCTTGTGGAATGGTCTCTCAGCCCTGCTGGTTGCTCCTTTTCAGCTTTTGAGTAGCAAAACTGAATACACTGAATTATTCAGCGAGAAATGGACCTCTTAGATGCTGGACTTCCTTATCCCACATCTCCATAAGTCAGGAACAACTGTTTCCTGTACTGTCTATGGGCCTTGGTAACTGTCATGTAGTAGCTAAGAGCTCTCTTAACATCAAGACTGTGCAATCTACGCTCCCCAGAGCTTGAATGCTCAGTAAAGAAGCAGGTAAAGTAATGGACTGGTTCAGATGAAAATCTGAAACCACCTTTGGAAGAAATGTTCTGTTTCTTCACAGGACCATTGTCCCTGCAGAATGAAATGTAGTCCTTTCCACACAGAGAGCCTGGAGCTCACTGATCCTTCTAGCAGAAGTAATTGCCACTAGGAAAACAGTTTTCCATGTGACATATTTCAAGGGAGCTGAAGACATGAGTTCAAAAGGGGAACCCATGAGCTTGGCAATACATATGTTTAGATCCCAGGCTGGCACCAGTTTCCTGTGAGGGGGTGCAAGTGAGCTAGACCCTTAAAGAACTTCTTGAAGATAGGGTTTGATGCCATAGAGGCATTCTTTCCAGCGGAAGTGTAAGCGGACACTGAAGCTAAATGAACCTTTAAAGCAGTGGGCTGTAGGCCCAGTGAATGCAAATAAGTAAGGTATTCCAGCACAGCTGGAACCCCTGCCTGAGCTGGCACCGTATCCCTGGTGGAGCACTAGATAGAAAACCCTTTTCATTTAGAGACATAGGTTTCTTGGTGGAGTGCTTCCTGTACCCCTTTAAAATATCCAGAACACTTTTGGAGGGATGCAGGCCCACATACTCTTGGTCCTCAAGAGCCATGCTTTGAGTCTGTCGGATTTGAGGTTCAGGTACAGGAGTCTCCCGTGATTGGAGGTTAGCAGGTTGTGCCTCCAAGGAAGGTGAATTGGCTTGGCTGAGGACATGGAGAGCGGCAGATAGTACCATGGCTGCCTGGCCCAGTCTGGAGCTATCAAGATCATTGAGGCTGGCTGGGACCTGAGCTTGAGTAGCACTCTGTACTGGAATGGTGGGAACACATATACAGGTACTTTCCTGACCAGTCCAGAACATCCAGGTGTATTGTTCCCTGAGCTTGAGGTCTGCAACAATACTGTGGCAGGTGGTGACTTTCGTGGGATGCAAAGAGATCTATCTCTGGGGTGCCCCACCTTCTGAAAATCACTTCTACCACCTGTCTGTTCAAGGTCCATTTGTGATGGGCCTGGTTGAGCCAACTCAGAGCATCTGCTAGGGAATTGTCCTTGCCTGGCAGATGAGTGGCCTGAAGGGCAACTCATAGGGAGTAGGCCAGAGGCCAAATTCTCATAGCTTCTGTGCAGAGAGGATCCAACCTTGTTCCTCCCCTGCTTGCCTATATAGTACACCTGGGAGGCAGTATAGCGCAGTGGTTTAAGGCTCAGAGCTGAAAATCTGGAGACCTGGGTTTGAATCCCACAGCCCCCACTTGCATACTGTGCAACCCTGAGCAAGTCACTTAACTTCCCTGTGCTCCCAGGTTGCACCTGTAAACAAGCTTTCAACTTAGTGCGTCTCACCTGGTTAAACAATTGGGGGGGGGAACATTGTGGTGGTATTGTCTGTTCTGACCTATACCACCCTTCCCTGAACCAGTGGTGTGAAGGCTTGGAGTGCCAGCAACACTGCTCTGAGCTCTAGCAGATTTATATGCTGAAGTGACTCTACACTGTACCAAGTGCCGTGAGTAGTGTGATTCCCTAGATGGGCACCCCACCCTAGCAGTGATGCATCTGTTGTGAGAATCACAGATGGAGACTCTTTTTGAAAGGGAACCCCTTCCCTGAGGTTGGCTTCCTCTTTCGACCACTGAAGGGCCAGGAGTAATGTTTTTGTTACTGGAACCAGCTTTAAGAGAGAATCCTTTCTTTGACACCAGTGAGCCCTTGGGTGAAATTGGATGTCTGTCATCTGGAACCTGGAACCAAGGGCTGTGCCAGTGGCGGCTGCCATGTGGCCCAGTAACTGTCTTGCAGTTTTTGGTTTGTTCAGGCTAAAGGAGCCTGCCATCTGAAGAATACCTTTTACCCTATCCAGAGGTAGGGAGGTCCTGCCCTCCTTGATATTAAATTCTGCTACTATGAACTGCAACACTAGTGCGGGGAGAAGGACTGATTTTTTGAAATTTACCAGGAACCTCAGTAACTCCAGAAGTCCTTGGGTGAGCTGAAGATGTTCCTCTACCTGTTGTGGTGATTTTCCCACCACCAACCAGTCATCCAGATAGGAGAAAACTATAACACCTTGCCTTCGCAGGTGTGCCACAACCACTGCCAGGTACTTTGTGAACACTCTTGGAGCTGAAGTGAGGCCGAATGGCAGTCTTGAAAACTGGTAATGACCTGAAGGGAGTCTGAACCTGAAGTACTTTCTGTGAGACTCCTTTATGGGGATGTGGAAGTAAGCATCTTTTCAGCCCAGAGATGCCAGACAATCTGCTTTTTGGAGAGTTGGCAGAATCACTGACAAGGTTACCATTTTGAACCTTGGCTTTAGTAAGTACCTGTTTAGCCCCCTTAGGTCTAGAATAGGCCACTATTCCTCATTTTTCTTTGTTGTGAGGAAAGATCTTGAATGAAAACCCTTTCTCATTTGTCGTGGGGGCACAGGTTCCACTGCCTTTGACAACAATAGGTTCTGTACCTCCTTTTCCAGCAGCTTTCTTTGTGTATTGGAAGCTGGTTTGAACACTCTGGTTCTTAAGGGAAGGGTTTTGAAGCTTAGGGACAAACCCTGACTCACTACTTCCAGGACCCACCTGTCTGTGGTGATCTGTTTCTAAGCCTGGAAATAGCGAGTCAGTCTGCCCCCGATTGGTAAAGGAGAGGCAGCCTGCAAAAACGTGTCACAGGTCTTGCTTTGCCTGAGGCTGAGACTGGGAACCATGCCTGTAACCCCTTCTGCCCCTGCCCTTGAAGTACCCTTGCTGTGGGTACTGTTGAACTTGGGGTATGGCCATGGCCTGATAAAAAGGCCTGGTGTGGAATTTTGTGCCCCTGCCTCCCCTTCCATAAGATCTAGCGGATGGGGAAGCATTTTCCTCGGCAGAATTGCTTCTGTAGGTGGTCTTGTACTCCTCCACCTTTTTCATATAGGCCTCTGTATGTGTTCCAAAGAGGGAATTACCCTCAACAGAAAACTCCAGAGCCTTATTCTGCATATCCTGAGTAAGATTTGTGGCTCTTAACCAGGCAAACCTTCTCTGGGCAATGGTATTAGCCATCCACCTGGCAGCAGTGTCATTGGTGTCTGCTGCCATCTGAAATTGGTATTTGGCGGCTTCTAAGCCAAATCTGGCAGTCTCAGCTATGTCAGCTGCAAGACTAGAGGGAGCTTTGTCTGCCATAGCCATGACAGATTGCCAAAGAGATTTTTAATACTGGGCCGCATAAGCCTGGAAATTAGCTTGTCTGAAGGACACTGATAAGTAGCCCTTTTTGGCCATACTATCAATCTTTCTGGGATCTTTTTCAGGGGGATGAGATGCCAGAGGAACCTTTGTCTTGTCACAGGCTGCAGCTTCTACCACTCCCTGGTGGTCAGGGTGGGAGAATAAAAATTCAGCCCCTTCCCTATCCAGCTGATGCTTCTTGTGCAGTCTTTTGTCCAAAGGGGGACAGACCCAGGTGTCTGGAAGATTTTTAATATATCTTTTTTAAATAATTTATTCACCGGGAGCAGTAACTTTTTATTGGGTGTTAACCACATCATTTCCAGGTATTCTGCTTCCTCTTCATCCCTGTCATCTCAGTGATAGAGATGTCAAGAGCATCCACTGTTTTTCAGACAAATGTAAAATGGGATGACTAATCTTCTGATGCCCTGGGAGGTGAGTCAAACTCCTGTTCAGCAGAGACTTCAGGCTATAGGCTCTCCCTCATCTTCTTTCTCATACCCCCATAGTCTTCCCTAACATCCTGTAGGGAAGACTGGGTGGATTCAGTAGGGGTCTGAACTGTTGATTGCTGTCCAGCAGGCAGCATCCCCTGTAAGGCCTGCAAGACCTTGAAAGCCTGAGCAATCTCCAGTGGAGAGGGCACATTTACTGCCACACCAGGAGTCCTCAGAAGCTGATCAGCAGGGGGTTCTGTGTGATTTTAGTCTTTTTTGTCTTTTTCAGTGGAACCAGAGAGCTAGCCAGTTCAGCAGGCCTTTTTGTAATGACATTTGCATCCGTATCGGGGTAGAAGTAGTGGTTTCTGTGGTTTCATCCACAGCAACTGAGGGTGTCGGCTGGTCAGAGCCTGAGGGACGCTTAGTTGGAGGCAATTTCTTTTTAAGCCTTTCCAAATGTTTTTCAAGTATTTTTTCAGGAAAGGTCTTGCAAATTTCACAGTCAGATTTTATATGGTCATAGCCAAGGCGGGTCACTCAAGAAGTGTGTTATCTGCTTTGGCAAAAACTTTTTTTTAAAACCGGGTTCACCGGTCTTTCTCTTAGATTTTTCTGACATTTTATTCAATTCAACAGAAAAACAGCAACCATGATAAAATTTAAACTTTTTAAACTAAAACTAGTGGTTGCGGTTGGTTCAGGAACCGATTGGAACTGAGAACCGATGAAAAAAGGAACTGGGTTTAGCGGTTCAGTAACTGGTATTAGCGGTTACACAAAAACAAATTTATTTAAGCAAATACGCTAAACTAAAAGAGTTTCTGTCATACAGCTCTGCTTAGGACTAAAAATAATCCCCAGTTCCCCACCGGTTATACCGAGCTGGGAGAAACCGAGAAAAATCAACAATTTAACTAAAATAAGTTAACTGTTATCTAAAAAAAAAACAAAAGATAAGGGCAGCAGATGACAAATAAAAGTAATACTTATATGTATTTATGTTTCACAATGAGATGTTGAGGAGAGGATCTCCAAGCGTCTAGTCTTGACAGGCAGAGTGTGAAATCTGAGGGTTAGAATGAAGGCAGATGATAGGTGGCAACATTTCAAAAGTGGCACATGCCAATGGTGTTCCATCACTAGCGTAACGTTCTGGCAGATCTGGCTTAAAGGAATACTGCTTAAGAGTTAGGAATATTGGAGTATTCCTGGGGTGAGAATGGAAGATTTTCATTCTGATGTGCTCCCAGAAAGATAATTCCTATGCAGGCAGGCCTGCCTACTGACTTGGATTATCTAGTGTGTCTACAGTCTCTAAGCCTGAGGCCCTCTACCCTGTAGGTGCATTTGGCAGCAATTTCAGCTTACACATCTGCTGGCAATAATAAGTCTCTGGCTTCACACCTTGTTTTCAAAAGGTTCTTTAAAAACCACTCAGTCATTTATACCATCCTATGAAGGACCCTCCTCCTCCTCCATAGAATCTGTGTGCATTGCTCAGCTGATGGAAGCACCTTTTAAGTCTGTGGCTACTGTTGACCTAAAGTACGTTACATGGAAAGTACTGTTCCTAGTTTCTGTTACATCTGCTAGGAGGGTGGGTGAGCTGCAAGCCATGTGCACAGATCCAAACTACATAATCTTCCACATGAAGAAGGTAGTCCTTAGGACTGACATGAAATTCCCACCTAAGGTGGTGTCAGATTTCCACCTCAACCAGTCAATTGCCCTCCCCTGTGCTTTTCATGAAACATTTCAGTCTAGGTAAACAAAAACTTTACTGCCTGAATGTAAAGAGGGCACTAAGTTACTACGTGGACTGCACAAAAGATGTGAGGTCCAAGAGAAGTCAGCTTTCTATCACTTATGGTGGCATGAAAAAAGGTATCCCAATAAGTAGAACTGTCTCTCGGATAGTCTCCTGCATGCAGTTCTGTTACAGAAAAGCTGGCAGAACACCCCTTGAGGTCTACAGGCACCCTCCTCAAGGGACATCCCCCACTTCAAGAAATCTGTAAAGCAGCTACCTAGAAGACAGTACACACCTTCACAAAACACTATTGTCTGGCCATGCAGTCCAAAAGTCATGTCAGCTTTGGAACTGCTGTCTTGCAGAACCTTTTTCCTAAATAGGTTCTGGACCCAGCCTCCCAAGGCACTGCTGTGGAATCTGCTATTGTAAAGCTACACTGATGGATTCCTGGGGTTAGAAGAAAAAAATATTCACCATAGTAAGGTTATTTCTTCTTAATGGATCCATCAGTAAGTTTGCAATCTCTTACCCTGCCTCCCCTTACAGAACCTAAAAATAGGCTCATACAAGAACCCAGTTCTTTTTCAGTTTGCTTGAGCCTTACTTGTTGCAGTTCCTTCACAATTCTGGATAGGCAGTCGGTTACAGAGTTTTCTACAAACATTTTTGTTGTCTGCCTTAAGTTGGTTAATGTTTTTCAAAATGTAATTAAATTTTTTTTAAAGTAAGTGTTTTGTACCCATTTAGCTAGTTTTAATGGTCACAGTTCCCACTAGCTTTAGAAACAAATCTGGCTATTGGTGGGGAATGTGACCACAGTACAGAGTTAAAACTTAGTTCTGATTCTAAAATTCCAAAATTAGCACAAGTTATATCTCCAGGGCATCTCAGTCCAGTGGACTCATTGCTGTTTTAAAGCTTACTGATAAATGTTGATGGATTCCATAACATAAAAACATAGAAATTTGCTGGCAGAAAAGGACCCCTTGGCCCATCCAGTCTTCCCATTTCCCCCTCTCTTACTCCCTTTATGCCATGCCATTTTTCCTTTTTATTGAGTCCCATGTATTTAAGAAACAACACTCCTGCGGTGACTAATAATTTTTTCATAGTGCTGTCCATCAGAATCGAGCACTTTTAGTACAATGTTTGCTGGCATATAGTGCAGGAACTAATTGTAGCTGACCGTTACTCCAGTTTGTCGGGCAGCGAACTGTGAAATCTCACACACAGTGGTCGATCCTGGTGGGCAGTGTTGTACAGATAGATATTTTTACCAGACAACGGTGACCAGAGTTACCGAATGTTACTTCCTCTTTGAGCCAGAATAATTGGATTCCAGATACAAACTTGGCAATAAGCTTACATTTCTTCACACCGTAGACATGACCCTAAAATAAAATACATTAGGGACAGCAGCAGCATTAGCAGTACACAATGAGGCAGTGGCTGCAGAAGCAGCAAAATTGTTTCATGATGCCCGAAATGTAGTGTGTACAGTATTTAGCCTGGTACAGTTTTATGCATACGTATAACAATGATGTTGATCTGATTGATGTTTGCTTAGCTCTGCCTATTTGGTTAGGCCAATAAATAATGCATTTTCTCCCCCCACCAAAAAACAAATAGGCTGAGAAGTCTGCGTCAAGTCTTCAGGCTGAACTTGAGAAGCTGAGAGTTGCTGGGGATTCAACTGTTCTGGCGCCAGAGGAGGATGTACAACTTAGGGTAGCTAATAACATTTTTCTTGTTATTCCTATGTCTTCCACTACCACCACAATATCCTGCTGTCCTCACTTGTTTTGTTCTAGTCACAACACCGACTCCTTGGTCACCGGGGCATAGGTGAGCTGGCTGCAGAAGGTGTCATTTCACAATATGTATTGGGTCCTTCACCAGAGAAAAGATGCATCACCTCTCTAGTGCTTGCACTCTGGGAGCAAGAGACCCCAAATTTGCTCTGGAATCCTGCTCTCCCATACTGTAGTGCAGAATGCTGTGTCTGAGTCAGCAGGCCCGCTCTCAAACACCAGTACCATTCATTTAACAGATTGCTTCATCCGGTAGTTCTGTCACAGAATTTACTATCAGTGTCAGATGTTAAATGCTGGAAAGACATTTGGGGGAAGGATGACCAGTACCATTTAAAGCAAGTCTTTATCTTTTCAATATCTGGATAGCAGGAGAGACTTGAGAAAGAAAAGAAACTGAGTAGTGATTTGGGTGAGGCAGCTATCAAACTACAGAAACTCCTGAGAACTGCTCAGGAACAGCTGACCAAGGAAAGGGAAGCTGTAAAGACTATGCAAGAACAGCTTCAGGAAAAGGTATTTTAAAGTAGCAGTAGACGATAAAAATAATTTTGATATGTATATATTTTCTTCCTGAATAGTTCTATAGCTCTTCTTCGAGGCTCTCTCCTCCATTAGGCTACATCTTTTAAACCATAACCGTCAGTACTAGGACCACATGGAAACATTTGCTAGTTGGGGACCACCTACAATGATATGCCACGTCTTTGTGTATATAAACATGGGTGGCTCTATCACCCTTCAGTTCTTTTCCTGCCATTGATCATCCTTTTCGGACCTGCTGAAGAAAGTGCCATCAACCTAGCTGTTGCTGTTTATTCTTGTATTTCACTTGGTGTTTTGTTGTCTCTGCATGCCGCCAAAGTCAACAGAACCTTTATTTCAGTATTGTAAGTGCGGAGACAGAATTTACAAAGAAGTTGTACATGTGGTTTGTGTATGCTGTCTCGGCCTATTTCACGATGTGGGGACATGTGAGATTTGCCAGAGATTCAACCAGGCTACAAGAGGATGCTGTACGAAAACTCCAGAAAACTTCCTCCTTCTCAAGACAGTGAAAGCCATGGTGAAGGAACAGGGCCCAAAGTCTGTCTTCCTCACTGTTGGCCAAAAAGTAGCTGCCGAAGTCTAAGGATCAGGACAGGGAACAGTCGTAGTCCAGCTATAAGCACAAACACAGAGAAAAAGAAAAATCTGCTTCAGCGGTGAGGTCCTGGTCGTTACTGAGACAAGGTAGACCTGTGTCATCGCTAGCTCCAGTGGCATTAACTTCAGCCCCCCTGACGGTCGAAGAGACACTAAGGTTGGGACTTGGCTCAGGCGCTGCTGTACCTACTATGGAAGGTAGGATACCATCGTCATTGGGCCAGGGCCGTCAACAAAAGTAGTCCTGACCCCTTTACAGGGTCCAGTGAACTCTCTTTGCTGTGCTGGTATCATTTTCAGAAATAAGACCCATTATGCCTGGATTACCAGTATAGGCAGTTATTCCATGGAGAGAGTAGCCCTCATCGATGGGTTCCACTAGCATGCTGCCGATTCCTCCCTCTGAGCCACTGCCAGTGTTGCCGGTTCATTCTGTGGCTTCCATCATTGGTTGTGCGGTTGACGACAAAGTGGAATATAATCCTGACCTCATAGATTTAGAGGAGGAATATGATGGAGAACAATTTCTAACGGCTCACTTTAGTTCTTCCCTCTCATCCTGCAATGAAGAATCGGTGGTTTATACCCCAAGATATCCTCCTGGGGATCCAACTTGTCAAGTCATGATGCAGCAAATGCAGTCTGCCATGGGCTTTACTGTGAAAGAGGAAGATTACACAAAAAGGAATCTCATGGAATTTTTAGAAGTGCCCTGCTCCCCCTCCATTGTCATTCCAACTATATAGCCTGCATGAGATGATGTTATCTTTGCTGCATGGTACAGCTCAAACCAGTTCCTAGAAGGCTGATAAAGTTTAGTAGGTGGGGCATGATACTATTTATTATGCTAACCAGCCAGTAACTGACTCTGATAATCATGGCTGCTCATGATAGATCTGGGGCCGCTAAACACATGAGACTCACCTTATGATAAAGAATCTAGGAGACTGGATGTGATGGACAAGCATACTTATGCCTCTGCATCATTGGGCCTTAAGATTGCAAACTACCAGGCCCGCATGATGAAATATCAGAACAGCCTGTGGAAAGCTGCTTGTACTGCAGCTCGGGCTTTGCCTGTTGGCTCTGCCAAGAATGATTTACTTAAAAACCTGTGTTTTTGTTCAGCTTATGATGTCTCTGATGCTTCTGCCATGACGGCTGCTTCTTGCATTTGCATGAGGGTATATTCTCTGCTTAGAGTTGCTGGCTTTGCCTATGATGTGCAACAAGCAGTTTTGAATGCCCCTTTTAAAGGGACAAAACTGTTTGGATATGATGCTGAAGAGGCTTTACGTGGCCTTCAGACTTTAAAATTGACTGTACGGTCTGTAACGTCCCTGTATCCCATGCTCCTTTCTTCAGCCTGCTGCCTGAGGTAACTGTGCCTACCATCAGTAAGGCTGTGACAGAGGAAGTTGCCCCCTACCAGGTCCTATCCCCCCGGTACCCATGCAAAAGTACCCAAAGGAATCAATTCTGGTGGCCTTACCACCACTGGTACTACCGACTCTCTTCTGTCTTTCTCCCTACCTCAATCATTACCTCCAGGGTCAGTGTGGGGGCAGAATCTTCCTGTATCTGAAACAGTAGTGGGAGATCACTATGAGAGCGTGCATTCTGGAGATAATTGCAAGGTGACGTGCTCTGAAGCTATTATAAATCACACCAGATCATCCTCTGCCTCTTTCATTTTATCTTCCAGGCCATTTGTCACTTCTGAAGGAAGAAGTTCAGTCTTTATTCCAAAAACATGCCACAGTACCAGTTCCTTCTTGGAGGAGAGAGAGAGAGAGAGAAACAAAGGGTTCTATGTCAGATACTTCCTAGTCTCAAAATGGACAGGAGATCTGCATCCAGTGTTGGATCTCTGGGATCTCAGCCTGTACATCGAATACAGAAAGTTTTGAATGGTATCCCAGCAAGCTGTAATCCTCCTTCCAAACAGGGCAGTAGCTGTGCTCTATAGACATGAAAGACACATACCTTTGTGTAAAGATCAGGAAACCCCACAGACAGTACCTCCACTTTATGCTGGAGGCAAACATTAACAATTCAGAGTATTGCCCTTTGGCTTGTCTTCTAGGTCACGGGTCTTTACCAAATGCTTGGCAGGAGTTGCAGCAGCACTTCACCAGGAAGGCCTATATGTGTGTTCTCCTATCTGGATGACTGGCTCCTGAAAGCCGCCCCCAGGGAAGCACTGCTACATACTCTGTCTTGGACACATCAGTTGTTCAACAGCCTGGGGCTCACAGTGAATGTACCAGAGTCTAATTGCCTGCCAAAGACTGCACTACATATGGTCAGTCTTGTACACAGAGAAGGGATGTGCTTTCGTTCCACAGGACAGGGCAGACAAACTGACTTCCCAGGCACAGTTGGTATACAGTAGCCACTATGTCTCTGCAGTGTTGCGTCTCCTGGGTTTCATGGCTGTGGCCATAGTAACTGCGCCACTGCACATCTCTGTATGAGGATCCCATAGTGGGCACTCTGGGTCCAGTGGGATATGTTGACATATGAACTGGGCCAAATGGTTCTCGTCACGTCTCCACTTCACAGAGCATTGTTAATGGTGGATGGATTGCAAAAACCTGTTGAAGGGCATTCTATTCCTTGTGCCAGCTCCTGTACAGATCCTCACCATAGATGCCTCTGGCTCTGGCTAGGGTGCTTATCTTGCCCCTTACCAAACACAAGGGTCATGGACCAAGATGGAGGCCGAGCTGCATATAAATGTCCTGGAAATGAGGGCTGTTCTGTAGAGTCTCCAGGCATTTCAGAACCATCTCTGCCCCGGTTCTCTGTTAATTCAGATGAACAATGTCAGTGTGATGCATTACATCAACAAACAAAGGGGCACTTACTCCTATCTCTTATGTAGGAAAGCAGTGAGAGTATGGTACTGGACTCTGTCTCCCAGCTTTCAGCTATCAGCCATGTATTTTCCAAGTCTCCAAAACATCTCCAGAGACAGACTAAGCAGGCCCTAGTAAATGGTTCATGAGGAACTGCTGACCTCTGTGGTAAACCTCTTCACAAGATGGGGTCATCCACAGATCTTTCTTTGACAGTGAGCTCTTGCAGCAGGTGACACCAGTAGAACTGAAGCCCGGCAGGCACCAGGACCCCACAGAAGACTTCTAGCTAGCACTATACAGCGGGGGGACCGTCCCCGATGTCACATACACAATAAAGGGAGCAGTCCCCCAGTTTCACCTCAGTTTTTTACCGCTGTCAATCCACGCATATCTGCTCCACGGGACATATTCTGCCATTTTGACTGCATTTTTTCAATGCTTTATTCTTTTGTTGAAAAAATGTGTTTCTTCTGTATGTCGTCTTCCCCAACATCGTCCATCGACTGGCACCAGTCAAAGTGTGCCTTCGGCAAACAGATACCATCTAAAGACAGACACTTGGCCTGTCTACTGTACCTAGACCCAGACCAAGGCCTGCCAACACTGCCAGAAGTGTAATAGCAGAATGAGAATTCACCATCAAAAAGCCCAGCAGGCCTTCTTGCTGCAACAACAACTTGCTGCCATGCAGAAGGATTCTTCAACTCAGGATGGCCCCTCCCACAAAAAGTCATTGGGAAGCACCACCACAAAAAAAAAAAGGAGAGAGAGGGAAAAAGATAGATCCACATTGAAATTCAGGTCCTCCAACCCCCGGTCTGCCTCCCGGGGGAGTTCGGACTCCGCATCCCAGGCAGCGCGTTTTCCTACCCAGCTTGCAGTAGTGAGACCACCTGCCTTGGTACAGACATCGGGTGGCAAGGATTCGGGGTCTGGGGCCACTGGCCCGGCCCTGCAGCCACTGAAAGTCCAGCCACCCTCTCAGGCTACGAGTTGTAACTCAGCATCAATGCCAACTCATCCCTGGGTGACAGATCTTCTGTCACTGGACTGGCGAAAGAGTCACCCAAGTTGGCTACTTCCACTGGCGCTGACTCCCTGGACAGACACGGGGGCTTGGATCACTCTTCCAGGAGGTCTGCTTCTCGGCCCCCATAAGGCAAATGGAGAAGCCAACGCTAGAGAAGCAGACGTCAGATATGCGGCCATTGGCTGAGGACCCACACCAATGGCCCGCCCAAGCTGACGCCTCAGGCCTCGGCGCCTGCCACCTCTACTCCAGCGTCACTGGCCACTCCCCCGCCATTGACCAAATGTATGGAGTACAGAGTCAGACTGCCATCAGGTACCCCACCATCATCCTTAACCCACAGTACAGCTGCCAACCCCGGGCTACTGCCCAAGGCACTGACGCTGCCCCCGGACCAGACACTGGGCCCAAACCATCCAACGCTGGTCCAGGAACCAAGGCTCCAGCTGTCAGAGGTCAAAGACCTTTTTTCATCTTGGTGGAATATGATCAAGGGGATTTCCTTCCACCAAAGCCCACCCACATGGAAGAGCCTATCCCTAGGGACCATTCCCCACTCCTGAGGGAACCCTCCCTTCCCCCCGAGGGCAGAGCCCAGGTGGGCCATAAGAGCCGACCCCAGACAAGGAGCTGGAGCTCTTCCCACACTACCAAATGGCATAAACACCAGTATCAATGTACAAGGTCTCGGTCCTCTTCCTCCAAAGAATCGGACCATTCCTCCTCATCCTCATCAGAATCCTTGGTAGGGGGACTCCCTTCACCTGACCCAAAGGACACTCCCAGGTCCCCACCAGATGACCCCGTCTTTATGGAGGCTATGCGGCACATACAAGAAAATATGGGCTGGGACTCGGAAGACCTTGACCCAGAAAGGCGTCATCTGGCAAAATATTTATGCCAGAAGGACCTCAAACCAGTTGTTGTGCCACCATTGTTGGACACTTTCAGAGGTGTGACAAAGGTGGCATGGAAGCACATGTCCACATCCTCAGCAATTCCCAGAAAGTCAGATTGTCCCTATAGGGCACCCAGAGAGGAGTCCTTCCTGGGTGAACAACTGACAGCTGACTCAATGGTCATCATAGCTGCCCATGACAGGTCCCACAGAACGCGACTCCTGAGTACGCAACCACCCGACAGGGAGTCCAAGCAGCTGGACAGCATGGACAGGAAGGTATATTCCTCAGCCACCTGCGCAATCAGATCGTTAAGTTTTGTCACTTACATGGTGCAGTTCCAGAATGCCCTGTGGGAACAAGGGATGGGCATGATTCATGGCATTCCTGACTGCCCCAAAAGACAGAGCTGGAAAAGCTCATAAAAACAGGCTCAGACATAGGCATCCACATCCTCAGATCGGCCTATGACTCAGCAGACACAGCAGCTAGGGTGTCAGTCACTGGGGTGTGTCCCAGGTGATATTCCTGGCTTTTTGTTTTTATTTTTAATTTTGATGACCGGGTAGGTCCACTGAGATAGACATATCCCTTTCTCAGGGGCAATCTGGGGAAATACAATTCCGGTAAGATTGAAAACAAGCATACAATGGATAATCGGTTACAGAGAATGATCTAAGGAGTAATGTTTGCTAACAATTGGTAAAAAAAATGGAAATGTAGTTACAGACAAAAGCTACAGAATAGTGGCTTCGCGCAGGACGTCCAGGTGGGCATCTTAGATGCCCCATTTAAGGGCTCGGTTCTCTTCGGCGAAGAGCCCGAAAAGATCATTATGAGGATACAGGACTCCAGTAAAGCTGTTCGATCAGTCCAAACCATGTACAAGCCAAAAAAAAAGCCTTTTTGTAGGCAGCATTTCCGAGGTAAATCAGGCCAACAGTCCAGAAACCAGCCACACTAACAGCAGAGAGGAGGTTACCACCATAAGGGTACCTCTCGAAACTCAGGAGGCTCCAACTCTAGGGCTGCCAAGCCCTCCCAGGCCACCCTGCCCACCCCTACCAATGCCTGATTTCTTGCCGAACCTTCCTCTTTCTGCGGAACTGGCAGGAGAGGTGGTCAGGGGTTGTTTTTCCCTCTTATCTAGAGGGCTGGAGGAAGATTGCTTCCGACCAGTGGGTTCTGCAAATGATCCAGAGGGGGCATTCGATAGAGTTCATGGAGGTACCACCGGACAGGCGTCCACTACACTCTCACTGTTCCCCATCTCACACAGCTCTTATCCATGATGAGATCCAGGCTGTTCTGGACAAACTTGCAATAGAGCCCGTGCCAGCCTTTCAGAATGGGAAAAGGTATTATTCCCACTTTTTCTTGGTACCCAAAAAATCTGGGGACCTACGGCCCATCCTAGACCTCAGCAACCTCAACAGGTTCATGGAGTACAGGTGCTTCTGGATGGTTACCCTTCAGGGCCTATTACCCATGCTCCATCTGGGAGACTGGCTGTTATTCCTGAACATGCCGGATGCATACCTAGACATCCTCATAGCCAAGCCCCACAGAAGATTCCTGAGGTTCAAATTCCAGGGACAGCACTACCAGTTCAGGGCTCTGCCCTTCAGCCTGTCATTGGTGCCCCAGGTCTGTACCACATTCCTGGAAGTTGTGGCAGCGGCCCTCCGAAGGATGGGGCACTATGTTTTCCCCTGTGTGGATGACTGGCTTCTCACGGCCCCATCCAAAGAAGATGTACTCCACACTGTGGAAGACACCTTTTCTCTCTTCAGAGAATTAGGATAACCCTAAACCTACCAAAGTTATCCCCCTGGCCAAGCCAGAGACTTCGGTTCATAGAAGCCCTTCTCAACATGATCCAAGGAAGAGCCTTCCTTCTGGCAGACAGAGCAGACTGCCTTCAGGGTCTCGCCCGACACATCTCGTCCACAAGGTAGGTCCCTGCCAGGATGATCCTCAGACTCCTAGACCACATGGCAGCAGCCATCACTACTGTGCCCTTGGCCAGGCTGCATATGAGGACCATTCAGTGGACCCTGAGGGTCCAGTGGGACCAGCGCTGAGACGACCTGGATGAACCCGTCTCGGTCTCAGACCCAGTCCGCCAGACTCTCCAGTGGTGGCTAACACCACCTTACCTCTCAGTGGGATTGCCCTTCCAGAGGACATCTTCCGCACAGATCCTGACCACAGATGCATCCAGCATCGGCTAAGGAGCCCATCTGGATGACTGCAGGACTCCGGGCAGGGGGGGAATGTGGTCTACACTAGAGGAGTCTCTGCACATCAATGTGTTGGAGATAAGGGCCATCCTCTGTGCTCTGCAAGCCCTGCTGACTGATCTGATATCAGGACACCTCCTTATCTAGACAGACAACATGTCTGTGGTGTTCTACATCAACAAGCAGGGAGGAACCCACTCGTACCAACTGTGTCACGAGGCCATGAGAATATGGAACTGGGCCATAGATCATCACCTGGATATTTCGACAGTCTATGTCCCAGGTGTACAAAACACCTTGGCCAACATGTTCAGCCGGTCAAGGACCAGAGCACATGAGCGGACCCTCCAGCAGTTCGTCATAGGCAACCTCTTCGACAGGTGGGGCTAATCAGAATTGCACCTCTTTGCATCCTGACACAATGCAAGACTGACCAGTTTTTGCTTGTTAGATCCCAGGCCTGGTGTTTTCTGGCGAGATGTGTTGTCCCTCTGCTGGACAGGGATGTTCCTCTATGCCTTCTCTCCATTTCCATTGATCCAGAGGGTACTCCTCAAACTGCAGTCAGAAGGAGCAGAGATGATCCTAGTGGCTCCCTTCTTGCCTCATCAGATATGGTTCCCTCTGCTTCAACAGCTGATGACAGAACTGCCTCTTCCCCTGCCCTTGAGCTCACGCTTGCACTCACAGAACAAGGGGACATTAGTCCATCCAGATCTGAGATTGTTGCACCTGCACAAGTGGCTCCTATGGACCTAGCTGTTTCCTGCTTCAGAGTCTCTGCTGGAGTGGCTGACATTTTAGTGGCCACTAGGAAACCCTCTACTAGGGTCACCTATGCCATGAAGTGGAAGCAGTTCTGCCTCTGGGCCACCGCCTGCCACTAAGATCCATTTGCCTGTCTGGAGAACTCAATCCTTAAGTACTTCCTTTCACTCTCAGACTCAGTCCTGAGCTATTCTTCCTTATAGGTGCAGTTATCTGTGATGTCAACCTATCATGCACCTATACAGGGAAAAACCCTGGCACAACTGGACTTGTCACTTTCTTGTGGGGCATATTACACCTGAAACCTCCCATTAGGGACTCCATTCCTTCATGGGATCTTCTTTTAGTTTTGGAAAAACTTACTTTGCCTCCATTCAAGCCAGCCGCAGACTGCGAGCTGTGCTTTCTCTCTTGGAAAGCATTATGTTTAGTTGTTACCTCAGCTCGGATGATTTCTGAGCTTCAGGCTCTGATGTGTAAAGGGCCCTACTTGGTTTTCCACGAGGACTGGGTGTCTTTGCAGACCGATCCCTAGTTCTTGCCAAAGGTGGTGTCTGAATTTACCCTTAATTGGAACATTCACCTACCCATTTATTGCCCAGAGCACTCAAACCGAGGATCCACACACATAGCACTCAGGCAAGAAATAAGCAGTTGTAAATAGCAAGCAACCTCAAAATGCAGTTTATTCGACCAGGGCTCATAACCCAACCCTGTCACCACTAACTTGCTCAAATCCTACAGTTGGAAACTCCCCGCACTTGGACAGTTACCTGTCTCTAGCACTTATCCTACTTCCCTCCTGTTAACCTCCTTCCCTCCCTCCCCTCACTCTCCCACCTCTCAGTATTGTACTGCATGTGTATTTTCTGGATACTGTGTCTATACAGTTGTATTACAAGTACCTTGTACCTAGCCATGGATGGCACATTATAGGTACTGTGAAAAAAGGTATGCGTATGTTATCGGGTGCTGCCATGTAGGTGCCACAACCTGTAAAAAAATCTTGATCTTCCATTTGTTAACATGCAATACTGTGTATATACTATGTCTGTCTTGTTCTCTTCACCATTGTAATGTATATGTTCATAATGTCATCCAGGACCATCTTGTAAATGAGCTTGCTCAAAGGTATATAGCCTGGTTAAATAAAGTTTGATTGATTGATTGAAACCACAGTGTTTCGGCAGAAGTCTTCAGGGGTGTGGCTACAGGAGAAATAATACATTTTAAGTAGCCATATTTAATTACAATCACCTGAAATTAATTGCCAATCACCAATATACAACATATGGCACAGACAGTTATAACATTACATCTAAACATATCGGTACATATTAACTTCAGCTTCTTTTTTTTTTTCGTTTTTACCTGGCATGTCCTGTCAGTCTCCACCCTGGTCACGGCCCCTGGAGCTCCCACCTACCATCTATGGCCAGCATCTATTACCCCCCAGCTTACCCCCCCTCGGAGGGCAGGGCCTCGGTACTGGTCCCCTCTCCAGAGCCGTGGGACCAGTATCTAGTTGGGAGAGCTAGGCGATGGTGGCTAATTGAAGCTCCAGAGAGGGCTTCATGGAGACAGAGGACCCACCCGCCTTCCTTTTTCTACCATTTTTCTTGGAGGCGTGCATGTGCAATGACACCAACGTCTGCCCCGTCTCCCATACGTGTGAGCACCGGTGGCTTGAGTGACTCCTGGCCTCTGCCAGGTGTCCCTCATGCGCCGGACACTTCCCAGAGAAGGAGAGCAGTCTGTTGGATGCGCCATCCTTCTCCCCCAGCCGGCCCTCCAGCGACCCAGGCCCGTTCCTGAACCCAGGTTGCTGGTGTCGCAAGTGTAAATCCAACCACTGCGCTGACGGGACGGCCTATTAACTTCAACTTCAACTTTTATTTATAAAGCACAAGTCAACATGTATCCAAGCGCTTGTACGTTAGTTAAAGCAATGAGTAAGACCCCAGTAAAACAGACAAAACACTTGATGACAATACAGTTTACTCATATTCTGGGAAAGTGAGACCAAACAAATAGGCTTTTAGGGCAGATTTAAAGCTCTCCACAGTCAGGCACTCCCGAATGCAAAAAGAAGATGATGTAACTGCCACATAAAGGCACTTAATAATTGTATATAAAGTATTCAAATATTTCAAAACATATTCATTTCTGTTACAAGGGTCCATGTGGCAGAGCAATTTACAGACTGAAACATGGAGGAAAAAGATTTGCAGTGTGATTCAGTGATCACTCTAGTTATCAACGCTTCTAGTCAGCGAATGGGGAGCCACTGAATCATGATGCTTGCAAACAGAGGAGATGCAAAAGATAAGCAGGAAGCAGCAGGTAGAGGGAAATTTCCAGTATGCAGAGTTACCAAATACCCATCATACTGAGGGCAGGCTCTCCTTCATACTCTGAACGTCCACCAGGCTCTCTGTTATTATTTGACTTGAACCCGGGGCTCTAGACGATCTGACCAATTGTTTTTTTCTTTCTGTCCCCTGAATGTTAAGGGCACCTGTTTCTAAACAAACCCTTTCCAAATGTTTGGTTAGTTGTATTGTCTACTGTTACCAGAAGTATGATAAGCCTTTACCGGGCTCAGTAAAAGGCCACTCCACCAGGAGTTGTGACTTCCTTTGCCTCTCTGAGGAATGTGTCTGCTGCAGATATCTGCGCAGCTGCCACCTGGAGTTCAGTCTACACATTCATTAAGCATTACAGCTTGGACATTGCTTCCAGGTGCAGGACAGGCTTTAGCCTTGCTGTCCTGCAGGGACTTCTCTCATGAAGGATTCAGTCTTCACTCCCTTCATCTCCTCTGCCCTGAGCCAAAGAGCCTCTGTACTGCTTGGGACTCAATCCTACCGGTGTCATCTGCTGCAAGAGCAGTGCAGTTACATAAGAACTTACCGTGACAGGAGATCTTTGAGAGAAGCTCTTGCAGCAGGTGCTGCTTCCCACCTGCCTTCCCCCTTGGGGATTCCTTCTGCATTTCCAACTTGACGTTCTGACCTCCTCCTTGAGAGGAACATCCTCGGCTTTACATCCAACTTTTCACCTGTGCCAGAGTCTCCTGTGGGAGAACTGAGGTGATACTGGGGGACTGCCCCCTTTATTGTATACATGACTTTGGGGGTGTGCTGACATCGGGGGAGGTCACCTGCTGTATACTGCTAGCTAGAAGTTTTCTGTGGGGTCCTGGTGCCTGCCAGCTTCAGTCCTACTGTTGTCACTTGTTGCAAGAGCTCCTCTCGAAGATATACTGTTACAGTAAGTTCTTATGTAACTGTATTTTGGACCTTTTTGTGTCCCCACACTACTCAAAACTGCCGTGTTTCTGCTTGCTCGTTCTAGGGCCTGAAGCTTTTTTGGCGAGATGTGTTGTCCATCTCTTGGAAAGGGAAATTTCTGTATGTACCCCCCGCCCCAATTCCTCTAATACAGAGTTTTCTGCTCAAACTGTGGGTTGAGAGTGTCAGTCTTATCCTCATTGCTCCAGTTTGGCCTTACCAGATATGGATTCCACTCCCTTAACAACTGAAAGTGGAGCCTCCCATCCCTCCACCTCCGTGTCGAGGTCTGTCATCACAAGACAAAGGGTCCCTGGTCCATTCTGACCTTAAGTTCCTACATCTACATGCATGGCTCCTGAAACAGAGCCATTACACGTTTCGGGGTATCCCCTAAGGTTGCTGAAGTCCTGATGGTGGCTAGAAGCCTTTTACCAGACATACTTATTTCTTGAACTGGAAGCGGTTCACATTGTTAGTTGCTTCCATGAATTTGGACCATTTTACATGTCATGTAAATGCTGTGTTGGAATACTTGATTTTTCTGGTTCTGGCCTGCAGTATTCCTCACTTAAGGTGTATTTGACCACTATATTGGCTTTCCATGCCCCTGTTGACGATCGTACAGTTGCCCAATAAGAGGTGTCCCATACGTTTCTGAGAGGTATTCTTCATCTGAAACCTCCTATCCATAATCCATTCCTGCCGTGGAGCTTGAATTTTGTGCTGGAGAAATTGACGTTGGCTCCTTTTGAGCATACAGCAAATGTGGCTTACCTTTCTTGCCACATAAAACATTGTGTTTAGTTGCAATGACTTTTGCTCGAAGGCTTTTTGAACTTCAGGCTATAATGCTTGAGCCTCCTAATTTGATTTTTCACAAAGACAGAGTCTCTTTCTGTATGAATCCTAAGTTCTACCGAAGGTAGTATCTGAGTTGACTGAATCAGATGATGCACCTTCCTATATGATATCCTGAGCGTGCCAACGAGGGTGAGACACTGCTCCATACTTTGGATATGCATAGCATACTGCAATACTATATTATTCGCACCAAGGATTGTAGAAAGTCCTGTCCACTTTTTGTATTGTTCGCCCCTGGGAAAGAGGGCACTGCTGTGTCTAAACAATGCCTATCCAAGTGGCTGGCACATTGTGTTAAATTCTGTTACAGGAAATACAGTAAGGAACTTCCTGGTGCTGTTCATGGTCACTCCACCTGGGGTATGGGCACTCTATTTGCCTGTTTCAAAAATGTCTCTGCTTCTAACATATGTGCTGCAGTCACGTGGAGCACTGTCCACACTTTAACTGAACATTGCAGTCCGGACATTGTCTTTCGTAGACATGGTGGCTTTGGGCTTTCTGTACTGCAAGGCCTTCTGTCCTGATTATGTATCAGACTTTGTTATCCTCCCAGTTTACTGTGCACTTCTTAGGAATCGATCCAAAGGTGTGGCCTTATGGAGGAGATGGCCTCAAAGAAGATGTAACAGTTATGTAAGAACTTACCATGTAGATCTTTGAGAGAATCTCCTCCATTAGGCCATGTCTTCCCTCCCTCCCTCCTTCTCCCTTTTGCTTTCATTTAGAGTTATAGCAGATGCTGCGCCTAAATCCGACTCCATGTGTCCTGTATCCAGCCCCATGTGTCTCCTTGTACGCCTGGTGCTGGTCTCATCTTCTGGTTCCCCATGGTTGGAGATCCTCAGAGGCTAGTCTTCAGCGAGGAACTGAGGAGTGGTGTGGCTGCCCACATTTTTATGTGTGTGTGTTTATATTTATATTTATATTTTTTAACCAGGAGAGAGAGACAGTAAGCTGAAGGCTTGTTTACAGGTGCAACCTGGGGCACAAGGAAGTTAAGTGACTTGCTCAGGGTCACACAGTATGCAAGTGGGGACTGTGGGATTCAAACCCAGGTCTTCAGGTTTGAAGTTCGGAGCCTTGAACCACTGCGCTATACTGCCTCCACTGTGCTGTACTGTGTAGACATGACACATCATTGTGGCTGCTCCCGACTAGCAAAAGTTTCCATGTGGTCCTAGCACTGATGACCGTAGTTCCAAAGATGTCTCCTAATGGAGGAGATTTTCTCAAAGATCTATTATTACAGTAAGTAACTGTTGTCTACCCTTGCTCCTCACCTAAAGCCCCTTTCTACCATGCCGCAGTCTTCCCCATTGTTTCAGTGACTCTGAGCACCCTAAGGTATCCACAAGCCATCCTGTGGTTAAGCACCACAGCAGCAAGCCTCCACATGGCTATAATGGGGGTCTGGAATTTTCAGCTGAGGGGGCAGAGGAAATGAGATCAACATATTCTGTTGGGACACATCTTGCTAGCAGGTGCAGAGAGTGTCTGCATATCTGTCATCAGTCAGCTGTGGGAGGGCTTTGTGGATATATAGCTTCTTCTCACTTGGGCTTACAGGGCAGCACTTCAGTGGAAGGTGCATACCACTGCACTCTCCCTTAGGCCGTGCAAATCTGTGCAGACTGCGCCATAATTCACTATTGACCCAACTGGGATCCTGGGCTCAAAGCACAAACCCAGGTCAAAAATTAAAAAAATTTAAAAAGAAAGTCACCTCATAGAATATCAACAAGTAGTACAGTAGACCTTTTTATAGTAATCAATAGATACTGTCATCAGACAAGGGCCTGTGGCCCACCCAGTCTGCCCATTTGAGATCATAAGATCACTAACTTTTTCTAGACGTCTGTTGCCCCTTACCCTGACCTCTAGGATTCCCTTATGTCTATCCCATGGATTGCTGTAGACTGTGGCCGAGCCCACAGTCTGTATTTTCCAGGAGGATTATAAAATCCTCTCAATAAATGTCTTTTGTATCCTACTCTGCCCAGCCAAATGATCTGAGCTGGTCTCTGATTGGGTAACTATTTCAAGTATCAACTGATCAGAGAGCATGGTGGGAAGGAAATGGCCAAAACACTGGGTTTTATCATGTTTATTGGCATATACTTACCTTTAAAGAGCCACTGATGCCTCAAGAAGAACTTTGAAAAATACAATATTCAGACACAAAGCAGCTTATATTTCTCCATTAGTTCTGTATTTTTTATCCCCATAATTTATTACTGCGATCATATGCATGAAAACATGATTGCTGTTCCTTGAGGGTTCATCTGCTCCTGTTGCTTCATCCCAACCTGGGGCCAGATATACAAAATTTTGCCTCAGCGTGAAATCCAGTTGGCCCACGCAAACCGTTTTTTGCACGTTAAGTGCCATGTTCAAATGCCCAGACAGCACAAGCACACTGAGCTTGCAGGGCAGAGAATGGAGGGTAGCGCAAGGCAAAACTATGCAAATGATGGGGCAGGACCTGAATATCAGTGTAGTTCAATATTCAAAGTATGCACACTGCGCAAGGGCACCTAGCCGGTCCCCTTGCACAGAGCAATTACCACTGGACAGAACCAGGTCTTAAGCCGGCGCAGCCCTAATGGCTGCCTAAGGTAATACGTCAGCACCCCCCAACAGAGTAGGCTCCATGTCTAGTGGCGCCCCCCCCTCCAATCCCAGTGTCCAGCGGTCCTTCCCCCGTTCCCAGATTGTCGTCACTATATACAATAATAGATTCCCTGGTAGTCCAGTGGTCCTTCCCCCATTCACCAGTTGCCATTCCCATATACAATAATAGATTCCCTGATAGTCCAGTGGTCCCTCTCCTTTCCTCTGTTCACCACTCGCCGTCCCATATAAAATAATAAATTCTTTGGTAGTCCAGTGGTCCTCCCCCACCGTTCACTGCCACATATAGTAGTAGATTCCCTGGAAGTTCAGTGGGCCCTCCCCTCATTCTCCGTCGCCATAGACAATAGTAGATTCCCTGGTAGTCCAGTGGTCCCTCCCCCATTTTACAGTTGACGTCCCCGTATAACACAATAGGTGCCCTGGTAGTCTAGTGCCACCCCCCCCCGCCAATCACTGTTCCTTTATCTAAGTTCTTAACATTATCCTGGTAGTCTAGTGGTCCCGCCCTGTCTCCGATCGATGTCCCATTAAATACTAAGTAACATATCCCTGGTGGTCTAGTGAACCCCTCACCCTGGCAGGTAGTGACCCACCACCCTGCCCCCCCATCCCGACCCTCAGTCAGCGACCGGCACAGCTTTCCTCTTTCCACTGCGGTCAGCTGCTGACTGAGCTGTCACTAGCTGGTTAATCATGAACAGCCTTCCTTTTTGTGCTGGTGGATGGGCTAATAAAACATCCCAACATTTCTCAAAAAGGGCACATTATGAGCAGTATCTGTTTTGATTGAGACAATACCGTTCCCAACTTTTCCCACAGCCATATTAAAACAGTGCTGTTCCACAGTACACCACCATTTCTCTCCCAGTCAGTATTTTAAATTGTAAAACAGACGTGGGTTGAGTATTAACTCTCACCAGAATTGTCCCAGTTGTCCTCGGGTGGTTGAATAGGTAATCAGAATGATCTCAGGACCAGCGTGAGCATGAGAGCAGGGGTGTTCAGCCCAATACCTTATGCCAGCATGAGCTGATTGCTGTGAAGAGTAAAATGTTTAACTGAGTCTAAATAGTTTTAGAAGGGGATCGTACCTGGCTCTGTAGCCCCACCAACAGATCCCTTCTAATTTCCTAGTATGCCTGCTCTGCCCTGCGCTCTAAGGTTTCATGACTTATCAGTAGGCAGAGCGCGGGGCCATGCCCTATGCAAGTCTATGGAGTGTTTTTTCAGTGCCAGTTTTTGAAACTTTTAAGCAATCTGGGAGGGAAACGAAAGCCACCGCTCTACTAATAGGGTCCCTCTCCCTGCTGATACATCATGAAACCTCAGAGCGCAGGGCAGAGCAGGCATACTAGGAAGTTAGAAGGGGATCTGCTGGTGGTGGCTAGGGAGTCCGGTACGATCTCTTATAAAACTATTTAGACTCAGTTAAAATGTTACTTTTAGCAGAAATCAGCTCAAGCTAGCATAAGGTATTGGGCTATGAAGCCAAATACCTGATCTCATTTGGTTGGAAATTCACTTTAACTCAACTTTCATACACACCTTCGTTATGTGATGCTTTATAAACCCCTCAGGCTTTGCCCTCTGGGTTTATGTAGCATCACTGGGAGAGCCCCTGTGTCCCACCAGACTCTGTTAAAAATCATCAAAAGCTTGACTTGGGAGGAGTCTGCTCAGGTACCGGTGTATTACTCAAGAAATGAAAACCACTAGGCAGTCTCCGTAACATCATAAACCTTTGGTGTGTAAAATCCTTGTTACACGCACCACCCTGTGCATTATTCTATATACAGACGTAGCCATCCCAAACTTCCCCTCTTAACTGCAGTACCTTATTAACTGAAGCTTTGGGTTATTCTTGTGTTTAGGGAAGGAGTTGCACGTTTTCTTATTGTCTGTGATATAAGAGTAGTAATGAGGTGTGAATACTGTGCTGCAGTACCTTAATGCTGTACTAAGAGTTATGAGGTGAGAGGGAAGTTTAGGATGGCCACCGCTGTATGTATGGGCAACTATAAACACAACAAGGCTGTGCTTTCATCAAGGGGCAATGATGACCCTGTAAAGACTTCCAGAGCAAATCAAGAGCGGTAACTGATGTTATCACAGTCCATAAGCTGGAAGTCCGGACTGAGTTGTATAGTGGGGCCAAACAGTATATTATTTTATATAGCACATTGTCCGTCATTCTGTACTTACAAATTGTACTTAATTACATATTGCTGCTGCCCAGTGACGTTGATGCACTGCAAGGAACTGATGCTGCTGCAATATTTTGTTTTATTGTGATTGTGCACAGCATGATTTTGAAATGTGGGATTTCTGTACACATGGAACCATATACCATAGTATGATGAGATGAGTAAGGTAGGGTTTTGTTTTCACACATTTATTATCCAGCCCAAGGTCCTTCCAGGCTGTCACCGCCTTTGGGGCCCCAGACATGTCAGTGCTGCAGTATGGAGGTTGGAGATTGCCCCAGGCCTCACTCATGACTGGAACATAGTTTTTCTCCCTGTAAGTTCCTTTCCCAGGACGATAGCATGGGTGGAGCACAAGCACACTGAAATTACATTATCAGAATCTAATAAAACTGAAGGATCAGGCAAGAGACCAATCAATAAAAAGCACGTTGGCATACTACCAATATTTTTTTTTTTAAACTTACTTTTTATGCTCCCCTTCCAGCACCACGTCTGCTCCTTCCATCGGGGTCCCCCAATGCACCGACACAGGCTGTGTCAAGAGGACCGAGGACGTCAGCCCCCATAGAGTGCTCCATTCCCCAGAATTTCCAGTACCCACCAGATAACCCCCCGGATGGGGCAGAAGGGACTCCCCATATTCCCTCAGAAAGGAATGGACACTCTGAGCTGCTCCCCCACAGTCACCGGCGCAGGGGTGGCATACAACCATTCTGAATGTTATTTTTATAAAAAAAAAAATTCATTGCTGTTACATGTTATAAAGAACAATTAAACCACATGTATTTTAAAGAGCAAGTGATCTTTAAGCCACTGCGGACATCCATGCAAACACGTCCTTGTGCCTGCTGTACAAGCTACATCACATTAGGGCTGAACGTGTGTCATCTACATGTGGTGCATTTGAATTTGCATTGAATGTAATGGTATGCAAAGATGCATATTAATTTGATCCCCCTAGTGCAGACCTGCATAAGATAATGATGACTGCTGCTGTAGCCCTTTTTCAAACTAGTTGTTCCAGCTCTTTGAAGCCATTCAGTGCAGATGTAAGGAAAAATTAACTAAAAAGGCTGAAGCCTGGAGAACACTCCTGTCTGTGCTCAGAGAGATTTGAGGGACATTACTGTTAAAAAAATACTGCCATCAGTTTTCATCCTAGTGATATTGATAGTGTTCCCATTCACGGTGAGATACATGTGAACCTCGCAGGAATGTTGAAACTCATATACACCCCAGTGCCACTTGAGGTACTTTACTTCTAAAGGAATTGTGCACCTTCAGCAGCAATCCGCAGAGGTATCTGCAGGGTGGCAGTTGTACCTTGTACCCTCATGAACTTCTGCAGAGGGTACAGTAGAGTGTGTAGAGTCTGTTGGTCCAATATTCGCCAAGACAGTCAGATGATGGCTTTCGGAGAAATTGTTCCCCAGTGCTCTAAAAGAGGCACCGATGAAGTCCCTCCTAAAGAAACCATCCCTCGACCTTGATATCTTGCTGAATTATAGCCCTATCTCTAACCACCTCTTTTTTGGATAAGGTTATCGAGAAAATAATGGCTCTGCAGCTTGAAGCCCACCTCACCACTTTTAACATATTTGAGCTCTTCCAGTCGGGATTTAGGTGTAGACACAGCACTGAAACTGCATTACTTAGGGTGCACAATGATCTCCTCAGGGCTGGGGAATAGAGAACAGTCAGTTCTCATCCTCCTCGATCTCTACTCAGCCTTTGACACTGTGGACCATAGTGTGCTGTTGGATTGCCTAACGGAGCTCTGTGGACTCATCTGCACTGTCATCAGCTGGTTTGAGTCCATTCTCACTGCTAGGATGCCGACGCTGGTCATGGGGGTTTCTCTTCCCGCCCTAGGCCCCTACCATGTGGAGTTCCCCAAGGCTCGATCTTCTCACCCATGTTGTTCAAAGTGTACATGCTGCTCCTGGGTGAGCTCATTAGACATGGCAGCGTGGGTTTTCACTGCCATGCAGATGATACCCAGCTGTATATGTCTTTTGTGCCCAGGACTCATGATGCCATGGAAGTACTAAATGCGTGTCTGGCCCAGACTCAGGACTGGATGTCCTCTATCTGGCTGAGGCTCAACCTGAACAAAACAGAGGTATGGGTGATATATAGAACCTGGTCGGTGAAGACTGCTGGGGTGGGAACTGGTTTGATCCCAGGTCCTATCCCAGTTGCGTCCTCCACCAAGGTGCAAAATCTGGGCTTTACCCTTGACGACAGATTGACACTTGAGGCCCAGGTGTCATCTGTTGTCCGGAGTAGTTTCTGACACTTGAGGAATACCGCCCAGATCAAAGCCTTAATCCTGCCAAATGACCTGCCCTGACTGGTGCATGCATTTGTGACATCCAGACTTGACTACTGCAATGCTGTCTATCTCAGGGTTAATGGAGGGGTCCTGTATCACCTGCAGTTAGTGCAAAACGCAGCAGTCAGCTTGCTGATGGGCCTTTCGAGGTCCTGTCATGTAACCCCATTCCTACATGATCTGCACCGGCTCCTGGTGAGGTGGAGAATCGCCTTCAAGGTGGGTCTTCTCACCTACAAAGCCATACATGGTCTGGGTCCTGGTTACCTGAGTGACCTCCTGACTCCCCACCACTCTCAGTGCTCTCTCTGGTCCTCCAAGGAGGGCCTCCTGGCAATTCCCATGGTCTGGCTAAAAACATCAGGTGCATTTGTGGTGGCTGGGCTGGCCCTGTAGAATATGCTTCCAAGGTCCTTATGGGAGGCCCCCTCATTGGAGGCCTTTAAGAGGGACCTGAAGGTACGTCTATTTAGAGAAGCCTGTGGGATTTAGTACTGGCCACACTTTTGGTTCACCCAGCTGCTGTTTTTGCTGTTTTAATTCATTGTTTATGCCATCTTAGGAAAGATTTGGAAAGATTAGAACCTGGCCCAGTGGCACTGAGGGTTGTGGTGCTGGACGCCACACCTTGCACCACGCTGACGACCCGGGTTCGGGAATGGATTCCGGTCATTCGGGTGTCGGCAGGGGAAGAAAGGATGGAGCATCTGGAGGACTGCTTTCCTTCCTCGGGGTGGGGGGATATGCACTGTGCACTGTCGACTGACACCCAGCGGTGGCTGGGAGTCAGCACAGGTGCACAGTCACATAGCATGGTGATTGGTTGCCTCCGCAAGGGTGGCAACAGTCTCCTGCCCATTGCTCAGATGTGTATGCGGGAGAAGAGGTGGAAAATCGGTGATCCAATAGGATCCGTGATGGCCTGATCATTGTGGTAAGTCCACCCTGATTCTAAATATGACATCCCAGGGTGGGGGGGGGGCATGCCAGTACTCCTCATCCTGGCCGTGCCACAGAGGGGGAATCCATGGGGGAGTTTCGGGAAAGGACGGACCAGGCAATCATAGGGACCAGAGGAAGTTCCCCTCTGAGGGAGGAGTCATAGCCTCTGTCAGGTCTGTGGTGGCAGAAAAGTACATGTGGGGAAAAAAAAAGAAAGACTAGAAACTATACAAAGAAGGGCAACAATTGTGGTGCAAGGTCAAAACAGCTCAACATGTTCTCACTGGAACAGAAAAGGGATGGGGGGGAACATGACAGAGACGTTTAAATACCTAAAGGGTGTCAACTAGGTACAGGCGCAGGATCTCCTTCAGGTAAACAACTGCACCCGGACCAGAGGTCATGACATGCGCCTAAAGGGGTCCGGTTCAGGAGCAACACAAGAAAGTTCTTCTTTTCAGAAGAGGTGGTGGAGCCTTGAAATGGCCTTCCCCCACAGGTGGTGGTGTCGAAGACAGTCAGAGAATTCAATCCGGCATGGGATAGACAGTGTGTAAAACGTAAAACAGCAGCCTGATTTGAGTGGGGGAGTAGTATACATGGGCGCAGACTAGATGGTCCACATGGACCCCATCTGCCGATACATTCTGTGTTTCTATTTAATACATATTTATTATGATGTACGGCCACCATCTATACATTGTACAGTGCCTGAGCCTCAGGGAGCGGGTGCTTCATAAATAAAATGTTACTTGCTTGCTTACCAAGATGGCGTGGTCTTCATCAGAATGCTGTGTTCCTCTTGAACAGTACTTTTGATGTACTTTCTCCCTCCCTCTCTCTCTCTCTCTTTCTCTCTCCCACTTAGGGAAGAAGATGGTGAAGAATCAAAAGAGGGGACATCTGTCTGATTTTACTGAAGAGTACAAGAAAACACTGCTCAAACTGCCAAATGCCTTACATTCATTTTATAGTTCTTACGCATTCCTGATAAATATATGCTCAGTATTGTACTGTAGGTAATGATGAAAAAGTCATTAGGCGAACTAAATCTGAAAAAGCTGTAGCCATGAAGTGAAAGAAAAACTAATTTTTAAAAAAAAGATTACATTCCATCACAAAAGTTCTGACTGTGTCAGTTGGATATATCCAACTATCTGCCTTCTTTCTGTATTATCAGAATACCTGAATGTTCCTACGAAAAGGGATGATAAATGTACTTTGACGGTACATTGAACTGTGCAATGTTATTTTTGTTTTAGAGTTGAGAGGAGTCGTGAACATTAGGTACGCAGTTGCAATAAAGAGTGCCTCTACTTACAAAGCTGGCTGTCAACGAGTTCTTTGTGAATGTTGCGGTCTTTAATTCCAATAAACCCACATTGTAGCCATTCTTGAGTTTTCCTCGCGTTTCACATTTTTGCTTTGCACAGATGTACACAGAAACAGTGAAGGAGCACTTAATCCTTTGAATTTATTTGTAGATTAAAGAGAGCCTTGTTATCAAAGTTGTAAGCTGCTTTTGACGTTGCAAAACCAACTGGTTGTCTGGAAAGAATGAATTTATGCCCTCTGCAATAGCCAGAGCATTTTCTGTTTTTAGTACACTTCACTTTTGTTATAAGCTTGTTGGGTACTGACTCCCAAATGTCATTTTCCCCATAACATTACATTGCGATGGATCCTTACTAGAACACGCAGACTTCTTGGCTTTTCATTATGGAATGATGTGCTATGACGAAAACAAACTTTGACCAAAAATAAGGAAGGCGGCGAGCCACCCAAAGTGGAAATAACAGTCTAAGGTCATACTACTAAACTTAACCATTTTCAGAATTTGGGTTCTCCCTTGCTAATTGGACAGTAGGACTTTCTGTAGCTGTGCTAATATTTTTTTGTCAGGTGACTTGTAATGATACTTAATAACGTAAAAGTTGTAGTATGGTTATGGGTTAAGTGATCAGAGCAGGCATCTATTTTAGAATAGAAAACCTACAACTTGCATTCAGGGGACATGTGTTCCCATGAGCATGAAGTCCGTCTTTGAATATTGTAAGATCATAATTTAAGGTAGAAAGGGACTCTTAAGTCAAGTCTGCCCCCCTCCCCACCACTGCTTAATAAGCAGGTTCTAACAAGTATGATGTTCAAATATGTACTGATTTGTAGGGGCTTGCCACTCACGCTACTACCAAGGGAACCCAGTGATTCCCTTGGTAAGCAGAAATTTGTCCACAAACATAGAAACATGGAATTTGGCGGCAGATAAGGACCACTTGGTCCATCCAGTCTGCCTATTTTGCCCTACCTGCATTATCACCACATACCCTACTTGATCTCCTTCCCCCCATGCTTTCCACTGCAATTCTCTTGTGCCTATCCCATGCATTCTTTAACCCCACCACTGTTTTCTCCACCTCCACTGGAAGGCTGTTCCAGGAATTCACCACTCTTTCTGTGAAGAACTACTTCCTCACATCTCTCCTGAATCTACCCCCTTCAGCTTCATAGCATGTCCCCTTGTTTTTGAGCACCTTTTGTTCTGAAAAATACTTCCCTCCTTGTTCCAAAAAATATTTTCACCCTTTACCTTATTTATCGTGTAAAGTATTTAAGGGTCTCTATCATATGGACCCCCTCCCCTTTTTATTGAGGTCCTTTAGCCTCTCCTCATAGGGCTTCTGATGCAGATCTTGCACCATTTTAATTACCCTTCTCTGGACCTCCTCTACTCTATGTCCTTCTGGAGATGTGGTCTTAGAGGTAACACCATCACCCTCTTTCTATTGATGATACTGCTCTCTATGCACCCCAGCATCCAACTCCCAACTGCCTTGTCGCACCACTGCCTGGCTCCCTGTAGGTCATTAGATATGAATACCTCCCAGGTCCCTTTCCTGCTTGGTAGTCATCAGTGCTACTCTACCCATTGTGAACTTTGCCCCTGGGTTCCGTGCCCAGGGCCGGATTTACCATAACACCAAATACGTCCATGCATAGGTCCCTGTGTTTTGGGGGAGGGCCCGGGCTGCTCCAAGTTCCCTTTTTTCTTTTTCTTTTCAGGGCCAAGCAGGCGAATGAGAAAAAAAAAACATGCCAACACTGCCGAGTAGTGTGCCCTCCCTCACATGTACACTCTGTTGTAGACAGTCAGCACCTCAGTGAAAACCACTGAGCATGCTACCTAAGAACCCTCCCCAGCTCCCTGAATTCCCCCTGCACTATCTCAGCCCCATCTGTAGCCAAGTCATTACTCCTCAGGTGGACAATGGCATCCAGCTCTCTTCCTGTCCTGCTACCCTAGTGATCCCAAGGATCCACTTTCCTCCAGGCCATGACACCGCATAGGCAGTTGACCTGCCTCTCCCTCCATCCTATTCCCAAATCCATCCCCCTTACAATCAAGCCCCCCCCCCAGCAGTGACTTTCTCCTCCTCTGGGGTCCTCTACCGCCCTCCTTGGGGTCTTCACTGTGGAGGGACCTCACATCCTCCCTGATCACTGTCGTGGGTGTCTCCTCCCAGCAGTACCCCCACCCTGACAGAGTGACATAGGAATAACGTAGTGGTACCGCTTGAGGAATATGCCACTATTTCACCACCCCCACCCTTCCAGAGCCCACCATAATTTAGTCATTCCTCCTGCTTGGCATCCCCTGAGGTAGATGGGGCAGTACTGTAGTTTCCAGAAGGTCTTTCAGAAGTCTGCTGCCCCACAGCCACTGCATTGCACCACTCATAGCATTCACAACTTGTTATCTGTGTTACCTGGAAATACTTTTGTACCCTTACCCCTCATAGGGTGTTTCTTGTTTCGCCTTTTTTCGTTTCTATTTGTGTTCCCCTGTACTTTGTTTACATTTCTTTATACTCCTACCCTAGATAGAATATTACTCCTATTCCCAGTGTTGGCCTACCTTTTACCTTCCACCCCTCCCAGCAGTGACTGTTACACAGTAGCGAACAGGTGTCTTCCCTTAGTTGACCGGTAGGGTCCTCTGCTTCCATGCTAACTCCTGCAGATGCCAATCTTACTCCTGTTCCACTCCTTTACTGTTCCAGTTCTGTACTGTTCCACTCATGTACTGGGACACGAATCTGTGTGGGGAAACATTAGGAATGTCTGCTTTTATACACCAGGGCAACCTCTTCCTGGCAGGACTTGTTGTGTCAGCTAGTGCCTCCAATTGGTTGGCTAGTTCTTGACCTACTCCCCCCCAACATTACTTGGTTACATTTTAAAGACAACTTTCAAAGTGCTCCAGATAAATCTCTCTTTTTCTGCTGGTGTGAATATGGTACACTATCTGCACTCTGTCAGTTCCATTGGAATGATGTTATATGCTGAATGTCTTTAAGCTATGCTTCTCCCACTACCCAGGCTGATATATCCCAAAACTCCACCCCGTGACATCAGATTTTTCCTGCCACTGGAAAAACAAGTCACCTCCTTCAGGCTCTGCATAAGAATTTTTTCAGTGCCATAGGTGAACAGTTTTTTGAAGTTTTCGAAGCTCATTTGTGGGATTCTTCTTCTCCTCTAATACTTCGATGGATCAAAAGAAGGCTGGATTCAAATTCTGTGTGTGGTGCCACCAGAAAATGTTGGTCACTGATCCGCACGACACGTGCATGTACTGCCTACGTGGGCAACGTGACATGTCGGGGTGTGGCCTTTGCCTCTCCATGTTACCTGAACCTCCCTCGTAGAGAAAGCTCCGGCTCGCTAGGGGCCAGTCTTCAGAATGGGATTTGAAGGATGGCAAAAAGGCCTCAGTGGCTGCTGGGTCTGCAACACAGCTTGCCACCATGGACGTGGAGATGCAGCTGTGGAGGGCGCATCTTGACCCTTAGTGTTGCTTCCGGCTGGGGCCAGCATTGGAGGGGCCTTCACGATTCAATTCTGTGAACTGTGCTGGGCTCTCCAGTCCTTGGGGAGAGCCCTGCCCTCCATAGCTCTGTGTCAAAGACCAAGACAAAGAAAAAATCTTCACAACACTGCCGCCGGTCATGGGACGGGGAGAGATCTTGGTCCTTCTGGTCCCTCAACTTGCCTGACTGCTCAACAGAAGTCAAGTACCCCTCAGTCGAGGGGCAGATGGGGCAGGTTGAGGGTTCCTCACCATTGCTGATGACCCAATCAACATTGACTCTGGTCAACCAGCTGGCTGAAATCTGTCTCAACTCGGTCGACCCATTATCAGACGAGGTTGAGGATTCAGCCTTGCAGACCTCAGCACTCCGGATCCTGACTCAGTGGGACACAATGCAGCTGATCTCTCCAGCCAACCGGGTTAGGGACTAGCTTCCATCTGAGATGGGATTCTCTACACCTGTGTTGGTACACATGGGCAGGCACGTGGTTTACCGCTGGCCCCAAGAAGATCCTTCCCGCCATCAGCTGATTGATTGATGGTTGAGGTCGCAGTCGAGGCATTCGTGCTCTCAATCCCTTTCAACCGGGAGGTGCAGACGATGGCACTCCTCGCCCTCCTCTTCCTCAGGAGAGGAGAGGCACTGCTGTAAAATGCACTACAAGGAATTCCTCTGGCAGCAGTGGGCCTTTGCAGGGCAGGGTGGGGCTCTACCCTAAGGTCCCATGTTTCCCTGGCATCCTCCAGTGGTTCCCCCACCGGTCCACATCTCATGAGTACAGCCAGCACCCATCTCTCCACAGATTGTGGTGGAGCCACCACCGCAACAGCCCCCGACCGGTGCTCCCTCAAAGGAGGCCAGCCAATCAGCCCCCTGGCTTTCCAGACCAGTTGTTGGTGAGGATCACCTGGGTGAGGAGTCCTGGGAGGTCCGTGGCAACTTACAACCAAAGGTCATCTTTGAGGAGTCTTCCCTCAACTCAGACCAGGAGTTGATGGCTTCCTCTGGGGCTCCACTCTTTGAATGGGAGCCAGCCAAACAGTCTTCCACTGACCAAGGTCCAGTGTCATTTAGCAGGCTTCTCTACCTGATTTCAGAATCCACAGGCATCTCCTTAGAGCCCAACTGGAAGAGAACTACCTACCCTCTCATGGACCTCCTGAACCAAGACATGTCCCAGGTGTTGCCTTCCCGGTGGCTGAGGCCATCTTGGAATCAGCCCTGGAGCTCTGGCAGCATCCAGCATCCTGCTGGCACCCTCAGCTTGCAGAACCACAAGTACGCAGTCTCTATACGCATGCCTTTTTGGGCTTCTCGGACCACCCCTCCATGGTGGGGCTGGTTTTGGACTCTGTATTCCACAAGTCCAGACACTAGGGGAATGTAAATGAGCCCCCTGACAAAGGGTTCTGTAAAGTTGACCATGCTGCTAAAAAGATGTACACAGTAGCTACTCTGGGTTTCAGACAGGCTACTTATGCCGTTATGATGGCTAACTATGGCCATGCTGTGATGGACATGTTTCAGATCACCCTCCCCCACCTCCACCCAGAGCAGCATGTGATGGTGGAGCTCATTTGGGACCATAGTAAAACACTGGCTAAACATCCGCTCCAGGCACAAACTGCTAAGTCGGGCCACCCCACCAAGCAGAACAAAAGAGAGTTAGTTCACGATAAAAAAAAAGCTTTTTACTAATCATAAAACAGCTCAAAACTGGTCAGCAAGCCAAATAGCAGCACCCCCTCGCACACTTGCAAACGTACATTTCACATCAGCAGATGCTTTATCAATGCATCCAATCCAGGCACCCTTGGACATGAACGAATCATGTGGTCATGCGGTGACAGCGGCTGTCTCCATGCATCCAGTGCCAGGCTGCTCTTGTCCACCTTCACAGTGGACACCTAACAGAGGCTGGTGGATGTCCCTTTCTTGGGCAGTGACTGCTTTTGCTCTGGAATGGAAGGACACCTCACTCGGATTGAGAGTGCCACCCTGGACTCAGTGACATCCCAGAAGAACCTGAAAAAGAAGCACAAGAAGCTGGTCTTACAGTATCGGTCCTTTTAGTCACCTCGGCAACAGCCCCAGCAGGGACAGTTCCAGAGCTGGCACCCCAAGAAATCTGGGGACCAAGATCCAAAACAGGGGAGGCAAGGGTAATGGTACCCCTCTGGTAGCAGCCGCCAGTGCCCCCTCCAAGCCTTCTCAATGATGGGTCGGGGGGATGTCATTCCTCCCCCTGTCCTGTCCTCGACCACTCTTCCCATTGGGAGGCAGCCTGTGTCTCTTTTTTCCATGTTGGGCCATTATTACAACAGGCAAGTGGGTACTGGATGTAGTGAGCAGAGGTCTGTCTCTCTATTTCGAGACTCTCCTGCCCTACCACCTCCAACATGCCTTAAGAGTCCAGGGTGTCTTGGGACATGCTTTGCCTCTTGGGAGGACATTGCTCAGCTGCTAGCAAAAGGTGCCATGGGGTTCATGTCCAGGTACTTCCTGGTTCTGAAATGGACGGGGGGATGCTGGTGCCTAATACTGGATCTTTATGATCTCAACCAGTATGTAGGGAAATTCAAGTTCCGGATGGTCCCTCTAAACCAGATTATCCTATCTCTGGAACAGGACTTGCGGTTCAGCTCCCTAGACCTCCAGCATGCATTCTTCCAGGTTCCCATCTACAGGTCCCACTGCCAGTACCTCCAGTTCCGAGCAGAGGGGGTCCTGTAAGGTGCGCAAAGCCCCTGGGATTAGGTACCATATTAATAAAGTTTAACCTACCTATCCTGCACCAGTTCCAGTTCACATCAGTCGGCCTTTCCTCAGCTACCACGGTCTTCAAGTGCATGGCAGTGGTGTCAGCCCATCTTCAGCACCTGAGGGTCAGAGTTTGCCCATACTTGGATGACTGGCTGATTGCCGGTTCATTCAGGGAGATGGTGACCAGGTCCACAGCCCTGGCGCTCCAGACCTGCAGGGTCTTGGGCCTTTTGGTCAATGCAGACAAGTCCAAACTGGTACCGCAGCAGGTGATCATGAACCTCAGAGCAGAGCTAGACTCCCACAGGCCTAGGCCCACATCCTGGTGGACCGTGCACTGAAACCTACCCCCTTTGCCCGATTATTTCAGGTTGGGCTATTGTGACCTGCCAGAGATTTCTTACAGTTGCTGGGGCACATGGTATCCTGCACCAGCAAAAGTCACTAGCAGATGCCCACCCTTCAGTTGGAGCTGGGCCATCAGTGGTCCCAGTGCTGAGGTCACCTGGACCAGTCGGTTTTAGTAACCAAGCCAGTGTGAGATGCCATCCAGTGCTCACTGGTCCCAGAACATCTGGAGGCAAGAATCATGTTTGTCCACCCCGAACTGACTGTTACATTGTCAATGGATGCATCTCTGGTGGGGTGGGGAGCGCATCTAGGAGACCCCACCCATGGGTTCTGGTCACCCAGTGAGTCTAGTCACCATGTTAACCTGCTGGAACTCCATGTAGTACAGCTGTCCCTCATGAAATGTGCTCCCCTGATCAGGGGTCAGATCATTCGGGTCCAGATGGACAACACCACAACCATGTTTCACCTCAACAGACAGGGTGGCACACACTCCCTTGTCTTGTGTCAGGAGGCATTCCGCACCTGGATCCTGGTGTGAAGCCTGGGCATCAATCTCCTGACAATTCAAGTCGCAGAGAAGGACAATCAATTAGCAGATGCTCTCAGCCAGGTAGGAGAGACATCACACGAGTGGTCTTTGCATCAGGAGGTGGTAAACCACCTGTTTTCCTGGCGAGGCTCACCCTCAGTGGATCTGTTCGCCTTCCAGGAGAAACATAGAAACATAGAATTTGACGGCAGATAAGGACCGATTGGCCCACCTAGTCTGCCCATTTTCCTACCTAACAGATAAGCTGCAGATCCTAGTTAACCAACAGCTTACTTCCTCCTACCCCCCCACTAGGACTGCCTTATGCCTGTCCCATGCATTCTTGAAGTCCCCCACTGTTCTTGACTCCACGACCTCCTCAGGGAGGCTGTTCCATGCATCTACAACCCTCTCAGTAAAAAAATACTTCCTCACATTACCTCTGAGCCGTCCCCCCTCTATCTTCAAATTGTGCCCCCTTGTTCTTGCACATCTCTTTTTCTGGAAGATGCTACCCTCTTGGATTTTGTTAATTCCTTGAGGTACTTGAAAGTTTCTATCATGTCCCCTCTCTCCCTTCTTTCCTCAAGGGTATACATATTAAGCTCCTTTAGTCTTTCTTCGTATGTCTTCTGGTGCAGACCCTGCACCATTTTGGTTGCCCTCCTCTGGACAGCCTCCACTCTGTCTGTCTTTGTGGAGATGGGGTCTCCAGAACTGCACACAGTACTCCAGATGGGGTCTCACCAACTGTCTGTACAGAGGGATAACAACTTCCTGTTTTCTACTATTGATGCCTCTTCCTATGCATCCCAGTATCCCCCCAGCCTTCCTTACTGCCTTCTCACATTGCTTGCCCACCTTTATGTCATCTGATATAATTACCCTCAGGTCCCTTTCTATTTTTACTGTTGTCAGTATCTCACCCCCCATTGTGTACTCTTCCCCTGGGTTTTTGTTTCCCATGTGCATTACCTTGCACTTCTTTGCACTGAATCTGAGCTGCCATACATTTCACCATTCCTCCAACCTTGCCAAGTCCCTTCTCATCCTTTCCACTCCATCTTGTGTATCAACCCTGTTGCAGATCTTTGTGTCATCTGCAAAGAGACATACTTTTCCTTCCAGTTCCTCTGCAATGTCACTTATAAAGACATTAAAAAGGACTGGTCCCAGTACTGAACCCTGCGGTACCCCTCCTTTCTTCACTGTGTACTCCATTTACTACTTCCCTTTGCGTCCTGTTGTCTAGCCAATTTTTTATCCAGGCTACCACCTTGGGACCCACTCCAAGGCTGGCTATCTTGTGTATTAATCTTTTGTGTGGGACTGTATCCGTCGTTGCTAAAATCTAGGTAGGCCATGTCTCACCCCTCCTGGTCTACTACTTTTGGTCACCCAGTCAAAGAAATCTATTAGATTAGTCTGACGACCTTCCCATCGTGAATCCATGCTGCCTTGGGTCCTGTGCCCACTGGCCTCTAGGTACTCAACAGTTCTTTCCTTCAGAAGTGATTCCATCATTTTCCCTACCACTGAGGTCAAACTAACTGATCTGTAGTTTCCTGCCTCTGTCCTGCTCCCACTTTTGTGAAGAGAATCACATCTGCCCTCCTCCAGTCCTTGGGTACCACCCACCCTCCCATGATTTGTTAAAGAGAGGTAGTCAGCGGTGTCACTAGTTTCTACCCTTAGTTCTTTTAGAATTCTTGGGTGAATCCCATCAGGCCCCATTGCTTTGTCCACCTTCAATTTTATTAGTTCTTTCAGAACCCTTTCTTCTGTAAATGGACTGGTATCGACCCCGTCTTCAGAGTGTTTCTCTTGTTTGGTTTAGGTAACTTCCCTCCTCTTCCTTTGTGAATACTGAGCAGAAATATACGTTCAGTATCCTGCTTTTCACTGTCACCCTCTACCCACATTCCATCCCTTTATTAACTTCAGTATCCCTCCTTTGGTCTTTCTTGCTCCCTAATGTACCTATAAAGGTCTTATCCCCTTCTTAACAGAATTGGCTATCCTTTCCTCGGTTTGGGCCTTTGCTATTCTGACTGCCTTCCCAGCCTCTTTCTGCTTTAACTGATAAAGTTCTCTGTCCTGCTCCTTCTGTGTTTCCTTATATTTCCTGAATGCTGTCCTTTTCTCCTTAACCTTCCTGCCACCTCTTTTGAGAACCATAGTTTTTTTCGCCGTGTGTTTACTGATTTGCTTTACACAAAGGCATTGCCTCTGTGATGGCTGTTTGATCACTCCCATTGTTCCTCCACCCTTCCTTGCCTGTTTGCTAGTGCTTTTGGAGGCACTCTCTCATTTCCCAAAGTCAGCCCTCCTAAAGTCCAGTACTCTTGCTTTTGTGGCTTGATTGTATATGCTATGTTTATACGTGAACCACACTGTTTGGTGGTCGCTGTTCCCAGATAGCTACCCACTTCTAAATCTGAGATTCTTTCTCCATCCCCATTTGAGAGTACCAGGTCTAAGATTGCTCCCTCCTGAGTGGGTTCCAATACTAGCTGTCTGAGGCATGCCCCTGTAGGGCATCAAGAATGACCCTGCTCTTGGATGTGCCTGCAGCAAAGGTGCTCCAGTTAACATCTGGCATATTCAGGTCCCCCATCAACAATATCTCCCCTTTTTCTGCCATTCTAAGAAAGCCTTCTATCATTTCTTTGTCCATTCCCTCCCCCAGAGGCTGTTTTGGGCCTACTCCTCCTCCCTCATAGTCTGGGACACTGCTGGGGGATGTCTTCACGAGGCCCTGGATCCCGGGCCTTGTGTATGTCTTTCCTCCCTTCCCTTTGATCCACAGGGTTCTGATCAAGATCAGGAAGGACAAGGCATGGATGATCCTGGCTGCTGTGGACTGGCCACAGCAGTTCTGGTACCCAGATCTCCTTAGCCTCAGCATCAGCCTCTGTGATGGTTACCTCTCCACCCAGACCTGCTGGCCAAACACCAGGGGACGGTCCTGCACCAAGACTTTCAGTCATTGCTCCTCTCCATCTGGTTCCCGAGTGGCTAGAGTTACAGACCTTGGGTCTCCCTGAGGGGGTCCTCCATGTTGTGGAGGCCTCCAGAAAAGATCTGACTCGTAGGTGCCTTGTCTTCAAGTGGAAGAGTTTTTCCAACTGGTGCCATGGCAAGGAGCTTGATCCCCTTGCCTGCCTATGGCTAGCATTTTGGACTATCTCTGGTCCCTTTCCCAGCTGGGACTGTGAGCAATGACCAGTAAGGTGCACCTGGCAGCCTTCTCTGCTTGCCGGGTGCAGGTCGATATGCCGACGGTGACCCAGGAGAAGGTGGTTGGGTGTTTTTTCAAGGGCTTTGACCACTTGTCCCTCCAGTGTGGGAGCCTCCTCCATCGGGGGCTTACTGCTGGTCCTGGCTATGCTCATGGGCAGGTGGTTTGAACCAATACACAGGTGTGACATCTCTTACCAGTCATGGAAAACAACCTTCTTGGTGGCCATTACATCCACCAGAAGGATTGGGGAGCACCAGGTGTTCTCGGTGAACTCTCCCTGCCTGGTGTTCCACAGGGACAAAGTCATCCTTTGCCCCAACCTGAAGTTCCTTCCGAAGGTGGTTTCTGACTTTCACCTTAACCAGACGATTATCTTGCTGGTAGTCTTTACCGACCCTTCCTCAGATGCTGACTGCAGGCTGCATACTCTGAACCTGCAGAGGGTGCTCTCTTATGTTGAGCTCATGGCTAAAGTTCGGGGTCAAGCTTGCCAGCTTTGTGTCACCTACACTGAAGTTGCACCTGGCAGACTGGCAGCAAAGTGGATGATTGCAAGCTGGATCACATCTTGCATCAATTTCGGCTACAGAATCGCTGGTCAGAAGCCTCCTCTAGGGATCAGGGCTCATGCCGCCAAACATACTCCTGCCTCGGTGGCTGCTGCCAGGGATGTGCCCATTCAGGAGATCTCCAGGGCTGCTACCTGGAAGTAAGTTCACGCCTTAATCTTCCACTACTGCATCGAGGTAGAGTCACGCCAAGATGTGCGTTTTGGCACCTCGGTTCTCTGGTTTCTGTTCGCCAAGTACTGGTGTGCGCCTATCCCTCTCCTCCTGAAGAACTGCTAGGAGCCTGCCAGAGTATGGCTAGTGTACCATATCCATACCTCTAGAAGAATAAGTTACCTGTAACTGTAGATCTTGCTTTGAGAGGGTTCCTGCAGTAGGTCTTCACATATAGGACTGCGCCCCCTTGCGTCAGGTTCCAACGGCAAACTTGTAGCTAGCAATCATCAGCGGGGACTGCCTTCTACCTCCGGATGACTCAACGTCAGTCTGACTACAAAGGGGGCGGTCCTCCAGTTCTTTCCCCCCGTCACTTCAGTTTATTCGGCTCTCATGTAAGAACAGCGATCAAATGCCCGTGTCTCTTTCGACTTCTGCTACTGTTTTTTTCTTTCAACATTGAACTGAATGTATGTCGGCTCACCCAAAAAAGAAGTGCTCTAAGTGACGAAGCTCAAATCCCGCACGGGGACGACCATTCCCGCTGCCTTCTCTGCTTAGGCCCCAAGCACAACTCGGACGAGTGTGCCATCTGTCTGGGCTTCAACCAAGCCACCCGGACCAGATGAAAGTAGACCCTTGAGGCCCACCTCCTTACCTGACAGCTGGCGTTGATGGAAAAGGAGTTCTAGGAGCTAATGGGAAGGTTGTCATCGTGGTCATCGCCAGCCCTGAGGAAAAAGAAGAAAGATGAGAAGTGCCGGGGGAGGAGCCCATCGCCACATGGAAGGCCTACATCCTCCAAAACGGTGAGTACTTCTTCAGGTACCCCGTCCACTTTGGGCTGGGCACCTTCTCCCCCTCCTGCCAAGGTGGGCGGGCAGCCAGGGTTTGCCTCTTTTGAGGTCTGTATTGCGTCTCCTCCTCCCGGCACTGCTGGTAAATTGCACTCCGACCCTGTCGTCGGGTGCACGGCCATGACCGCTAACCCTAGCGTTTGCCTCTCGGTTACCGCCAGCCCAGTCAGGTCTGATAAGTCAGCCAAAGGCTCCTCTGTTGTCCAACCGGACCCTCTGTCTCACCTGTTGGACTCCCATGAGGACCCCAACATCATCACGAGCGTGCTGCCTTGAGACCAGTCATCCCTTTAGGTACTTCATCCCAGGGATTTGCCACCCAGTCCTGCTCTGTCTTTACCTTCAGGATCATTTTTGAACCTTTCATTGGACTCTCTACCGGAGTTACCCCCATCACCTGGTCTTTTGCCGCCCGCAGACAGGAGTCCGTCACCGTCATGGGATCCAACTATGGAGCCTCTTCCTTCGGGACCTTCAGGGGCCCTCCCTGATCCCTCGCCACCCTGTGGCTTTTCGGCATCTCCCCCAGTAGGTTCGACAGAACCTCCAGTCGGTTTCACGGGGCCAGATCCCAATTATCCGCTACTGGGCGGGCGTCCGGCACCTTATTACTCAACGACAGGCCATGTGCCACCGACACTGAGATACCCTGGGTATTCTCCTTATGGTTACACCCCGGGAATGGCAGGTTTCCAGTACCCTCCATGGCAACACCCACAATACCCAGGTTACCAGCCTCCTCCTCCTCCTCCACCGCTGTCTGATCGGGATATGATCCCGGCATGGTGGCAGGATGCCAGGACCTAGCTGCTCACAGAATTACAACAGGATCCAGTGGGTGACATTCCCCTGCCCAGTAAACCTCCCCCACCAATTCCCTCGGGACGAGCCTTGGGTTCTCTGCCTTTGGATTCTTCTGGGTGGACCCATCCATCCCCAGCATCTCAGAACCTTCAGACTTGGACATCGTCCCTGATTCTTCAGGCACTCCGTCTCCAGTCGAAGTTCCACGTATGGAGTCTCCTAAATCTCCTCCAGAAGACCACTCTTTCGGTGACCTTCTGAGGAATATTCAGGCAGCAGGAGGCTAGCCCTTAAAAGAAGTAGATCCCCAGTGCAAGAGACTGGCAGAACACTTAGATCTGGCCACTACAGACCCTCTACCCATCCCTCCCTGGAAGGGTGCTCATGAGGATCTGGTCACCACCATCTGGCAACAGCCTTCCAGAAAGGCCGATCACACTTACTTTCCCCCAGAAGGGATTCCACATCTAACATCTCAACCGAAGGCCAATTCAGTGGTCATTACAGCTGCTCATGACTGTTCGGCCCAACCCAAGCATTTGAGCTCCTCTCCTCCCGATAAGGACTCAAAGCAATTGGACCAGTTTGGCAGAAAGATATATTCATCTACTTCCTGTGCCATCCAGTCCCTTAACTATGTGTCACATATGGTGGCCTTCCACTTCCAGAGGGCTTCACTTTCGAAGCTCGAGAGAGACCTTCAAGAGGTACAGGAGGAGATGCTCAGAAACAAGCTACTGGACAAAGTCCGTATGAGCAAGTCTTCATGTTGTCATGCCCTTAGGACTATGTATGATTTGGTAGACTCAGTGGCTAGGGCTGCCGCTACGGGGATCTGCATCTGACGTCTTTCTTGGCTTAGGATTGCAGGTTTGGCACAGGATATCCAGTCCTCCCTCCTGGATGCCCCTTTTAGGGGTTCCGTCCTTTTTGGAGGCGATGCCAAGGATATCATTTCTGGGCTGCAGGAGAGTGGACGATCACTTCGGGACATATGCTGTGTGTACAGGATGGGGCAAAAGAAGCAGCCTTTTTGCTGCCAAAGATGATGGAATAAGACTTAGGGCAAACAACAAGCCCCTGGATCTGGAGCCAAAATCCCTCAGGCAAAATTTCCCAAGCCTGCCTCCGGGGCCAAAGCTCCTCTCCCCTCAGCATCCTGACTCCTTCCCCCTCCTCCCGCTACCTCCAGTTGTCCAGGAGGAACAGGTAGGAGGGAGGTTCTGCCTCCACCTGGAGGGGTGGAGGGCTGTCACCACAGATCTGTGGGTTCTATCTCATTCAACGAGGTCACTCGATAGAGTTCATGGAGATCCCTGCTCCCCACCCTCTGGGACGGTCTTTTTATCCAAGGGATCAGATCCCCATAGTCTTCCAGGAGATTCAGGCCCTCCTGCAAAAAGTGGCCATAGAACCCGTCCCTCCAGACCAAATAGGAAGGGGATTTTATTCCCATTTCTTCCTAGTACCAAAGAAGATGGGAGATCTGAGACCGATCATGGATCTCCGCACGCTCAACCTTTTTGTCGAGTACAAAAGGTTTAGCATGCTGACCCTTCAAGGTCTCCTTCCCCTGCTCCAACCAAACCGTTGGCTGTGCTCCCTGAATATGCAGGATGCTTATCTACATATTCCCATCCTCCCGGCCCACTGCCGCTTCCTTCGTTTCTCCTTCCAGGAGCACCATTTTCAGTTCCGAGCACTTCCCTTTGGCCTTTCCTTGGCCCCCCGAGTTTTCACCAAGTGCTTAGCGGTGGTTGTGGCTTTTCTTCGCTGCAAGGGCATTTATGTGTTCCTGTATCTGGACGACTGGCTCACCTCAGTACCCTCACCAGACAGCCTGAAAGAGTCTCTTTCTTTCACTCTGTACTTGTTTGTCCAGCTGGGCATCTCAGTCAATTTCCCCAAGTCCCAGCTAGTACCCTCCCAATGCCTCCAATTCATTGGAGCAGTACTAGACACAGTCCAAATCAAGGCTTTTCTGCCATTAGATTGAGCCGAGACTTTAGTTTCTCAAGTCACCCTGGTGGCTCAGGCCCGATGAATCCCAGCACACTCTGTGCTCCATTTCCTGGGACTTATGGCAGCGGCCATCTCCACAGTTCCCCTGGCCAGACTACATATGAGGGTCACCCGGTGGTCTCTTCAAGTCCAATGGGACCAGAGGACGGACAACATGAAACAATGCATTGTGATCTCCAACAGTCTCCAGAAAGATCTTTGCTGGTGGCAAGATCTTTCCAACCTGCTAGTGGGGGCTCCCTTTCACTTCCCAACACCCACCCATATCCTCACCATGGATGCTTCAGACATGGGTTGGGGTGCCCATCTGGGGGACCACAAGACACAAGGATCTTGGTCCACTCAAGAGCTTCTGCTCCACATCAATGTTCTGGAGACAAGAGCAGTCTTCTATGCTCTCCAGGCATTCCAGTCACTTCTCCTACCAGGATCACTTCTATTCCAGATGGATAACATGTCCACAGTCTGGTATATCAACAAACAGAGGAACCTGCTTGTACCCTCTTTGCAGGGAAGCAATGAGAGTCTGATACTGGGCGATTCAGCACAGCCTTTTCCTGACAGCAGTCCATGTTCCAGGCATAAGCAACGTCGTGGCGGACAGTCTCAGTCGATCAGTGGCCAGGGCTCACGAGTGGGAGTTAAAGCAGGAGGTGATCAAATACCTGTTTCTTCGATGGGATCAGTCGGAAGTAGATCTATTTGCCTCCCCATTCAATGCAAAACTACCCAGCTTTTGCTCGCTCGTTCCCAGGTGTGGTGCTTTTTGGCGAGACGCTGTGTCTCTCTCTTGGACAGAGAGGTTTCTGTACGCATTTCCTTCCTTTCCTATCATTCAGAAGATTCTGGTGAAACTTCAGGCACAAGGAGCACACTTGATTCTGATTACCCCTCTATGGCCCCATCAGATTTGGTTCCCACTGTTATAACAGCTGGCTCTAGAACCTCCTCTACTCCTGCCACTGTCTCATGACCTTCTGACACAGGAGCAGGGCACCCTGATGCATCTGAGCCTTCCATCGCTCCACCTTCATGTGTGGCACATGTGGACATAGCGGCTTCTCGCTATGGAGTTTCCCCGCAGGTTGCTCATATCTTGGTGGAAGCCAGAAAACCATCTACCAGATCCACCTACGCCATGAAGTGGAAAAGATTTCCGATTTGGGCCTTAGCCAGGGGCTTGGACCCCTTTCCATGCTCGGCCGCCCAGGTGTTAGAGTACCTCATTAATTTATCGGAGACGGGCCTTAGTTATTCCTCCATCAAGGTCCATCTCTGCGGTGTCGGCCTACCACCTTCTGGTGGAGGGCAAAACTCTGGCTCAACTGGAGGTTGCCAAAACATTTCTGAAAGGCATCCTCCATTTAAAACCTCCAGTCTAGAACCCCTGTCCTCCCTGGGACTTTAACTTTGTGTCTGAAAAACTTACCTTGCCCTCACTTGAACTGGCTTCAAATTGTGACATGCGCTTTCTTTCCTGGAAGACCTTATTTCTAGTTGCTGTCACTTCAGCCTGAAGGGTTTCAGAACTTCATGCATTCGTCTGTAAGGAGCCCTATTTGATTTTTTTACAGGGACAGAGTTGTCCTTAGGACTAACCCTTCCTTCCTTCCAAAGGTAGTTTCGGAAACCACTCTGAGTGTGGAATTACTGGTCTATTATCCTCAGCATTCTAAAGGGGGGGGTTTGTCTTTTGCACACCTCAGATGTGCACCAGATCTTGAGGTATTACACTAACCGGACTAAAGACATCCATAAGTCCAATCAGCTTTTTGTCTCCTTTGCCCCCCAGTGCCAGGGTAAGGCCATTTCAAAACAGACCATATCTAGATGGTTGGCTAACTGCATCCACGTCACTTACAAAAACATGGAAAGTCCTTCCAGGGGTAAAGAGCCACCCCACTCGGAGTGTTGCTACTTCTACCACCTTTTTCAGGAATGTGTCCACAGCAGAGATTTGTGCAGCAGCCACTTGGTCGTCTGTCCACACCTTCACTAAGCACTACAGTCTGGACATTGCCTCTAGGCGTAGGACCGGTTTCGGCCTTGCAGTCCTGCAAGAACTTTTGTCATAAGACAGTACTCAGTTTGGTAAACAATTCCTCCTCCCGGAACTTTATCTCCATATTTTTCTTTTGGACTGCTGGGTATTCAGTCCTATATGTGAAGACTTACTGCAGGAACCCTCTCGAAGTAAGATATTGCAGTTACGTAAGAACTTAGCGTAACAGTAGATCTTCAAGAGAGGTTCCTGCAGTAAGTCTAGTTTTCCACCCACCTTCCCCCAGCTCCTGGAATGTTTCCTTTATTTTCATCCTGCCTATCCCTTGGGTCTAGATTGGAAACAGGGTTCTAGAAGTTAATCACTCCTTCCTTTCTACTTACCTTTTTCTAGGTCTCCGGTGAAAAAGAACCGGAGGGCAGGTGCGGGACTGCCCCTTTTGTAGTTGGACTGATGTCATGTCACCTGACATCGGAGGCGGTCCCAGCTGAGGATTGCTAGCTACAAGTTTGCTGTTGGAACCTGATGCCAGGGGGTACAGTCCTATATGTGAAGACCTATTGCAGGAAGCTCAAAGATCTACTGTTATGATAAGTTCTTGCGTAACTGCAATTTCCAGGAGTGGTATATGGTATACATCTGCACAACTCACCCAGCCTTCCCTGGCAAGAGGTGCAGGTTTTTCTCCAGTGTGCAAGATCTGATGTCATGGGGTGGCTTTGGGGGACATGTCTGCCCAGGTTGTGGGAGGAGTTTAGCCTAAAGAGATCTGCAAATAACATTGTTCGAGTGGAACTGCTACAGTGTGTATGTTTACCATATACCACTCCTAGAACTATGGTTACAGATGAGTAACCTGTTCATTCCTCCTCACTTACCTTGCTACTATCAGTATGAAAAGAAATATAAGTTTACCGTTACAGTAAAGCTAGGTGCTTACAGAAATGGTGAAACTACCAACAGTGTAGCGTTGTGAAAAATTTACAGTTAGTAAATTATCTATTACAAATACTTAGAAAGGAGACGAACGGAGATGAGACTGAAGGTGGAAGAATTTAATGATTATAACAATAATCACAGCGAGAGATTACAAGTGGTACATCCTTCATTCTTCAAAATAACAGTGTGTGCTGGCTTGCTTATATAGTGGAAGACAGCATCATCATTTCCTATGGAGTTCTATGATTGGTTCAAAACAAGTACAAACATCAACTTAAAAGGCAATACTCCTTTAGTATATGTATGAGCTCATCCTTGGTCAGCACAAGTATAGATAGTGTACATTTTATTATTATATATGGCTAACAACAACTGTCACTGCCAGTTACCAAAGTCTAGGAGGAAGAAATAGGTTTGGACTTGTGCATACAAGCATTTTGGTCTGTCCTGATAATGACAAACACTAAAGATAGTCAGAAGGGTAATTTGGACTCTATCCTGTATTTCTGCTTTGCAATCACATAAGACACCTGTTTGTTATTACTCACATGGTCAGCACAAATATCAAAAGGCACTTTAATATTGCAGCTTGTGGCTTAGTTTGTCTTGTGACTTTACAAGTTTTATATGATCCAATTATAAAGGCCAACATTAGTTACACAAACACATTATGTTTTAGACCAAAATGAGGTTAGCCTGAAATATAGGGACACACTTCTTTATCCCTTGTTACAAGCCCCCCTTGGCGCTATATTTCCTAATTATTATTTGTGCAACAGTGCAGCTCCTCGGAGCATGTACATCTCATTACGTACTTTACGAATAGTAAGTCTTAAGCGACACAGGCCTATAATTACCAAGAACACTAAGACCACTTGCAACACAAGTAAAACTTTAAAAGACAGGACTCCTAAGGGTCCTCCTGCATAGCTATAAATCAAGTGCTCATTATCACTCTCACTGAGCAATTCATTTACAACTACTTGTGCCTTATGGGCAGTATTTTGGATTTGTATCAAATGAGTATCTTTCCGATTTAAAAGTGACTGCACATTAAGAGACAGGAGAGGTATTACAGCTCCAAATGATGGCGCATATTTGTTAATATCATATGCTTGGTATGGGGTATCAAATGTCACATTATAATTCTCATCCTCCAGGTTGGTAATAGGGTGCAACACCTTGTCACCAATATATACATTATGTTTGGGAATAATACAAAAGTTTGGTTTGTGAAAAGTACACACAGGGAATGGCATCACAATCCGCACAGGGGTTGTATACAGACCCCCGTCTCAAGGGAAGGAAATGGACAAGAAAATGATAGAGGGCATTCTCAAAATGGCTGAAAAAGGGGAGATACTGTTGATGGGGGACCTGAATATGCCAGATGTTAACTGGGCAACATGGACTGCAGCCACATCCAAGAGCAGGATCATTCTCGATGCCCTACAGGGAGCATGCCTTAGACAGCTAGTGGTGGAACCCACTCGGGAGGAGCAATATTAGACCTGGTACTCTCAAATGGAGAAAGGATCACAAACTTAGAAGTCAGTAGACACCTGGGAACAAGCGACCACCGCACAGTGTGCTTCACAATAAACACAACCATGGAGACAAGCCATACAAGTACAAGGATACTGGACTTTAGAAGGGCTGACTTTGGCAAAATGGGTGAATACCTGAGGAATGCATTAGCAAATGGCCAGAAAGGAGGGGTGGAAGAACAATGGAGAAAAATCAAAACTGCCATCATGGAGGCAACAAGCCTTTGTGTGAAATAAACAAAGAAAACAAAGCGGAACAAAAAACCACCATGGCTCTCAAAAGAAGTGTCAGGGAAGGTTAAGGAGAAAAAGGCTGCATTCAAAAAGTATAAGGAATCACAGACAGAGCACGACAGGGAACTGTATCAATTAAAGCAGAAAGAAGTGGGGAAGGCAGTCAGAAAAGCAAAGGCCCAAACCGAGGAAAGGATAGCCAACTCAGTTAAGAGGATAAAACCTTTATAGGTACATTAGGGAACATAGAAAGGTTAAGGGAGGGATAGGGAAGATTAATAAAGGAGAGGAGGTGGGCAGAGGGAGACAGTGAAAAGGCAGAGATAATGAATGAATACTTTTGCTCAGTATTCACAAAAGAAGAAGAGGAGGAGTTACCTAAACCAAACAGTAGAAGCACTCTGGATAGTGGGGTTGATACCAGTCCATTTAAAGAAGAAAGAGTACTGAAAGAACTTCAAAACTCAAGGTGGACAAAGCAATGGGGCCTGCGGATTCACCTAGAATCCTAAAAGAGCTAAGGGAGGACCTAGTGACACCACTAACCACACTTTTAACAAATCATGGGAAGATGGGGTGGTACCTGAGGACTGGAGGAGGGCAGATGTGATTCCCTTCACAAAAGTGGGAGCAAGGCAGAAGCAGGAAACCACAGACTTGTTAGTTTGACCTCAGTGGTGGGAAAATGATGGAATCACTTCTGAAAGAAAGAATTGTTGAGTACCTAGAGGCCAGTGGGGCACTGGACCCAAAGCAGCATGGATTCACAGCAGGAAGGTCATGTCAGACAAATCTAATCGATTTCTTTGACTGGGTGACCAAAGTAATAGACCAGGGAGGGCTGTGGATATGGCCTACCTAGACTTTAGCAAGGCATTTGACACAGTCTACGCTCAAAGATTAATAATCAAGTTAGCCAGCCTGGGAGTGGGTCCCAGGGTGGTAGCCTGAGTAGAAAACTGGCTGCACAACAGGACACAGAAGGTAATAGTGAATGGAACACATTCTGAAGAAAGGGGTTACTAGTGGAGTACCTCAGGGCTCAGTACTGGTCCAGTCCTCTTTAACGTCTTTATAGGTGACATTGCAGAGGGTCTGGAAGGAAGGTATGCCTCTTTGCGGATGACACAAAGATCTGTAACAGAGTTGATACACAAGGGGTAGAAAGGATGAGAAGGACTTGGCAAGGTTGGAGGAATGGTCAGACATATGGCAACTTAGATTCAATGCAAAGAAGTGCAAAGTAATGCACCTGGGAAATAAAAATCCAGGAGAAGAGTACACAATAGCAGGGGAGGTACTAACAACAACAATAATGGAAAGAGATCTGGGTGTAGTCATATCAGGTGACCTAAAGGTGGGTATGCAATGTGAGAAGTCAGTAGGGAAAGCCAGGGGGATACTGGGATGCATAGGGAGGGGCATCACAAGTAGAAAAAGGGAAGTGGTTATCCCTCTATACAGACAGTGGGTGAGACCCCATCTGGAGTACTGCGTGCAGTTTTGGAGACCTCATCTACACAAGGACATAGATAGGATGGAAGCAGTCCAGAGGAGGCAACTAAAATGGTGCAGGGTCTACATCAGAAACCATATGAAGAGAGACTGAGAGAGCTTAATATGTATACCCTTGATGAAAGGAGGGACGGGGACATGATAGAAATTTTAAGTACCTCAAGGGAATCAACAAAGTCCAGGAGGGTAGCATCTTTCAGAAAAAGAGATGTGTAGAACAAGGGGCACAATTTAAAGTTAGAGGGGACGGCTCAGGGGTAATGTGAGGAAATTCTTTTCACGGAGAGAGGTGGTGGAGCGCATGGAACGCCTTCCTGGAGAGGTTGTGGGGTCTAAAACAGTGGAGGAATTCAAACATGCATGGGACAGACATAAGGCAATTATAGTGGGGGGTTGCAGGAAATAGGCTGTTGGTTAACTAGAATCTGCAGCTTATCCAGTAGGTAGGGAAATGGGCAGACTGGGTGGGCCAAGTGGTCCTTATCTGCCGTCAAAGTCTATGTTTCTATGTATTTGTCCTTCATAAAATAAGATGGGTGTATTTGTAACAACACAGTATTGGTTAGTACCATTATAGGTTGCAACTACTTGTGGGGTATACCATCGTTTTAACTGGATAGGGCACCAGGCAGTATTGTTTTCAGCTTGACCCATGGGAATTTCCCCACAGATGGGTTGCGTTTGTGACATGATGTCACACTGGCATATCCATTGACTATTTATTTCCTCACAGCAATGTAAGTTTGGCGCTACCCAGGACCCATCATTGCTGCGTACTAGGATCTCTGGGGGCGAGACTCGATATGCAAAATACTGGCCTTGTAAATACCCTACAGAGTGTACTTTTACTATTTGGGAGTACACCTCCTTGTTATACTCAACTTGAGGTAGTCTTACCACGAGGGACACCCTCATGGTGCAACTAAGCGTACTGTTAGGTCTAAACACTTGTAGTTTAACATATACTTTGGTTACCTTCCGAATCCACCACATAGGTGGGGCTCGAGCTTTAATACAAAAAATTATACACCTACTATCATTATCATTAACATTAAGGCAATCTGGACAATACCACAATTTTAGCTGTATGTCAGAAATTTGGTTAGGCAATTGATTATTAGTAATCTCCTGTAACAATTGACTAACTTGAGTTAAAACATAAGATCCATAAGCACTACACACTATAGCTGTATTTATGGTATTATTAAAAACTTCTTCATTATGTTCAACCACAACTTCATTAATTTTGTGCTCTACCTCTTTAAACAGGCGGCCTACCTCATGTATATTGTACACAGATAAACGCTCTTCCATCGCCAAACCTTGCTGGCTAATGAAAGTGGTAGCAAGACCCTTTCTCCTGTATTAGTATTAAACTGGTCTTGGTACCCTTAATGGCCTCAAGGTCTGCCCTATTCCATATGCTCATTCCTGATCCAAAAAATCCAGCCAGGTCTCCCCACAGATCTCGTTTCTTTCTAGTATTACTAACCCTTTCTTTACTAATAAGAGGGGCCATCATACTCCCTGTTTTGGCATGGAAGGCACTTAACATGTCAATTAACATGGTGGCATAAAACTTTGACACACCAGTGTCTGCACAACTACTGTTAACATTTATATTCCAACCAGAAAAATCTAACTTATATGCACTCTACTGTACTTTACATTATTTACAAGCATTTGATCAATAGGTGTTGATGTAAGTCCACTCTCTGGCCCTGTTGTCACATTTGGGCATTCGGTTGGTGTTACAGTTAAGTATATGGCATCTGAGACTGGAAAACTTAATGAGTTGTTTACACCAGCATAGTTACAAACACTATTATCACCACAAAGACAGTAGGACAGAGTTAACACATAAACACCATTGTCCTTTGGTGTGGCTCTGTTTATAACAAGAGACCCATTTTTCTGTTCCCAGTCCATGTAGCTTTGCGGTGATCCAGTCTTGAGCTCTGATGCAAGCTGGACCAGCTGTTGAATGTCCACACACACCAGTTTGTGAATATGAGAGAATCGGTTATTTTTAGTCCAGGTGGCTTTCCATGCTGGGTATCGTGAGGTGTTTTTATCAACAGGGTCCCAGTTCCAACTGACTAACAGAGTAATGGACTGTTCATACTCACACGTGACATTAGTCTGTTCCACATTAATGTTTAGGCTGGGGATTATAGAAAATCTTATGGCTGTCACCAAGCTGATGATAATGATGCCTTGTGTCTTCATGGCTATAAACATCAAGTGTAGTAGTTTAATTTTGAACCAGCTTTGTTTGACACTTTTTTACACTGTTCAACATGTACCCAGAATTCTTGTTTCCTTCCTCCAGCCCCTTTCTTGCCACTTACTTTAACCACATATACCGTACTCTCACCTAACCGTTTTACACTTGATGCGGTCCTAACCAATTAACATCCTTCAAGGATTTTTGTTCTCCAATTCGCACCATCACTACCTCTCCCTCCTCTATAGGTAGCCCCCATCCTGCTATCGGCTGTCTACCTTGCTTATTTTGCTCATGTGCCACAGCCATGTTCCTGGCTGCAAAGGTTAAATATTTGTCTAGTTGATACTGTGTGCCTTTAAAAACTGCTCATGTTTAACCTTATCTTGGGTAGCTGAGCCTGGTGGGGTACATCCTGTGGTGAACCAACCTCATTTTTCTTCCTGTCATCAACTCGTGAGGGTTAATCCTGTACTAGCTTGGACTGTCCTCTAATGGCCATCAAAATCCCGGGAGGTGTGAATCCAGTCCTTTCCTTCATCAACACTGCCTTTTTAAGGGCATTTTTCAAGGTCCGATTTAGTCTTTCCACCATCCCTGAGGCCTGAGGCCTATATGGCAAATGTAGTCGCTGCTGAACTCCCATTATCTTACACATTTCCTGCATCACTTGGTTTACAAAATGAGTTTCTCTGTCAGATTCTATATTAGGAAATCCCCACCTAGCACAAACTTGCGTATATAAAATTCGAGCTATTGTTATAGCATTGGCACTCTTAACTGGAAATGCCTCTACCCATTTTGAGAACATATCTATCACTACCAGCATGTACTTATATCCCCCTTTGCAGTGGGCAACGGTCCAACGTAATCAATTTGTAATGCATCCCAAGGTCCTTCTGCTAAGGGTAATCGCTGTAGGGGGTATTTTTCTCGCTTGGGGTCCTGCTGGAGCATATTAAGCATGTCCGTAATACTGATCGGACAGTTTTAGATATGTTGGGCCAGTAATATTTACCTTTGTGATAATTTGGCAGGTTTATCTTGTCCTGGGTGTCCCATACCAATGGTTTTCTAGTACAATGTCCTTTTGTAAAGAGTCGGGCACTACCCACTTTGGAATTTTGTCTTCCCCCTTTGATATAAAACATTATCTATTATTGTGAAGGCCCCATGGACCTTCAGATCCATTAGCACTTGTTTTATTTTCTCTTGTATCCACTGGTGCTGTTTTGGAGCTCCTGTAAGTTAGGCGGAGTATCCACCCTTTCAACCGCACTAACACTACTTGAGCCTTGCCTGTCCTGTGGTCTGATGCCCTTCAGGGTCCCCTTCCTTGCAGCGATTTAGCCCATTTATCTGCTTTCTCATTTCCCCATTCCTCAAAGGTTCCATACTTACTGGTAGTGTGAGCTTTTACTTTAACTAAAGCTATTCTCCCTGGGAGCTTCTCCCCTTCCTTTAAAATTGCCTTTAAAAGCTGTCTATGTCGCACATGCTCCTCTGTAGCTGTTTTCATATCCCTTCTAGCCCATATGGGCAACCATGTGGTTAGCGAGCTTATAGCAAACTGTGAGTCAGTACAAATTGTGATGCGCCCATATGGGACTGCCTTTATTGCCTCATATATGGCTACCAATTCTGCGTATTGAGACGAATCTCCTGGTGACAATTTAATGAGCAACCGCTGCTGATCTAAGGGCCTCATTTCATCATCATCCCCAATATTAAAATACACAGCCACCCCAGTATAGGCATTTCCTTTTTCCCAGTATCGCGAGCCATCAACACACAACATCGTGTGACCTTTATCATCTCCATGTCTCTCTACAAAGGGGGACAAATATGCCTCCTGTTGCATGGTTCCCCACAATCGTGGGGTTCTCCTTGATAGTCAAGTACTGCATCATGTGGGGCTTATTGAGTTTTGTACTGTAACTTGTTTATCCTGTAGTGCTAGCAGCCACTTAGCCTGCCTGCTGATGCTGACTCCTTTGCCTTTCCTTCCACTAACAATTTAATGGGCGTGTGAGTTGTTTGGATAATTATGGGCTAAATCCCAACTATTTCTTGCAGGCTTGTATGGCCCACTATTGCCAATAATGTTTTTCACACTGGCTAAAACCTTGTTCCACTTTAGACAACTGTCGATTTAAGTATGTTATTGGGACCAAATTATCCCAATGATTTTGTAATAGTACTGCTATTATGGTGTCGTCTGTTGCTACAGCTTATATTATAAATGGCTTTGCATGATCTGGGATGGCTAAAGCTGAAGCTTGCATTAACGCTTGCTTTAATTTTTTAAAACACTGCAACTCTTCCCCTTCCCATATTAGCTTGTCCTCTTTTTGTGGGTTGTCTCGAAGTAACTCACACAATGGCTTAGTGATCTCAGAATACCCTTCAATATAATCTCTGCAAAAATTGGTCATTCCTAACAGTTTCCTAAGCCCTGTTACGGTCGTTGGTAAAGGTAACTTTTGTATAAGTGTAGCCCTGGCAGGGTCAACACGCCTACCCTTCTCTAACACTATGGTTCCTAAAAATGTCACTTCTGGCCTAGCAATTTGTACCTTCTGTGGATTAATTTTAAGACCTCTTTTAGCTAGGGCTTTAAGCACTCAGTCTAAAAATTGGGCGTGCTCTGCCATATTTCTGCTTTGCAACAACAAATCATCCACGTATTGGATTACCTCATGTTCCAACCCCTCCTCTTGGAGTACTTGTTGCACATAGCGATGAAATAACGTTGGGAAGGAGTGGAACCCCTGGGGCAAACGAGTAAAGGTGTATTGTTGATTTTTAAAAGTAAAAGCAAACTTATACCGGTCTTGTCGGCTGAGGGGCAGGGACCAAAATCCATTTGCCAGGTCGAGGACCGAAAAAACTTTACTTGTAGGTTTAAGTTTGTTAAACATTTCAATTGCCGTACTTATAATAGGGCTAACCTGAGGAGTTACTTTATTTAATTTTCTGTAATCTATAGTTAGTCGATACTTTTTATTGGGTTTTTTAACAGGCCATATAGGGCTATTTGCTGTTGAGCAAATGGGTCGCAATACCACTTGGGACAATAAATCATTAATTACTGGCTCTATTCCTGTTACTGCCTCCTGTGGGATGGGGTACTGTTTATTATGTCCAGGGTGGGGCCTTCCACTGCTATCTCTGTGTCACTGACTATCCCACAATCAGTGCAGACACCGCCCAAACACTGAGTATTGTTGTCTATTATTTGTTGTAACTCTGTTTGGCTTACCTTGGGCGATTATATGCTTTATTGGATTTAACTGAGGCCCAGATATAACTCTCAGGTACTGTTGTAATACTATACCCTTAACTGTTACCACCACAAGCACTTGTTGACTGAATAAATAATTAAGGGTGTTCTTTAAAAGTCACTTCCTATTATATTTTGCTTTGTAAGGCTCCCCTTCATTACTATAAATCTTCCCTCCCCAACTACCTTGGTTCCTAGAGCAACTATTTGTGGGTGAGTCACGTACCCTTGTGCTGTGTGTCCTGTGCAGCCCTCTATTTGTAAGGGAGGTTTTTCTGGATCCAGTGGTATGTGCATAGTAGTAAGTGAGATGGCTGCCCCGGTATCAACTAAAGCCATCACCTGTTTTTTTCCCACTTTAAGTGGCACGGTTGGTCGCCCCTGGTTATCACATGTTAGCGCACATACCCATCGTGAGTCAGGGGCCCCGGGGCCTCCGCATTCCTATTCTTCAGCCAACTGTTTGATCGCTGCCAGCTGCCTGATGATGTCTTCATCATCAAATTCTTGAGTCGGCGCATTTGTTTTTTTTCGTTCCACTGCGTCTAATATTGTTTTTAACCAATCCAACAAATCCTGTGCACTATCACCCCCTCGTCCTGGTTTATCTCTTGCATCTTGCCTTTTTTGCCCCGGCCCCTTCCCATTTGCCAAGGTCCCTGTCCTTCCTTACTTCCCCCCTTTGCCCAGCAATCACTCATTACATGCCCAGGCTTTTTACAATTAAAGCACGTTCTAATTTCTTTTTGTGGTCCTTCATTTGTCCATGTCACGGCGGCAACTTCCGCCTTTCGCTGTTTTTCATTAAGATAAGTCTCTGGGAGGGTGATTCGCTCCTCCTGGGTTGGAGCCAGTTTACAACTGTCCGTAGGGTGGGGTCTAAATCATATGCCCTAATCCATAAGTCTCGGAAGGTAGTATCATCTTCCGAGGGGCAATCCTGCCCTCCGTACCTCTGATAGACCTCAAAAGGCCGAGGGATAAAGACCCGTGGTCCCTCTCCCGACTGCGGCTTTGTTTGCAGTATTCTGTCCCAGTCAACTTCTTGCTTTGCAGATTCCCCTCTCGCTTTTCTGACAGCCTCAACTACTTCATTATAATCTGCCCAAGAATTTATGTTTTGAATAGCCCCTTCGTGTGTCCCCTGGACCTCCTTGGGCATAGCTTCTGCTAGGGCGGGGGACAATTTAAACATAACCAACCTACATACATCTTGGTTGGTTAAGCGGAGGGTGGTTGTTAACTGCTTTAATTTCTGCCGCAATTCAGGTAGGTTGGTTTTGTGATCAATTGGACCTATCATTTGGCCCAAATTGGTCATTTCCTCTATAGTCAGATCCTTGACTATAGGGCTTTTATCTTCCTTTTTAATGGTTATTGGTGATGGTGGGGGCTCTCGTACCACCTTTCTTGTCTTTACCACTTTACCTCCTACTTCTCCATCCTACTCCATTTCCTGCGTTTCCTCCCTTTCTACCCATTCCTCTTTTTTAGCTCCTAGTGGGGAGGTAGTGGGCCCTTCTTCATCACTTTCTCTGCCCATAGCCTGACGTGCCTCATCATCCTCTCTCAAAGTATCTCTTACTTTTGCATACTTTTTTATCATAGCTGTCTTCTTGCTTTTTATGTCTTTCTGCTTCTTCCTTGTTTCCCATTTTTTCAGCGTATTCCCTTTTTAATCCATGTTTGGCACACTTGTTTTGCAGCTCTAAAGCATATTGTTCTTGCTGATACCTTGTGGCGGCAGACATAGGTCCGCCGGTGTATCATTCCCTGTGTTTGCACGGGTGCCATTTTAACCTTTACCACCCCTCCTCCTATATTACTTAACTCTTGAATCTTCTCCATTGCTCCCTGTAGTTCTGTATACAGTTGCCTGGTTTCACTAGCCTGCTCTTGTGACTGTTGGTCTAGCTTAATCTGTAGAAGGGCATGATCCCTATTTAACAGACACAAATCCCCTTGTGCTTTTATTAGCTGTGTCCTAAAATTAATACACTGCTGCTCTAACTCTTGGTGTTGATCTATTGGGACGCTATCTTTATACTTCAATGTTAATTCTTCTAGTTGTTTAGCATTGTGATCCCTTTCATTCCTTATCTGAGCTACTTCTTTATTCTGGCGACACACAATAGTCTGATTATACTGCCACAGCCCTTGCAATGCGTTTGCAAAGATTTCCTTTTCATTTTTTACTCCCTCATTATGGAGCGACACTTGCTGAGTAAAATACAATTGTGCCTGTTGATCATCAGGCACTGGTTCATATGCTTCCCCCTTTAGGTGTTTTCCTAGAAAACAGCCTATTATGGTTTCCATACTCATTCTTCTTATCTTTTTCTTGCCTGCCTAGCCTTTACAGCCGGGTGCACCCATGCATGCACTGGTGCCCTGGTCTGTCTAGCTATGTCTTATGGCTCCCTTGTGAGGTCCAGCTTGCAAGTCCCAGCACCTTCACTTACCTACTCTGCCCCATGAGTTCCTACAGAGTTAAGCATTACTTTTTATTTTAAACAATTTGAGAAGCATACAAAGCATACATCACCTGATTGTCAAGTGGCTGTGACTGTCTGTGTGTACCTTCTTCTCTCGCTTAAAGCCAGCAGCACCACGTCTCCGAGCGTCGTCACCTTCTTATTGGGGCTCGCAGACTAACCGACCAGTAGTTAGGTGGCCTCCTCACATGCAGCACCAGTGATCCGAGTCTTTAAGGCACCAATTGTAGCGTTGAGAAAAAATTACAGTTAGTAAATTATCTATTACAAATACTTAGAAAGGAGATGAACGGAGACGAGACTGAAGGTGGAAGAATTTAATGATTATAACAATAATCACAGTGAGAGATTACAAGTGGTACATCCTTCATTCTTCAAAATAACAGTGTGTGCTGGCTTGCTTATATAGTGGAAGACAGCATCATCATTTCCTATGGAGTTCTATGATTGGTTCAAAACAAGTACAAACATCAACTTAAAAGGCAATACTCCTTTAGTATATGTATGAGCTCATCCTTGGTCAGCACAAGTATAGATAGTGTACATTTTATTATTATATATGGCTAACAACAACTGTCACTGCCAGTTACCAAAGTCTAGGAGGAAGAAATAGGTTTGGACTTAGGAATGTGCATACAAGCATTTTGGTCTGTCCTGATAATGACAAACACTAAAGATAGTCAGAAGGGTAATTTGGACTCTATCCTGTATTTCTGCTTTGCAATCACATAAGACACCTGTTTGTTATTATTCACACGGTCAGCACAAATATCAAAAGGCACTTTAATATTGCAACTTGTGGCTTAGTTTGTCTTGTGGCTTTACAAGTTTTATATGATCCAATTATAAAGGCCAACATTAGTTACACAAACATTATGTTTTAGACCAAAATGAGGTTAGCCTGAAATATAGGGACACACTTCTTTATCCCTTGTTACAAACAGGACAAGGGGAATTGTGGTTGTGGGGTGAAATAGAACCTGGTGATCCAAGCTCAGTTCCAGGGAAATATAAACAAAGCTACAGGGGAGTAGTTGTTTGAATTTGTATTTCCATGTACTGGGAGAAACTGTGAGAAGGGTGTGTTTTTTTTTCCTGTTCTTTCTTTACAGGACAGTGCTGCAGGAAATGAGCATTTTGGAAAGGCAGTTGTGTGTTGCAGGGTACACTGTGAAACAGGGTATTCTTTTTTCTTGACAGTATACTGTGCAGCTGCATCTGTGGTACGGGGTGTCTGGTAATTTTACAAACTGCTTAAATGGGGATATAGAGCTTTAACATTTTAGCCTGCAGAAAGTGCTAGTCAATAGTAGCAGAGACACTTTTGAATTGTTTCTCCATTGTTACAGATTAGTTTTCCTCCTTAGTGGTTGGGCCGGCTCTACCCACTGCCGACTTGTCTGCCTTTATAGGTGGGTGATCCAGAAACAAGGACTATGTCCTGATTAAGAGGAGGGCAGAAGAGACTGCATCCACATCACAAAGCCAAATAACACTCAGGGGTCAGATTTCAGTCTTACAAAGTAGTGGAGTACAAGTAAGGGCAGATTAAATGGTATAGGGGAGGGGGGGAGAGAGAGAGAGATGGGTGAGGGGAAAAACAATTTAGAGGGTGTAACTAAAGACTGTTAAAGAGTAGGTGATAGCAAACATGATGGGAGGGGTGCAGTGCAGTTGCTGTGGAGTGGCAGTCTTCAGGGAGACATTTTGGAGGCTGCGATGCTGCCCTATCTGCAGGCACCTCTGCATTGAGGGAGGAGGTCGCCTGTCTCTGGGCCAAGTTGGCTAGGTTACTGGAGACCTTCACCCCCACACAGAGGCCACCGGGTCCACAACCTGAACCTCAAAGGATGTCCAGGAGGAAAAGGAGTGGTTGGACCATGGTGGGCTCAGGGAGAGTGAAGGAGGTATGCAGCACATCCCCCAACCAGTCCTAAGTAATTTCTGTGCTGTCTTGGAGGAGTGGAGTAGCCCCACAAGGGCACCCAAAGCTGAGACCAAGGAGGATGGGTGGGTCTTCCATGATGGATCCCCAGGGAAGGGGAAAGAGGATTTCTCAGGGGGAGGAAACTACTGGTGGGGGATTCAGTTGTCCGGGGTGTGAAGTTAGGGGAACCTAATGGGGACAGGGAGGTCAGGTGCCTTCCAGGAAGCACTGCATGGAGGGATAGGAAGTGGATCCATAGGATCACAAGGGCAATAATAAGGAGGGAGGAACTGGATGTCATTATCCACCTGGGGACAAATAACCTGGCGGCGGACATGGTGGAGATGGTTAGAATCCAGGAGGATTTCAGGAAGTTGAGGGGGGTCTAAAGCAGATAGCACACTCCGTCTCCTTCTCAGAGGTGCTACTTGTCCATGGCAAGGGGGAGGCTAAGTCACTCCACATCCAAAAATTCAACTCCTGGTTGAAGGAATGGTGTTGAAAGAAGGGGTTTGACTTCATGGGGGACTGTGGCCCCATGTGGAGGGATGCAAGCCTGTATAAGGATGACAGCCTGCATCCATTCGAGAACTGGAACTTAGTCCTGAATAAGAAGTTTGAATGCTTCAGCAGCGAGCATTTAAACTGTCTGGGGGGGACCAGGATGGTCAGGGGGCTTAGTATCAGCCCCCCACTGGCACATGCAGGTAAATGAGATGGTAGAAGGGACAACTGAATCAAGCAGAAAGAGAGAAGCAGAGGAAGCAGGCAGAAAGAGGGACGAAGAGGAATCAAGGCCACATAAGAAAGATAACTGGGGTGGGGGGGAAAAAGGAGAGCTAAAACGGAAGTTGAGGGAGGATAGGCTGCAAAACATGGAAGGCCATGGTGTCAAATGCCCACAGCCTGGTAAATAAAATCCCAGACCTAGAGGCCTTGTTAGTGGAGGCAGACCTGGACATAACAGCAATAAGAGACATGGGGCAGTGCTAATCATGGGTGGGACATTATTGTACTGGAAGGGAGGGTAAAAAAGGTGGGGGGTTGCCCTGTATGACTGAGAGGGTATAAAGGCAACAGAGGTGCAGGGTAGATGGAGAGGCCGAGGCACTGTGGGTCACCCTTAAGCTGGACAATGGCACAGCAATACACACAGGGGTGATCTACAGACCTCTGGCACACAGAGAGGAAATGGACAGGGAACTAGTGGATGAAATACATGAGATGGCATCTAAAGGTGAAGTTCTGCTGCTGGGGGATTTCAATATGCCGGACATGGATTGGACCACTCAGGCAACTGCTTCAGCCAGAAGCAGATTGATCCTAGATTTTCTACAGGGGGCAGGTCTCAGGCAGCTAGTGCTTGATCCTACCAGAGACGGGGCAATTCTGGACCTGGTATTGACCAATGGGGACAGAGTTGTAGAAGTCCGGGTAGAAGGACAGCTGGGGTCAAGCAACCACCACATAGTGTGGTTTAGCATGGAGACAGGGACTTAATTGAGCCACACAATGGTGAAGGTTTTAAATGTCTGGAGGGCAGACTTCACTGAAATGGGGAGATATATCAGAGTAGCCCTGGAGAAGGAGGAGGTGGAGGGGGTTGAAGAGCAGTGGGGGCAACTAAAAGGAGCCATAATAGAAGTGACAAACCAATGCATCAGGTTGATGTCCAAAGGGAGGAGGAGGAGGAAGACACTATGGTTCTCTAAAGAGGTGGCAGACAAAGTAAGGGCTAAAAGGATGAGTTTCAGAAAGTATAAGGGAACCCATAGGGAGGAAGACATGTGTACCGTGAGTGTCTAAGGGAAGCAGGGAAGGCTGTTAGGAGTGCAAAGGCATGGACTGAGGAGGGATTAGCACAGATGGTGAAGAAAGGGGACAAGACATTCTATAGGTACATCAACAAAAGAAAAACCAGGGGAAGGATTGTAAGGCTCAAAGGGGATATAGGAGAGAGACCTAGACAAGGTGGAAATACTGAATAAATATTTTTGTTCAGTATTCACTGAAGAGGGGGAGTGTCAGGGACCATAGCTGGGCAACAGATGCATGGGAGGGGGAGTGGTGGACACCAGTCCATTCACAGTGGAGAGAGTCCTGGAGGAGCTCACAAAACTGAAGGTGGACAAAGCTATGGGGCCAGATGGCATATACCCGAATCAATTAATCAATCTTTATTTAACCAGGTGAAGCATCATTGAGAAGAACTCATTTACAAGATGGGCCTGGGCATTTACATATATGAGTACAGGGCAGAGATAAATACAGTGTTACAACTAGAAGAAGTACATACAGTATAGCGATCATGAATTATCAAAATGAAGGGTGCACTTTTTAGGAATAATAAGGTACATATTGAACAGCAAAAAAACTATATACAATAGCTGAGACTGGTAACCCAAGGCAACGGGAAGGGGTCAGGAGGTGGAGTATAAAGAACCAGGTGGCAACCAGAGAGGGCAGGAAACAGCCAGGGGGGCAAGGAAGGAAGGTAAAGTGGTGCAATTGGGAAGGAAGCTACACAGTTGAGGGGAAATCATGGTAATGCTGTAACAAATAGTAAAACGGTTCAACAAGGAAATAAGGGAGGAAAGCTTGAATGGAGAGTACTTAAACCTACGGTAGGTATGGGAGAAGTGCCATTAGTGCAGGCAGCTACAGCTTTCTTTAAAGGAGCATTAATATAGGAATTTGAAGAAGCTCAGTTTCACAGGAATTTCCAACTTGAGGGTTTTCTGTATGGTGTTCCAAATAACAGGGAGTACGTGACTTATAGTAGATTTGCCATAACTAGTTCTCACCTTAGGTATAAACAGAGAGATATATGAAAGGCTTCTCAATGGGTAAGTTCCAGCCTTACAGGAGAACAGGCAACTCACAGTATACTGCGGTAGCGTATTAGTGATGGCTCTTCATGTGCAGAGCACTGTGTTCTTTTGTCGTCTGAAACTTAGGGACCTCCATCCTACCTTGGTATAAACCTCGCAGTGATGGGTGGCATAGGGGAGACCAGTTATGAATCGAATAGCTCGGTGGTAGAGAATATCCAGTTTGGAGAGGGAGAATTTTGGTCCTTGGCCATACAGAAAGTCAGCATAATCTAGAAGAGGCATGAATGTTGTCTGAACCAACCTGGTTTTAGCACCTAGTGTAAGTAGATTTTTCATTTGGTAGAAAATACCAAGTCTCTTTTCAACTTTTTAGAGAGTTCATCGATATGATGAACAAAGGACAAATTATGGTCTAACCAAAACACAAGGTATTTAAATTTCTCAACGAACTCCAGCGGTTCACCCAGAAGTGTTAATACATGAGGGGCAGACCCAGAGAGACTATTTAGTTGCGAGGGTAGATGGAACAATTCGCATGGCCTTAGTCTTTTTTGCATTTAGGAGGCGCTTTAATTGTAGAAGATTTTTCTGTAAATGGTCAAAGTCTTTTTGGAGGTCACTGCAGGCAAGTTCCAGTGTAGGCCTAGCAATGTACAATACAGTACCGTCAGCAAATAAGTGGATGTTAGCTGTGGTGATACCAGTATTAATGTAATTAATATAAATCACAAATAGTGGACCTAGAATGGACCCTTGAGTAACACCCCTTAATAGGGTTTTTTTGAGGGGAAAGGCCCCCTCAGCCTCAACCAGCTGTTGACATTCGGTGAGGTAGTTAGTAAACCAGTTCTAGGCCAATTGATCCACACCAATATTTCTTGGTGCACACAGGAGTATGCCATGATCCACTGTGTCAAATGCTTTGCTCAGATCGAGAAACAAGGCACACACAAAAAAGTTTTATCCAAGGCAATCTGCCGATCATTAGTAACCTTAGCTAACGCAGATACAGTGCTGTGGTGAGGTCTAAAGCCTGACTAGACTGGATTTAGCAGGGTAAAAGTCTCTAGGTAACACCTACGTTGCTCATTTACCACTTTTTCCAGAAGTTTGGATCGGATAGGCAACAGTGATATTAGTCAGTAGTTGTTTAGATCACTGGGGTCCCAGGATTTAAATAGGGGAATTACATGAGTTGTCTTCCAGACCAAGGGACATATTAAACATGTGTGTAATTGGGGGTGACAGAATGTAGTAACCCAGCTTTAAATAGTATGGTTCAATATTGTCAGCGCCTACCTACTTTCTAGTGTCTACATTCAGCAGAAGTTCCTCAACTTGTTTCAGTGTGACTAGTGTGAATGGGAATACTCTTTCAGGGAAAGGACTAGCCCAAATATGGCCTGTCAGGTCATTGCTGCTTAGTTGTACCTGAAGATTGGATGCTGGTGAGGTGTCAAATGCTAAACCAGCTGTCGCAGAGTGGTTGTTGATAAGCTGAAGAATCTCATTTTTATCCATAGTGGAGACACCACTAGATGTAATTTTCTGGGATAACGTGCTGGGTGGGCAAGATCCTTCTATGTCCCTAAGCGTTTTCCAAAATTTGTCCATGCAGTTTGATGTAGATTCAAGTTCAGCGTGGAAGTAATTGGCTTTCTCAGTCCTGATTAGCTTAGTATACAGATTTCTTGCAGTTCTAAGTGCTGCCCAATCCACTGGATGCTTGGATTTTCTCACCCTTTTCCATAAAGTATCCCTGTTTACCATTGCAGTTTTTAGGTTAGTAGTGAACCATGGACAAGATGTCCTTTTGGTGCATATTTTAAGCAATGGAGCATGTCTGTTTAGAGCATCGAGAACTATAGATTGGAAAATCTCATATGCTTTGACTATGGTGCTGGCCAAATAGAAGTTTTGCCAGTTAGAGTATTGAAGATCAGAGAGAAAGGTGTTTGGGTCAGAGTTCCGGCAACTTCTCGTGAAGACGAACCTAGTTGTAGATATCAGTTTAGGGGCAGAACTCACACATGCAATGGTGCAATGGTCGCTAAGGTCATTAAAAAGAGTGTGCCAGAATGGGTTATAAGGTGAGGTTTGTTCACTAGGATTAGGTCCAGTAGTGTACTGTTCAGAGGATTTTTTTTGGTTTGGCCAAGTAGGTTCCTGAATAAGCTGGGTAAGCCCAAGCATATCACAGACTTCCTTCAGTGGCTTGGAGGTAGCTGAAAGCCAGTCCATGTTGAAGTCACCCATAATGATTAATTCTGAGGATAATGTAGGTAATGTCTCACACAAGTAGTTCAGGATTTTATGCCCCGGTGAGGGAGGCCTGTAACATCCAATAATATGAAGGGGGTTGACTGATGAAGCTGAACTTTTATCATGACACATTTGTTTTCCTTTGACAATGAGGTGGACTTGATTAGGGAAGATGTAAATTTGTCGGCAATATAAATGACTACCCCCTCCCCCCCCCCAAATCTGTCTATCCACTCTAAAAATGTTATAGAATGGTATATTGATCTCGTGATCCTGGATTGTGGGTTTCAGCCATGATTCGGTAACCACCAAGATATCTGGTTGAGTATGGCAGCTCCAGGATTGAATAGCATCAGAATGCTTTAGCAAGCTACATGCATTAATATGTAAGAGACTCATACCCCTTAAGTTAGCCAATTCAGTAGGAGCTGAAATAGGAAGAATAGGGCCAGGGTTTAAATCGACTTTACCTGTGCAAATTAGCAGTAGAAGAAAAAGCTTTTTATGGCATTTACTAGTAATTTTAGTAGATGTGTTCTTCTCTTATAGTGTGCACTGGCACCACATTGTAACTGGTGAGTGCTAGGCCCAAAAATGCCCACAGATGCAACTAGCAACACCTTGGCAGAGATACTGCAACTGTGCAATTTGCTTTGGGTAGGAAGTACTTGTTTGGAGAAGTTTCCATGGTATGTAGAACAAGTGCCATGAGGCACATAATGATAGGAGTTTTCATCAAAGATGAGCAAAATAACTGATTCAGTGATATCAGGACAGGGTGTGTTCATAGTAGAATTAATAGTAGTTGATGTTTTCAGAGGTGCAAGACAGGGTAACTGAGTAAAAAAGTATTGCTACTATGAATCAATAAAACAAGCTCTTGGAAGACATTTTGTACGTATCAGCAAGTTAATCCAGCAGGGCACAGTAGGCTAGATGGAGGGAATGGCCGCATCTGGAGAAAAAGAGAGCAGGGTCCAGACAGGAACACAGCCGGAAGGAAGCGCAGTCAACAGGAGCACAGAATAATTATATAGGTTGCATTCATACAGTATGGCTAGGTCAGAGTCGGATGCAAGTCCTACGGGAGGCAGACAGTCAAGAAGATGGTAAGAGCTTGAAGTTAAGGAAGGATATGCAGACTCTGCAGAATTGAGAGCTATCCAGTTAGGACTACAGTAAAAGAGAAGCACAGCTTACAGCAGCTGAAAGTTCAAAATGCAACTTTGTAGTGTTTTAGTGATAGTAGCTTACCATTAATAGGAAATAACAACCATTGGAGGAGGCAGCAGTGAATCTAGCCAATAAGGTAAAGGGGGATGAACTGAAGGAATGGCTTAGGGGGATTTAATAGAGGTCAGTGTGGGCAGGAGAAAATATAGAGAGAGACTTAATTTCCAGAGGAAAAAAAGCTGTAGACGAGACCTGTCTCAGCTTCAGGTAGCTGGAAGCACTTGTCCAGTAACGTTGCCTGAGTTTTGTGAGCAGACCAATCAGAAGGTCCATGTCCTCTCGCAGGGCCAATCAAGGCAAAAGCCATAACCAGGGCTCAGTCCAGTGCTGGATCCAAGTAGGAGGCCTACCATGTGGGCTGTTTGGCGGTGTGGACGTTGGCTGGAGAGCACCGCCTCCTGGGAGCAAAGGAGCTGCTTCTGACTCAAAAGCACCCACCTGGGGCAGGAATCTGTGGGTGAAGAACAGTAAAGGGCCAGTTAAATTTAGGAGCAGGCAAGCTGTAATCAGTGGGTGGGGGAGGTGGACAAAATGCACAAGCAGGCGGGGTCAGAAGGAAGAGACAGCAGTGGGGGTTATAAGTGAGACAATACAGGGAGAGAGTAGGGTGGGGCAGGAGGGGTTGGGGGATGCCTCTAGTAGTGAGGCAGAAGGCAGAGAGAGAGTGAATTGCAAGGGGGAATGCAGTAGTAGAAGGGTACATCAGTCTTGCAAACAAATCTAAAGGTTCAGTACATTTACTAAAAAGACTATCACTCTAAGGCTAACTAGAAAATCATGCAGCAAAAATACAAGTAAACAGGAATATAATTTCAAGCATGGCATTTTAGCAACAGTTAAATAAATAGCCAGCAATTACATACAGTTTTAAGCCAGAGGCATTCCTAGGCAAGGTTTTAACAGGGCTACTAGACACAATTGCATGATCACAGCTCTAGACAGAGAAAATAGAGACAGACTGAATTTCCAGAGGGAAAAAAGCCATAGACAAGACCTGGCTCAGCTTCAGGCTGCTGGAAGCACTTGTCCAATAGCGTTGCCTGGATTTTGCGAGCAGACCAATCAGAAGGTCCATGTCCGCTCACAGGGCCAATCAAGGCAAAAGCTATAACCGGGGCTCAGTCCGGTGCAGGATCTGAGTAGGAGGCCTACCTTGTGGGCTGCTTGGCGGTGTGTATGTATTGAGGGAGCTGCGAAGAGAACTAGCAGCACCTCTGGCAGCCATGTTCACTGAGTCACTCAACACAGAAGTGGTTCCAGAGGACTAGAAGAGGGCACAAGTAGTCCCTCTACACAAAAGCGGCAGTACAGAATGTGATGGGGTTGAATAAGGCCCTGTCCCATTTGTTATGCAGAAAGAGTTAGAAAAGGAGAGGATAGAACAGATCCTTGCATTTGTCTCTTGTCTGTCCGGTTGTGCAACCAACATTTCCTGTGAGAACTAGGAACTGATCACTCAGACAGTCTCGCAATTCTCTGCCTTCCCCTGCTATTTCTTTTTTTTTAATATGATTTTTATTGAAAAATCAAGACAACACATGAAGCAGGTTACAATGCTAATATCCAGTATGAGAAAATCAAACAATGCATCAAGAATTTGTAGTTGGCTTTGATACATGTAGTCATACATGGGTACCAAGGCAAAGTCATGTGATTCCTTCAAACAGAGTATGTTATTTACATAGTAAACATTCCTGCAGAACTCATCTATCCCAGCTGAAATCCCTTTATATTCAGTGCTGTTTGTTCCCCAGAGGGAGGTCCAGTAGGGACCAGTCTCACCTCAAAGGACAAAATCCTGATCAATGTCAAGCATATATTGGATACATCTTTGCCATTTGGTTGGGCTTGTTGTTAACTTATCCTGAATGGCCATCGTTAAACTCTCCATTTGATAAATTCCTAAACAATTAAGCGACAGTCAGCTACCGTTGTTATAACTTTGGTATTCATTTACATATGATAGCCTTTTTGGCTGCTAACAGGTAAATGAGCAAGAGGGTCTTATTCCAAGAGGGGGGAAGTGGTCCAGGTAGATAGTTATTTCTGCAGTAAGATCTATTTTTTCCCCCAAGCATTCCTGCAATTTCAACTCAAGCGAGCACCAAAACGGCATTAGTAATGGACAGTTCAAAAAAATGTGTCCCAGATCTGCCAATGTACATTTACAAACTCTCCAGCAACAACCAAAGCTGTCAGGTGGGTATTTCACCAGTATTGCAGGGGAATGGAAAAACTTGTTCTGATATTTCCAGGCAAATTCCTGCCAAAGATGAGGATATAAATCGAACTGCTGTTAGAGTTGCCTTTGCCCAGGAGACGTTCAGGACCCCTAGTTCTAAGTCCCTATTCCGCCCCTCTACTGTTGAGGCAGTGCTGTCCCCCAGAACCTCCTGCAGGATTTTGTATATTAATCCAGTTAAGTGTCCCCATGTATTACCTGTGAGGAAGTCTAGAAATATCTTTAGAAATGGGGCATAGGAGAGGGGAGTTTAGGGGTGATGATGTGTTGTTGGAGAATGTAGTTCCTGACTTGGACGTATCAAAAGAAGTCCCCCTGTCTCAGCCCAAAATCTTTTTGTATTGTTTCGGACAATAAAATGCCGTACTGACTCAAAAACCGATATACTGTACATAGGTAAGTCCCAGACTCTGCCATCCAGCAAGTGCGAGGTCGGTTTGGTCTGGCACAAAGTGATCATCCACTGTAAGCATCCTACAAGTCATGTTGTTCAGTGGTGCTCACAGCAAACACAGATCCAGTGCCCTAACCATCAGGAACTCCTCTGACATCCCACTTGAACAAATTCAACATTTCAAGTATCTAAGGGTAACCGTGGATAGTTCACTATCATATGTCCAGCATGTTGAGAATGTTGTCAGGTCTGTCAGTATCAAGTTAGGGTTATTCCATAGACATAAACACAATCTAATGTCTAAAAGCCCTTATACTAGCTATCTATAGCTCCATAGTATCCATTGTTGACTATGGTCTGGTTATCTATGGCTCAGCTTCCACCGCTACCCTCCGCAGAATATCAGTGGCACTCAATAAAGCATGCTAACTTCTTACTGGAGCAGCATGCCTTACCCACACAAGTGAACTGTATGCACAAACAGGTTGGCTTCAGCTAAATGGGAGGATTCACGATCAAAGCTGCTTACTAACTAGAAAGGCACTTCTCGGGCTGCTGCCTTCTGGCATTACAAACTTGCTCAACTCCTCTTGCAGCTCCCAGCACACATGTAGCTCAGTCAACCAACTCTTCTCTGTCCCAAGATGCTAGACTACACCAGGGCAATGATCGTTTGCATATAGTGCACCACTATGGTTTAATGCACTGCCCAGTGATATCTCTTATTACCAAAATTGGGACAATTTAAAGGCACTCTTCATCAGCATCTTACAGCTAACAGTTCCTGTGACTGTATCAATTGACATGGCACTGCCTCAGCAGTATTGACACATCCTTGTGTACCTACTTCTCCCCCCTTTCTCTGCAAATGACCACTTTCACCCTAACCGCTCTGCCCTATTTCCTGCCTCCTTCCCCGATCCTTCTTTCACCCCACCCTTCTCATCCTCCACCTTCTTTCCACTGTTTATCTTTACTTACCTGAACTTTTGTTCACCCAAATCTACCTATACCTATTTGACAAAGCACCTTGGGTTGCCTCCTTTTATTAGGTTATTTTTGATTTCCTACCAATTCATAGTTTTAATTTTGGTTGCAGTGTTATTGTCATTTTAAGTACTTTGTCAAAATGTTGTGTAATATCATCCATTGTATGTCTTTCACCCTTCCCACTGACGTGAAACCTTTGTAAAAGAGCTGTTATGTGCTCAAAGGTGTTGTAATCCGAGAATGAATAAAATTAAAAAAGTACAACAAAAGAAAGGTTGCTTAAACTTAGGGTACCTCCTTAGTGTATACCACACCCTCAGAATATTGGCTGTAATTGGGGTAAAGTTCTTCAGAGGGAGGGATCTCCCCTCAGAAGCAAATAGGACCTTTTTCTATATCATGTAAGTCATTAATTTTAAATTCTATTGTTTTCCATGGAGCTTTGAATGATGTTGACAGCCAAAGAAAAAGCACCCTCAGGAAAGCTGCCCTCATGTAAATTTCCAGGTTCGGTAAATTCACTCTGCCCTGGGCTAAGGATAGCTGCAAAATTGAGAGGTGGATTCTGGGGCGCTGACCCCCCCCCCTTGTGAAATTTAACATAAGCCTGTCCATTATGATGCTTGGCCAGCTGGTTATGATTGTTGTATGATGTTTGTAACATAAAAATATGTGCTTCCATAGGTGCCCCCCCCCCCCAGGTTTCAGTGAAGCCAGGATGTAACTGACCAGAGGATGTGAGAATTGGCCACATCAAGGTGTCAGCAGTGTCAAGTGACCTGAAACCAGGAGGTAATTAAAAGACCAGAGAGACTTAACAAAGGGTCTCCTGTTTTTCTGTCTTAAATAGAACTGACCCAGCTGCCAGGATATAGGGCTTGTAGAGTTTTAAGATTCCTATAGGAAGAACATTTTATATCAGCCTAGTGTTAAAAGTTGTAAAACCCTGTGATCTGCCTTGGTAACAGCAAAACCACAGAAGATCAAAGAGAACATTTAAGGAGTCATATTTAGGAAGTGCTTTTCCATCTGATGTAACATTATTTAACATACCTTATGCTACAAAATCACGTTTGGAATTTTTAATTCTAAAAAGAAGGAGCTAGATGACTCACCAAGGGGGTGGGGAGATGGGGTTGAAATGTATCCTTGTAACTGGGGAATTTGTGTCATACTATCTTGGGGCTCTAGACAGGCACAGCTGTCTGATATAACTAAAGGCATTTCTAGAGGTAATAATACATTAGATAGAAAAAGTCAATGTATTGTGGTAGGAGTTTGTGTTTTGTACTTTGCCCTTGTTCTTTTATGTGATTGTATGCCATTTGATATATTGTTCTGTGTTTACATTTTTCATATTTTTTTTTATATTTTAGTAAAATCTTTTATTTGAAAGACTGCCTGGGGTGTCTGACAGTTCTTTATTTTTTTTGGCATGTGACGTATAGATGGTTAAGTTTGGCTGTTGTTCAAAAGTGTGATGGTGTTACCAAACTAGAAAAAGGTAAGAATATACCTAAGGTCTTTTACAGAGTTTTAAGGGTTCATTTTGGAAGCCTGGCTTGGTGCCCCTGGTGAAAGATTGTACCTCAATTCCCGAAGAGGGTACGTATCTGAGCCTGTACATTTGAGTACGCTAGCACAAGGTTCACAGTTTGAATACCCCCAGAACTTGAGACTAAAGGTGATTCAGACCCAAAAGTAGACAGGAGGATTACCCTGTCTGTTACCTGTTCACGTTACTGCGCTCAGATGTTGGCACTGTGGGAGCAGAGGACCTGACCTGCTGAGTGTGTTTGTGACAGATTTGGTTAGCACTGGTGCGATAAAATTGGTAACACAAGCTTTAACTGTTCAGTGTGTCAGCTTAATACTGTACAGTTCACTTGCAAAATAAGGCAGTGATTTATTTTCAAAAAAGGAAACAGAACTATATCATTTTGCTTACAGTCAAGTTCCTACCTGTTTTATTTTTTTTTTCTAAAGTGCAAGTTAGAGTAGCCTTAGTTAGGGAAGAAGATGGCTTGCAACTACTGTGGGTACACTGCAGACTACTTGAGGCAGTTGTACCAGGACAGGGGAGTCCCGCACAAGGCGAGAGCCACCAAGCAGAACCTCTTGGATGCCCTGATGGCAGCAGATGCCAAGAGCATTGAGTCACAGACTGTGACTGTAAAGGACCAAACCTTGGGCATGGAGCGGCCAGCGGCCAGTGCAATGTCCAGATCCAGTGAGGAGGGCAGCAAGGCCAGTGCCAGCGAAGGGCCACAGCAGCAGGGGAAGGTCACCAGCATTCTGGAGCCAGAAGCAATCAGGCTGCAGATTGAGTTGTGCAGAATGGAGCAGGAGTTCCAGAGAGGAGATGGGTCGGATCCTGCGCTCCCACCATAACGTGGATCCTGCTGTACTCTGTAGATGGCAGAATGGAAGCACAGGGAGCGAAGGACCCTGCGCTCCCTCTGTAATATATGGATACTATTGTACTATCTCAGTGAAGGGATGGGATTGGACCCTGCACTCCCACAATAACATATGGATACTGTTATACTATTCCAATGGAGGGATAGGGGACCCTGCGCTCCTACAATAAAATGAGGATACTATTATGCTACCTCAAAAAGTAAGGAAATTAGTTTCAAAAACTTTGTAAATGCATCAGTTAGGGTTGAAGCAACAAAAGTAGGGAAATGAGACATAGAAACATAGACTTTGATGGCAGATAAGGACCACTTGGCCCACCCAGTCTGCCCATTTCCCTACCTACTGGATAAGCTGCAGATTCTAGTTAACCAACAGCCTACTTCCTGCAACCCCCACTATAATTGCCTTATGTCTGTCCCATGCATGTTTGAATTCCACCACTGTTTTAGACCCCACAACCTCTCCAGGAAGGCGGTTCCATGTGTCCACCACTCTCTTCATGAAAAAAATTTCCTCACATTACCCCTGAGCCATCCCCCCTCTAACTTTCAATTGTACCCCCTTGTTCGTACACATCCCTTTTTCTGAAAGATGCTACTCTCCTGGACTTTGTTGATTCCCTTGAGGTACTTAAAAGTTTCTGTTATGTCCCTCCTTTCATCAAGGGTATACATATTAAGCTCTCTCAGTCTCTGTTCATATGGTTTCTGATATAGACCCTGCACCATTTTAGTTGCCCTCCTCTGGACTGCTTCCATCCTGTCTATGACCTTGCCTAGATGAGGTGTCCAAAACTGCACGCAGTACTCCAGATGGGGTCTCACCAACTGTCTGTACAGAGGGGTAACCACTTCCCTTTTTCTACTTGTCAAGTCCCTACCACCCCTCCATCCAACCTCACCAGGCCACCCCACACCCATCCTCCACAGACCAACAGGGTGTGCCTAGGGGTTGTTGGGCCTAACTCTCACCCCATTCTCCTGTACTGTACCACGTCAGATTTCTTACACATGGAATGGGGTGAGAGTTAGGCTCAACAACCCCAAGGCACACCCTGATGCCTGTTGGTCAATGGAGGGTGGGTGTAGGGTGGGCTGGTGGGATTGGATGAGAGGATATTAGGGGTTCAACCCTAACATCCCATTTCCTTACTTTTCTCACTTCCGCATTTACTGATGCATTAATGACGTTTTTGCAACATATATACCTGCCCGAAGCACAAGGTACAGCACTAAGCCAGTGCCCCATACTGAAACACTCTTCAAAGGTAGAGAAGTATGTCCCACTACTTGTCCACAAGTTATCAATGCAGTGAGTTGTAACTTTATGCAGGGCCCTGCATGAAAAAAAGGAGATCACATCTGACCTTGTGTCCTTGGGAAACAGTGCAGACATTACCCCAAAACTGATTGTCCAAGACTCCGGAGACCCAAAACCCTAATGTTTTTACCTTTTGCTGCTTGGGTAGTGGAGGTGGGGATTTAACCCTAATACCACATTTTCATACTTTTATGGTATTAACCATCAAGTTATTTATTTATTTAACAGTTGGTAACCAGAAAACGCACACTGAGCTGAGAGTCATTTACAGGTGTGAACCAGGGATGAGGGGATAACAACATCCAAAACTGATGACATGCACAATGCTCCAAATAACGATACAAGAGCAGTATGACACAATAATTCAATATAATAAGCATGGAATTGCAACAAATTAACATATCAAAATAAAGCAGAATGCCAAGTGCTTGGAAACCAGGAAAATATCTTGTGGTAACAAAAGTAGAACCATGCTCTGTAGTGGTTTAATGTGCATGTAACATGGCAAGTGCAAAAACAAGGAGTTATGCTTTATAAGAGAGTGTAACATGACATCCTATATTAGCAAGTACGATAAAACAGAAATACAGACACTGATAGAGTGGAATCATCTCAGTTTTTCTGCTGTGTTTTGCTGTTTGGGATTTGGCTGCTGTGCGTTATGGGAAATACATATATTTAACTGCAGACTGTATATTGCGGGTGCAAAGGTGAACAGTCATTCAATTACTGATTACATGCAGATATGATCAATAGTTCAGAATATGTGTTCATTTTGGCTGACTTACTTTTGTGAACTGTGGAATCATTTTCCATTCTGCTGTGTTTGCTGTTTGGGATTTGGCTGTGGTGCATTATGGGAAAGGTATAAATTTAACTGCATTTTGTATATTGTGGGTGCAATGGTGAAAAGTCATTCAATTACTGATTACATGTAAATGTGAGCAACAGTTCAGAATATGTGTTCATTTTGACTGACTTACTTTTGTGAACTGTGGAATCATCACCATTTTTCTGCTGTGTTTGCTGTTTGGGATTTGGCTGCTGTGTATTATGGGAAATGCATTTATTAAAGTGCACAGGAGATTTCAGCTCTGGTATTTCTTCCTGCAATTCCCATGGCAGGTCAACAGATGGCTGTGAAACAATGCTAGCAGCACAGCACTGTTCTACAACCATATTTAGATCAATTTCCAAATGTACTGAACTGAGCCACTTGAGGGAAAACACTTTTAAAAACCAAGTAACAAAAAAGAGCCCACATAGTTTACAGACTGGCGCTGCCTGTTTTATTTGTGAAACAGGTCCTTTAAGCTTGCTGACAGGGAATACTAGACTGTGAGGTCCCTAGATGACATCAGCAGCAGCTCTTCACTGACACATGCTTTTTTTAACAGATCGTGAAATCAGTGTTACAAAATGGCTAATAACTTTAAAGTGATTTTGTGAGCTTTGCCATAGCAAATGGGATTAGTAAACCATAGTAACCTGTAGGAGTTGTGATTCAATCTCCTACCATTTAAACTTCCAAACAGTGCTGTTTTCCATTAAATAAATGCTTTTATTTCTGTGCTCTGCTTCATTTGCATAACCCTCCATTTTTTCCCTTAGTGCTGCAACCCCCAAGTGTGACATCATGTAAGGGAAACAAAGTTTATAAGTACTCTTTTGGAACAGAGACCTCTGTTTGTCAGTCTTGGTATTGCAGACATCTACACTAGCGACATGGGAGACTACATCTCTCAGTAAAGCAATCTTGTCAGCTAGATACTATATGCACAATGCCTTGTTTGGAAAATAAACATATGAGAGCTTTTATTGTTCAAGCCACTACAAAGGCTTAAGACTCGCAGTAAAAGAATTGGAAAACAATGTCTTATTGTACCCACAATGCCTTGCTACATACATCTACATATTAGGTGCAGTCACCACTACCAAAATAAGGGAGTGCACCACTGAGTAACTAACATTTACATCAACATGATAATTTACCCAGAATTCCTTGGTGCTGTATGTAAAACATTGACAGTTCTCTTGCATGACATCATTCTGGGGGTGGGTGACCGGAGACAGAAAACTGGATGACACAATGCTGATAAAACGTAAATAAAAATGACTATGACAGATGTCTTTTACAAAACAAATTGCAGTTTCAGCATTTGAAGCATGGGTGGAAATGGCATAGTATGTGAAAAAGGCATCTGTGAAAGCTCATAAAATCACTTTAAAATGCAATAAAATAGCAATCTCATCGTATGGGATTTACTGGGCATATGCTTATTCTAATTCTGCAATGTATCACTTTTGGCCAGATCATGTCAGTTGGTTTTTAAGCATATTTAGGTCCCCCTTTTCTACTGGCCATTACGTAACTGAAGATTTGACTGGGCTGAGTAGGGGGAATGTCCCCGGTGTCCTGGCCAAATTTCCCCCATTCACTGGAAATACCACAAACAACTTAATCTGGTTTAGTCTCACTTGACATTAATTTGTGTGGGGGTAATGGTGAGGTGGGGGGACAACTGCAAAGTGGGGTGCTAGCTACATATGTGAGCAGACTTAAAGAGCCACTGACACTGAAAGTACTACATTGCAGAATCCGAATAAGCATGCCCCCGATAAATCACATACCAAAAACTAGATTACTACATTACTTCATTTTAAAGTTATTAGCCATTTTGTAACCCTGATTTCACTACCTGTACAAAAAAAGCCTGTATCAGTGAAGAGATGATGATGATGTCATTTTGGGAACTCACAGTCTAATATTCCCTGTCAGCAAGCTTATATGACCAGTGTTTTCAAAGTTGCAAAGATCATGTGCAATGGGTTTCACATATAAAACAAGCAGCACTGTTCAAAAAACATTGCTTTAAAAACTATATGAGTTTCAGGGTTTGTAACAGTTACTTCCACAGTAGAACCATGCCATGGTGTGGTTTAATGCACTTGTAAGAAAAGTGCAGAAACAAGGAATTATGCTTTATATGACATTGTAACATAGCATCCAACATTAGCAAGTACAATAAAACACAGGTACAGATAAAATAGAATCATCTCTGTTTTTCTGCTGTGTCTGCTGTTTTGGATTTGGTTGCTGTGCATTATGGGAAATGCATATATTTAACTGTATTGTGTATTGTGAGTGCAATAGTGAACAGTCATTCAATTACTGATTACATTTAGATGTGATCATTTCAGAATATGTGTTCATTTTGGCTGACTTACTTTTGTGAACTGTGGAATCACCTCTGTTTTTCTGCTGTGTTTGCTGTTTGGCATTTGGCTGCTATGCATTCTGGGTAATGCATATATTTAACTGCAGTTTGTATATTGTGGGTGCAATGGTGAACAGTCATTCAATTACTGATTACATGCAGATGTGATCAACATTGTATAATATTTATTAATTTTGGCTGACTTACGTTTGTGAACTGTGGAATCATCTCTGTTTTCTGCTGTGTTTGCTGTTTGGGATTTGGCAGCTGTGCATTATGGGAAATGCATATATTAAAGTGCACAGGAGTATTTCGCTCTGGTAGTTGTTCCTGCAATTCCTTTGGCAGGCCAACAGATGGCTGTGGAACAATGCTATAGCCATATTTAGATAAATTTCCATATGTACTGAATTGAGTCACGTGGAAAAATAACTTTCATAGACCAAGTAAAAAACAAAACAGCCCACATAGTTTGCTGACTGGTGCTCCCTGTTTTACTTGTGAAAACCATTACATGTGATCTTAACAACTTTGGAGAAACAGATCCTATAAGCTTTCTGAAAGGGAACACAAGACTGAGAGTTCCCAAGATGACATCATCAGCTCTTCACTGTTACAGGCTTTTTTTGAAAAGGTAGTGAAATCAGGATTACAAAATGGCTAATAACTTTACAATGAAGTAAAACAGACATCTAGTTTTTGGTATGTGATTTACTGGGGGTATACTTTTTCTAATTTAGCAATGTAGCACTTTTGGCAAGATGGTGTCAGTTGCTCTTTAATAGACCATGTGGCCTGTATCTACTGACAAGCAGTAAATAACATTTACAGTCCTTTAAATATTCATTACTCAGAAGTGCAGCTCTTTATTTTGGTAGTGGTCACATGGCATATATATATATATATATATGCACATTTTGTAAAAAATAACACCCAGCATATTAAAAACTGAGATTTTAAAATCTCTGTACATACAGTGACTAAAGTAGAAGAGGCAAAACTGCATCATTGTATAGCAATATTTTCAAGCGCGATCTCCCAGGGGACATATCTCCTGTTCTTAAAGTGATTTTGTGAAGTTTGCCATGGAAAAATAACCTGTAGTAACCTGCAGGAGTTATAATTCATTCTCCTACCACTCAAACTGCCAATAAGTGATGTTGCCATTCAATAAATGCTTTTATTTCTGTGCTATGCTTTATTTGCATAACCCACCTCTTTTTTTCCTCAGTAAAACAATGTCTTATTGTACCCACAATGCCTTGCTATGGACATCTACATATTAGGTGCAGTCACCACCACCAAAATAAGTGACTACACCTCAGAATAGCTAACATTAATATCAACATGATAATTTACCTAGAATTCCTTGGTGCTGTATGTAAAACATTGATAGTTTCCTTGCATGACATCTTTCTGGGGGTGTGACTGCACACTGAAAACTGGAGAACACAGTGCTGATAAAACATAAATAAAAATGTCTATAACAGATTTTTTTTTTTTATAAAACAACTTGCAGCTTCAGCATCGGAAGCATGGGTGGCAATGGGATACTATGTGAAAAGGGCATCTGTGAAAGCTCACAAAATCCCTTTAATATGCCATCTCCATCCCCAGGAAAATGCAGTTTTACAAGCAATTAGGTACTTTAATTATTTAATACATATTGACACTTCGGAGAGATTTGAGTGCTCAAGCCACAATCTATGCACCAATGGCTTGAGCACCATTACAAGTAGATTTCCTTTTATGATAAAATATCTGTTAGTGCAGTGACACAAGTGGATTTTCTCCTTTGTTTCTCACACTGTTAGTAAAAAAGAAAGTAAGTAAAAAAACAAATAAAAGAAAACAGAATGACTGCAGAGGCATCTAAAAGCACCAAACCTTCATGTTCCCTTGCTAAGCATTAGATCATTAGAAGCTTTGTTTACCTGGCATAATGTTACAGTTGTGGGCTGCGGCACTGAGGAAAAAAAAGAGCAGGTTATGCAAATGAAGAAGGGCACAATATTAAAAGCATTTTTTTCATGGAAAACAGCACTTTGGGGCAGTTTAAGTGTTAGGAGATTAAATCACAACTCTTACAGGTTACTTTTGCCATTTGTTATGGTATATTTTGGTAGGTCCCTTTAAAATATTATAAAGCTGGCCCGTTGGCACTGAGGGTTACGGTAGTAGACACCTCACCTCACACCACTCCGGCGAGCCGGGTTTGTGAATGAGCCCATGCCACCGAGGGTTGGCAGGGGAGAGAAGGGATTGAGTATCCAGAGGACAGCTCTCCCTTCCTGGGGAGGGAGTAGGACTTTGCATCACTCCTTAGCAACCTCTGGCACTGGCCAGAGGCTTGTGTGGAACTTGCATTGCTGCTGTAGGGCAATGGAGTGGAGCTCAGCAGATGCTGGACATCATTGCACATCCAAGCTCCATTAGAGGGCAGGCTGGGGTGGGGATTAAATCTACCAAGACCCCCCTCCATCCCTGATAGGTGACGGCTCCTATAGGGCCAACCATCACATGCCTAACTCCGGGTCTCCATCTCTGCTCCTTCAGCCTCCTCGTTGGACCAACCAGGCTCTCTAGAGTGTAGATAGAGTGCCAGAAAGTGGAAAGGCAGCCCTACCCCAGGGGGCTCAGAGCTGGGGGGATTGCCTGGTCGGGACCTGATGAGTGGGGCAGTAATAAATAAATATATATGAATATGAGGAGCAGAGGCCATGGAAGGCAGTAGAATGGACTGGTGAGTTAGGTAGCCCAAGGGAGTTTGAGGATGCAACAGAGGAGATAAAATAAGTGAACCAACTGGATGGAGTGAAGGTGGGGGGATGGCATTGTTATGCGACACTCTCCCCCAGGGAATGAAATCAGTAGGGTTGCCCATATGGGGCCAGGTATCATATAGTGAAGATAACTCTTCTCTTGGCATACAGCCCTACATGTCTGCACCCATGGGTGGCAGAGAGCTATGTACATTGGCTGACAGATGAACTCTTATCCCTGTGTGTCTGCATCTGCGGCTACATGGCAGCATAGGGAACAGAAAGCCCTGTGCTTCCACAGCCCATTTGACAGACCCATGACTTCTTGTCAGCTGTTGCTACATGGATCTGCAGGGCCTCCAAGGGTCCAGCACTCCTGTAGGTGGAATGAGTCTTTCCTTGGGCCCTGTTCATCTGCATGTTTTCACGCAGGTCCCAATAAGAATATGATTCCACTATCTCAAAAGGAAAAAAATTATTTGCAAAAAATTGGAATAATATACCAGTTAGGGTTCAAGTCTCTCTACCCTTCTCTTTCTCTCACCCCTCTTCCCCAACAGCGTCTGATCCACTGTTTGGCCTTCCCTGCCATATACTAGTTTGGGACCCTTCCCTCCTACTTCATCTCCCTCCTATCTCCCACAAACCCCTCCTCCTACCCTCTGCACTCCAGGGACTCTCTCTCCTTCTCACTTTTACATCCTAGTACTACCTGTGGGCTATTAACTTTTTCCTGCCACTTCCCATATTTCTGGACTCAGCAGTCCACTGTCACTCATTTATCCCAGTCTCTCCCTGCCTTCCTGCACCTGCTGCATATCACTCCTTTTCCTTCCTGCTCCTGCCCTTCTACCTCCCAGGTCCCTCCACATCAGCCTACCTAGCTCTCTGGGGTCCTGCAGTCTTCCCCTGTCTCTTACAGTACCTCAGGGTTAGGTAGCTACTTTTGTTACCACAATATATTTTTCTGGTTTCCAAGCACTCTGCATTCTGCTCTATTTTGTTATGTTCGTATGTTGCAATTCAGCTCTTATTGTATTGAATTACTGTATCATACTGCTCTTGTATTGTCAGTTGGAGCTCTGTATATGTCATCAGTTTTGGATGTTATCACCACTGTCGTCCTTGAGTCGCACTCGTAAACGAGCTTCAGCTCAGTGTGCCTTTCCTGGTTACCAACTTTTAAATAAATAAATAAATAAATAACTTAAAAGTTAACGCCATAAAAGTATGAAAATGTGGCATTAGGTTTAAACCCCCCCCTCCCCCAACAGCAAAAGGTAAAAATATTAGGGTTTTGGGTCTCCGGATTCTTGGACAATCAGTGGTGGGGTAATGTCCGCACTGTTTCCTGAGGAAACAAGGTCAGATGTGATCTCCTTTCTTCATGCAGGGCCCTGCATAAAGTTACAACACACTGCATTTATAACACGTGGACAAGTAGTGAGACATACTTCTCTACCTTTGAAGAGTGTTTCAGTATGGGGGACTGTCTTGGTGCTGTACCTTGTGCTTAGGGCAGGTATACATGCACATCCATATCAAATCATATGATCGATATATATATATATATATAAATATATATATATATATATGTGTGTGATATATATATTAGGGGAAAAAACTCAGTCTAATACATTAGTTAGGTGGTCCCACAGAGACAAAAGCGAGGAAATTCGGTGTTAGGGTTGAAAGCCCCCTTGGACCCCAGCCCACCCCCAACTGGTAGCGTGTGCGTTGGGGTCGTCATCCCTAACTCTCACCCTATCACATGTGTGAAGAAGCAGAGGTATAGAAGAATGGGGTGCGAGTTAGGACCGACGACCCCAACGCGCACCCCGATGCCAGTTGAGGGGGCAGGCTGGCGGGGTCCAAGGAGGGCTGTCAACCCTAACACCGAATTTCCTCACTTTTGTCGCTGTGGAACAACCCTAACAAATGCATTAAATGGAGTTTTTGGCCTCTAATTTCCCTTCTTTTTGAGAATGATGACGAGAAATAGTGAATGTAACGTGGCCGCGGGAGCACAGGGCCTGAACCACGTGATGTCTTGTGACATTGTAACAGGAGCAGCAATGCAAACAGAAACGCGAACAGTGGCACACATGGTAACACAAACGTAAATGGTAAAGGAAACGTTAATAGAAATGCAAGCGCAAAGTGACGCCGAAGTGAACAGTGACACAAACAGACATTGAAGCGCATACAAAAATGCAACTGGTAATGCGAACAGTGATGGTAGTGGTATTTTAAATGGAAATGTTAAGTGTCACAGCAAATAGGAACGCGAAAGGGAACAGAAATGGAAATGCAAACGCAAGTGTACACGTAGACGCAAACCATAACACGCACAGGCACGGTACTGCAATTGTAAATGCAAATGGTAAAGGTAACATGAAGAATAATGCCAAAGGAAAGAGAAATGGAAATGGGAACAGAAGCACATACATAAACTCAAACTGAAACATGCACAGGTACAGTACTGCAATTGTAACCGGAAATGGTAATGGTAACAGCAACAATAACAGCAAAGGAAACAGAAGCGCAAAAGGAAATGCAAGCGCATATGGAAATGCAAACTGTAATGCGCACAGGCACAGTAACGTAATTTCAAATGCAAATGATAACAGCAACAGCAAGGAAGACGCAAAACAAAAGAGAAATGGAAATGCAAATGAAAGGGCTGCCGGAAATGCAGATGGCAATGCACATGGTGACGCAAACAAAAGTAAACAACAAACAGTAGTGGAAGCCTAAATGGTAACAATGTTAGAAGCAGGGTGAATGACAACGCAAAGGGTAATGCACATGGTGGCATACATGGGAACGGTAATGCAAACGGGGACATAAACTCAAGTGGAAACAGTAACTGTAACAGTAACAGAAGTGCATACCCTGTTTTTGTCAAACAGGTGCACACAGAAACACAGTGTGTACAAAGAATGTATGCATTGTAATGAGGATCAAAGCTTAAAACGAGCATTGGAAGTACTTAATTGCTAATATCTCAGCAACCTCACGACGTAGAAAAAAATTATAATTTCACAAAAAACTTGATTTTCCTGGCTAGGTTTTTGCTATTACATAGCCCATTGGGCTATGCAGTTCTCAACAAAAATTCCATATCTAGCATCGTTTTCGAGATTCGAGCCCCAAATTGCGCGGCGGATGCCACCATGTTAGTCTATGGGAAAAAACGTCAACTTCAGAGTACCATAACTTGGCAGCCATGCAATATTTTTTCACCAAACCACCAAAAGGCTCATCTGTGAGATGTTGGCTGCCTTTCCTCCATATTTCAGCTCAAAAGACCAAACTGTTGTTTCGCAGCAGGGTGGCAAAAAATTCCTGTCATTTTGGCCAAGTCTGAAAAAGTAGTGTCGCAATTTGAGGCAATTTTCACATAATTTTGCAAAAGTGTCGTGCTTGCGACACTACTGGTTCCAGAAATTTGAAAAACATATTTCTGGGGTGCTTTGCCCCAAAATGAAGACATGGCTAGCATCCTCAGGGACCGACTAGGTGAACACAAAAAGAATTGTGTCCCTAGAGGGTCCCAAATTTAAATGCCAATCATTTTTCTGATCACCACCTGAAAACAAAATGGTGGATTTGCGACACTACTAGGGCCATTTGCGACACTAAAAAGTGCATTTGCGAAAGGTGTTGAATATTTTGTTAACTTTTCCCATTGACTTATAATAGGAGCTTGTTTTTTGAATAACATTTGAACCGTTCAATATTTTTTCACGAAATCTTCAAAAGGCACATCGGGGACCCTGGCCGCATGTTCCCTGAAGTTTTTGGACCGATCACACAAACCATGCGACCTGTAGGTGAGAGCAAAAAATCGCAAAAAAGCGTAATTGTGCAATTGGTTGTTGCTTAATAACTCTGCAGCTGTAAATTCAACTGGTATGAAACTTGGAAGATCCCAAGATCTACCATGCCCAATTGTGCATACCAAATTTCAGGCAAATCCATTGAACAGTGGCAAAGTTATTAAGGTGCATAATTTGACCCTTTAACCTTAAAAGTGCTACTCAACCCTAACTATGGTAGCACTACTGTGCTACCATAATATATATGTATATTATGGTAGAGGAGCCATTTACATGTTAAACCACAAATTTTGCACCTTAATAACTTGCAACCATTACAGATTGCCTGAAATTTGGAATACAATCAAGACCCATACGCCTTAGGATCTACTAGGTTTCGTGCAGTAGATGAATGCAGCTCTTGAGTTATTAGCGTGATCTGCACATGTGTTTACGCTTTTCTGGAATTCTGTAGTCGGCGCTTACAGGTCACATGGTTTTGCGACTGCCTGAAATCTTCAGGACGGTGGCCAGGGTCCCGATGTGACTTTCAGAGATTGGTGAAAAATATTAAGCAGTTCAAAAGTTATTCAAAAACAATTTCCCATTATAAGTCAGGGAAAAGTTAACAAAAAGTTCGACAGTGTCGCAAATGCATTTTTACTGTCGCAAATGGCCCTCCTACTTTCACAAATCCGCCATCTTGTTTTCATTTACTGATCAGAAAAATGCTTGCCATTAAAATTTGGGACCATCTAGCAACCTAATTCTTTTTGTATTCACCTAGTCGGACCCTGATGATGCTAGCCATGTCTTTATTTTGGGGTAAACACCCCAGAAATATGTTTTCAGATTTCTGGAAAAAGTACTTCGCAAAGTAGTGTCGCACTCACAAAGTGTCGCAAATTTTTTGCAAAAGCTTTATAAAGTGCAGCAGTACTTTTCTAGGCTGTGGGAAAAATGACCAGCATTCTTTGGCACCCCAGTGCAAAAGAGCAGTTTTGGAGTTGGGGCTGAAATTTGGAGGGAACGCAGTCGACATCTCTCAGATGTGCCTTTCAGTATTTTGCTGAAAAAATATTACACTGCAGCAAAGTTACAGTACTCCAAAGTTGACACTTATTCCCATAGGATAACATTACGGTGTACGACACATCGCAGGAATCGTTTGGCGCCCTGCTGCAAAATAACGGTTTGGTCTTTTGGGCTGAAATTTGTAGAGAACACAGCCAACATCCCACAGATGTGCCTTTTAGTGGTTTGGTGAAAAAATATTACAGGGAGGCAACGTTATGGCAGTCCAAACGTCTGTTTTTTTCCCATAGGATAACATTATGGCGTTTGCTGCACTTTTCAGGGCCCGTATCTAGAAAACGGCGCAAGATATTGGCTTTTTGTTGGACCTTAACCCCTAGGGGGCTAAGAATAAAACTAGCCGGGAAAGTGATAATACCTATGACTTTTACATTTTTTTTCTATGTTGTACAGTTACTGAGATATAAGCAATTTACTATTCCAAGTCCTCATTTTTGTGTTCCGAGAGTCATTATTTTGCATACATTCTTTCTGCTCACTGTCTTTCTCTATACAGCTTTGGGGGAAAACCAGCCTGTGCGCTTACATTACTGTTACCATTCCCGTTTCACTTACCGTTCACGTTTATGCCACCATGTGCGTTACCCTTTGCGTTTTCGTTTGCAGTTGCGTTTGCGTTGTTTTTAACATTTCTGTCTACAGTACTGTTTCTCTTTCTGTTTCACTTTGCATCACCATGCACATTACGATTTGCGTTTGTGGGCACAATGTTACAGTGTGACAGGCCCGTGCTCCCGCTGCTGCATTATGTGGTGGTCGGGCCCCGTGCTCCCGCCACCGCATTACATTCACTATTTCTCATTATCATTCACAAAAAGAAGGGAAATTAGAGGCAAAAACTCCATTTAATGCATCAGTTAGGGTTGTTCCACAGCGACAAAGCGAGAAATTCGATGTTAGGGTTGAAACCCCTTTACACCCCTCAGCCCCCCAACTGGAATTGGAGTGCGCCTTAGGGTCATCGGTCTAACTGTCACCCATTCTCCTATTCCTCACCTTCTTTCACATGTGATGGGGTGACGGGCCGAAGACCCCAATGCGTACCCTGATTCAGTTGAGATGCTAGAACTGGAGGTGTGCAAGAAGTTCAACCTATCAGTCTCACTTTTGTGCTGTGCAACCCTAACTGATGCATTAAACGGATTTTTGCCTCAAAATTTTGCACCTTAATAACTTTGCAACCATTTGATGGATTTGCCTGAAATTTGGAATATGATCAAGAACCATAGGCCTTGGGATCTGCCAAGTTTTGTATCAGTTGGATACACGGCTGTGGAGTTATTAAGCGTGATCTGCATGCGCATTTATGCTTTTTCTGGAATTCTACGGTCGCACGTACAGGTCGCACGGTTTGCGCAACCGGCCCGAAATCTTCAGGGAACGTGCGGCCGGGGTCCCCAATGTGCCTTTCGAAGATTTGGTGAAAAAATATTAAACAGTTAAACAGTTATTCAAAATACAATTTCCCATTATAAGTCAATGGGAAAAGTTAACAAAAAGTTTGACAGTGTCGCAAATGCATTTTTACTTTCGCAAATGGCCCTGTTACTTTCGCAAATCCGCCATTTTGTTTTCAGTTAGTGATCAGAAAAATGCTTGGCATTTAAGTTTGGGACCCTCTAGCAACCTAATTCTTTTTGTGTTCACCTAGTCGGACCATGAGGAAGCTAGCCATGTCTTTATTTTGGGGTAAAACACCCCAGAAATATGTTTTTCAAATTTCTGGAAAAAGTACTTTCGCAAAGTACTTTCGTGCTCACGAAAGTGTCGCAAATTTTTGTGAAAGCTTTTGCAAATTGTGACAGTAGTTTTCTAGTCTGTGGGAAAATGACAATTCTTTGGCACTGCACTGCAAAATAACGGTTGGGAGTTTTGGGCTGAAATTTGGAGGGAATGCAGCCGACATCTCATAGATGTGCCTTTCAGTGTTGTGTTGAAAAAATATTACATGGCGGTAAAGTTACGGCACTCCAAATTTGATGGTTTTTCCCATAGGATAACATTACGGCACCCGACGCATTACAGGAATCCTTTGGCAACCTGCTGCAAAATAATGATTTGGTCTTTTTTCCTGAAATTTGGAAGGAAGACAGCCAAAAGCCCACAGATGTGCCTTTCAGTGGTTTGGTGAAAAAATATTACAGGAAGGCAAAGTTATGGCACTCCGAACTTCTCTTTTTTTCCCATAGGATAACATTACGGCGTTTGCCGCACCTTTCAGGGCCCATATCTCGGAAACGGTGCAAGAAACGGACTTTTCGTCGGAAAATTGCTTAGGTTTAGGGGCTAAGTACAAAACTAGCTAGGGCCATCATAAATCATATGACTTTTACATTTTTTTTTCTTCGTCGTACGGTTCCTGAGATATAACCTATTTAGTATTCCAAGTCTAACATACTAACATACTAAAATGCCAGCAGAATAGGCCTAACGGTCTTTCGTGTCTGCTCGTTTGGTCAGCCCCCACCCTGGGTGCTGATCTTGCTGCCCCCCTCGCCTTCTCTGGCTTCTTCCTTCCCAGTTCCGGATATTCTTGCTGCATTGGATTTTGCTTCCAGAACCCTTCCCCTGTACCTGTCCCACCCCCTCTTGAACCCCTCCACTGTCTCTGCCTCCACCATCCCCCTAGGCAGCACATTCCATGGCTCCACCACCCTCTCAGTGAAGTAGCACCTCCTCCTTTCTCCCCTGAATCTTCCCCCCTCCAGCTTCCACCCATGCCCTCTAGTGGCCCCCTCCTCCTTCCTTGAAGCACCTGACTGTTCCTCCCTATTTACCCTCTTCATGTATCTGAAGACCTCTATCATGTCCCCCCGGTCCCTTCTCTCTTCCAATGTGTACATATTTAGCTCTTCGAGCCTCTCCTCATAGGTCCTGTCCCCCAAGCCCCAAATCATTTTGGTTGCCCCCCTCTGGACACTCTCCAGGAGTTTAATGTCCCTCTTTAAGTGTGGCCTCCAAAACTGCACGCAGTACTCAAGGTGCGGCCTCACCAAGCAGTTATACAGAGGGAGTATCACTTCCCTCCTTCTGGAGGTGATCCCCCTAGCGATGCATCCCAGCATCATGTTGGCCTTGGCTGCTGCCCTCCTACAAGTCTCCGAATTGTTCATCTTGACATCCACCACCACCCCCAGGTCCCTCTCAGCCATCGAGACTTGTAGCATTTCTCCCCAGAGTGTACACTTGGCCCGGGTTTCAGCCCCCAGAATGCATTTCCTGCATTGAACCTCAGCTTCCACTTTCTAGACCATCTTTCCAGAGCCTCCAGGTCCCCCTGTAGGGCCACCCTCCCCTCCTCCCCATCCACCACCGCCTCCAGTTTTGAGTCATCCGCAAAGAGACTCATCTCACTCCTGATTCCTGTCCTTATGTCAGAGACGTAGGTGTTGAACAGAAGGGGCCCAAGGACTGATCCCTGTGGGACCCCACTACTGACCCTCCTTGGGGATGAGACTATCCCGCCAACTACGACCCTCTGGGTCCGGTCCTGGAGCCAATTGCCTATCCATCTGATCATCTGGTTCCCAACCCCCATTTCTCCCAGCTTATCCAACAGGCCCACGTGAGGAACAGAGTCAAATGCCTTGCTGAAGTCTAGAAAGAGGACGTCCACTGGTCTACCCAGGTCCAAGGCACTCGTCACCCAGTCATAGAACTCCACAAGGTTTGTCTGACGTGATTTCCCCGGGACGAATCCATGCTGTCTATCATCCAGACACCCTGACTTTTCTAGGTCCCCCCCAGCCTCTCCTTGACAATGCCCTCCATCACCTTGCCCACCACTGATGTCAGGCTGACAGGCCTGTAGTTCCCTGCCACCTCCCTTGATCCCCCCTTGTGGATAGGCACTATATGCGCCACCTTCCAGTCCTGGGGCACCCACCCTGTCCTCAGAGAGATAGTGAAAAGCTCTGCCAGGGGTTTTCTCCAGGACATCTGCAAGTTCCTTCAGTACTCTGGGATGTAATTTATCCGGGCCCGGTGCTTTCTCCGTCTTAAGGGAGCTGAGGGCTTCCCTCACTCTCTGTGCTGTGATTTCCACTTCCGGTACCTCTTCTCCCTGCTTAGCCCTCCCCCCCTCCTGCCAGTGATGCCTCCCCCTCTCCCCAGACCCGCCAATCTGTAAGGGTTCCCCCCCTCCTCAGTATCTCTGTCTCCTCCCATGTATGATGCAGCACCCCCATTTTCCTTGGTGAAAACTGAGGTGAAGTACTCATTTAGTACCTCAGCCTGCTCCCCCGGGTCTTGTGCTCATCTCTCCCCTGATTTAATCCTGCTAATCTGCCCCTTCACCCTTCATTTTTCCCTAATGTATCTAAAGTACCCCTTGTTCCGTCTCCTAATTTCCCTGGCCAGGTTCTGCTCCTTCCTTGCCTTAGCCACCCTCACCACCCCAGTGGCCCTTCTAGCCATCAGCTCATACTCCCCTCAATCCCTTTCACTCCTTGAGCACTTGAATTGCTTATAGGCTGCCTTCTTTCCCCACACCACCTCCTGGACCTCCCTGGTCCACCAGCAGGGTTTTTGGGCCCTACTGCATTTTCGTCTTACTCTTGCACAGGTGCTGGTAGCATCCTGAACCCCTCTCCTGATGATTTCCCACCTACTATCAGCGTCCATGTCTGACCCAATCCCATCCAAATGCTCCTTAAGGATCCTTCCCATTTCCTTAAAATCCGCCCCCCTGAAGTCAGTCACTTCCATCTTTGTGCAGCCTTCTACCCCTCCTAGGTCCAGGCAGAACCAGACCATGGCATGGTCACTCCCCGCCAATGGGTCCCTTACCTCCAGGTCCCCAATCTGGTCACTGTCTGCCTGGACCACATCCAGTACCCACACCTCCCTGGTCGGTTCCCCCACCTGCTGAGTTAGGAACGCGTCTTGAAAGACATCAAACAACCTCTGCTCACTGGTCACAGAGGATGTCATAGTCTCCCAGTCTGTTCCTGGCATGTTTAAGTCCCCCAACACCACCACCGTTCCTCTGCCCAGTCTGCAGTGTCTCCCAACATCTGCCACCAGACTCTCCTCCAGCTCCTCCACCAGGGCAGGGGGTCTATACACCACTCCTATTTTTACTCTCTTGCCCCCCCTTGTTATCAAGGTGACCCAAATTGCCTCCACAGTTCCTTCCACCTCCTCTACTCCCCCTATGCCAATGCAGTTTTTGACTATCATTGCTACCTCTCCTCCCCTTCCCTCCCCCCTGTCCTTCCTGAACATAGTGTAACCCTCCAGGTTCGGGTCCCAGTCGTGTCCTGCAGTGTCCCAAGTCTCAGTGACCGCTGCCACATCCACTGCTCCCTCAGTTAGCATCGCCTGGAGCTCAGGCATTTTATTGCCCAAGCTCCTGGCATTTAGCAGGACTACCTTCCACCCTTTCCCTATACTTCCATTTCCCCTGCTCGTGTTCCCATGGGGATTCTGTTTTCCCCTGGTCTGCACTTTGTCAATCTGCCTTTTCCCACAATCCTCCAGCTCCCCAGGGGGGGTGGAGACAGAGTCCCTCCTTTATTGGCACCCTCCTTGACAGCCTTTTCTCCCATCCCACCCCACTTCACAAGTTTAAACCCCACTTTTCACCAATGAACCCCTCTATTTTCAACTTAAGGATTCCCTTCCCCTCCAAATTGAGATGGAGTCTATCTCTAGCATACAGCTCCTTATCCTCCCAGGTATCCCCCCAATCCCCCATCAACCCATACCCTCTGGCCTCACACCACTCCCTGAGCCATTGGTTTATCTACCTAATCTTCCTTTTGTGTTCCCCACTAGCCCTTGGCACCAGCAGGATTTCTGAGAAGGAAACTGTGCATCCTATATCATGACAGACCCTGGCAAGCTCCCTGAACCTTGCCTGTATCTCTAGTTCACTATTTCCCTCAATGTCATTTGTATCCAGGTGGACCAGTATGTCCGGGGAACCCCCACAATCCTTTGCCAGCTGATATACCTCATGCTTGGCCCTGTGCACCATTAGTCCAGGAAGCATTTTGTTCTAACTGGCCAGGCTTCTCCCTTCCTATCCCATTTGATACCCTGATCATAGAATCCCCAACAGGAGCACCTGACCGCTCCTTTTTCTCCATTCCCCTTCCATGTCCCTCATCCTTTCTACCGCCCCTCCACCCAGGCTCCTTGTTCCTCCCCTATCTGGGTGCCACATGCCACTCCCTCCTTATTTACCATGGCCACCCCTCCCTCCAATCCTATTCCTCTCCTCCTCCTGAGTATCCTTCTGTACCTTGCTAATTCCCCCCTCACTGCTCGCGACTGGTCCTTCTCCCCCGTCTGCTAAACTAGCCTGGCTCGTCCTCCCTCCCTTCCTTCCTGTCTCCATTTAGTTCCTCCTTGCTTGTCATGCTCCCCTGGCCTAAACCCTCAGCTCCCTTTACTGAATTCTCCTTGTACTTCTGGTCCTTCTCCTTTACCTTTCCTCCCAGCTGGTCCTTCTCTTTTCACTTTCCTCCCTCTTCCCCCTGCCCCTCCTGCTCTGATTCACTGCTCCCCCCATTTTCCTGCATTCCAGGTTCCCCTCTGTTCTTTCTGCTATCTGGCCCCTGCCTCCTGCCCCCCCACTCCCTTTCCGTCTCTAACCACCCCTGTTGTGGCTACATCACCCCCTTCATCCTCGAGCAGAAGAAGAGATTTGAAGCGGTTACTGAGTGTAAGGTCTGATCCACCTACCTGCCTTGCTTCCTTCTGTCCAGCCCTGGCCATCTGCCTACTTCCCTGAGAATGTTGTCCATCTGTCCCTCCTTTGTGAGGGTCCCCAGTTACTTGCCTGCTTCCTTGGTAGTGTCCTTTTGGACCCCTCTGCCAGGGTCCCTATGTGACCCCTGAGTATTCTCCTGCACTCCTTTCTCAATGCCCCCACCCCCAGTGCTTGGTGCAACCCCGTGGGAGATCCCCAGCCCCCTTCCCCAACCATACCTTCCCCCAGCTGTCTCCTAATCCTCGCAACCTCCTCCCTAAGCTGTGCCAGCTGGTAGCACACTGGGCAACCACCGAACTTCAAAGCCCAGTCCAGTATCATGGCTGCTCCACACCCTGTGCACCCCACCACCCTCCCAAAGATGCTGGCCCTAATGATGTGTGGTTCCATCCCCTTCCAAGTAGGTTTCCTTGGGTGAGCCACCAGGTTCCCCCCTAGTCCAAGATACACCCTACTGCCTAATCAGGTCACCCACTAATCTTAGAGACAGTCCCACTGTACACTGGTAACCCTGTTACTAGGTGCAGTACAACACATTAAACTTATAAGGGAAATGAACAACTTCCTAAGCTCCCAGCCTTAAAACCCAACCCCCAGTTGCTAGAACTACATGACCTGCACCTGCAGCCTTTTCCTCAAATTGCAGGGCAGGTGTTCCCCTATAAATTAGCAGAATTCTGGGGAGGGAGGGTGGGGAGGTGGGTCTTGGGCAGACACCTGACTCGAGAGAGAGTGTATCAGCCCTGTGTCTCCCCTCCAAGCCCAGCAGCCAAAGAACCAGCCCCAAGCAAATCCCACCAAATAGGTTTTAAATCAGAAGAAATAGGCCTCCACCAGTGCAGTCTGTTACACAGTGAAACATCCAACAAATGAGCCCACTTACAGCCACCAAACCAGTTTTCAAACTCCAACAGCCCCCAAAACAATACTCTGCTAGCCCCTTAGAAGTAAGAAAGAAAAGAAATAACCTTCTACCAAGTAAAATCCACAAGAACCCTGTGAAAACAACAAGAAGCAGCTACTGTCCTGGAACACAACTGATCCTGTCCCCTTCCAGTTCCTTCTGAGTCCTCATTTTCTGCTCCGATACCCATTATTATGCATACATTCTTTGTACTCACTCTTTCTCTATGCAGGTTTTGGGGAAAACCAGCCTGTGCACTTACATTACTGTTACCGTTGCCCTTTCTGCTTGCGGTTCCATACCCGTTTCACTTACCGTTGACGTCTACGCCACCATGTGCGTTATCCTTTGCGTTTTCATTTGCGCTTGCATTTCTGTTATTTTTTGCCATTTGTGTCTACAGTACTGTTTCTCTTTCTGTTTCACTTTGCGTCACCATGCCCATTGACATTTCCGTTTGCAGGCACCATGGTAATATGTGACAACACATCACGTGGCAGACCGTTCCCATCTACGCCACCGTGTGCGTTACCCTTTCTGTTTTCATTCGCGCTTGCGTTACCATGTGCGCCACTGTTAGCACTTCTGTTTGCATTGCTGTTCCTGTTACTATGCCACAAGACATCATGTGGTGGGAGCACGGGGCCCTTCCCGCTGCCGCATTACGTGGTGGCAGCGCAGGGCCCTATGTGCGTTATCCTTTGCGTTTTCATTTGCACTTGTGTTTCTGTTATTTTTTGCCATTTGTGTCTACAGTACTGTTTCTCTTTCTGTTTCACTTTGCGTCACCATGGTCATTGACATTTCCATTTGCAGGCACCATGTTACTGTGTGACAACACATCATGTGGCAGACCATTCCCGTCTATGCCCCATGTGCGTTACCCTTTTTGTTCTCATTCGCACTTGTGTTACCATGTGCGCCACTGTTAGCGTTTCTGTTTGTGTTGCTGTTCCTGTTACTATGCCACAAGATATCCCACCGCTGCATTACATTCACTATTTCTCGTTATCATTCTCAAAAAGAAGGGAAATTAGAGGCAAAAAAATCCGTTTAATGCATTAGTTAGGGTTGTTCCACAGTGACAAAAGTGAGGAAATTCGCTGTTAGGGTTGAAAACCCTAACTCCGAATTCACCCTCCCCCCCCAGCACCACACACACACAGACACACACACACACATGCAAGTATGGGGGAGGACCAAGTCAACACAAACAATGACAGACATCCAGCAGCAGGTGACAGAAATAAACAATTGTCTAAATGTACTACAAGACATCCCCATCCACCTGACCAGGTACTGCATGCTCAGTGGAGATCAACAGCAAAACTGAGGCCATGTGACACCAAGCGTACATCCCTGATTGCAGCTCGCTCAGCGTTACCACACTTAGTAGTTGCATGGCCTTACCTAACGATGCCCCACACCACACCACAACTGGTACTGTGCGTTAGTCAATATAAATGCTAAAGGTGCATGATCACAGTTGTAGAAAGTTTGAACACTAGTGAGTATACATTAATTAAGAGATGTACATAAATTAACTACAAGACACTAGCATGCTCAAGATAAAAGTAGTGTTACATTTAGTATGTGATTTTCATAGTAATTTACTGCAACTGTTTACTGGAGATAGAGAGGCTGATGTAAACGTATGGAAAAGCATTGCCTGTTCAGTGCAGTGAAATTCGTACTGCCAGTATCAGATGCATTCTTACTGATGAAGCTGTACTGCTAATGTACATACATAGACCTTCAGTGTGTTTCAATACTAAAGATGCAGTAAGTATTCTTTGTAAGAAACAGTGTAATTGCATGGATCAGGCCAAGCAACTTCTAAATATCATAGGACTACTGAGCCAACAATGACGTACCTGTATCGGAGACGTCTATAGGATAGATTTTCCTGTAGGCACTTACTCAGTATGTTGTACCTGATAAAGACAATCTCATTGCATCTGTGATGACTAACTTATTCAAATAGTGATACATTTACTATTGTTGCAATGAGTGATCTATACTACTTATGGACAGCGTAATTTTTTTAACAGTTGTTTCATACTCAGGCTGTATACGTAATGTTTGGGTTTGCCACACTTCTGTCACTGATGCTATCAAAGTGATAACTATGTCAATTGTGGTACAACAGCAATCAAGTAGGTATAGTGTAGATATAAACAGAATGTCTTTTAGTATTGATTTAACTCACAATGGGATAAGTGTACTAGGACGGCAAGGGTTATTCTCTATTACTGACTGTCAGTTATAATCACAGTAAGGTTTCGATGACTGTAATGATCAAGTTACACTGTTCATCTTCATGAGTTCATATTCACAGCCATTCTCCAGTAAGTAGACAGAGTATGGTGTAACTGGGTGTGACACTGTGTTGCAAAACTCCTGCAGTGCCTAGCAGAGGGAGAGTATCTAGTCATAAAGACAATTAAGCAATAAGGCGATGACCAATGGTTATGTTAAATGGTCTGTTACTCACCATGTAGGGGTTTAATGTTGAATGGCGTGCCGAGTGCCACATGTCGCTAGACAGTGATAAACTGACCATTAACATAATACCTGGGAGTGGCTTATTGCTATCATAATAAAACTGTTTTTAAACAACATTAACATGTTCATCATATGGTTAGGCTCTACATGTATGTTAATAAAACTAAACATAAAACTGTTACAATGTTTACAGTCAATTAGAAGCTGCATTTCTCAAACCCTTGTTATAATCAAAGATATTATACCTGTACAATTCCTTGGTTTTGCTCAACTCTATTGCTCAGGTGGCCCATCACATGTGGTGTCATCTGGTGTGTGGGGCATCGGTAGGTAAGGCCATGCAACTACTAAGTGTGAGTACGTTGTGTGCAGCTGCAATCAGGCATGTGTACGTTTGGTGTACATGGCCTCAGTTTTGCTGTTGATCTCCACTGAGCATGCAGTACCTGGTCAGGTGGGTGGGGATGTCTCGTAGTACGTTTAGACAATTGTTTGTTATTTCAGTCACCTGCTGCTGGATGTCTGTCATTGGTTGTGTTGACTTGGTCCTCCCCCATACTTGCATGTGCATGTGTGTGTGGTGCTGGGGAGGGAGGTGAATTCGGAGTTAGGGTTTTCAACCCTAACAGCGAATTTCCTCACTTTTGTCGCTGTGGAACAATCCTGACTAATGCATTAAACAGAGTTTTTCCTCTAATATATACATATATATATATATATATGTGTGTGTGTGTGTGTGTGTGTGTGTGTGTGTGTGTGTGTATATATATATATATATATACACACACACGTGTGTGTGTGTGTGTGTGTGTGTGTGTGTATATGTATTCCATGCTACCATAGTTAGGGTTGAGGAGCCATTTACGTGTTAAACCCAAAATTTTGCACCTTAATAACTTTGCAACCGTTCAACAGATTTGCCTGAAATTTGGAATGCTGAATCAAGACCCATACGCCTTGGGATCTGCCAAGTTTTGTACCAGTCAGATATACAGCTACGGAGTTACTAAGCATGATCTGCGTGTGCATTTACGCTTTTTTGGGAATTCTACGGTCGCACCTACAGGTCACACGGTTTGCACGATCGGTCCGAAATCTTTAGGGAACGTGCAGCCAGGGTCCCCGATGTGCCTTTCAAAGATTTTGTGAAAAAATATTAAACGGTTCCAAAGTTATTCAAAAAACAAGTTCCCATTATAAGTCAATGGGAAAAGTTAACAAAAAGTTCAATACTTTCGCAAATGCACTTTTTACTGTCGCAAATGGCCCTTTTACTGTCACAAATCTGCCATTTTGTTTTCAGTTAGTGATCAGAAAAATGCTTGGCATTTAAAATTGAGTCCCTCTAGCAACCTAATTATTTTTGTATTCACCTAGTCGGGCCCTGGGGATGCTAGCCATGTCTTTATTTTGGGGTAAAACACCCCAGAAATATGTTTTTCAGATTTCTGGAAAAAGTACTTTTGCAAAGTAGTGTTGCACTCACGAAAGTGTCGCAAATTTTTGTGAAAGCTTTCACAAATCACGACACTACTTTGCGCCACTATGCCCAAAATAACAGTAATTCTTTGGCAGCCCGCTGCAAAAGAACGGTTTGGCATTTTGGGGTGAAATTTGGAGGGAACGCAGCGGACATCTCAGATGTGCCTTTCAGTGTTTCACTGGAAAAATATTACATGGCGGCAAAGCTACGGTACTCCAAAGTTGATGCTTTTCCCCATAGGATAACATTACGGCGTACGAAGCATTGCAGCAATCGTTTGGTGCCCTGCTGCAAAATAACAGTTTGATCTTTTGGGCTAAAATTTGCAGAGAACACAGCCAACATCCCACAGATGTGCCTTTCAGTGGTTTGGTGAAAAAATATTACAGAGAAGCAAAGTTATGGCAGTCCGAACTTCTGTGTTTTTCCCATAGGATAACATTACGGCATTCGCAGCGCCTTTCAGGGCCCATATCTCGAAAACGGTGCGAGATACGGACTTTTTGTCGAAAAGGTCTTAGCCCCCTAATGGGAGTAAGAGTTTGGCCCAGCAATCCAAAGGCACACCCTGATGCCTGTTGGTCTATGGAGGGTGGATGTGATGTGGGGTGGAGTTGGATTGGGGGGTTAGGGGCTTAACCCTAATGTCTAATTTCCTTACTTTTGTCGCTTCAACTCTAACTGATGCATTAATGAAGTTTATACGATATACAGTATAGATGTGTATGCATAATATATATATATATATATATATATATATATATATATATATATATATACAGTATATTAGAGCAAAAACTCTGTTTAATGCATCAGTTAGGGTTTCCACAATGACAAAAGCAGGAAAGTCAAATCTGGGGTTGAAACCTCCTTTGCCCCTCAGCCCACCCCAACTGGAATTGGGGGTGAGCATTGGGGTCATCGGTCCTAACTGTCACCCCATTCTCCTATTCCTCAGCTTCTTTCTACATGTGATGGGGTGACAGTTAGGGCTGGCGACCCCAATCGCACCCGATTTCAGTTGGGGGTGGGCTGGAGGGTGCAAAGGGCGTTTCAACCTAACATTGAATTTCCTCACTTTTGTCACTGTGGAACAACCCTAACTGATGCATTAAACAGAGTTTTGCTCTAATATATATATATATATATATATATATATATATATATATACACATACATCTATACTGTATATTGCATAAACTTCATTAATGCATCAGTTAGAGTTGAGCGTTGAGCGACAAAAATGAAGAGAGAATATAGACGTTAGAGTTAGCTCCTAACTCTAATCCAACTCACCCACATCACATCCACCCTCCACAGACCAACAGGCATTGGGGTGTGCCTTTGGATTGCTGGGCCAAACTCTTACTCCATTCCATGTGTAAGAAATTTGACATGGTACAGTATAGGAGAATAGGGTGAGAGTCCCGACAGCCCCAAGGCACACCCCTACACCTGTTGGTCTGTGAAGGGTGGATGTGGGGTGGGCTGGTAGGGTTGGATGGGGGGGACGTTAGGGGCTCATTTCCCTACTTTTGTCACTTCAACCCTAACTGATGCATTAATTAGTTTTTGCAACTAATTTCCTTACTTTTTGAGGTAGCATAATGGTATCCTCATTTTACTGTGGGAGCGCAGGGTCCCCCATCCCTCCATCGAGATAGTATAACAGAATCCATATGTCACAGTGGGAGCACAGGGTCCTTCACACCCTGCACTCCCATTCTTCCATCAACATAGTACAGCAGTATCCACATGTTATGACCCTGTGCTCTCATCCCTCCAATGAGATAGTATAATAATATCCTTAGCCGAGCCCTAATTTTCAATATTGCCCTTTTTATGACCTCACCACATGTACCCAGCACAGCAAATTTTCAAATCCCAGCCAAGACGCAATTCTGCACAACCACAACACCATTCTAAGCCGTAGGTGCAAAATCACATCTTGAACAGGATTTGAGAAACAACAGCTGTGACACACATCAGTTAGGGTAATAAGAGGAGTATGTTGAAAATATGGGGTGAAAACATTGAAAATTCACAGAGTTACGAGCATGCATAGTGAGATTGTGCCAAATGCCCTAATGCAGACATTTTTCAAAGTGTTGACCCCAAATTTTTAACATAGCCTTCTTATGACCCCACCTGATGAACAATGAGACTGTCATTACACAAATCCCACCAGAAAGGTGATTTAACCAAGTGAACATGAAATAATTTTCTGGGAAGAGTTTCCTAATGATAGTCATATTTCTCAGGAGGTCGGGTCCCCAGGAACCCATGTTAAAAATGTGGGTCCAGAATCTTAAAAAAATGGTTGTTATGGCCCAAAGTTGACCCCCCCTTTGAAATAAATAGGACAACATTTACCTTAGTCCACATTGCAGTTGCTGGTTCCAGCAGCAAAATGTGTCCTTGATCGCGGGAGCAGGTATCAAACCAGGGACCTCTCCAGCTGAGTGGTGGTCTTGGGGCATGTCAGGGCAGTGTTGGGAGGTGGGCACACAGTGGGGAGTATGGGCACAATCGGTGATGGATGGTTTTCTTCTTTGCAGGACAAACCACGCAAAATAATAATAATAATAAATTTATTTATAAAGTGCCTTTCTGATTATGAAGGTGCTATACAAAATATAACACAGATAAAATTCAATATAAAACACAATAAAATCACAATATAATCAGAAATTTCAAATAAAATCAGTTTTCCAAATAGGCTATTTGATAAAAATGGGTTTTTAAGCCCCTCTTAAATTCCTCCACGGAGGTGTACTCCCGTAACCGGCGTGGTAGAGAATTCCAAAGAGCGGGTGCAGCGTAAGAAAAAGCTCTACAACCTGATGATTTAAGACTCACTCTTGGAATCTCTAGCAACCCCTCATCGGCTGAGCGAAGCAATTTGCCAGGGCAGTAAGAAACCAAAAGTTCTTTCAGATAGGCTGGACCCTGATCATGTAGGGCTTTGAAAGTCAGTAAACTGACTTTAAAGGTGATCTGCCACCGTATCGGTAGCCAGGGTAGTTCACGCAGCACTGGGGTAATATGACAGGACCTATTTGTCCCAGTCAAAACCTGGGCTGCTGCATTCTGCACTAGCTGTAGGTGGCAGATTTCAACCCCAGAAAGCCCAAAGTACAGGGAGCTGCAGTAGTCCAAACGTGAGGACACACAGGTGTGGACCAGTGTTGGCAATGAGTCAGACGGAACAAGGTGCCTAACTCTGGCGATATTCCTGAGATGGAAAAAGAAAGTCTTGATGACTGCTGACACTTGTGATTGCAGTGTCAGCTTGTCATCCAAAATAACCCCCAGGTTACACACCCATTCAGAGGTCAAGAGTGAAACGCTGCCAAGGAAAATTCCTGAGGGCATGCCAACAGACGGCCCGTCTATCTGACGATCAGGGTCCACCACTGAAACCGCTGTCTTTTCTGAGTTCACCTTCAACCAGCTAGAGGCCATCCAGTCCTGAATTTCTTTCAGACAGTTGTTAAACACTGAGAGAGCTCCATCCTGGTCAGGGGCAAAAGACAGGTATAGCTGGGTATCATCTGCATAACAGTGAAACCTCAGCTCATGCCATCTTATAATGTCTCCGAGGGGCAGCATATACACCACGAATAACATGGGAGACAGCACTGAACCCTGAGGCACCCCACACAACAAAACTGTTGGGCCTGAGGAAAAAAAAACAGACACAACTCTTTGTGATCTCCCGGTGAGGAATAAGGTGAACCATCGGAGGACGATTCCCGGTATTCCACAGATCTGCCTCAGGCGTGCTATCAACACCAAGTGATCCACAGTGTCAAAGGCTGATGAGAGATCAAGAAGAACTAGAATAGAAAGTCTCTTCTGATCTCTTGCCCTCAGAAGATCATTAAGCACCCGAAACAGTGCAGTCTCGGTGCTATGTCTTTTACGAAAACTGGATTGGAAGGATTTGTAGATGGTTAAATGTTCCTCCAATTGGGCCACTACTACCTTCTCAATCACCTTCCCAATAAAGGGTAGGTTTGAGATAGGTCTGTAGTTTGTGAAACAGTCCGGGTCCAAGGTAGCTTTCTTCAAGAGAGGGAGCTAGGAAACTCACCCATCTCCGAGGAGCACCAGACTATTCGCACAAGGATTGGACCGATGATATCACTGCAACCCAACAATAGGGAGGTCAATGAGGGACAGTTTTCTAGATTATGGGGGGAAAATCGGGAACCCACTGCCACCAATGATTACTGGGGCAATGAAGGGCAGGGGGACCACCAGAACACCAGGGAAATGTGGCAAGTAGCCACACATAAAATATAAAAAGGTGGCAAGTAGTCACACATAACTTGAATTTTGGGGCAATGAAGGGTGGGGGGCTACCACTGGACACCAGGGAGTCAGATGTGGTAGGCAAGCACAAAACCAAAAAGGCATGGGTTTCACTTAGGGGGACCCAGTGTACCTATCCGTGCCTTTGGTTTTGCAGTAAAAAAAAAGTATTTTATAAATTTGAAATCCCTCTTCATGATCCCTTTTTTCCAGCTGATCCTCACGAAAAGGGATCGGCTGGCAAAAAGGGATCACAAAAAGGATTTTTATTTAAAAAAAACTGCAATTTTGGAAATAACTACAGAAAACCAAAGGCATAGGTGGGCACAGGATGCTCACCTAAGACAAACCCATGCCTTGGTTTTCAAAGAAAACATTCCTGGGGCAAGTTCCAACATTTTGTTTTCTCTCCTCGCGAAGGGAGAAAACAAAATGACCAGTGGAGAAAAGTGATTAGCCTCGTGAAAAGGGATTTGGTGAGATTTCCAAATCCCTCTTCACATTCCCTGTTTGTAACTGGCTCACGACCAGGGATCCTTCATCGAAACTGTGCATATATCCCAAAAACTGAACTGAGCATGCTCAGAACTGAAATTTCAAAACTGAGTAACTTCGGAATGGATTAATATTTTTTAACCTAACCAATGCTGGATTGTTCCTTGGGACAACCTCTTTACACCCTGAAAATTTGAGACCAAAATTCTAAACGGTGTGGGTGCAGCGTTATGTTGAGAAATTACCTTGACATTCCCTCCCCCCAAAAGCGAAAAACTGTTTTGGCACTTCAATGCACAAAAACCACAAATCCAATTGAAACACAACTTGGCATATCAAGACACCTACCATCCAAGACCGCATATTCTGAATTTTTTTTTATTTAGCTATTTGGTCCCTGTCACCTCCTCCCACCTACTAGTGATGGGGACACTTAGGCATTTTAATTTTTTTCTCCCCTTACCCCCCGGGCCCCGGCACACGACCATATGAGCATGTGGAAGCACGCTACACATCCTGCGGTGCCAGCTCAGCACCTTCCACCTCCCATAACTTTTTGCTGCCCCCTATCCACCTACGATATCCACTGGACCTCCACCTGGTGGGAGCAGAACTATGGGGGGGTGCAAACCCACCCTCGCCACCCTCAGGAAAGGAGAGCTGCACATCGGCTTGCTTGATCCTGCTCCACCCTCACACCGGCCCCTTGACAACCCGAGGTCATTCCCAAACCTGGGTCACTGGTGTAGGGCAATGTAATGCATCCAGCGCCTCAATCCTCAGTGCCACTGGGCTGGCCTGCAAGGACCTCTGTCAGCTCACTCAGTACTCTAGGGTGAATGTCATCTGGCCCAAGCTCTTTGTTCACTCTTAATGCCCTCAACCCCTCAAGCACCCTGCCTTCTGTAATCCCTACATCTGTCACCCTCTCCCCCCTTACCTACCCCCTACTTGCCTGAGGTATTTCCCCCCCTTCTCCTGTGTGAACACAGAGCAGAAGAACTTGTTCAGTGCCTCTGCCTGCTCCACCCCCTTCTCCACCTACCACCATCTTTCTTGATCCTCACAAGCTGGTCTTTGCTTCTGCTTTTCTCACCTATGTAATGGAAGAAGTCTTTTTCTCCTCTTTTAAACCCCTGCACCAGTCTTAGATCTCAAGACGCTTTGGCCCCCCTGACCAGTCTGGCAACCTCCCTAGACTTCCCCCTGTATACATCTTTATCTTCTTCCCTCCCCATTTTCCTATACTTCTGAAATGCTGCTGTCTTGGCTCTCACCGTTTCCCTGGTATCCGGTGACAGCCAAGTGGGTTTCTTTGCCCTGCCCTTGTTATTTTTCCTAGTACAGGTCTCTGTTGCCTCCACCAGCCCCCTTATTATGTTCCATTTCTGATCTGCATCCATGTGTTGTTGGATGTCTGCCAGGAGCTTGCTCAGAATTTCCCCCATCATCCTAAAGTCTGCCCCCCTAAACTCAACCACCCTTCCACCCAGTTTGCCATGGTTGGGGGAGAAGTACAGAACAAAGAAGCTGTAACTGTCTGTCCATTAGTGCAGTGGCAAGACGTCCACTTCTGGTGCCGACATCCCGGGTTTGGGGACGGACTCGGGAGTCAGAGGGTCGGCTGGGGGAGAAGGATTGAACATCCCAGGGACTGCTGTTCTTCTCAAGGGGAAGGGGGGAAGAATGTCCAGTGCTATGTGGACATCTGGCAGAAGCTGGGGGTTACCGTCATGGCCAGCACACTTGTTAGGGGGGTGGGGTGGACAGTGACATCATTGCATGTCTCTGTCCCCAGGACAAACTCTCTGACAAAATGCTGGTCTGCTAATGAAGGCCCCTGTCTCTGCCACCACTCCTGCTGTAGACTAAGATCTTCCAGGAGGGTCCTGCTACCATGGCCCTACCCTGGCAGGCAAACCAGGGCTAGAGACCAAGTTCCTTGGGAAGGGGCGTCCACCTGGTGGCTCCACCTGGGGGGGGGTAAGCCTGGGGATGGGAGGGTAATGAACAGTACGGGGAGACAGGAACCTCTGGTGCCTGGGAGAAAGGAGCCAGGTAACAAAAAACAAACAAACAAGAAGAAAATAAAGAAGCAATAGGGCCCATTACTCAAAACATCTAATCTTGGTGCTGGCATCTTTTATTACATTTTTATCTGGCGTTTTCCCTCGTTTTTGTCTGCCCCTTCCCTGGGCACGCACACACCATGTTCTGAGACACCCTCCCAACTTGCCACCCCTTCCACCTGTGCTGCTACCAGACCTCCAACCAGTAGCCGTGGAACTACGGGGGGGTGACTACCCCAGGAGAGGAGAGCTGACATTAGGCTGCTTAGTCATGCTCCATCCCTCTCCCTGAGTGCTGACACTCCAACGATCCTAGGTCATTCCCAAACCTGGGTCACTGGTGTTGTGCAAGGCATGGTGACCAGCGCCTTAACCCTCAGCACCATCAGACTGGCTCCATTGGTCAGTTCTTTGATCATGGTGCCAGCAAGGGGGATGGGAGGCAGAATGGACAAACTATGTATGTTCAACAAGACTGATACATAAAAAACTCACACTATAAAAATGTCATATGTGCTAATGGTTATTTTACATTTATTCATGGAGAGGTGGGCCACACAAGATGTTCTGCAGTGGGGCCCTTACAGTTGTTGGCGCAGCCCTACCATCTGTATGATGTTACATTTTTGAATACAATAATTAGCTTCTCTTTACTTCTTTCCAAGTAAAATCTGGTTATGAAGGAAATGTCACTTGCTAAATTATAACGAAAGATTGCATGTTATCAAACATCACATATTTCTATTAAATATATAATATTTTGGTGGGAGGAAGTGTTATTTCTCCATAAAAATCTGAAAACAGATTTGTAGTTTCCCATTGAAATACACTGGCAGCCATGCTAGTAAGGATTTTATGACATCATCTCACAGGGACACCATTGGACTCTTTTTTCCACTAGCAATTGGAAAAATACAAATACAAAGATGGAAAAGTAAGTAAATAAATACAAGCAAACTGAATTATTGCAGAGGCATCTAGAGGCCCCAAACCTTCATTCTTTAAGATATGCACCCTTACTAAGCACCTGCTTTTTAAATGTTACTTTAAATATCACAGCCATCAACTGTTCCCACAACCAGCACAACCCACCAACAGTTACAATATCACAGCCCAAGTAACAGTTGTAATTCACAGTACTAATTTAAATATTTGTAACTCACAGTACCAATTTAAAGTACAAACTATTCAAATATCAGAATTAAAACAGAAGAAACAAGAGATAGGCACAAAGCAGCCTCAGTTTTGTGTTCTCCCATGAGGCAAACAGACTCACCAAAGGTATGTCCCACAGGGAGAGCAGGTGGTTCACCACCTCCTGATTCAGGGACTACTCATGTGACATCTCTCTCACCCACCTATGAGCATTCAGCAGATGACTGACTGCTCTGACAACATGAATTGCCTGTAGATATGCACCCAGGTTGCGCACAAGGGTACAGGTGCAGAAGGCCTCCTGACACAAGGGAAGGGAATGTGTGCCACCCTGTCTGTTCAGGTAGAACATGATCAAAGTATTATCCATCTGGACTTGGACATCCTGACACCTGACTAAAAGAGTGAATTCCATCAGAAATAGTCACATTGTACAGAGCTTCCTGGGTGACCAGAACCTGTGGACTCTGTGGTCCTCCAAGTGCTCTCCCCACCTCACCAGAGACACATCCATTGAAAGAGTGACAGCTGACCCTGGGCAGACAAATAGGACTCCTTCCTCCTGATGTTCTGGGATGAACCACAACTGAATAGCATCCCACATCAACTGGGTCACTGTGATCAGCTAGTCCAAGTGTCCTAGGCACTGGGATCACTGATGGCTCAACACCCACTACAGGTGTGGCATTCACCAGTGGGCCTATCAGACCACATGGGTGTAGGAGGCCATGTACCCCAGCAGCTGCAGGAAATCCTGGTCAGGGCATGAGCGCCCAACCTGAAATTATCGGGCAAAGAAGGTAAGATCCAGTGTATAGCTCTGCCCCAGTGAAGTGAATCATCTGCGACGGGATCAGTTTCCACTTGGCTGGGTTGACCAACATGCCCAAGTATCTGTAGGTCTTCAAGGCCAGATCCATGGACAGCTCCATGGCCTCCTGAATGGCCCAGCAATCATCCAGTCATCCAGGTAGGGGTACATCCTGATGCTGTTGCACTGGAGGAAGGCTGCCACCACAAAATGCCAAAGGGCATGGACTGGACCTGATAGAGAACATCTTCTGTGTGGAACTGAAGTAACCACCAATGGGATGGATAGACTGGGATGTGGAAGAACGTGTCCCAGAGATCCAGAGAGCAGAACCACATGTTCTGCTTCAAGGATGGTAATTGCCTGATTCAGGGTTACCATCCAGAACTTGCGCTTCCACATACACTGGTTGAGATCATGCAGATACAGGCACCAGCAGTAGGTCTCATCATCATGGTGGTTCATGCACCAGAGGGCCAGATGGTCCAGGCCTTTGAGAAAGCACATGACCACCTTCTCCTGTGCCACCATCAGCATACCAGCTTGTGCACAGTATGCAAAGATGCCTCCGTGGTGCACCTTGAGGGCCATTGCTCTCAGCCCCAGCTGGGTGAGAGTCCAGAGGAATTCAAGTATACTAGCCACAGGGTGGGCAAGGAGATCAAACTGCTTGCCCTGACTCCAAATGGAAAACTGATTTTACTTAAAGGGGTAGCAACAGTGAGTTGCTGAAAGACCTAGGGCCTGGAACTCTTGCCACTTAGAAACCAGGCTGTGCGGTGCAGAGACTGAAGGTCCAGGTGCAGGACCATCACCTGTTGTTTGGTCAGTAGGTCTGGACAAAGAGGCAACCACCATGAAAGCCTGCTGTTGAGGTTGAGGAGATCCAGGTACCAGAACTGCCATAGCCAGTCTAGAACTATCAGGATCATTCACATCTTATCTTTCAGGGTCTTGACCACTACCTTGTGGGTCAATGGGAAGGGAGAGCAGGCATACATGATGACTGGGATCCAGGGCCTCTTGAAGGCATTCTCTACCAGTGTCCTAGACTTAGGGGGACAGGCACAAAGCAGCCTCAGTTTTGCATTCTCACAGGAGGCAAACAGGTCCACCAGATGTATGCCCCACAGGGAGAGCAGATGGTTCACCACCTCCTGATTCAGAGACCACTCATGCAACATCTCTCCCACCCACCTGTGAGCATTCACCAGCTGACTGTCTGCCTCAGTGACATGAATTGCCAGGAGATCTACACCCATGCTGCACATGAGGGTACAGGTGCAGAGGGCCTCCCGATGCAAGAGAAGGGAGTGCATGCTGCCCTGTCTGTTCAGGCAAAACATGGTCAAGGTACTGTCCACTGGACTTGCATGACCTGACCCCTGACTAAGAGTGAATTCCCACATAGCTAGTCACACTGCACAGAGCTCCAGCAGGCTGATGTGACAGGATTCCCTGGGTGACCAGAACCCGGTGGCTCTGTGGTCCCCCAAGTGTGCTTCCCACCCCACCAGAGAGACATCTATTGAGAGAGTGGCAGTTGGCATTGGGTGGACAAATGGGATTCCTTCCTCCAGATGTTCTGGGATCAGCCACCACTGTATAGCACCCCACATCAACTGGGTCACCGTGACCAGCTGATCCATGTGTCCTAGACACTGGGACCACTGATGGCCCAACACCCACTGCAAGTGCTGCATCTGTCAATGGGCCCACTAGAACATGCTGGTGGAGAACGCCATGTATCTCAGCAGCCACAGGAAGTCCTGGGCAGGGCTTGAGCACCCAACTTGAAATGATTGGACAAAGGAGGTAAGATCCAGTGCCTGGCCTGCAGGGAGGTGGGCCTTGGCCAGCAGGGAGCCTAGCTCTGCCCTGATGTAGTGAATCATCTGCGGCAGGATCAGTTCACCCTTAGCAGGGTTCATCAACGGGCTCTGGTGTCTGCAAGTCTTGAGGGCCAGATCCCTGGACTGCTCCATAGCTTTGTTGAATGATCCGGCAATCAGACAGTCATCCAGATAGGGGTACATCCTAATGCTGTTGCACCGCAGGAAGTCTGCCACTATGAGAGGCCTAAGGGCATGACCTGGAACTGATAGAGAACCTCTTCTGTGTGGAAATGATATAACCACCAATGGGATGGATGTACTGGGATGTGGAAGTGTGTGTCCCAGAGATCCAGGGAGCAAAACCACATACCTTGCTCCAGGGATGGTAATAGCCTGACTCAGGGTTACCATCTAGAACTTGTGATTTGACATATACTGGTTGAGATTGTGCAGATACAGTATGGGGCCCCAGCACCCTGTCCATTTTGGGAACAGGAAGAACCTGGACACATACTGACTTTCCAGGGCATCTGAGACATGCGTTACAGCCCCTTTCACAAGGAGTAGAACAATGTCCTCCCTTAGAGTGGATAGCATGTCCTGCGGCACTGAAGACTTCCCTGCAGCGTGGGATTGGTAAGGCAGAAGAACCTCAAAACTGAGAGGCAACCCTCTGCCAATCACCTCCAGTAAGCACTTGTTCATGGTAATGATGAATTAATGTGGCCAGAAGTGGCAAAGATGATCCCCCCACGTGAGCTGTGTCGGCGACTGGGCAGGTGGAAGGTTGGCGCACCCCTGACCTGTCACTGGGCAACTTTGGAATGGGCACCAGCTGCAGGAGCCAGAGGTGCATTACTTTCCCTTTCCCCAACCTCTTTTTTTGGCTCTTGGCCTGAGAACTTGGCCATGGGATGCCAGGCTTGGTATTGCCCCTGCTGGAGCTGCTGCTGCTGCTGCTGAGACTGCTGTGGCTGAAAGGACCGAAACTGAAAGGGCTTTTTTTGTTTCTGTGCCTTAACTCAGCATTATAAATTACCCAGAACTCCTTGTTGCTGTATGTAAAACATTGACAGCTCCCTTGTAGGACATCATTCTGGGGGTGTGGCCACACAGAGAAACTGGAAGGCAGCCAAAAACCATAGCCAGTTTTAGGCACCAGCGAACCCTGCAGTTTCTGGGAGCCCCTGTTCATGGGGGCCCCCAACCAGAGGAGTTTACCTTATTCATTTTTAAACATTTTTGTATCTTAATATATTTTTAAAACATCAGTAAAGGACTGTGCAGATCCTTCTGGTTATGTCATGAAATACCTCAACAAGTTATGATCCAGTCAATATGAGGTGGATAGGCAGCAATGGATGGGATGGGAAGAACAGCCCCAAGAAATGACACTGCTGTGTCCTCCTAAATTTTTTTTAAATACTACTAGTTATACTAAAGCTATACTTAAAAACAAAGAAATATAAAATTTGCCAGCAGATAACTATTGCTTTGCCTGCCTAGTCTGCCCATTTGTGCCCAAGGCGGCACAATTTGAAGATAGAGGGGGGGCGGCTCAGAGGTAATTTAAGGAAGTATTTTTTCACAGAGAGGGTTGTGGATGCATGGGACGACCTTCCGGAGGAGGTCGTGGAGTCAAAAACAGTGGTGGAATTCAAGCATGCATGGGACAGTCATAAGGCAATTCTAGGGGTTGGGGGTAGAAAGAAGTAGGCTGCTGGTTAACTAGGATCTGCAGCTTATCCAGTAGGCAGGGAAATGGGCAGACTGGGTGGGCCAAGCGGTCCTTATCTGCTGTCAAATTCTATGTTTCTATGTTTTCCCTGCCTATAATATCACCACAAATAAAATTTTGCACTTAGGGGCTTCAGTAAAACACATAGGCTAAAGGTGGGCCAAGTAGAGAGGCCCTGCAACTTCACTAATTCTGCTGGGGGCCCCCAAAACCCTAAAGTCTGCCCTGCCAAAAACAAACTGCTGATAAAACATAACATTAAAATGACTATTACAGCTTTTTTAACAAAACCAATTGAAGCTTCAATCTAAAGCATGGCTTGCAATGGCACGCTATGTGAAAAAAGGCATTTGAGGAACCTTACAATATCACTTTAACATCAATGTGCTTCTCTTCTTGACGTCTGCACAGACTAAAAATAAAATTTTAATTGCTATTGTGCATTACTGGCATTGAACATGACACAACCACAATCAAACAGCTTTCAGGTTCTTGCAACAGGCACAGTGCAAAGAATAAAGTCTTTACAGACCTCAGCAATGTGACAATCTCCCTAGCTTATGTACTGAAGAAAGAGAATAGCACCCCAAATGACATCACCAGGGCAGGGGAATGCCAATTACCACAGGGAACAGAAAGTCTCAGCATCTAGAAGTGTTGCTAAAGCAGATTACACAATAAATAGCTATAAATGCTATGAAATGGTAGATTTTCATATAAAACACTAGGCAGACACTGTTGTTATAACGATATTTAATGAGTGTTGCTGACAGTAATTTCTGTAAATTTCATAACACATGATCTTTAAAGGTCATTTGCAAAGGTTTTTAAAACTAAAAGAAACAGTACCATTCAATAAACATTGCTATAAAATGTATTTGTTTTCCAGGTTTTGTAACAAAGGTAAACAAATTAATGCATTTTTAGTGTCTTTTTGTTGTGGTCCATTTCCCCAAGGTTGCTGGATGCTGAGTCAGCATGCCTCCAGGCTGCTGATGTCATTTGGGGTGCTTGCCTGTTAGGAAGTTGTATCGCTGCTAGTAGTACAATGCTGGTAAATTCACTGCTGTTGATCAGTGTCTGCTTTACAATAATTTACGCAGACTTTATCTGCATTAATTCATATTAGGGATAACTGTGCTAGCACTGGTAAAAAGACCATTTTAAAGTGATTTATTGAAGGTTGCCATAGAAAATGGGAGAAGTGACCAGTAGGAGTGTACTCTACTATACCCACAATGCCTCACTATGTAAACAGTATATAGGCTTTTAAAGGTATTGTCTGATGTTTTGCAGATGCCTTTTTCACATAGTATGCCATTGCCACCCATTCTTCAGATAGTGAAGCTACAATTTACTTTGTTAAAAAAAAAAAGCTGTCGTAGTCATTTTATTGGTGTGTTTTATAAGCACTTTGTTTCTGGTTACCTTCCAGTTTCTCTGTATAAACCCCCCCAAGTGATGTCACACCAGGGAGCAGTCAGTGTTTTACATACAGCAACAAGGAATTCTGGGTAATTTATAATGTTGACTTAAATGTGCCTTACTCAGAAGTACAGTCCCATTTAACAGTAGGGGTGAGCACCCAATATATAAACATACATAGCAAGCCATTGTTGGTAAAATAAGAACCTGTTTTCCAGTGTCCTTATTGTGAGAAGCAGTCTCATATTTCTGTAGTGGTGTCAATAATTGAAGCTTTTGTATGTTTATTTTCACAACAATGCATTGTGCATACAGTACTTAGCTACAAGACTTCTATATGAGAGATGTAGTCTCCTAGTTCTGCCATGAGCACAGAAATATAATAGCCTGTATACTAATTTAAATAGTGAGGCATTGTGGGTTTTCCCTGGTACGATGTCACACTTAGGGCTTGCAGCACTGAGAAGAAAAGGGGCGAGTTATGTAAATGAAGCAGAGCACAGCAATAAAAGCATTTATTTAATGGAAAACAGCACTTGTGGGGAGTTTGAATGGTAGGAGACTGATTCACAACTCCTACAGGTTACTATTCCTATTTGTTATGGCAAACATCAGAAAATCACTTTAAGTTAGCTCTGTGAGCTGCTTACTAAGCAACGCCACCATGTTTGTTTTGATTCGGAAAAGGGCTGTTTGGACAAATCAGCAGGCAGCTAGTAGAAAGTGTCATGAATATTAATTAGTAACTTATCAATATTGATTATAGACTGTACACAACAACTTTTAGAATGTGCACAACTTTTGAGCAACAACTGAATTCCATACATAATAAGTTGAAACCATATACTATATATGCTTTTGTTTGTTTATTTTCACAACAATGCATTGTACATACCATCTTTAATTACAAGACTTCTATACTGAGAGATGTTGGCTGCAATTTCTTCAGTGAGCACAGAAATATAATACCCTGGCCCAGATATTCAAAGCTGTGCACTGGGCACAAACTGTTTGTGCAGGTTTAGCATGGGATTAACCCGGGTCCACAATATTCAAAAGTCCAAATAGCACACGTAAACTGCATTAGCACTGGGCAAAATCATAATATATGCAAGGGACAAGCTGAACATGAATACAGCGCAATGCTATATTCAGCAACTAGTACCGCGCAAAGTGGATTGGTGCGACTTAGCACAACCCTTTGGGCGGTACAAATTACGGCCCAGAAAAAGGTAGTCTTAACCCTGGGCAATCCAGCTTTGCACAACATTGTGGCTTTACGTGGCATTAGCATGGCATTTGTGCGGTTTTGCATGACCCTAACATATGAATATGACACATAGAAAAAGCCAGACATGGAGGAAACAATGCTGCTCACTGATGGCACCACAATGATGCCAACATCTGCCACCAGTCAGTGGCAGTAAAGCAGTAAGTGGGACCTGGCCCCCAGGGGACACCATGGTAGTGTGGCCATACAGCACACACCTGCAGATCATAATTCTGTGATGACCAACAGATGCCAGCACACACTTGCAGCACTGTGGGCATGGTGGGTGTTGAGGGGAGGGTGTACGGGTGGCCAGGCTTCACCACAGACTGGGTGTGGCCACAAGGCTGGGGCACATCATGCAGTGCACATGAGGCAGCATTGGGAATACCCCAACACCAGTGTGCATGTACAATCGTACATGCCTCCCAGTCACATACCACTCAGCTGTACAAACACCACAGAACACACAGCTGGCCATGTATATATCACTGTGAGCATCATTCTGAAGCCATCAGTAAGCAGCATGTTTCCCCTATGTCTGGCTTTGTCTATGTGTCATATTTATTTGTTAGGGCCGAGCAAATGCCACACAAAGCCAAAATGTCATGCAAAGCTGATTGCCCAGGGTTAAGACTACCTTTTCCTGGGCGGTAATTTGCACCACACTAAGGGCCAGATATTCAAAACTTTGCCCCGGGGCAAAATTAGCACTGCCCAGCGGGCAAACTTAGCCCAGAGCACAGAGCACGCTATATTCAAAAGGAATAGCCCAGGGCAAACAGCTTCCGAATATGGCATGGTAATGAGGCCATGCAAACTGGGTTGGGAGTGCAGGGCAAAATAGCCCTGGAATAAGACAGCACTGAATAAGCAACCAGGAAGTGCAACCCACAACAACAACACAGTACACAGCAACATGGGGCAGGTACAGGCCAGACTCGTGGCCAATGTGTGTGCCAGCAAATGCATGGACTCAGTACAGCTGCAGGAAGCAGCAGATGTGAAAGAACAGTGATCAAAACTGTATAATATTCCCCGTACCGTTAGCGCCGCGCTAACACATTAGCGCGGCATTAGCGCGGAGCTAAGCAGTTAGCCCGGAGCAAACACGTTTTGCCGGGGCTAAAATAATGCCATATTCAAAGTGCTTATGCAAATGAGCCTACTTACGTAGTCTCTGGGCAAACAACTGGATTAGTATCTCATTATACCCTGATTTGCATGCAGTTTGCCCAGCGTTACTGCAGAGTCCCACAGAGCCACCTGTAGGTCAGTCTGGAAGTACAGGGGCTGACCAGGTCCAACCGCAGCTCCACCTGTAGGTCAGTCTGGCAGTGCATGATGATAGCTGCAGGCTACATGTAAACAGTACAGCATAGCATATTATACCCCAGGGGACAGCACACCATAGGCACAGGTGGTGGTGGTGCTACATGCAACTGTCACATTGTAGGGCATGCTACAGTGCACAGCAGAAACTACAGTAGCAAGGGGGCCAGTAGTGCGTGGACACAGCAATGCCTATGGTGTGTAGGGCAGTGATGATGACTGCACTATACACAGTGGCGACAACCTGTGGATGTTTTCTGACACTGGACATTACTGTTGCGCTGTTGTGTGACCCACAGATGCTGCACCTGTGGCATGGATGCTCACAGTGACATGTACATTCCTGGCTTTGTGTGCTATGGCAGTTGTACAGCTGTGAGGTATGTGGCGGGGGCATATATTATCCAAAGGCACACTGGTGTTGGGTATTCCCAATACTGACCCATGTACACTGCATGATGTGTCCCAGCCTTGTGGCCACACCTGATCTGTAGCACAGCCTCGCCACCCATATATGCTCCCTCAACATCCTCCATGCCCACAGTGCTGCATGTGTGCTGGCATCTGTTGGTGTCCACGGAACTGTGGTCCACAGGTGTGTGCTGTATGGCCACACTGCCGTGCTGTTCGCTGGTGGCAGGGTCACCACTTACTGCCTGGCATGGCTGGGACTGGTGACAGATGATGGCATCATTGTGATGCCATCAGTTAGCAGCATGCTTCCTCTATGTTTGGCTTTATCTATGTGTCATATTTATTTGTTAGGGTCGCGCAAAACCCGCGCTAAACCCGCGCAAACACCGCGCAAAGCCATAATGTCACGCAAAGCTGATTGCCCAGGATTAAGACCAGCTTTTCCTGGGCGGTAATGTGCACCGCGCTAAGTGTCGCGCTAAGTCGCGCAAAACCACTTAGCGCGGCGCTAGTCGCTGAATATTGCATTGCGCCTGTATTCATGTCAGTTTGCCCCTTGCATACATTATAATTTTGCCCGGTGCTAATGCAGTTTGCCCGCGCTATTTGGCCTTTTGAATATGGCAGACCCGCGCTAATCCCGCGCTAAACCTGCGCAAATGGTTTTTGCCCAGCGCAAAGTTTTGAATATCTGGCCCTAAGTGTCATGCTAAGCCACGCAAAACCACTTTGTGCAGTGCTAGTCACTGAATATAGCATTGCGCCTGTATTCACGTACATGCCGCCTCCGTTTGCCCCTTGCATACATTATGATTTTGCCCAGTGCTAATGCAATTTGCGTGCACTATTTTGGCCTTTTGAATATAGCAAACCCATGCTAATCCCGCTCTAAACTTGTGCAAACAGTTTGCACCCAGTGCAAAGTTTTGAATATCTGGCCCTACATCTCTCAGTATAGAAGTCTTGTAGTTATATATGGTATGCACAATGCATTGTTGTGAAAATAACATACAAAGGCCCAGATATTCAAAACTTTGTGCTGGGCGCAAACCGTTTGTGCAGGTTTAGCGCGGGATTAGCGTGGGTCTGCAATATTCAAAAGGCCGAATAGTGCATGCAAACTGCATTAGCACCGGGCAAAACCATAATACATGCAAGGGGCAAACTGAACATGAATACAGGTGCAATGCTATATTCAGCGACTAGCGCTGCACACAGTTGTTTTGCATGACTTAGCATGACCCTTTGCATGGTACAAATTACCGCCCAGCTGGTCTTAACTGTGGGCAAACAACTTTGCATGACATTGTGGCTTTGTACAGTATTTGCGCGGCTTTGCGCAACCCTAACATATGGAGGACATATGCTGCTCACTGATGGCACCACAATGATTTTTTTATTTTTATTTTTATTTATTTAGCTTTTGTTGACCGGGTAAGTGCACTAGACAAATCCTGCCTATTTTCAGGCACGACCCGGGGGAGGGGGATACAGATGAATGCCAACTGACCTTGAACCAGATTAAGCTGTTGGTGGTATTTTTAGTGAATGAGGGAAATTTTGGCCAGGACACCGGGGAAATTCCCCTACTCTTTTCGATAAGTGCCATGGGATCTTTAACATCCACCTGAACTACCACCAATCCAGGCAGATGGGACCTCGGTTTAACGTCTCATCCGAAAGACGGCACCTCAGAAATGCAGCACCCCTCTCATGCTGCATTACGGTGTCAGTACTGGGATATTAACCCAAGTGCCAGATGTGGGAACTGAACCCACAGCCCTCTGATCTCCCGGCCTCAGAGGTGAGTTTGCTACCTACTGAGCCACTGACACTGGTATAAATGATGATTCCAACATCTGCCACCAGTCCCAGCCATGCCAGGCAGTAAGGGGTGACCTGGCAACCAGGGGACACCATGGTAGGGTGGCCAGACAGCACACACCTGTTGACCATATGTCTGTGGTTACCAATGGATGCCAGCACACACAAGCAGCACTGTGGACATGATGGTTGTTGAGGGAAGGGGGTACAGGTGGCCAGGTGTGGCCACAAGGCTGGGACACATCATGCAGTGCACATGGACCAGTATTGGGAATACCCCAACACCGGTCTGCCTATCAGAGCATACGTGCACCCCCCAACCACATACTGCCCAACTGTACAAATGCCACAGCACACACAGTCGGCCATATATATGTCACTGTGAGCATCCCATACCAGAGGTGCAGCATCTGTGAATCACATAATAGCGAAACAGTAATGTCCACTGTCAGTAAACACCTGCAAGTTGGGTCTGTCACTGTGTATAGTGCAGTGGTCATCACTTCTCTACACACCATAGGCATTGCTGTGTCCCTCACACTACCAGCCCCCTTGCTACTGTAGTGTCTGCTGTGCACTGTAGCATGATCTACAGCGTGGCAGTTGCAGGCAGCACCACCACCACCACCACCTGAACCTAAGTTGTGTTGTCCCCTGGGGTGCAATATGCTTTGCTGTACTATATACATGTAGCCTGCAGCTATCACCAAGCACTGCCAGACTGACCTACAGGTGGCACTGCGATCGAACCCGGCCATTCCCTGTACTGCCAGACTGACCTAACAGTGACGCTATGGGACCCTGCAGTTACACTGAGCAAACTGCATGCAAATCAGGGCATAATGAGATGCTAATGTGGATGTTTGCCCAGAGACTACCTAAGTAGGCTCATTTGCATGTCACTTTTGAATATGGCAAAGTTTAGCACCGGGCAGACATGTTTAAACCAGGCAAATGGCTTAGCTTTGTGCTGAACCCATGCAAACGCATTAGCGCTGCACAAACAGTTAGAGGAATATTATACAGTTTTGTACACTGTACTTTCACATGCACTGCTTCCTGCTGCTGTACTGGGTCCACGCATTTGCTGGCACACACATTGGCTACATAGGTCACCTCTACCTACCTTCACATCATTGTGCACTGTGTTGCTGTTGTGGTCTGCACTTCCTGATTGCTATATTCAGAGCTGTCTTATTACAGGGCTATGTTTGTCCTGCACTCCCAGCCCAGTTTACCTGGCCTCATTCCCATGCTATATTCAGACACTGTTTGCCCGGGCTATTCCTTTTTAATATAGCTTGCTTTTTGCTTTTGGCTAAGTTTGCTCACTGGGCAGTGCTAATTTAGCCCCGGGGCAAAGTTTTGAATATCTGGGCCAAAAGCTTATATTGTTGATACTACCGCACTAATATGTGACAGCACCTCAGAGTAAAGATTAAAGTGGGACTATGGTCAACATTTTTGGCATCAGTAAATTCAGAATTTGGATCAGCATAGATCATGCCAAAATGAGATCTCTAAGCTACATTGTTTAAAAGTTACAAGTCATTTTACAACCATAAATTCACTGCCTGTTTAAAAAAGCTAGTTTCAGTGAAGAACTGCTGCTGATGTCATCTCCTGAATTCACTGTCTAGTCTTCCCTGTCAGCAAGCTTATAGGATCTGTTTCTCCAAAGTTTTAAAGATCATATGCAATGAAATTTACAGAAATTAAACTGTCAGCATCATTCATTAAATATTGTTATAACAACAGTGTCTGCCTAGTGTTTTATATGAAAATCTCCAATTCATACCATGTATAACTGTTTATTGTGTGGTCTGCTTCAGTAACACTGCTAGAAGCTGAGGCTTTCTGTTCCCTGTGGTAATCAGCATGTCTCCACCCTGGTGATGTCATTTGGGGTGCTATTCTCTTTCTTCAATACATAAGCTATGGAGACAGTCAAATTGCTGAGGTCTGTAAAGACTTCTCATTCCTTGCACTGTGCCTGTTACAATAATCTGAAAGTTGTTTGATTGTGGTTGTGTTATGCTCAATGCCAGTAATACACAATAACAGTTTAAATTTATAGTATTTGTAGAAGTTAGGGAGAGTAGCACATTGGTGTTAAACTAAATCTTGAAGGTTCCCCCAAATGCTTGTTACACATGACATGCTTCAAATGTTGAAGTTGCAATTTGATTTGTAAAATAATCTGTCATTCTTATTGTTTTATTAGGAGTTTGGCCTCTAGTGTTCTTGTGTGTGGCCACACACCCCCCCCAAAAAAAAATTGTCATACGAGGAATCTATCATTGTTTGCCATGCAGCAACAAAGTATTTTATAATGTTGCCTTAAATGTCCCTTACTCAGACTTACAGTCCTTTACATTGCTGGTGGTGAGCAGTAATATGTAAATAACTGTTGTAAGGCATCGTGGGTAAAATACAAACATGTTTTACAATTTCCATAATCTGAGATGCTGTCCCATATTTGTGTGGTGGTGTCAACAATATAAGCATTTGTTTGTTTTCACAGTAATGCACTGTACATACCATATCAGGCTACCAGACCATAAGACTTCTATGCTGAGAGATGGTGGCACCTATTTCTTCAGTGAGCACAGAAAAATAAAAGCCTATTTATATTAGTTTACATAGTGAGGCATTGTGGGTACAGTAGAGTACACCCCTACAGGTCACTGCTTCCATTTTCTATGGCAAACCTCAGTAAAGCACTTTAAAATGTTCTTTTTACCAGGGATAGCACAGCCATCCCTAGAAGAATTAGTGCAAATAAGGTCCCTATTAAATCTAAATTATTGTAAAGCAGACACTGACCAACAGCAGTGAAGTTACTGGCATTGTATTACTAGCAGCAATACAACTTCCTAGCAGGCAAGCACCCCAAATGACATCAGCAGCCCGGAGGCATGCAGACTCAGCATAGAGCAACCTCAGGGAAATGGACCACAATGGACTACAACAAAAAGATACTAAGAATGCATTAATTTGTTGACTTTTGTTACAAAACCTTGAATACAAATAGGTTGTATAGCAGTGTTTATTGGGTACAATGGCTGCTGTGAATTATGGGGAATGCATATATTAAAGTGCACAAGCTATTCAGCTCTGGTAGTTGTTCCTGCATTTCCTTTGGTAGACCAGTAGATGGCTGTGGTACAATGCTCCAGCCATATTCAGATTAATTTCCAAATGTACTGCATTGAGTCACTCGGAATAAAACTTTCATAGACCAAGTAAAAAGCAAAAGAGCCCACATAGTTTGCTGACTGGTGCTGCCTGTTTTACTTGTGAAAACCATTGCACATGTTCTTTACAACCTTGGAGAAACACATCCTATAAGCTTGTTGACAGGGAAACCTAGACTATGAGTTCCCAAGATGACATCATCACCAGCACTTCACTGATACAGGCTTTTTTTGAACAGGTAGTGAAATCAGGGTTACACAAGCAAACATAAAAATGACTAATAACTTTACAATGAATTAAAATAGACATCTAGTTATTGGTATGGGATTTACTGGGGGTATGCTTATTCTAATTCTGCAATGTAGCACTTTTTGCCAGATGGTGTCAGTTGCTCTTTAAAGTGATTTTGTGAACTTTGCTATGGAAAATGGGATTAATAACCTGTAGTAACCTGCAGGAGTTGTGATTCAATCTCCTACCATTCAAACTGCCAAAAAGTGATGTTTTCCATGAAATAAATGCTTTTATTTCTGTGCTCTGCTTCATTTGCAAAACCCGCCTCTTTTTTTCTCCTCAGTGCTGCATCTCCCATGTGTGACATAATGCAAGGGAAACAAAGTTTATAAGCACTGATTTGAAACAGAGACCTCTGTTGGTCAATCTTGATATTGCAGACATTTACACACCCAACATAGGAGACTACATCTTTCAGTATAGAAACCCTGTCAACTAGATACTATATGCACAATGCCTTGTTTGGAAGATAAACATATGAGAGTTTTTATTGTTGAAGCCACTACAGAGATTTGAGACTGCACCTCACAGTAAGAGAATTGGAAAACAATGTCTTATTGCACCCACAGTGCCTTGCTATGGACATCTATATATGAGGTGCAGTCACCACCACCAAAATAAGTGACTACACCTCAGAATAACTAACATTTATATAAACATGATAATTTACTCAGAATTCTGTGGTGTTGTATGTAAAACATTGACAGTTCCTTTGCATGACATCATTCTGGGTGTGTGATTGCATACAGAAAACTGGAGAACACAGTGTTGATAAAACATAAATAAAAATGTCTATAACAAATATTTTTTTATAAAACAAATTGTAGCTTCATCATCTGAAGCATGGGTGGCAATGGGATACTATGTGAAAAAGACATCTGTGAAAGCTCACAAAATCACTTTATACAGGTTTGTATTTTACCTACAATTCATTGCTACATTTATTTACATATTACTGCTCACCACCAGCAACATAAGGGACTGTACATCTGAGTAAGGCACATTTAGAGAGCTGCTGAAAGTTTCAGTTTGTAGACTCCAAATAAGCATACCCCCAGGAAATCTCATACCAAAAACTAGATTACTATGTTATTTCACTTTGAAGTTATTAGCTATTTTGTAACTCCAATTTTACTGCCTGTACAAAACAAGCCTTTATCAGTGAAGAGCTGTTGATGATGTCATCCTGGAAACTCACAGTCCAGTATTCCCTGTCAGCAAGCTTATAGGACCTGTGTACCTATAGGTGTAAAGATCATGTGCTTTGGGTTTTCCATGTAAAATAAGCAACACCATTCAAAAATATTGCTTTAAAGGGATTGTCTGGTGTTTCGCAGATACCCTTTTTTCTCATAGTATGCCACTGCTGCCCATGCTTCAGATGTTGAGGCTGCAATTTGTTTTGTAAAAAAAAAAACTGTAATTGTCATGTTATTGTTCTGTTTTATCAGTGCTTTGTTTCAGGCTGCCTTCCAGTTTCCCTGTGTGGGCCACACCCACAAAGTGATGTCGTATCAGGGAGCTGTCAATATTTTACATACAACAACAAGGAATTCTGGGTAATTTATAATGTTGACTTAAATGCGCCTTGCTCAGAAGTACAGTCCCATATGTCAGTAGTGGTGAGCATCTAATATGTAAATGTATATAGCAAGGTATGTGGGTAAAATAATAACCAGTTTCCTTACTGTAAGATACACTCTCATAATTCTGTAGAGTTGTCAATGATATAGGCTTTATATGTTTATTTTCAAAGCAAGGCATTGTGCATATAGTATCTAGCTGCAAGACTTCTATACTGAGAGATGTAGTCTCCAATTTCTGCTGTGAGCACAGAAATATAATAGCCTGTATGCCAGTTTACATAGTGAGACATTGTGGGATTTCCCTGGGACGATGTCACAGTTAAGGCTTGCAGCACTGAGAAGAAAAGGGGCGGGTTACGCAAATGAAGCAGAGCGCAGAAATAAAAGCATTTATTTAATGGAAAACAGTACTTTTTGGCAGTTTGGATGGTAGGAGATTGATTCACAACTCCTACAGGTTACTATTCCTATTTGTTATGGCAAATGTTGGAAAATCACTTTAAAAACTATATTTCAGGGTTCAGGGTTCATAACAAAGTTAATTCCACAGTAGAGTCATGCTCCGGAGTGGTTTAATGCAGCTGTAACATGACAAGTGCAGAAACAGGGAGTTATTATTTTATTTATTTAAAATTTGATGACCAGGAAAGGCAGACTGAGCCAAGGGTCGTTTCCAGGTGCGACCCTGTAAAGAGTGTACAGTGAAGAGAAAAGAGTAACACATGGTGAAGAATACAAACAGTATGTACAGACATTTTTGCCAAGAATATAATAGTAATAATAAGTAGTATAATAATAAGAATATAATTTGGGAGGCAGTATAGCACAGTGGTTTAAGGCTCTGAGCTGCAAACCTAGAGACCTCAGTTTGAATCCCACAGACCTTACTTGCATACTGTGTGACCCTGAGCAACTCACTTAACTTTCTTGTGCTCCCAGGTTGCACCTGTAAACACGCTTTCAGCTTAGTGTGTGTCTCTCCTGGTAAAATAAATAAAATAAATACATTGTCCATAATAAACAATTGATTAGCGTACAGGGTAAATGAGCGAGATGGGGCAAGGTTACAGCTGGGGACTAAAGTAAGTAAGGACTGTGATATGCTTTATACAACATTGTAACATGACATTCTATATTATCAAGTACAATAAAACACAGATACAGACAGAGTGGAATTCTCTCTGTCTACTGTGTTTGCTATTTTGCTGCTGTGCGTTAGGGGGAAATGTATGTACCTTACTCAGAAGTACAATCCCTTATGTTGCTGGTGGTAAACAGCAATATGTCAATAACTGTAGCAAAGCATTGTAGGTAAAATACAAACCTGTTTTACAATTTCTTTACTCTGAGGTGCTGTCTCATATTAGTGTGGTGGTGTCAACAATATAAGCTTTTGTATGTTTATTTTTTACAATAATACATTGGGCATACCATATATAACTACAAGACTTCTATTCTCAGAGATGTAGTCTCCTATTTCTGCAGTGAGCACAGAAATATAATACCCTGTATACTAATTTACATTGTGGGCACAGTACATAGCTGATTTGTCTATCTGAAACTAAAAAGTGATACTGTCCTGGCATATTGTCACAGTTGGGGGCAGGAGCACTGAGAAAAAAGGGGTGGGTTATGCAAATGAAGCAGAGCATTGAAATAAAAGGTTTTTTTTTTTCAAGGAAAGCAGCATTATTTAGCAGTTTAAATGGTAGGAGACTGATACACAACTCCTACAAGTTATTACTCCCATTTGTTATTTCACATGTGCACTCTTACTTTAAGGCAACATCATAAATTACCCAGAATTCCTTGTTACTGTATGTAAATCATTGACAACGCCTTGGTATGATCATTTTGGGGGGGGTGGCCACACACAGAAAACTGGGGAACAAAACATTGATAAAACATTAAAAATAATGACTATGACTGATTTTTTTACAAAATAAATTTCAGCTTCAACATCTGAAACATGTCTGGCAATGGCATACTACGTGTAAAACGCATTTGGGGAATCTTGCAACTTTCCTTTAAAGGAAAGGTTGCAAGATCAAACTCTTACTCATAGGGCAAGATATTCAAAAGGGAAAAGTAGGCACAAATCCTGAAGCGCCGGAGCACATCAGTAATGTATGCAGGCACAGGTGGGGGGGCGTGCCCATGCATAACCTGCACAGCCCAACATTTAGCCCGGGATGTGCAGAGCCATGCCTGCACAACCCCTACCTGTGCCAGCACAAAGTTATGCCTCAAAAAAAGGAACAACTGATGGCCACCCACAGGTGAGCTGCCGCATTGAATGGCGCAACACGGCTGCTGCCACCTGTGGGTGGCCACCCGAGTTCCGGCTGCATCTGGCAGTGCCCCCCCATGCCCGATCATGGGCATTTGTACAAAAAAGAATAATCCATCCTATATCCCTGGTGGTCCAGTGGACCTCTATCTGCCCGATTGAGGGCATATGTATACACAAACAAAATGATCCAATATCCCCGGTGGTCCAGTGGACCTCTATCTGCCCAATCACGGGCATCTATGTATAAAAATAAAATGATCCAATAGCCCTGGTGGTCCAGTAGACCTCTATCTGCCCGATCGCAGGCATTTGTAAAACAAAGATAATTTCAAGTATCCCTAGTGGTCTAGTGGTACCCTCCCACCCGCCCACTGGGCCCCACTGCCCCGCTTCCCCAGTCGCGTGGCGGCAACACCCACCCGCCTGCTGCCCTGCCGCCCGCAGACTGACACCTTGGTAGGGCTGCACACCCATTGGTCCACAGCATGACCCTATGGTGATGCAGCCCCTGCCGTACTACACATTCCAGATATGATTCACCTATCTACGCTACATATCTACATATCTACATAGCTAAGCTGGCGACCCATGTTCAGGAATGAGCACGGGTCATCTGGGGTTGGCAGGGTTGGAGAGGGACTGAGCATGTGAGGGACTGCTCTCCCTCTTCGTGGAGGGGGAGTTTGCCAGTGATCTGCATTGACTGGCTCCTAGCGGTGGCTGGGGAGCAGTGCGCTGATGCTGTAAACAATACGGGGCAGAGATGGGGCTGATGTCTGGTGGCAGCGCATTCTCTGCTGATGTCCTGCATGCTTCTCTCTGCAGGGGAGAAAATAGAGGAAAAATGGAGCCCTCGCCATGGATTATGATGGTCTTCTCTCCCAGCGCCGTCGAGAGGGCACCTTCCCTGATCTGGATACGGACTGGTGGGTGAGTACCTCCCCCACCCCCACCATGAGGGGTAAGTCATGGGGGCTGAAAGGGAAGGGATCTGATACCCGGATGGCATGGAGGAGGGGGGGGACATCAGAGGGTTAAGGTGAGGGGCTCCCAGAAACAACGCCAACAAAATAAATAAATAAAAATGTTTGATGCTCTATGTAAAACAATGACAACTCTCTGATATGAGGGGTGTGGCCACACACAGAAAACTGGAGAACAAAGTACTGATAAAACATAATATAAGTTGACTGTGACAGATTTTTTTTACAAAAATTGCAGCTTCAACATCTGAAGCATGTCTGGCAATGGCATGCTATGTATAAAAGGCATTTGAGGAATCTTGTAACTTTCCTTTGAGGTAGGCAGTAACTTTTTTTTACAATTGAATTGCAAATGCTCTGGGAGTTTTGTTTGAGATTTCTTCTGCTGAGGGCTTCCTCCCATAGAATATCAGTTAGGCCCCTAGCAAGTTTGGGGGATTGCTGCATGTAAATGTAAAAAAGTTCTGCTTTATTTTAGCACAAAAAAATTCTTGCAAGCAGCACATACGTTAGGGCAGGCAAGGGTGTGCACGCAGGGCAACTGCTTTGTTCAGGCAACATAAAACTCAACCCTGGCCCCCCAGAAGCTATTGCTTTGCCAGCAGAACTAGCAAATTTAAAAGGAATAAGCTTCTTGCATATTAACGTATGTAGCCTCCTTAAAAAGATAACCTTAATACAAACCTGGGTAAATCATACCTCTCCTGACATACTTGTGATTTCCGAAACTTGGCTTAGACCCAGCACCACTGATAGAGAAGTAAACATACCCAACTATGCCTTGTTCAGAGCTGATAGGCATGCCAGAGGAGGAGGGGTAGCTATCTCCGTTAAAGACAAATTTTCTGCCTCCTGCTTATCCTCGGCATCTGTCACCAGCGAATTTGAATGCCTAATTCTCAAAGTGGAAATTACACAGACTACTGCACTCTGCGTAATAAGATGCTACAGACCACCATCTGCTGGCCTACAGCTTGTGTCATATCTAAGTGACAAGTTGGGACAGGGGCTGCCAGAAACTATTATTTTAGGAGACCTCAACTTTGACTGGCTCTCTAACACAGCTGCCCCCCTTGCATCTTCTGTGATGAACATGGGCTGACGCAACTTATTACTGAACCAACACGCCCAAACGTGAAGAACCCCAGTAAAAGTACACTTTTGGATGTGCTAATGGTGAGCAAACCTCATCTCTTCTCCCACACTGATGTCTTCTTCTCAGACGCCAGCGACCATTGTTTTATTGCGGGAGTAAGATCCACCAACAATGCAGCACCCATCAGCAAGTTCTCTATGAAGAGATCCAGGCGCAACTTCAATGAACATGCCTACCTAAACGAGCTTAAGTACTCCCCTGAGGGCAAGATTTCTACCTCACAAAACGACACGCCAGCTTACAATATCTTCCACAACATTCTATCAAGGGCCCTTAATAAGTATGCTCCCCTTATTAAAGTTCGAACTAGGACCAAAACCTGTAAATGGTTCCCCTCAGATCAAGTCCTTGCTTCTAGAAAGAGATAAGCTCTGGAAAAGCACGCAGACTGAACACTGCAGAGGATTGGAACCAGTTCAGGAGATCACGAAATTTATTTACCAAAACAATCAGAGAATCAAGGCCACCTTCTTCAAATCCGAACTCGACTCTGCCACAAAGAGCCCAATCAGGCTCTGGAACACAATCAGTGATCTGCTAGGCCACTCCCAGGAAATTCACCCCACCAAGATTACCTCTGGCAACTTGACTATAACCAAAAGATGGATATACTTGATGCATTCAATAACCACTTTGCTACTGCAGGCATGGCATTTGATAACTCCTGCAAACATACTTCGCTCCCAGACTGCCAGCCAACTGCCTGAAACTCCAATAGCTTCGCCGCCTTTCTCACTTCAACTGCCACACTGAAAGAGGTGAGGACCTCTTGCTTCAGTTGGATACTAGAAAAGTGCTGGGCTGACTCCTTGACCCTTACTTCCTAAAATTGCCTACCACGTACTAGCAGTACCCGCCACCCACCTTTTAATTCATCCCTGTCTCAGGGCACCTTACCACCTATATGGAAGACAGCACATGTCATACCACTGTTCAAATCAGGTGACCGTGGCGATCTCAATAACTACAGGCCAATTTCCCTCCTTCCGGTCCTGTCCAAGCTCCTAGAGAAATTGTAAATGCACAGCTGAGGACTCACCTTGAGTCTAGGGAACTGCAAATCCTATGCAGTCTGGATTCAGAGCTAAACATAGCACTATCTCAGCCCTCGCCAAAGTTACTAACGACTGGCAGCGTAATCTTGAGAGCAAAAACTTTATTTGTGCTGTTTTCCTTGATCTAGCAAGGCTTTCGACACGTCGACCATAGTCTGCTCCTTCCGCCCTTCAAACCATAGGTGTGGACCCCTCCTCTCTGCGTTGGTTCACTGACTATCTTACAGGGTGCCTTCAACAAGTTAAAGCCGAAGGAGGCCTGTCCCTCTTAAAAACTCTGCAAAGAGGGGTACCTCAAGGTTCTATATTAGGGCCCTTACTTTTTGCAATCTACATTAATAACATCGACTACTGTATAAAAGAAGCCAACATCCATCTGTTTGCAGATGATACAGTTCTCTACGTGAGTCACCCAACACCTGAAGCTGCCTGCAATGACCTACAGTCAGAATTCAACCTTTTGCAAAGTCAACTCCTCCAAAAAAAGCTACTCCTTAATGCCAAAAAACTAAAGCGATGGTCCTCTCCTTTTATCCGTTAGCTAACCCTGTGTCCAGTGGGACAGTTCCCCAAATTACCACAGTTCTAGGTGAAAACTAGAATTTGTTACAAAATTCAAGTATCTGGGAGTTTGATAGACCAAAACTCTCCTTCATTGAACATATCGAGGACTTGCTAAACGACTTGCAAAGGCTTGGACTGTTTTTAGAATCAGCCAATTTCTCACCAGAGTGCCAAGAAACAACTGGTCCAATCCATTTTCCTATCATTGGTTGATTACGCTGACTCCTCTACAGCCAATGCCCCAACTCTTACATGGCTAAACTGGACACACTCTACCATCGAGCACTGAGGTTTATAATGGGACTCCCCTTCGAACACATCACTGCACCCTATATGCGGCAGTGGGATGGACATCACTAAAGTTCAGGCGCCACAGAAACGCCGCCTCTGGACCTATAGAGCCATCTCAATAAGCTGCCTTACTATATCTCCTGCTGTCTTCCCCTGAGTATAATTGGGAAATACGCGTTAAGAAGTTACTCAGCTATTACACTTAAAGTACCCAAAGCAAAATCCCGCTTCGGCAGGGCAGCCATAAGCTTCGTGCTACCTATCTTATGGAACGATCTACAAAAAACCCTCAAATTAAGCACTCTAATTGGTATAAATGCTTTCAAGATGCTTTATTTCCGTACAATCAGAGAAGTATGTAACTGCTTCACCCACTCAGACCCAGTACCGGTGTCTGCACTGGTATATAGCCACGCCTAGACCCAATTTTAAGTACTGACCCCCAGCTTGCTCCTCACCAGCCTAATTGTTCTCTCTCTTATCCCCCTGTCTTATCAACACTAGGCCCATCCATCCCCTTATTCTTCCTTTCCCAACCTCGGATGGAGCTCACTACCCTGGTTGTGACATCTACCAGGCCGTACTATAGCATTCAATCCCGGCTCACATACTCCTTTTCTCCATCCACCTTCTCTACATCCAGCTTTACCAACTCCTTTCTGTGCACCGTGCCCTCCTAGCCTTTCTCCCCCTACTTCCCTCCCTCTCTTCCCCCCTACCTTCACCTCTACCTGGTGTATACTTTTATTTTTATTTTTTTCTTCCGTTACTTCCTCCTGCAACCTTAGATAACCTGCTTTATCTTCCTATAGACACTTCTATGTATGTAAATACCATGTAATCTGTACAATATCTGCATAATTCTATGTACATATGAACTTATTTTCTTCCTCTCTGTAAAGAGTATTATCTGTATTGCCTTGTAAATACCTGTGTTGACCTGTATATACAATTGTTCATGCTCCACCCAGGTCCATCTTGCAAATGAGCTTCTGCTCAACGATGAACGCCTGGTTAAATAAAGACTTGATTGATTGATTGATTGATTGACTGTGTGGCATCATTCCCTGACCCTAAACTGTGAGTGGTGGGATTGCAGTCAGCCGACTGTCATATAGTCATTTTCCACACCATCTGATGAATGTGACAGTTGCCATTTCTCAAATCCTGCCCAAAATGTGTTTTAACATATATATATATATATATATACATATATATTTATTTATTTATTTATTTATTTGCTTTTGTTAACCAGATAAGCACACTTGACAGCCAAGTGCCGATTTTCAGCTGCGACCCAGGAGGATTACAATGGTACATACATGATCATCAGGCAGGCAGGGTACATACAATAGCATCCGGCACATTGATTACATCAACAGGTAGATAGCAGCATAGTACAGACATGGGGAGATTAACAAGGTACAGCACATCAGTCCTCAAGCAAGTCAGGTACATACAAGAGCATCAGGCAGGCAGGGTACATACAATAGCATCAGGCACATTGATTACATCAAGAGGTAGATAGCAGCATAGTACATGCATGGGGAGATTAACAAGGTACAGCACATCAGACCTCAAGCAAGTCAGGTACATACAAGAGCATCAGGCAGGCAGGGTACATACAATAGCATCAGGCACATTGATTACATCAAGAGGTAGATAGCAGCATAGTACAGGTATGGGGAGATTAACAAGGTACAACACATCAGACATCAAGCAAGTCAGGTACATACAAGAGCATCAGGCAGGCAGGGTACATACAATAGCATCAGGCACATTGATTACATCAGGAGGTAGATAGCAGCATAGTACAGGTATGGGGAGATTAACAAGGTACAACACATCAGACATCAAGCAAGTCAGGTACATAACAAGAACATCAGGCACATAGATTTCATCAGGAGGAAGATAATAGCGCAGTACAGGCATGGGCGATGTATGCCTACATATAGGGTCAGCCATACCCTCAGGTGGGTCATGAGTAGCAAGTTATGAGACATGCAACAGATTGGGGGGGGAGGGCAGGGGAAGCATAAAATGTAGTTTTGCAGGCATCCTTTACAGGGACAGGTAGGGCAGAGAAAGGACCCAGATTCTTTGGTGACAGATGGCAATGAGCGTGCCAGGTGGAACAAAGCACATACAGCAGCCAGGGATGCATCACCCAGCAGTCAAAACCAGGTTTTTAGCGGCTCAGGTGCAGAGGCAGGCAGAGGCCGATTTTAGGAAGCCCTACAGAGAGGCTTTGAAACAGGGATGGAAGGGGGAGGAGCGAGTGCTGGCAGGAAGGGAGTTCCACAGCCTGGACACGTAGGCAGCGAAGGCCCGCTCCCCTATTTAGGTGTGAGTTTTAGGAACCAAGAGGACCTGAGAGTTGCTGGATCTTAAGTGGTGGGGGGTTTGCAGGTTTGAGGGATCTGGCAAGTTCAGGAGGGATGGCAGTTCTGACAATATTGTCAATGAAGTTGCCAAGGACAAAGGTGCGGTCGTTCTCAGGAGGAAGCCACTCCAGCTGGAAGTATAGCTCACATCGGTGCGTGAGACAAGGAGCAGAGAGGGCGAAGTGGCTTACATTGTAGTACACTGTGTCCCATTTTGAGAGACTGTTTTTTGGAATGTGGTCAAAGGATACCAAGCCGTAGTAGAGAGTGGGTAGGAGGACCCCCCTGGCTAAGGTGAGATGTGCGTCTGGTATGAGACAACTTTTGGCTCTGTATGCCAGGCCCAGCTTGCAGTTTGTGGCCTTACAGGTATTGTGAATGTGCAGTGTGGGGTCCAGTTGTGGGTCAAGGGTAACCCCCAGGGTACTTGACCACATCTGCAACATGCAAGAAGGAACCATTAGCTCCTGAGATTTTTAGAGGAGCAGGGCAGGCTTTTGTCTTGGCCGAGGAGCCAAAGAGCATGACCTGGGTCTTTTTAAGGTTAATGATTAGCTTGTGGTCCTCAAGCCAGGTTTGAATGTGGTTAAAGTCAGAGTTTAACCAGGTGTTGATGGCCTTGATGTCCCGTGAGCTGGCCAGGATGACGAGGTCATCCACATACAGGGTGGAGTGCCCATAGGCAGAGGCCAAGGGCAGCTCATTTATGAAGAGGGAAAACAGAATGGGTCCAAGAACAGAGCCCAGTGGGACCCCACAGGTCATCAGGGATGGATCAGAGAGGGACTTGTTAAAGTTGGTATATTACTGACACCCAGAGAGGTAGTTAGTGAGCCAGGCATGGGTGGGGGGGGAGAAGTCCATGTACCAGAGAGTGGAGCACAGGAGCGAGTGGTCAACCAGGTCAAAAGCTTTAGGGAGATCCATGAAGATGGCTCCAGTAAGCTTGCCTTGGTCGGTGGTAGACCTGATCTTGGAGGTGACTACTGCAAGGGCAGTAGAAGTGCTGTGCCCTTTTCTGAAGCTGTGTTGCACTGGGGAGTGTAGCTCATAGCTCTGAAGGTAGTGGGTGAGCTGTGAAGCAACCACTTTTTCAAGTAGCTTGCTGATCACAGACAGGATTGCAATGGGGCTGTAGTTATTGAGATTCCTTGGGTCACCTTCTTTGAGGACAGGGATGACCTTGGCCACCTTCCATACATCTGTGATGGTTCCTGAGATTAAGGAAGCATTAAATATGTGAGAGATAGGCTGGGCTAGGAGGGATACCCCCAGGCAAAGCAGTTTGGGCTCGAGGCATTCATGCCCATCTCCAGTGTGAGGGGAGAGACTATCAAGGAGCCGCTGGGTCTCCAAAAAAGAGACAGCCTTTAAGGAGAAGGAAGGAATGTCAGCTGGAGTTCCCTCAAGGGGAGGGACCTTGAGTCGTGGGGAGGGGGGAAGCAGCCAGGTCAGAGAACTGGCAGTTAAAAGCATTAGCAATAGTGAGGGGGTTATTGCAACTAATCCTTCCAATTAGGATGTTGGAGGCCTAAGCTCTGGCAGACCTTCCAACCATTTTGCCAGAAGTTCCTCGGGTTGCTGGCCAATGATAGCAGGGCAGATTGACAGCATTCTCTCTGTGCAGTGCAGATGGCTTTCTTACCAGAGTTTCTCAACTGTCTATATTCGAGGAAGTCGGTACTGGAGTGGGAGGACTTGAATCTCACCCAGCATTTGTCCTTTTGCTTCGTGAGGGAGAATAGGCCACTGTGGAGCCACTTGGTGACAGTACCCCTCACCCTCCTTTTCATGAGGGGTGAATGTTTGTTTTGCAGGGGTGTAAAGACAGCGAGGAAGTTGTCAAAGCCCCAGAGGGATCACTTGTGGCAGTGACCCAGGTCCAGTTTATTTGCTGAAGGTCAGCAAGGTAGTTATCAATGTTAAAATTGGAGTAGTCCTGCATCTGGATCACTTTGCAGGGGATTTTGGGAGAGGAGATGCCCCATGTACAATAGGTGGGAGAGTGGTCTGAGATGGCATCAGGGAGGACTCATGAGGAGAGTATTCTATCAGGTCTGTTACTCAGTACCCAGTCAATGAGAGATCCTTTTCCACCATGTGGGGAGGGCCTCGTGGGTTCGGCAATTAAGTGCCCCTACAGTGCACAGTGATGTGTTAGCCATTGTTCTGTAAATGACACCTGTATTTTGGGGCCACACCTTCATATGGACATTGACAGGGTGGAGGCGGTCCAGAGAAAGGCTACAAAGTTGGTACAGTGCTTGCACCAGAAAACATATGAGGAGAGATTAAAGAGCAACTGACATCATCTGACCAAGAGTGCTACATTGCAGAATTAGAATAAGCATACACCCAGTAAATCCCTTACTAAAAACTAGATGTCTATTTTTGTTCATTGTAAAATTATTAGCCATTTTGTAACCATGATTTCACTACCTGTACAAAAAAAGCTTGAATCAGTGAAGAGCTGATGATGATGTCATCTTGGGAACTCACAGTCTAGTCTTTTCTGTCAGCAAGCTTATAGGACCCGTGTCTTCAACGTTGTAAAGATCATGTGCAATCGATTTCACATATGAAACAAGCAACATCGTTCAAAAAACATTGTTTAAAAAAACTATACAAGTTGCAGGGTTTGTAACAAAGTTAATTCCACAGTAGAACCATGCTCTGGAGAGGTTTGATGCATTCGTAACTTGGCAAGTGCAGAATCAGAAAGTTATGCTTCATTGTAACATGACATCCTATATTAGCAAGTACAATAAAACACAGTTCCAGACTGGAAACATCTCTGTGTTTGCTGTTTGGGATTTGGTTGCTGTTCATTATGGGAAATGCATATATTTAACTGCATTTTGTATATTGTGGGTGCAATGGTGAACAGTTATTCAATTACTGATTACATGTAGATGTGGTCAACATTTCAGAATATGTGTTCATTTTGGCTGACTTATCTTTGTGAACTGTTGAATCAACTCAGTTTTACTGCTGTGTTTGCTGTTTGGGATTTGGCTGCTGTGCATTTTGAGTAACGCATATATTTAACTGCAGTTTGTATATTGCAGGTGCAATGGTAAACAGTCATTCAGTTACTTATTACATGCAGATGTGATCAATGTGACAACCCACCTCTCCCTCTGGGCTGAAACAGCTTTTAGAGAGGTGTCTGTCCTCGGGTATTCGATGCCACCAGCCAGACTTTCCTTCCGGCACCTCTTTCAAGTGTACAAACTTGAATAATTAAACATGCAATTGCACAATTTAAAGTCTGGTAGTGTGTCTCTTTTGGGTGGCGGATGCTACACAGAGTTTACCTCAGCCAGTGGAAACCAAATATTACCTTAGAAAAATGACATCACAGCCACAACTGTTGAGCAAATAAATAGCTTTTACTTAACAGAAAGTGCACCGAGTATTTACAGGATTTATATTTACAACACAAGAGAATAACACTGATACAGGAAAAGTAAACAAATGTTTTTAAATAACAGATGGCAAAAGAAGAAGGCTATTACTGAAATATGCTCTCACTAAACTTACCCTTCCCTGTCCTTACAAGAGACACTGGACACTGTTCTAACTGCCAGCTCCCACGGACATAGCTACAAGGTAGGCTCCAAACTTATGTTTCCCCGTCCAGCTTCCCCAAAGCAAGAGAGTCCTTCTCTGTCTTTCAGAAGGTTATATACTCTGTGGAGAATAGGTCATTCCTATTCTCCTTTTGAATGCACCAACCAACTAACATGTATGTGTTTAGTTGTCCCAATCACAGTGAACACCTATCAGTGACCAATTATATTCCCTTTTCACCTTAAGTTTATATTTGAATGATCCAATCCATTCAAACTGCCCTGTGTATGTGTCTGCAGGTTTGTGCATGTATGGAGATGTCCACTCGAGAATTATGACCCAGCTCTTATCTAGCAGCTAGGAATTCCACAAGCTGGATGCTACTGGACAGAGGATTTCAGCCTGAGTGAATTTTTTTCCAAACTGCTAAGAAAATAAGGCACCTACAGAATCCCAGCCATTAACTCTTTCCTTCCCATTTCTGTCACATCCCCCCCCCCCCAGATAATGAAGGCATGTCCCTTGGGCCACCCCAAGTGACACAGCCTTTCATGCAATTACTGGGAAGTGCCCAAAAGTATCCAGCCAAGCCATTAGCCCTGCCTAGATAGCCCATACACATTTGCATTTTGTTTGCCACTGCGATGCTGGATGGTCATGTTGTATGCCTGCAGTACCAAACTCCAACGTAGTAGTTTACCATTTTGCCCACTGGACCTATGAAGCCAAATCAGGGGATTATGATCTGTGACCACAGTAAATTATCTCCCATATAGGTAAGACTGCAGCTTCTGAAGGGCCCACTATCTCCAAGCATTCCTTCTCTTGTGTGATGCCTCTCTCTGGAAAAAGCTCCAGCTGAGGTACACAACCGGGTGCTCCTCCCCCTGCTGGGTAACTTGGCTCAGCACAGCCCCCAGCCCATGATCTGAGGCATCCAAATGGACCATAAACTTTAAACTATAGTTAGGGCTAGCCAATACAGCTGGGCCGCTTAAGGCCTTTTTTTAGCTCCTGAAAAGCGACCTCACAGCCTTTTGACAACTTCACTGTATCTGGCTTTCCCTTCTTGGTTAAGTCTGTCAGGGGCTTATCCAGATCACTATAATGGGGAACAAACCTTCGGTAGTACCCTGCTGTCCCTAGAAATGCCCTGACCTGTTTCTTTGTGGTAGGAGTAGGCCAGGCCAGGATGGCATCAACCTTGGCAGGCTCCAGACAGATGTGTCCACTACCCACCTGGTGCCCAAGGTAGGATACTTCTGCCATACCTATCTGTCACTTCTCTGCCTTGATGGTCAGACCTGCCTTCTTTAACCTGTGGAACACAGCCCGCACATTCTTGATGTGCTCATCCCAGGTCTGGCTGTATATGGTTATGTCATCCATATAAACCAATGCAAACTCACCTTCCCCAGACAGAATGTGATCTACAAGCTGTTGAAAGGTTGCAGTTGCATTCTTCATTCAAAATGGCATTACCTTAAATTTGTATAAACCAAATGGAGTAACAAAAGCTGATCTTTCCCTGGCCATAGGAGTCAGAGGTACCTGCCAATAGCCCTTTGTTAGGTCTATTGTGGTCAAATACTTGGCTCCCCCCAGTCACTCCAGGGTCTCATTTGTTCTGGGCATGGGATAGGCATCAGACTCCGTGCAGCTATTAAGCTTCTGGTAGTCCACACAGAATCATGTGGTGCTATCCCTTTTAGGGATCAGTACCACGGGTGATGCCCAGGAGCTACTAGATTCCTGGATTACCCCCAGTTCCAGCATCTCTTTGAGCTCCTCTTTCGCAGTCTGCTTAACATGCTCAGGTACCCTGTAGGGGGACTGTTTCAGGGGAACCTGGGTCCCTGTATCCACATGGTGCTCTGCCATCGTGGTGTACCCCAGTTTCCCTGTGAACATGTCCTCAAATTCTCTCAGTACACCCCTAATTTCTTGCACCTGGGCTGGTGTCAGCTGTTCTGAGAGGGTAAGGTTGTCCACAGAGGATGCAACCCTGGCCTCCCCAAGTAGGTCCACCAGTGGATCTACCTCAGTTTCCTCCTCTGGGGCACTGCATACAGTGAGGATCATTTCCTCCCTGTCATGGTAGGGCTTCAGCATGTTGACACGATACACCTTTCGTTTGCATCTCCTGTTCGGTAGCTCTATCATGTAATTGACATCACTAACCTTTTGGACAATGGGGAATGGCTCCTCCCATGCTGCCTGTAATTTATTCTGTCAGACAGGGATGAGTGCCATCACTCGCTGCCCCACCTCATATTCTCTGGCTCAGGCCCCACAGTCATACCAGACTTTCTGCCACTGTTGTGCAGTGGCCAGGTACTCCTGAGCAAACTCCATGAGCTCCCTAAGGTGGGTCCTGACGTTCAGGACATACTCCACAACTGACTCCCCTTGGGAGGCACGGTCACCCTCCCATTCATCCCGAATCAAATCTAGGAGCCCCTGCACCCTATGACCAAACAGGAGCTCGAAAGGTGAGAACCCTGTGGACTTCTGTGGGACTTCCCTGCATGCAAATAGGAGATGAGGTAAATATTTGTCCCAGTCGCTCTTATGCTGGTCAGCAAAAGTCCTTAGCATGGTATTAAGGGTTGAATTAAATCGCTCCACTAGACCATTAGCTTGGGGATGGTATGGGGATGTTTTGAGCTGCTTCACCCCACACTTCTCCCACAAACTACTCATTAACCCTGACATACAATTGGCACCCCCGTCTGACAGTATCTCCTGGGGAAAGCCCACCCGCCTAAATACTCCCAACAGTGCATCTGCCACTGGTTTTGACTCAGAGGATGTTAGGGCCATTGCCTCTGGGTATCTGGTGGCATAAACTACCAGGATATACCACTTGCCAGTGTGACTTGGGGTGTTCAGTGGCCCCACTATGTCCACAGCTACCTGCTTGAAGGGTTCATCAATAATGGGCAGGGGCATCAAAGCTGCCTTGGCCCTGTCCCCCATTTTCCCCACCAGCTGGCACTGTGGACAAGTCCTGCAGTCATTTGCCACATCCTTGCCAATACCAGGCCAGAAGAAATTGTTGGTTAGATGCTTTTTTGTGTGCCTCACCCCCAAGTGCCCTGAAAAAGGGATATCATGGGCGAGGGCCAAAAACTGCTGATGGTGAACCTCAGGAACTACCAGCTGCTGGAGTACCTCACCATCTAGCCCTTCCTCTGTTGTACATTCTCTGTACAACAGCCCATTGTCCCAGTAAATGGACTCTTTACCCCCCCTGAGGATGTTCAGCCCTATGAGCTACTTCCCTCAGTTTTTGCAAGGTAGGGTCAGTTCACTGTGCAGCACTCGGCTGTCCTCATCTGACCCTTCCCGGTGTCCCCTCTGAAGGAAGTCCTGTGGGCTCCTCTATTTGTGACTGGGGTTCTGGACTGCTGCTTCTAGCCAGCCCCTCCCCTGTGCTAGACACTTCCTTAGCTGCTGAGGGTGTGGCTGGACCACCCAAAGTCACCTCCTCTTCACCCTCAGAAGCTTGCCCTTGTGTCTGACTATGAGTTACAACACACACCAGTTTTTTACTGGGATCCAAATCCTTCCCCACAATCATATTTACAGGTAGGTCTTCTACAACTCCCATCTCCTTTTCTCCATGGCCCCCTTCCCAGCTCAGGAAGACTCTAGCCATTGGTAATTGAACTGGTGGCCCTGTGAATGCCCAGACCTTGGAGTATTTCCCAGGCACTATCTGCTCTGCCCAAATGAGATCCTGCCTTACCAGCGAGATGTCAGCACCTGTGTCCCACAGTCCCTGTGTTACTATTCCATTAACTGTAATGGGATGCAGATTCTCATCAGAGGAGAGTGGTTCTTTAGACTGGACACACCCTACAAACACACCAGTGCCCCATATCTCTGCCCCTTAACCAGTTTCTGAGGGCAGTTATATCTTTAAGTGTCCCACTTGATTGCAAACATGACATTTCTTGGGACCTATTTCTTGAGTCCCCTTAGAACCAGAGGGCTCTACTTTGGGTTCAGGTGCAGGCTGGTTTCCTTTGGGCTGCCCCCCATGGGATCCCTTATAACCATGCACTGCCCCCCCACCATAAGACTTATGCTGTCTGTATAGCCAGCTAGACAGATACATGTCAGCGCTTCTTGCCACCTCTGTGGAAGAGGCACATGCCCTGTCTATGAGCCATACATGCATGCCCTCAGGTACAATTTTAAGGAATTGTTCTCTCACCAATACATCTTTAGTCAGTTCCACAGTGGTTGCGTTAGCCCCCTTCATCCACCTATCAAGGTAAGTATGCAGCTGAACCTGCAGTTCTGCATAACTGTCTTCTGGGCTTTTCTTTAACTCCCCTAAATTTCCTTCTATAAGCCTCAGGAGTTAATTCAAAACATTTCAACAACACTGTTTTCACTTTATCATAATCAGCATAGTCTTCATTACTCATTTTAGCAAATGCATGCAACGCTGTCCCTGTCAGTAAGGGTGTGAGATAAGTTGACCAGGAAGCCTTAGTCAATTTTAATTGGTCACATACTCTCTCAAAAGACCTTAAAAATAAGTCAAGGTCATCTCCCTCTCTAAGCTGAGGGAACAATTTAGAATTAATTTTGGCTTCGTGAGGCAAACTCATTCCACCATTACTCATGGTTTGCTGGCTGCGCAAGGTAATCATCTCTTTTCATGCTGTCATTCTTTTTCTCTGTCTTCCAGTCTCTTTTCTTCAAGTTCTTTCTCTGCTTCCCGTCTTTTTGTCTCTGCTTCCCATCGTTTTGTTTCTGCATCCAACCTTCTTGCTTCTGCTTCAGCATCCAGTCTTTTCACCTCCAACACCCTTTCTTGCAGCAACAGCTGCAGTCGCAGTGCCTCAAGCTGGTTTGGGGGGCCTACTGCCTCAGTTCCTGACTCACCCCCAGTGACTGTCTGCTTCAGATCATGTGCCAAGAGAGTAGCTATGAGGTCTGCCTTTTTTTTTATGTTTTAGACCTTCAGACTGAATCCCCTTTTCCTGGCACCTTACAAAAAGCTGTGGCACAGTAAGCGAGTCATACTCTGTGGAGCTCATTCTCAACTGCTACACTTTCCTGTGCTAACCAGAAACAAATAAAACTGTTGTACAAATGTATCCTCTTTACTATCTGGTTTTGCAACACTAAGGTAACTGTTCCACTGACAAACTTTGTATCTCAGTGTGCTACGCAGTCCGCTATCATCATCCCACCACTGCCAACCAATAAGTGACAACCCACCTCTCCCTCTGGGCTGAAACAGCTTTTAGAGAGGTGTCTGTCCTCGGGTATTTGCTGCCACCAGCCGGACTTTCCTTCCGGCACCTCTTTCAAGTGTACAAACTTGAATAATTAAATGTGCAATTGCACAAGTTAAAGTCTGGTAGTGTGTCTCTCTCAGGTGGCGGATGCTACACAGAGTTTACCTCAGCCAGTGGAAACCAAATATTACCTTAGAAAAATGACATCACAGTCACAACTGTTTAGCAGATAAATAGCTTTTACGTAACAGAAAGTGCACTGAGCATTTACAGGATATATATTTATAACACTAGAGAATAATGCTCATACAGGAAAAGTAAATGAATGTTTTTAAATAACAGATGGCAAAAGAAGAAGGCTATTATTGAAATATGCTCTCACTAAACTTGTCCTTACAGGAGACACTGAACCCTGTTCTAACTGCCAGCTCCCATGGACATAGCTACAAGGTAGGCTCCAAACTTATGTTTCCCCGTCCAGCTTCCCCAAAGCAAGAGAGCCCTTCTCTGTCTTTCAGAAGGTTATATACTCTGTGGAGAATAGGTCATTCCTATTCTCTTTTGAATGCACCAACCAACTAACATATATGTATTTAATTGTCCCAATCAGAGCGAACACCTATCAGTGACCGATTATATTCCCTTTTCAACTTAAGTTTATGTTTGAATGATCCAATCCATTCAAACTGCCCTGTGTATGAAGATGTCCACTTGAGATTTATGACCCAGCTCTTATCTAGCACCTAGGAATTCCACAAGCTGGATACTGCTGGACAGAGGATTTCAGCCTGAATGTATTTTTTCCAAACTACTAAAAAAATAAGGCACCTACAAAATCCCAACCATTAACTCTTTCCTTCCCATTTCTGTCACAATCAACATTTTATCATATGTGTCCATTTTAGCTGACTTACATCTGTGAACTGTGGAATTATCTCCATTTTTCTGCAGTGTTTGCTGTTTGGGATTTGGCTGCTGTGCATTATGGGAAATGCATATATTAAAAGTGTATAGGCATATTCAGCTCAGGTAGTTGTTCCTGCATTTCCCTTGGTAGGCCAACAGATGGCTGTGGAACAATGTTATAGCCATATTCAGATCAATTTCCAAATGTACTGAATTGAGTCACTCAGAATAAAACTTTCATCGACCAAGTAAAAAGCAAAAGAGCCCACATAGTTTGCTGACTGGTGCTGCCTGTTTTACTTGTGAAAACCATTGCACATGATCTTAACAAGTTTGGAGAGACAGATCCTATAAGCTTGCTGACAGGTAAAACTAGACTGTGAGTTCCCAAAATGACATCATCATCAGTTCTTTACTGATATGGGCCTTTTTTTGAACAGATAGTGAAATCAGGGTTACAAAATAGCTAATAACTTTATAATGAATTAAAACAGACATGCAGTTTTTGGTATGGGATTTACTGGAAGTATGCTTATTCTAATTCTTCAATGTAGTACTTTTTGCCAGATGCTGACAGTTGCTCTTTAAAGTGATTTTGTGAACTTTGCCGCAGAAAATGGGAATAATAACCTGTAGTAACCTGTAGGAGTTGTGATTCAATCTGCTACCATTCAAACTGTAAAAAAGTGCTGTTTTCCATAAAATAAATGCTTTTATTTCTGTGCTTTGCTTCATTTGCATAACCCACCCCTTTTTCTCTCAGTGCTACAATCCCAATGTGTGACATCACGCAAGGGAAACAAAGTTTATAAGCACTGTTTTGAAACAGAGACTTCTGTTGGTCAGTCTTGGTGTTGCAGACATTTACACTGCCAACATAGGAGACTACTTGTATATCTCTCAGTATAGGAATCCTGTCAGCTAGATACTATATGCACAATGCCTTGTTTGGAAAATATACATGTGAGAGCTTTTATTGTTGATGCCACTACAGAGATTTGAGACTGTTCCTCACAGTAAGGGAATTGGAAAACGTCTTATTGTACCCACAATGCCTTGCTGTGAACATCTACATATTAGGTGCAGTCATCACTACCAAAATAAGGGACTGCACCTCTGAGTAACTAACATTTACATCCACATGATAATTTACCCAGAATTCCTTGGTACTGTATGTAAAATATTGACAGTTCCCTTTGCAATATTATTCTAGGGGTGTGACTGGACACAGTGCTGATAAAACATAAATAAAAATGACTATGACAGACTTTTTTACAAAACAAATTGCAGCTTCAGCATCTGAAGCATGGGTGGTGATGGCATACTATGTTAAAAAAGCATCTGTGGAAGCTCACAAAATCACTTTAAGCAATGTTTTTTGAATGTTTTATATGTGAAACCCATTGCACATGATCTTTACAACTTTGAAGACACAGGTCCTATAAGCTTGCGGACAGGTATTTCTAGACTGTGAGTTCCCAGGATGACATCATCATCAGCTCTTCCCTGATACAGGCTTTTTTGTACAGGTAGTGAAATCAGGGTTACAAAATGGCTAATAACTTTAAAATGAAGTAACGTAGTAATTTTAGTTTTTGGTATGAGATTTATTGGGGGGTATGCTTAATCTAATTCTGCAATGTAGCACTTTTGGCATCAGTGGCTCTTTAAAGGACCTCAATATATACTTACTGGAGGAGATGAGAGGAGAGGAGGGAATGGGAAAAAATGATAGAAACATTCAAGTAACAAGGTGCTGGGGGAGACATCTTCCAATATAGAAGGAGTATAAGAATGAGGGGGCATGAAAGAAAATTGGAAAGTGGTAGGTTGAGAGGAAATGTGAGGAAGTATTTCACACAGAAAGAGAGGTGGTGGTAGTGGGAGCAAGCACTATGGAGTGATTTAAACTTGTCTGGGACAGGCATAAGGGAACCTTAGTGTCGGGAAGAAGTGGTGAAAAGCCATTGACCAGGTACGGTCAGAGCCACAAACAAGTGCAGTGATTATGGGCAGACTAGATGGGCCTAGCTTTCCTTATCAGCCAGCAATTTCTATATTTATTTATTACCTGTCATGTTCAGAAGGAGTGCTCATAAAACCATTCTGTTGAAAATTTGGAGTAAACATCTGAAAAACCAGTGCAAAAGCAGTGCCTTACCAGTAGCGAACATTCGGTATTGAGAAATGCTTATTACTAATATGTCAGGCTGGTGCAATGGTGTCAAAATTCAGAAAGAAAAAAGGTTGCCTGCAATGCCATCTCAGTCACTAACAGAGGTCTCTCTCTCTAACAAAACAGTGACATATGTTCTCATTTTGAGCCTTAGTCATGAGTAACTACATCCTGCTCCTGATTTTGGCAGTTTGTTTATTTTTTGTCAATTAAGCATTTTTTCCTTCCCCGGATAGAAACATAGAAACATAGAATTTGATGGCAGATAAGGACCGCTTGGCCCACCCAGTCTGCCTGTTTCTCTACCTACTGGATAAGCTGCAGATCCTAGCTAACCAGCAGCCTACTTCTTCCTACCCCCACCCCCTAGAATGGCCTTATGATTGTCCCATGCATGCTTGAATTCCACCACTGATTGTGACTCCACAACCTCCTCCGGAAGGCTGTTCCATGCATCCACAACCCTCTCTGTGAAAAAATACTTCCTTAAATTACCTCTGAGCTGCCTCCCCTCTATCTTCAAATTGTGCCCTCTTGTTCTTGCACACCTCTCTTTTTGAAAGATGCTACCCTCTTGGACTTGGTTGATTCCCTTGAGGTACTTGAACGTTTCTATCATGTCCCCCCTCTCCCTCCTTTCCTCGAGGCTATACATATTAAGCTCCTTTGTCTCTCTTCATATGTCTTCCGGTGCAGACCCTGCACCATTTCAGTTGCCTTCCTCTGGACAGCTTCCATCTTGTCTATGTCCTTGCGGAGATTGGGTCTCCAGAACTGCACACAGTACTCCAGATGGGATCTCACCAGCTGTCTGTACAGAGGGATAATAACTTCCTGTTTTCTACTGGTGATGCTCTCCCTATGCATCCCAGTATCCCCAACCCTCCTTGCTGCCCTCTCACATTGCTTGCCCACCTTTAGGTCATCTGATATGACTACCCCCAGGTCCCTTTCCATTTTGTTGTTGTTAGTATCTCACCCTCATTGTGTACTCTTCCCCGGTTTTGTTTCCCAGGTGCATTACCTTGCACTTCTTAGCATTGAATCTAAGCTGCCACACATTTGACCATTCCTCTAACCTTGCCAAGTCCCTTCTCATCCTTTCCACCCCACCCTGTGCATCAACTCTGTTGCAGATCTTTGTGTCATCTGCAAAGAGACATACTTTTCTTCCAGTCCTCTGCAATGTAAGCTTATGAAGACATTGAAGAGGACTAGTCTAATACTGAACCTTGCGGTACCCCACTAGTAACCCTCCTTTCTTCTGAGTGGACTCCATTTACTATTACTCTCTGTGTCCTATTCTCCAGCCAGTTCTTTACCCAGGCTGTCATCTTGGGACCCACTCCCAGGCTGGCTAACTTGTATATTAATCTTTTGTGTGGGACTGTGTCAAATGCCTTGCTAAAGTCTAGGTAGGCCATGTCCACAGCCCCTCCCTGATCTACTACTTTGGTCACCCAGTCAAAGAAATCTATCAGATTCATCTGGCATGACCTTCCCACTGTGAATCCATGCTGCCTTAGGGTCCTGTGCCCCTCTGGCCTCTAGATACTCGACAATTCTTTCCTTCAGAAGTGATTCCATCATTTTCCCTATCACTGAGGTTAAACTAACAGGTCTGTAGTTTCCTGCTTCTGCCTTGCTCCCACTTTTGTGAAGGGGAATCATATCTGCCCTCCTCCAGTCCTCGGGTACCACCCCATCCTCTCATGATTTGTTAAAAAGGGTAGTCAGTGGTGTCACTAGTTCTACCCTTAGTTCTTTTAGAATTCTGGGATGAATCCCACCAGGCCTCATTGCTTTGTCCACCTTCAGTTTTAAGAGTGCTTTCAGAACCCTTTCTTCTGATATCAACTTCTGTATCCAGAGTGTTTCTACTGTTTGTTTTAGGTACCTCCCCCTCTTCATTTGTAAATACTGAGCAAAAATATTTGTTCAGTATCTCTGCCTTTTCACAGTCTCCCTCTGCCCCTCTCCCCCCCTTTATTAAGCCTCACTATCCCTTCCTTGGTCTTCCTTCACTCCCTGATGTACCTATAAAAGGTTTTATCCCCCTTCTTAACTGAGTTGGCTATCTTTTCCTCGGTTTGGGCCTTTGCTGTTCTGACTGCCTTCCCAGCCTCCTTTTGCTTTAACTGATACAGTTCTCTGTCCTGCTCCTTCTGCAATTCCTTGTACTTCCTGAATGCTTTCTTTTCTCTTGAACCTTCACTGCCACTTCCTTTGAGAACCATAGTGGTTTCTTACATCATTTTGTTTTGTTTATTTGCTTCACACAAAGGCTCGTTACCTCTGTGATGGCAGTTTTTATTATTCCCCATTGTTCTTCCACCCCTCCTTCCTGCCCATTTGCTAGTGCATTCCTTGGTACTCACCCATTTTGGCAAAGTCAGCCCTCCTAAAGTCCAGTACTTTTGCCTTTGTATGGCTTGACTCTATTGCTGTGTTTATTGTGAACCATACTGTTCGATGGTCGCTAGTTCCCAGATGGCTACCCGCTCTACATCTGTGATCCTCTTCATCTCCATTTGAGAGAACCAGGTCTAAGATTGCTCCCTCTCGGTGGGCTCCAATACTAGTTGTCTAAGGCATGCCCCTGTAGGGCATCTAGAATAACCCCACTCTTCGAAGTGGCTGCTGCAACTGCACTCCAGTTAACATCTGGCATATTCAGATCACCCATCAGCAATATCTCCCCTTTTTCTACCATTCTAAGTATACTTTCTATCATTTCCTTGTCCATTTCCTCCCCCTGAGAAGGGGGTCTGTATACAACCCCTGTGCTGATTGTGGTGCCATTGCCTGTCTCCAAATTTACCCACAGTGCTTCTTCTCCTCCCTGTTTACCCTTTTGTTCTGTTGCTTTTTTCCTTCCTTATGTAAAGAGCTACTCCTCCTCCTCTTTTACCCTCCCTGTCCCTCCTGTAGATAGTGTATCCTGGTATGTTTACGTCCCAGTCATGGTTTTGTGTGTACCATGTTTCTGTGACTGCCACGATATCCAGATGTTCCTCCTCCATCAAGGCCACTAATTCAGAAAGCTTGTTACCCAGACTACGGGCATTGGTACTCATTGTTCTCCATTTTTTGATGGCTTTACCTTCTGTTGCAGCATCCCCCACTGACCTTTCTACCTTGGTCTTTTTCTCATTTAGTACCCTGTTTTGTAGGGAGAGGCTGGGATTTTCCTGCTGCTTATAAGTGCCTCCCCCTTTGACTAGTTTAAAAGCTTGCCAATGAAGCATTTAAACCGATTGCTCAAAAGACTTGTTCACTTCCTGGACAGATGCAGACCATCCTGCCAGTATAGGCTGGTGTCCCTCCAGGTGGAACCCCAGTCCCCAATAAAACCAAACCTCTGTGCTCCACACCACTTTTTTATCCATTCATTAAACTGCATGGTGCTAATTACCCTCACCTCCCCCATGCCATTGACAGGCAGCACCTCTGAGAAGGATATTGTGTGTGCTACTTGTCTTAGGCCCCTCCCCAACTCTACAATGTCCTCCTGCACTGCTCTAATCTCATGATGAGCCAAGTCATTTGTCCCTAGGTGGACAATTACATCCAGCTCAGACTCCCTTGCAGCTGCTCTCGTGATCCTGAGGATGCGCTTTCTGTCCCTCCAAGCCATGGCACCAGGCAGGCACCTTACTTCAGTTTCCCAGCTCCCCCAGTTCTATCCCCTAATAGTGGGTCCCCACCAGGAGCTGCTTCCTTTCCCTGCGGTGTCCTCTGCCTCCTTCCTGTGGGCCTCCATTGTGACAGTTGTCATCAGTCTTCTCTTCGGGTGCATCCATAGGGGAGCTATGCTCCCCCAGAATGGTGTATGGATTGTGGAGTGGAACAATTGACTGGGTGTGCCTCTGTTCCACCATCCTCACCCTCCCTGAGCCCACTGTTGTCCAACTGCTGTGCTTTCTTTGCAACCTCTGAGGTAGTGGTGGTGGCACTGGTGCTCCCTGGATGGGGAGGTTCCTTCCTACTGTCCAGTGTGGCCTGGGGAAGGTTTTCTTACTACTCTGTGCAGCCTGAAGATGGGCAACTTCCTCCCTCAGGGCAGAGGTTGTCTGCAAATAGAGGCAGCATCTCAGCTCCAGAAAGACTCCCAGAAGACTGCTGCCCACAGCCATTACATTGCACTACTCCCCCACATGTTTATCTACTTTTTGTTGTGTGTGTGTGTGTGTGTGTGTGTGTGTGTAGCGTACACGCCACGATGTGTGATTGGTTTGTTATATAGAAATATATATTATACAATGTGTATGCTTATATTGTCAGTGCAGTGTGCTAGAGAGGATATGACAGTGATATGCACCTTGCACTCTTGAGGAAATGATGTCAGAACCTCAGGTATAAAGGAGCTATTTCCAGGGGTGGGTGGGTGAGGGGTGGGAAGGTTGGGCCTAAACTGTGCCCTCACAAAACAATCAGCTAAAAGCTCTCACCCACCACTGCGATGAGTGCCTTCCTGTCAGCAAGATGCCCTACAACAATTTGACAGAGAAAATACCCTGCTAATCAAACAGAGAAAATCCAGACATCCAAGTCTGACACAGGTAAACCTCTCCAGCCCCAAAACAGCCTGGTGGTTTGTTAGCCACAAAGGAAAATCAAATATGCAGTTATTTCGCCCTTCTGAAGATGCTGACAAGATAAGCAGTTTGAAAACCCCTTCCTGAATTAAAACTAAAATAATTAAACACAAAGCAATACCAATGTAAAGGAAAACTTCTCTCAGATGTAAGCAAGAGAGAGAGATTAGTTACAGATATCTAGTCCAATATAGTATATCCCATGCAGCTTCTCAGTTGTTTTAAAGCACACCCAGTACACAACTTGGAAGAAAATGGACTTCTGTCTGAAACAGGATCACACCAGTAGTTTATAGTAATTGATCAATGCTGAAATGGTCAAGCTAGAACAATTGGCTGTGATGCAGGTTTCCCTGACTTGTGAAGACAATTTCCCCCACCTCAGGCTATGTCTGGCATCCAATTACAAACTGCAGCCTTTGCTATTTTAAAATCACACTACCACCACCAGCAAATATTGAAAAATATATTGATGCAGATTGTCACAGAATTCTAGTAATCAGTATAGTTAGCCACAAAGGAAAATCAAATATGCAGTTATTTTAGTCCTTCTGAAGATGCTGACAAGATAAGCAGTTTTGAAAACCCCCTTCCTGAATTAAAAACTAAAATAATTAATCACAAAGCAATACCAATGTAAAAGGAAAACTTCTCTCAGATGTAAGCAAGAGAGAGAGATTAGTTACAGAGATCTAGTCCAATATAGAATATCCCATGCAGCTTCTCATTTGTTTCAAAGCACACCCAGTACACAACTTGGAAGATGGACTTCTGTCTGAAACAGGATCACACCAGTAGTTTATAGTAATTGATCAATGCTGAAATGGTCAAGCTAGAACAATTGGCTGTGATGCAGGTTTCCCTGACATGTGAAGACAATTTCCCAATCTGCCCAAGCCCCCCCCCCAGCCATGCAACTGACCTCATGGACATACTGTTGTCATAGCACCTATTGTCTAGTGTATAGTTTTCCTTTCCTCCCTTGTAATGTTTTTGTTTGTCATTTACCTAATATAAACGCTGCATATTTTATTGTCATTTATTGTTATTGATGTCACTCCCTGTATTGTATTGTATTGTAGATTAGAAAATGGGCAAAGAAAATCCCAGGCTCTGATTGGCTGATAGCCCTGGCAAGGTGGGCATCTATCAGACAACAAAGCCCAGGTATTAAAGCCTGTTCTATCACCACTATCAATGGGCACTTTTTCAACTTGTAGATCATCCATGTTTTTTCCTTTTAGTAACAGATTTTCCGATCAACTGGCATGGCCCCTCCCCCCCCCACGACACCACCACCTCACAAAAGCATCCACCCACAAGTAAAATACAAAATTCAAATAAAAATAAACCTTTTCATTAATAACAAAGTAAACAAGTTATCTCAGTGTTTCTCACATCCGCACCCACGCTCCCCCAAAGGCTGGCCACTATAGTAGCTGATACGAGCTGGCAGTCTGTTTTCATGTACGGAGGGAGGGGAACTTAGGAAAGTCTGTTCAGCACACCCTCTGGACGATTCTTCCTTTTCATCGAATTTAAAATTTGTAAAATTGTACAGTACCCAAGGTGAAAAAAAAAAAAAAAAGAAAACCTCCTGCAATAAAACTCAATGCCTGGACCTTCCATCCCTCCTCAGCAGTAGTTTTTTCTTTATTTATTAAACAATGATCAACTTCTGTTAATGTAAACAATGGCGTTACCTCTCTGTGCTACAGATGGTTTTCCTAATCACCCGATCATGGCTCCAGTGTCCCAACATAAAAAATAAAATACAAGTAAGCAGGAGGATGGGGTCTGTAAAATGAAGGGGAAAAAAACATTTTTCCTCCAAGCAAACTGTACCGCAGAACAATCGTGAGCTAAGCAGTACAACAGGAGCTGACTCTGGGAGTTGACCCACTCACATCCACAAATAAAATATTAATTTTTTCTCTTTTCCTTTTTGACTGTAAAACAAAACACAAAAACCCTCACAGTACCATCTTACGGCCACCTGCCCACCTGTTCGCCATTCCTGCTTCCTCTCGACCACTCCACGTCCTCCAATCGACCATGCAGGCTCTGTACCACACAGCATCTGCATGTTCCACAGTGGAGAAGGACCGCTAAAGAATTCAAAAAAGTATGTGTTCCTACAGACAGCAAGGTAAGAGCTACAAAAATGCTCCACTCACCTCGCCTGATGTATACTTCCTGGTTTTCCCCAGTAGAGGATCTAGTGCCTAGCGTTACACCAAGCTTTCAACCAAAAACATTTTTTAACATAAGGGAAGTCTAGCGATACCTATGAGTAAACCCGGGGGGGTCAGAAAAGCAGTGAAAATAAAATGAATTGAGAAAATGCAATGTAATAAAGAGCTCCCATAAGCAGCAGCACCCTCTAGAAGCAATTCAGTAAAGAGACTATTTAACACAAGCTGCTGTTTCTGATTATGTTTATTAATATTATTTATTTGAGTTTTGGTAACTGGGTAAGTCCACTGAGACAATTGCAGTCCCTTTTTCAGGGTCGACCCGAGGTTGAAAGTCAACCACAAAGGTATAAGTGCAACAAGCAATACAGTTCTCATGTTATAGGGATGTCATTAGGCAGAGTACACGTCAAGACAAAATGTCGCAAGTACACAAACATGCAGCAGCGTGCCTTTCCTGGTGAACCAGTTTACAAAACATGGTGGCATGCCACCACAGAGTGCCCCAACCCATTTCATTTACCGATGGGGGAGCCTACTCCCCGTCGACATAATGTGACCCCCCTCCCATTTAAAGTGTGTGCCAAGGGGGTGCCCAATCCCCCTCAGCATCATGTCCCCCCTTCCCAGTTTAATTTGCCGATGGAGGCCCACTCCCATTGGCATAATGCCCATTTGTTGTGTGCGGATGGAGGTGCCTAATCCCACATCGGCTACAGAATCCCCCAAAAAAAACACTCAGGTGGGATGCTGGGAGCCCACCCCAGCATGCCAAATTCCCATGTAAAAGAAAAACCGTCCCATAATGGTTTTTTCTTTTAAACATGCAAAGCAGAAAACGGTCCCTCATCGATTCCGGTGGCCCTGCCCCCCCCCCAACCTGCGTCCCACCTTCTGTGCACCCTGCCTCCTCACACTTCTCTCACCCTATACTTACCTCCGGAGCATGGCATGACAATCTTCGGTGGACCGGGAACACATCTGCACTCTTCAAAGCCGACCGCGAACTGAAGAAATGCCGGTAAGCTGTATTGTGGCATAAATAGGGTTTTTTCAACTTTGGTGCATGTCTCGGCATTTTGGAATTTTGGCACCAAATTTTCAACTTGGGATTATTGGGACCCCTCCTCATGAATTCAGTCACTGTCATGGGGGTATTCAGTCCCGAAAGGTGATTTCGCAGTCACTGCATGGAATCACCTTTCGGGACTGATTAATGAAATGACAGTACCACTGTTCATGAGGGGGGCTCTCAAAAAGCTTATAATGCAAATTTGGTGAAAGAAATCCAAGAAATGGCTGTTGTACGAACATGCATTTCGCAGTTTCCACACACGCTCGTAACTTCATGAATTTGTAATATTTTCACTCCAGATTTTCAAAATTGACATTTTTCTATACCTCCTTATGAAGCATACAGCTGTCATTTTACATATCCTGGCTGAAATGTGTTTTTGCACGTCTGACGCAGAATAGCGCGGTCGCTGTACAAAATCAGTTTTCAGGACAATTTGAGAAAATGACGGTGACAGTCTTCATGAGCAGATGTCCTAAAATGCCTGTGCTGAAAATTTGGTGATGAACGTCCATAAAATGACTGTGTTACAAGCGTGCGTTGCGCAGTTTCCACTCACCCTTGTAACGTCGCAAATTTGCAATATTTTCATGCCAGATTTTCAACACTGGCATTTTTTCACATCTCCTCATGAACAGTATAGCTGTCATTTTTCACATCCTGCCCAAAATGTGTTTTCGCACCTGTGGCTCACAATGACATGATTGCTGTGGGAAATCAACTTTTGGGACAGATTAACAAAATCACAGTGCCACTGTTCATGAGGGGAGGTTCCAAAATGCCTATGTTGAAAATGTGGTTAAAAAAATCCCAAAAATAATTGGGTTACAGACATGTGTTGCGCAGTTTCTATGCCTGCTCATGACTTCACCAATGTTTCATATTTTCACTCCAGATTTTCAGCTTTGCCATTTTTTTACACCTCTTCATGAACAATACAGTTGTCATTTTTCACATCCTGCCAAAATGTGTTTTCATGCCTGTGTTGCCAAATGGCATAGTCACTCTGCAAAAGCACCTTTTGGCTAACAAACTGATAGTGCCGCTCTTAATGAGCTGGGGTCACAAAAAGCCCATGCTGAAAATTTGTAGTGAAAATACCAACAAACACCTACAGTGTTAAGGTTTCCAACTGTTACATAGCACCCTGTAAAGATTGACAGGCGTCAGGGGTGTGACTTGGGATCATTGGCTGTAATGCTCATGCCATTCCACCCCAACCCCCTGCCACTGACAGGCACTGAGGTGTGCCTTGGAGTGTTCGGCCCTAAAGTTCACCCCATTCTCCTATACTGCACCCATCTCAGCATATTGTCTTATGGAATGGGGTAAGTATAAGGCCCAAAGCACACCACAACACTTGTCAGTGTATACAGGGTAGGGTGAGGTAAAATGGCAAGAGCGTTACAGCTGATGACTGAAAGGCACACCTCAATGCCTGTCAGTCTCTGTAGGGTGGGGTGGGGGTGGGGTGGGGGTGGGTGGATCACTCAGTACTTCACTGCCATTCCTATTATGCATCTCTAACTCCTGCACCACCAATGCCAGCAAGACAACATTCGGCATTGACAAATGCTCATTTTTCTCAGTGCTGCAACTCCCAAGCGTGACATCATACAAGGGAAACAACATTTACAGTATAAGCACTAAGCAACCTGGTGGAGTTCTCTGACTGGGTAGCTAGGCAACTGGATGGGGGCCATAAAGTTGATGTCTTGTACCTGGATTTTAGTAAGGCATTCGACTCAGTGCCGCATGGGTGGCTGGGAAGTAAATTAGAAAGCACAGGGATGGGTGTGAATCTGGTGAGATGGGTAGTGAACTGGCTTCAGGGAAGGCAACAGAGGGTGCTAGTGGATGGTGAGCTTTCATCCCCAACGGTAGTGATGAGCGGTGTTCTGCAGGGCTCGCTGCTGGGACCAGTGTTGTTTGTGATATTCATTGCAGACATAACACTGGGCATAAAGAGCAAGATCAGTCTGTTTGCTTATGACACCAAGATGGGAGTGGTGGTGGACCACCTAGGGGGATGGCAGGGGTTACAGGATGATCTGACAAAGCTGGAAACCTGGTCAGACACTTGAAAACTGGGGTTCAATGCCAAAAAGTGCAAGGTGCTGCATTTTGGGGCAACAAAAACAAGGAGGAGTTACCAGCTGAGGGGAGTGCCAGCTAGCTGAGACAGATTAGGAGAAGGATCTGGGGTGCTCATTACGGGGTCAATGAACAACTTGGCACAATATAGGAAGGCAGCTGCAAAGGCCAACAAAATGCTGCTTTGCATTGCAAGGGGTATATCTTCGAGGAGGGGGGAGGTGAGTCTGCCACTGTATAGATCATAAGTTAGACCCCATCAGGAGTACTGTGTGCAGTAGTGGTGCCTGTATCTGAAGAGGGACATTATGTTACTGGAAGGGGTGCAGCACAGAGTGACAAATATGATCAAGGAGCTGGAAGACTTACCATATGAGAGGCAGCTGAGGGAGTTGAACGTGTACTCACTGGAGGAGAGGAGGGACGGGGGATATGATTGAAACCTTCAAGTACATGAAAGAAAAACACAAAACAGGTACAGAGGGGCCAGTCAAAGTAAGGGAGGGAGGGGGAGGGACACCTGGGGCCATTATATGAGACTGGGGGGAGGAAGATTCAGGAGGTAGATGAGGAGACACTTTTTTTTTACGAACAAGGTGGTAGCTGGGTGGAATGCATTACCAGCAGAAGTGGTATCCAGTAGAACAGTGGACTGCTTCAAAAAGGGTCTGGGACAGGGCAAAGGGAAGGGTCAAGGGAGGGGAAGGGTGGGAAGGAAGGGCAGCTGCAGAATAAGGGGTGCTAGCTGCACACTCGAGCAGATTTGAGAGACCACTAGGCCTTTATCTGCTGGCAAATTTTGTTTACTATTTTGAAACAGAGTCCTCTGTTGGTCAGTCTTGGTATTGCAGACATCTACACTGCTGACATAGAAGTCTACATCTCTCAGTAAAGAAATCGTCGGCTAGATACAATATGCACGATGCGTTGTGAAGAAAATAAACATGTGAGAGCTTTATTTGTCAAAGCTACTACAGAGATTTGAGACTGCACCTCACAGTAAGCAGTAAGGGAACTGGAAAAACAACATCTTATTGTACTCACAATGCCTTGCTATGTACAACTACATATTAGGTGCAGTCACCACCATCAAAATAAGGGACTGCATCTCTGAGTAAGTAACATTTACATAAACATGCTAATTTACTCAGAATTCTTTGGTGCTGTATACAAAACAGTGATAGTTTTCTTGTATGACCACACAAAAAACTTGAGGACACAGTACTGATGAAATGCAAATAAACATGGCTATGACATATTTTTTATGTAACTTGTAGGTGGTGCTACCCCAAGAGCTACTACCCCTGCCTGCTTGGCAAGTTGCAGGTTAAGGGGCCTGGGTACTGAAATGGGTGCCTCCGCCCAGTGGTCAGGGTTGTCAGTGGCCAAGCTAACCCCAGGCAGGTTTCTCGTCAATGGTTTCTATGTGTAGTGGGTATTCTAGCTGGGCCAGTGTGACAAGGCCCAGACCAAGTGGAGATGAATGTGGATTCAGTCCAGTGGGGCTGGATGCAACCTCCAGCAAGCAGAACACAGTACAGCACCCAGTGGGGAGCCAAATCGCGACCCACTGGCAGCACGCAGCATATTTATAGTAAGGAAATACCACTGTACCAAGCGGATGGCAGTCCGGTCACAATTATAGAGTCTTTGAGCCAAACCGGGATTCCAGCAGCAACTGAGATCCTGACAGGCCAATCGCATTCAGCAAATCTTTGGTCTTCTTCAGGTTTTGAGCCTGGTCACAGTTCAGCAGGCAAGCAAGCAGGCCAAAACGCAGCCTTTTCACAGTTCTCCCATGCAAAACTACACAGAACTGCTGCTTGACTATCTCAAGCTGTTCACTCTTTCACTTCCCAACTCAGACTGACTGTAGCTGCAAGCAGCCTGGGACTTTCCCCAGGATCCAAAAGGTTTGGTTGGGTGATCTGTCTTTCAGTCTGTTCAAGGGCTCCCCCTCTAGGTCCAGTTGGGTGCCAAAGTTCCAAAACTACAATTCCTATAGAATTTTCCTCCCACAAGACCCCTGGGGACAGACTCCATTTTAGAGTCCCCAAAGGTACTGATTGGCCCATGCTGGCAGTCCAGGACCAAAACTGTGGCAATAAACAGAACTGCCCATGCTGTAAATAAGGCAGGTTAAACAAACTACAATACCATTACTGTTCTTATAGATAACCAGCAAACAAGTGCAGCTTCTAACAGAACTCCCTCTGCGCAACCAATGATGGAGCGATTATCTGGCAGTCCAGGCGGGACTTGAGCATAGAAACACTCAGCCCTCTCCCAGATTAAATAAGCACCATGTTATTGGCAGTCCTTAAAGGGACAGAGCACAAAGGCATTAAGGCAATCTTCACACTGACACATTTAAAGCATTAAGACACAGGACACCAGCCTGGCAGTGGGCATTTAGGCACACCCAAGTAAGACTTTTCAGAAACCCCCATTTGTAGAAGGGTTACACCCTTCCCTGCCCGGAGAAAACTTGGTGTCCGCGTCAAGTCTGCACCACCACAATATTGAAAATGCAATATAAATGAGACACATATGACATTAGTATGCTATGCAAACAACATCTGATGCATCAGTTAACATAAACTTATCACATTACTATACATTTGAATACACTTCATAATACTATATCCACATTGACAATATTTATGCATTTTTCATACAGGTAATACTGATTCCACTATGATTAACATACTTTAAATGTTGCAATACTGATTCGTGTTATAACTTCTTGTACATTAAACAATGTAAGGGGGGGCCTTCCCTATCAGCTAACTTGGGGTTGGATGGGGCAGGGGCACCATACTGAGAAGGAAGAACCAGTAACCTGGAGTTGGCCGTCAAGTTCAGTTTGGGCAGTGAGTTTTGAAAGACATAAACCCCTTTGTGAACCACATTGAGGGGCAAATCCACTGGCCTCCCAGGGGAATCATAGCTAAAACATAGCACAGGCTTAACAGGTCACCCAGATTTTCTAGGGAGAACAGACACAGACTCTGGGAAGTCAACACTGGCACTGTTCTCTTCTCCTGTTGTGAGGGATGCTTCTGCATTGGTTGAAAGGTCCAGATTGGGAACACTATCAGCTCCTGGCTCTGCAGACTCTGTTTCCACAACACTTTGCTCATTATTATCTTCTGACAGGGGCCCAGGTTGCTCATTCTGAAGGGACTCTGGCACAATTAGGCTTTGTGGCACTGAAGGGGTGCTGTCAACACTTTCATATTGTTATTCAATTTCTGGTGTGTCACAAGGGAGACTCAGACCATCAGCCCCTTCTTCGGGCAAGTCAATCAGTTCTACAAGACACAAAGAGTCCACAACCTCAGATGTGATACTTTGCACCTCACTTTCAGGGGGCACTGGGTCCAGGGAAGAAGCTGGGGGGGTTATGCAGTCCTGAAGGCCCAGCTTCATCCCCACAATTAGCCATTGGGTTACCTCGAAACAGCTGACTTAGCTCATAGGAGGGGTAATAGGCATTGTCACACTCACTATCATCAGAGATAGACTGACAGTCGCTATCATTGTGGGCGTGCAGCGGAGGAAGCCTTGAATCTGTAACCACTGGCACAAGTTGACTCTGCCTCTTTTTTGCAGCAGCATGAGTCACTAGCCAAGGGGAGGCAATGTCTGCTGGCTCAGCTTCAATAATAACTTGACCAATGGGCAGTAAGTGATTACAGTGCATGGTTTTGACAGCGTTGGGATTATTTTCTGGATGCACTTTGTACACTGGTGGGTCATCCAATTTGCCAACTACTATGTAAGGTAGATGGTGCCACCTGTCAGCACTTTTATGCTTTCCATGTAGTCCCAAATTGCGCAGCAACACACGGTCCCCAGGCAATAGCTCTTGAGCCTTCACTTTCTTGGGGTTTCACTTGGCGGTCATTGTTTGAGCCAGTTGGTATGCATGGTTCAATTGAGCTTTCAACTTCTGTACATATTGTAGGTAGCTCTCAGCTCAGACCCCATCTGGGGAGACCCCAAAACAAACATCTACTGGCAGTTGGGCTTCCCTCCTGAACATGAGGCAATTGGGAGAGTATCTGGTGGTGTCATTTTTGGTGCAATTGTAGGCGTGTACCAAGGCGCACATTGCCAATGTTCTTTTGGTCGGGTTCTAAGCACAAGAAGTCTATACAGACCAATTCCATGGGGGCACTGATAGTGATGTTAACAAGTAGGGCAGCTTTCTGGGGCAAAGGTTTCAGCTGGAGGCAGCAACTTTAAGTTTTGACATTGTGCTCGACATCTGCCCCCATCTTTGGCCAATAGAATTGGGATTGCACCAAGTTGAGAGTTCTGTCAATACCAAGGTGCCCCATGTGATTGTGGCAGGACCTCAGCACCAGCTGTTTAAACACTGAGGCAGGGCTAATTGCTGCTTGTCTACTTGGCCATGATGATCCACTGACTCTCTGTACAACAGCTGATTATACAATTTCAACCTAGGGCCTTCTTCGAACAGTAGAACAGTTCGCAAGTTGGGGGAACACAACTTAGACACATCTTTCCACACATGCAGGGTGTCAAGTGCTGCTTGAATCATGGGATCTTGGGATTGAGCCCACTGAAAGCTGTCATTATTGAACTGAGATAGTGCACTAATATCTAGAGCAGAGAAATGGCCATAGGCAGCCGGTATGCAGGTATTAGGAGGGCCCAAGCAATCTACTAGACAGTCCACTGTGTCCGTGGACCTCTGTTCATCTCTGTCAAACTTTTGGCATAATGCTCGAATGTCAGGCTCAGACAATCTGACCCAATTACTGTTGGAAGCTGGCCTTCGTTACATGTCATCAGCATCAATATGGTTCAGTCCCAGTCTGTATTCAACAGCATAATCATAAGTCAATAAAGGGGAAAGCCACCGGTGCCCCATGGCATCCAACTTAGCTGAAGTCTGTACATAGGTTAACAGGTTATTGTCGGTCTTCACAAATATTTTTGCCCCATAGAGGTGCTCATGAAACTGGTCAACAATGGCCCATTTTAGGCTGAGGAATTCCAGCTTGTGCACAGGATAGTTTCACTCTGACGGGGTCAAGCTCCTGTTTGCGAAAGCCACCAGTCTCAAACCATCCTCATTGTCTTGATATAGCACAGTTCCTAGGCCGTGCAGGCTAGCATCTGTATGCAGCACATGGGGCTTGGTAGGGTCAGCATAAGTGAGGAGAGGGGTGTGGATGTGCTGGTAGATGACTTTTTAGAAAGCTGTTTCATACTCGGGTGTCCAGCGGGGCCCAAACGGTTCACCTGTTCAGAAATACACTTTCTCAGGTTTGTTGATAGCCCCTTTTTTGTATTTGCGATTGGTAGTGGGGTAACCTTGGGTAAGATTCAGGAGCAGTCAAATCACCTTTGAATAGTCTTTGATGAACCTGCGGTAGTAGCCTCAGAACCCCAGAAAATGTTGTATCTCTTTCAAATAGTGGGACTGGGGCCAGGTAGTCAGCGATTCAACTTTGCTGGGGTCTGTCTGTATCCCAGCCGCAGATACTATGTGGCCCATGTGTTTCATGGATGTTTGAAAAAAAATGGCACTTTTCAATGGATAGCTTGAGGCCGAATTCTTCCAATCAGTCTAAGACTTTTAACAGTTGGATCTCATGCTCCTCTAACGTGTGTCCGAACACAATGACATCATCCAAGTACACTAGACATTACAGCAAGTTCATATCTCCCACTGCACGTTCCATTAATCTCTGAAAAGTGGCCGTGGCACCCAAAATCCCCTGTGGCATTCTCAGGAATTCGTAGAACCCTAAAGGACAGATGAAGGCTGTTTTCTCCTGGTCCTCCAGGGCCATCAGAATCTGGTAATATCCACTATGAAGATCCAATAACGAGAACCATTTGCTCCCATTCAGGCAGTCCGGGACATCTTGTATTTGGGGCAAGGTGTACTGATCTGGGACAGTCCACTGGTTCAGGTTTTGATAGTCAACACATCCTCACAGACCCATACTTTTTACGCACAACCACAATGGGAGAGGCATATGGCCTTCTTGATTCTTGTATAACGCCAGCAGTGAGCATTTCCTGCAGGTGCCTCCTAACATCATCTATGTAAGTGAGGGTGAGGCGCCTAGATCTCTCTCGAAAGGGTCAATCATCATGCAGGAGTATGGTGTGCTCAGCACCACGGAGACATCCTTCATCCCATTCATCTAATGAAAACACTTGGTCCCTCTGGGCGAGTTTGCTACTAATTTGGGTCTTTCATTCAGCCAATAGAGGAGAATAACTGAAGTCAAATAGGTTGGGGATCACCCTTTCCTTCTTGCCAAATTGTTTGTTGCTGGGTAAGACTGCCGTGTCTGCACAGTGTACTGTAGCTAGGGTGCACCCTCTGTTCACTTGGACCTCCCGATCTGACACATTTCAAATCTGGACCATCACTCGTCATGCATATGCATGGGCATGGGCAGGTAGAATACTGAGTTTGACCATTAATCCCTCTGGCAACTTTCCTTCACCTGGGGCATCTAACATTAATATTTTGTTCTTCATATCCTTCTTAAGTTGGACCTCCTCATGAATGGTACACTGAACATTAGGAGCTAGCACCAGAGATTCAGAATCCTTCTTCCATACGATCCCCACAGGCTCATCTCAGTCCACTTCATCAGGTTTCTGCTGTAAGTCATACACCCATTGAATCAAGACTGGAATTATTTGGGCTCACCCAGTCTGTTGTCCTTACTGCTCATGGCAAAGTTGTGCCAGTCTCCCAAACATATGGGCATTTGTCCCGATTAACAGGGAACCCCATCATACAGTCCAATGGGGGGGACACACTAAAGCCAGTGTCTCAACTTGTTCATCTACCCTGGCCACAGAGGTGGGGAAGGATAGCCAGATCCAAATATACCCCAAATACGGGTAGGACTTCTCGCTCAACCCCCACACATGCAAGCCTTCCAAGAGTTGTAGGGGCACATCAGGCAGATGCTTCTGGTACCAATCTTGGAACACTATATTTACTTGAGATCCACTGTCAAGCATGGCCCAGGGAGACACACCATTCACCATCACTGTAGTTTACATTGTAGGCCCACCACCTTGGACCACTCAGGTGAAACAGACTTGGATGTCAGCTTGGCAGCTGCCTTGGATGAGTAACTTTTCGGTGCAGTCCCACCTTGTGCCCAGATGTTATTCCATTGAATCAAGGCCAGTAGCCTAATAGTAACTTTTCTCAAATTCTCTGGTGAGCGGCAGGTGAACCTGGTGTGCCCATCCTCCCCACAGTGGTAACAAAAGAAGGGTTCTCTAAAGTCTCTGAGTGGTAGCGGGCCATCTCCCTGCTTGGGTATGTTAGGGATACCTTGGGGCCTTTCTTTGACTGATGACTTACTTTCTTGGCCCTCTGTACTTCCACAGAGGTTAGTGGTTTGTGTGGCATGTAGTAGGTCCCCCACTAGGGCCCTGAACTCTCGTATTGCTTCTAGTAGGTTACCCTCATTAGGGTTTTAGAAGAGATGACATGCACCCCCACCCCACCAGGCGGGACCTCGCTCTTTGACTCAGGAGGTGCCTGATAGAGGTTTGTATCTCTGGCCATCTTGGTGGCTTGTTGACTGACTCTCAACTCTGTCAACTCTTTAATCAGTTCTCTCATCTGCTGCACCTCAGTCTTGTCACTTCTCCCAGGAGTCTGGCAGGTATGGGCAACCCCAGCATAGGGCTCCCATCCCTCTTCATCATTCTCTGCTTCATGAATCTCTTTCCTGAGGTGACAATACTTGGGAAGGTTAGTCTTCCTATCCTGCAATTTAAGTTTTAGCATCATCACACTAGAGTACCTAGCTGATTTAAGAATATGGTCCAACCTGACCCGATTCAGTTCACTAGCAGGCACCCTCCTTTCATGTGAGCTCTCTGCAGAGCCCTCTCGATCCTGGTAACAAACATGGACAACTTCTCATTTTTCCATTGCTTTACAGATTTGAATTTCCACAACAAGTCATCCCCGGACTCAGTGCTACCAAAAAAAAACTCCAATGCAGAGAGGTAGTCAGCAGCAGTGGCCTCTGGGCTGGTTGATCAGAGAAAACGAATGGCCTCCAGTGCAGAACCCCTTAAACTCTCCATGAGTCTCTTTCTTTTCTCCCCCTCAGAGCACTGCCATTCCTGGACCGGGGGGTAACATAGTCCATCCACGTTTCCAGGTCATCCTCCCCTATGGGCACTGGGACTGTGCCTGAGAAAGGCCTAAGTCTACGGTAACAGTCCAAGTGCACAGAGGGAACTACTATGGGGGAGGTGACCATGGGGGATGCCCTAGGTGTGGCAGGAGACACTATCGGGGACTGCAATGGTGTGGATTCTTCAGAAAGGTCTAGCATCTGTACTAACTTTTGGGCAGATCACCCCTCAGAAGCTAAGAACTTAAGCAGCTTATCCTTGAACCGCTCTATACTAGGGGACCCTCCTGGGGCAGCTGGGTCACTGGTCAGATGGATGACCCTCCACCCCTTTTAAGACCCTTCTGATAGAACAACAGGAGGCACTTTCTCTGGATCTATAGGGAAGCTGCAGGAGAGTAGGACCACCATGGTCTGGTCAAATAGGTCTGAATCCCTCCCGTTCACTTCAACCTTCCCTAAACACTTAACATGCTCCACAGCCTCTACAATAACAGCATTAGTGGTCCCTAATGGAACATCCATTAAAGTGATTATGTGAGTTTTCACAGATGCCTTTTTCATATAGTATGTCATTGCCTGCCATACCCTAGATGCTAAAGCTGCAATTTGTTTTATAAAAATTATCTGTCATAGTCATTTTTATTTATGTTTTATCAGCACTGTGTCCTCCAGTTTTCTGTGTGCAGTTACATCCCCAGAATGATGTCATGCAAGGGAACTGTCAATATTTTACATACAGCACCAAGGAATTCTGGGTAAATTATCATGTTGATGTAAATGTTAGTTACTCAGAGGTGCAGTCCTTTATTTTGGTGGCAGTGACTGCACTTAATATGTAGATGTCCATAGCAAGGCATTGTGGGTACAACGAGATGTTTTCCAATTTCCTTACTGTGAGGTGCAGTCTCAGATCTCTGCAGTGGCTTCAACAATAAAAGCTCTCATATGTTTATTTTCCAAACAAGACATTGTGCTTATAGTATCTAGCCAACAGAATTTCTATACTGAGAGATGTAGTCTCTAATGCTGGTAGTGAAAAATGTCTGCTGTACCAAGACTGACCAACAGTGATCTCTGTTTCAAAACAGTGCTTATAAACTTTGTTTCCCTTGCATGATGTCATGCATGGGGTTGTAGCATTGAGGAAAAAAAGGGGTGGGTTATGCAAATGAAGCAGAGCACTGAAATAGAAGCATTTATTTCAAGGAAAACAGCACTTTTTGTCAGTTTGAATGGTAGCAGATTGAATCACAACTCCAACAGGTTACTACAGGTTATTAATCAAAGTTTCTATGGCAAACTTCACAAAATCACTTTAACAGGAGCACCTGTCAGGGGTCTACCCCCTCAGCCTCACTCCACCCCATCATTCGGTGCACTAACAGCTTATGGGGGGGGCGATCTTGAGCTTAGGTGTAGCAAGCTCCTCCATTTTGTTACAAGTTCTAAATGTGAGTGGGTAATTCTCACCTCTGGCCACTAGAGGATGCTAATCCCAGCAGTGCCTCCAAGATGTAACCCTTAGGTGGCGCTACCCCAAGGGCTACTATCCCTGCCTGCTTGGCTAGTTTCAGGTTAAGGGGCCTGGTTACTGAAATGGGTGCCTCCGCCCAGAGGTCAGGGTTGTCAGTGGTCAAGCTAACCTGGGTACAGCCCTCTGGGACACTGTAACCCCACCATCCCCTCTAGTGGCCTGAACAATACACAGTAATCACTTTTACAATAGCCATTATTCCCTGTGCAATTACTCACACTGTTTGTATTTACCATCGGGGCTGGTTCCACTAGTTCAACCCTGCAGACACCCTGTAAAACAAGATTAGGCACAGCAAATGACAGCAGTACAGTGCTTTTAGTACAAACTGGAACCACAGGCAGGCCAAATGCAAAAAGAATTAGATCTGATTTATTCAGGGGGCTTGAACAAGGGAGGGGCGTAATCAGGTTGATTGGCTTAATGGCTAGATCAATCAGACAGTCATGCATACACTTCAGAGTCCCTACACAGTCACACACTCCAGGTACGCAGGTAGGAAAGAGGTGGGCTAGCCAGGAACATTGCCCGGGGTAGGCAGCTGTCGCAGCTGATTTGGGCCCTGTGATGGAAGAAAGTAGCATGCACAACACACACAATTTGTAATCTGGAGCCGGAGGGCTCAGTTCATAAAAGAAAAGACAAGAAGACAATCAGATGACAATACTTTAGATTTAACTGTTGTTGCAGGGAGCTACCCTGGTGTATACTCATGGTACCCAGCACAGGACACAGGAGGGACAAAATTGAGATTGCATGTTGATGAGCTGGAGTGCCAGGAGAAACAGGACCCACATGAATCACCAAGGTGTCATTTCTGTTCATGGCGTTGAGCAGGGGCTGATCCATAGGCAGGTCCCTCATTGATGGCTTTCTCTGTGTAGTGGGTATCCTGGCTGGGCCAGTGTGACAAGGCCCAGACCAAGTGGAGATGAATGCAGATTCAGTCTGTTGGGGCTGGATGCAGCCTCCAGCAAGTGGAACACAGTTCAACACCCAGTGGGGAATCAAATCACAACCCACTGGCAGCACACAGCACATTTATAGTAAGGAAATGCCACTGTACCAGGCAGATGGCAGTTCAGTCGCAATTACAGAGTTTCTGCACCAAACCGGGATTCCAGCAGCAACTGAGGTCCTGACAGGCTGATCGCATTCAGCAAATCTTCGGTCTTCTTTAGGTTTTGAGCCTGGTCACAGTGCAGTGGCTTTAATCACTCTCCCAATTTGGATTCAGTACGATAAATCCACTAGTTGCCTCACAGGGATAGCAAGCAAGCAAGCAGGCCAAAACTCAGCCTTTCCACAGTTCTCCCATGTGAAACTATGCAGGACTACCGCTCAATTCTCAAGCTGTTCACTCTTTCACTTCCCAACTCAGACTGACTGTAGCTGTAAGCAGCCTGGGACTTTCTACAGGATCAAAAAGGTTAGGTTGACTGATCTGTCAGTCAGTTCAAGGGCTCCCCCTCCATGTCCATTTGGGTGCCAAAGTTCCAAAACTACAATTCCTGTAGAATTTTCCTTCCACAAGACCCCTGGGGACAGACTGCATTTTAGAGTCCCCAAAGGTACTGATTGGCCTACTCTGGCAGTCCAGGACCAAAACTGTGGTGATAAACAGAACTGTCCATGCTGTAAATAAGGCAGGTTAGACAAATTACAATATCATTAATGTTCTTATAGATAACCAGCAAACAAGTGTAGCTTCTAACAGAACTCCCTCTGTGCAACTAGCGATGGCAGAACAATTATCTGGCAGTCCCGGGTAGGACTTGAGCTTAGAAACACTCAGCCCCCTCCCAGATTAAATAAGCGCCACATTATTGGCATTCCTTAAAGGGAGAGAGCACAGAGGCATTAAGGCACTCTTCACACAAGCACTTTTGAAGTGTTAAGACACAGGACACCAGCCTGGCAGTGGGCATTTAGGTACACCCAAGGAAGACTTTTCAGGAACCCCCATTTGTAGGAGGGTTGCATTTACATTGCAAATTGCAGCTTCAGCATCTGAAGCATGAGTGGCAATGGCATACTATGTGAAAAAGGCATCTCTGAAAGCTCACAAAATCACTTTGAAGTTCAAAAGGATTCTGAGTAGCAAAGAATTAGAGAAGTGGGAGCAGCCAATCAGCAGGAAGAGCCAATGGCTCCAGCCAATCAGCCGGGATGTGCCAGAAGTTTGAGCAGTGTACCTTTGGTCTGGGGACCAGCAGGCAGTAGAGCGAGGAGGCAGCCAGCAGATGGTAGAGATCTGCCGGGCTGCTTGCAGCAGCTGAAGCACCTGTTTCAGGGGCAAAGCTTCTGTCTGGTGATTGGCAGGCAGTAGAGGGAGGAGGTAGCCGGTGGACAGTTGCGACCTGCTGAGCTTCTTGCAGTAGCACCCATGTCAGGGATGACATATCGGTCTGGTGATCAGCGGGAAGTGGAGCGAGGAGGCAGCCGGCAGATGGTAGGGACCGTCCGGGCTGCTTGCAGCAGCAGAAGCACTCATGTCAGGGGCGATGCTAAGGCGATGTTGCAGCATTGAGAATAAAAGGGGCGGGTTGTGCTAATGAAGCAGAGCACAAAATAAAAGGATTTTTTTTTCATGGGAAAACAGTACTATTTGGCAGTTTGAATGGTAGGAGACTGATTTCCATTTGCTATTGGAACCTTCAACGTTTACTCTAAAGCGATTTTGTGAACTTTGCAATAGAAAATGGGATTAATAACCCGTAGTAACCGGTAGGAGTTGTGATTCAATCTGTTACCATTCAAGGTGCCAAAAAGTGCTGTTTTCCTTTGTTGCTGCATACCGCCAAAAAACGAGCACGGCAAGAGGAGCAAATAACTTTTTTAAATCCGAGACCGAAATCCTGCACATGCATAAGCATGGCATGAGTAAAGATCCCACACATACATAGGAACATACCGCTCTAACGCATGTGCAGGATTTCGGTCGCAGTTTTTAAAAGCAATTTGCTCCTCTCTCTGTGCTCATTTCTTGGCGGTATGCAGCAACAAGGGTTAAATAAAGGCAGATCTACTGGAGGAATTGTGTTTTTCACCTCGCATCTCCAAAAGTCACACATCGGGACTGCCCTTGTAGCAGCCGTGCGGTCTCATCGAGATAATGCTTCCAGTGCATGGGTGAGTTTACGTTGGCCTGAGCTACCAGCTTCTAATCAAAAAATAAGCCAAAGTAAGGAAATTTATTATGATTCACACACATAAAGGCATACTAGGGACAGTAAGTTGTATGTGTGTGCCAGGAGGCATACTGTATCCATACGTAAAAGAAACTGCCCAGCAAAGCTGACAGTGCCCCTTTAACCAGTCTGTTGATTAAATAGGATCTGCAGCCTATTCATTAAGTAGGGAAATGGGCTGATTAGGTGGGCCAAGTGGTCCTTATCTGCTGTCAGATTCTATTTTTCTATGTGCCATACACAGAACTGGGGCACGACAGGAAGCTAAAGGGCAGGAGCGTCAGAAAGGATTTGAGAAAGCTTTTTTTTTCACAGAAAGGGTGATGGAGCCCAGCAATGGTTTGCTGTAAGAAGTGATGAATGCAGGGACGATAAAAGCTATCAAAAAGGGTTAGGCTAGAGCAAGGCCTACAGGAACCATGGGGGTAGATATGGTAGAAATTGTAAAAAGCAGTGGGGGGGGGGGGTTAGATCTCAAGAACCACACCAGGTCTTGGAAAAACTAGGGTGCACTTGATGGACTTTTGGTCTCCTTCTGTTGTCACTTTTCTATGTTTCTGTGTCTCTAGTTTATGACTAGGACTCAGAATTCAAATCTAATAGGTTTATTTGACTGGGTGACCAAAGTAGTAGATCAGGGAGGGGCTGTGGACATGGCCTACCTAGACTTTAGCAAGGCATTTGACTCAGTTCCACACAAAAGATTAATATACAAGTTAGCCAGCCTGTGAGTGGGTCCCAAGATGACAGCCTGGGTAAAGAATTGGCTGGAGAATAGGACACAGAGAGTAATAGTAAATGGAGTCCACTCTGAAGAAAGGGGGTTACTAGTGGGGTGCCACAGGGTTCAGTATTAGGACTGGTCCTCTTGATGTCTTTATAAGCGACATTGCAGAGGACTGGAAGGAAAAGTATGTCTCTTGCAGATGACACAAAGATCTGCAACAGAGTTGATGCACAAGGTGGGGTGGAAAGTATGAGAAGGACTTGACAAGGTTAGAGGAATGGTCAAATGTATGGCAGCTTAGATTCAATGCTAAGAAGTGCAAGGTAATGCACCTGGGAAACAAAAACCCTGGGGAAGAGTACACAATGGGGGGTGAGATACTAACAACAACAAAAATGAAAGGGAGCTGGGGGTAGTCATATCAGATGACCTAAAGGTGGGCAAGCAATGTGAGAGGGCAGCAAGGAGGGCTGGGGGGATACTGGGATGCATAGTAGAAAACAGGAAGTTATTATCCCTCTGTACAGACAGCTGGTGAGACCCCATCTGGAGTACTGCGTGCAGTTCTAGAGACCCAATCTCCGCAAAGACATAGACAGGATGGAAGCTGTCCAGAGGAGGGCAACTAAAATGGTGCAGGGTCTGCACCGAAAGACATTTGAAGAGAGACTTAAGGAGCTTAATATGTATAGCCTCGAGGAAAGGAGGGAGAGGGGACATGATAGAAACTTTCAAGTATCTCAATGGAATCAATAAAGTCCAAGAGGGTAGCATCTTTCAAAAAAAGAGGTGTGCAAGAAAAAGGGGCACAATTTGAAGATGGGGGTGGCTCAGAGGTAATTTAAGGAAGTATTTTTTCACAGAGAGGGTTGTGGATGCATGGAACAGCCTTCCGGAGGAGGTTGTGGAGTCAAAAACGGTGGAACTCAAGCATGCATGGGACAGTCATAAGGCAATTCTAGGGGGTGGGGGTAGGAAGACGTAGGCTGCTAGTTAACTAGGATCTGCAGCTTATCCACTAGGTAAGGAAATGGGCAGACTGGGTGGGCCAAGCGGTCCTTATCTGCCGTCAAGTTCTATGTTTCTAATTAGTGTTTATATGTACGTCATTGTTTTGAGAAACATGCCTCTGTTGGTCAGATGTGGTATTGCAGGTATTGCATAAACAAGAACTTACATCTCTCCAGAGAGTCCTAACCTTAAAGGGGCACTGTCGGCTTTACCCCCTTGTTTTTGTTAATATCCATGCAGTGTGCCTTCTGGCACACACCAAAGTAATTTGTAATGCAGAATAACCCCATAGACATAAAAGTGCAACAAAAATACCTGTTTTATAAATATTTAGCATAGTTCATCTTTTAGCCGGGCTGTCCATAAATCCACGGACACCGGAAGCATAACCCCCATCGAGGATGCGCGCCAGGACGCGCAGTCACGAAGTGGCATTTTATGCCAAGCCTACTTTAGTAACATTCTGCCCTTATAAACTACTAAATCGGAACGGCTTCTGGTACTTTAAACTTAAAACCGAGCCCTGTGTAGCTCACAATTCACTTCTTAAAACCAGTGCAAAATTCCCGTGCATGCGCAATGGAGGTATGCGCTTGCACATGCGCGGGATCTCCACACATCTTTACTCCTCGCATGCACGGGATTACAGCACCCGGTTTTAAAAAGTAGGTGTGAGGCCACACAGGCTCGATTCATCTGACACCAGGAGCTGTTCGCGATTCAATGGATTATAAGGGGCGCATGTCTAAAGTGGAAGCTAGCATAAATAATGCAGCGTCAATCTAGCGTGAGTCTCGATAGAAGTGTCACCGGTCAATAGATGGGCAACCCGGCTAAAACGAACTATGCTAAATAAAACAGACGCCTATTGCATGTCAGCAATGCGGCCTAATTACGTATTGCCAAAAGGCCACTGCATGGATATTGACAAAAAACAAGAGGAGTAAAGCTGACAGTGCCCCTTTAAAGCTACCAACTTTCTGAGGCCTAATACTGGGATGGTCCATCCTGACCATGACCCTCCCCACCATGTCGCTCCCATGCGCACCGCTGCAGACAATGCTACACACATTCAGTTAAATTTTGTCGCTTGCTCTGGCCATGCCACCCCACAGTAACCCCAGTAGCAAACATCCAGATTAAAACAATACATCATTCTGCTGCAGCAATTTCCAAATCATGATGTACAGAAAGTTCATTGGAAGAAACCTGTGTTAAATTGTGATCAGACATTCAAGCTGCATGTATTGCTCCTCCTGACAGTCCCATCCAACCCACTTACACTCACCTCATTTGCTGAGCAAACTTCACTTCAAGGACTCTCACCACCACACCAGATTGTTTTCATACACTTCCCTACAGCTGATCAGGTTCAGGTACCTTAGTTCCCTGCTGCCGGTCTCTTCTCTGTCTGGAGTTCCTCTCAGCTACTGGCAGGCAGACGTCCACATGTGCTTGTTTGCATGATTACCCAGTCTAATCTTACAGGAAGGAACATGCTTTACTGTGCTCCCACTGACATGCTTGCGGTGCAACACAGGCACAGGGGTTGAAGTGGCAAACTGCTGTCCAGCCCCAGCAGTGCCACAGTGGTGCTGAAATAACTATCGCCCATGGATTAGCAATCAGCAAAAAAAAGGGGACAAAACTAGGACACATAAGCAAAAACCAGGACAAAAGTGACGTTTTGCAAAACTTGTGGGGGCACTGGGACATGCTGCCTAAAATAGGGACTGTCCTGGGAAAATAGGGACTGTTGGTAGCTTTACCTAACCTAAATCTGCTCTACCTCAACTTCATACCAAGTCTTCAAGATTTTGAGCACCTTTTGTTTGAAAGGTACGTCTCTTGTGTACCTTATTTACCTCCATGAGGTATTCAAAAAAAACAATCTGGGCAGGGATTGTGCATCCTCACACTAGGAGCCGACTCAAACCTACAGCATTGAAGTGTGTGCCATACTGTAAGGCAGAAAGTTATTTACATATCCATGATGCAGTGCTTTAACTCATAAACTATATCCCCATACTGTGGTGTACAATCGATAAAGCAGACAGTTTACAATCATATGTTATTAAAAGCCAAAATTGCTTTTTACTTTTTCTACTTGGATTTTGAAATTTCTAAATATGCAATTATGGTCCCCACTATATTTAAGCAATTTATCCCTCCAGGCTGTGGGTATACTAGAGGATTTACCACGGCTGGTGTAGTTCGGTCATGGTAGCGGTGGCTCACCCTGTCGTGTTAAGTCCTCCAGTATACCCACACCCTGAAGGGATAAATTGTTATTATGCAATGACAAATGTTGTTTTTTTTTATGTTTTTTAACTATTTTCTTACTCACTGAGGTCCCTACACTTCGAAAGAGGATGTCATTTTGTAAAAAATGTACTGCGGTGTTTTAGCGACAGGACACATTGAGGCAGTTTTGTTTGAAGTGAAAGCGACCGGATTGGCATGATACAAGGTTGGCTGGCACTTTTTCCAGTGGGTGCACTGGAGGATTTACCACGTTGGGAAAGGTACCAGCCAACCAATCAGGTTGCAGGATTTGGCTCATTCGATTTACCGCATTGTATAATAAATAACACTTTAAATAAACAATGTTGTTAAAGGGGCACTGTCAACTTTACTCCTTTGCCTGATACAAAAAATGCACCACTTTGCACACACTGATTAAATATTTATGCAGAAACTCCTCATATGTTTGAAATAAAGGAGTATTTACCATGTTTTTCATTTTCTGCCTTAATTTCTTTTCATCTGTCCTGACCGAAAGTGCCCCGTGTCCTGGAAGCACATCCAAGTTGGGAACGCGGGGCTGGCTGGAGCGCGTTCATGCACTGCAAGTTTTTAACATTGTGTCACTGAAAGAATAATAATCCGGCACCTTATGCTGTATATAAATGCTGCTGCCATCTCCCATGACAAACCGAGCACTGCGAATACCAAAAGTTCCTATTTTAAATCTGAGCTGAAATTCAGGGCACGCGTGCCAATTGCACACTTTTGCGCATGCGCGGGATCTTTGTCCATGACTCTCGAGCGCATGCTCGGGATTTCAGCTCGGATTTAAAATAGGAACTTTTAGTATTCGCAGTGCTCGGTTTGTCATGGGAGATAGCAGCAGCATTTATATACAGCATAAGGCGCCGGATTATTATTCTTTTAGTGACACAATGTTAAAAACTTGCAGTGCATGAACGCGCTCCAGCCAGCCCCGCGTTCCCAACTTGGATGTGCTTCCGGGACGCGGGGCACTTTCGGTCGGGACGGATGAAAATAAAATGAAAAACATAATAATTATTCATTTATTTCAACCATATGGGGGGTTTCTGCAGTGAATATTTAATCAGTGTGTGCAAAGTGGTGCATTTTTTTGTATCAGGCAAAAAGCGAAGGAGTAAAGCTGACAGTGCCCCTTTAAACAAAGGTTAAGAGTTATTACGAGAAATACACTATTGGATAATAGTTAATTTTTGACATCATTGTGGTGTGGTTGGGGCTACTGATGTGGTGAAGAACTATGTGTGTGTTACGAGGGCCTGTGACTCAGGAGACAAAGCTGAGGATGGTGATCACCATAATACACTTCCTTGGAATGCCTTACTGTGATTACGGAATGGGTTGTTTTTAGTAAATGTTATGCATTTTTAAACATAATGCTTTGAGGGTGGGATAACCGCCCAACTCAAAGTAACTCTTAGCCTGTCTGAATTCGGCATTCTTTCTACCCATTTCATAAATATAGAATAAAGTATGGGGTGGTGTGTGTGTATAACAAGAAGTTTACACACACCCGAGGAGTTAGATGCTACATAAACCCCGAGAGTGAAGCTCGAGGAGTGTGTGTAAACTTTGTGTTTACACACATACCACCCCTTATTTTATTTTATATAATTGCTGGGTCCCCCCCTTTTTGGCCGTAGCAGTTATATAAAACAGGAGCAGTTTTGGTGCACCCACAGTCCATTTCAGGTTTCATTCTGCCAAAACGTTTTCATTTTTGGAGGTTTCACTTTTTTTTCAATATTTAGTTATGCTGCTATGTGTTGAAAATAACTTTTTTTTATGTAACTTACCGCCATGTTTCTTTGGCTGGTGGGTTCTCAGCGAGAAGGAAGTGGCGAGTCAGGAAGGGAGACACTGCAGCGGGTGCATGCGCAGCGGGAGGAGAACTGTGCACATGTTTGCTGTTATAAATGCTCCTTTATAATGACAAATTATGCCATGGTCTCTATATAGCAAAAAGGGGAGACCCATTAATTATTATACATTATAAAATGGCAGGGTAAAATTGTGTAATCTGATTGGCTCTTATTTATGTGTAAAATACGGTTTACACATGGGTAAAAAAAAGGACTGCTTAGCAGTAAAGAGTCTGCAACACAGATCAATGGGCATTTGGAACAAAGGCATTTTAATTAGCCCTCTACTGACAGAGCTGATCTTCTTCCACCACAAACATGGCTGCTACCTTTACACTGTAAAAAAACTTCAAATGGGCCCTAAAAATAAAACTACCTTAATTAAAAAATAAAACAAAGGAATTAAATGCTGTTTCCCTGATTATCACACTCACCTTACATACATAAACAAATTAGAAACAAAAAGTATTGTTTATAGTTTTCACTGCAACTATTTCTTTGCTGACAGTCAAAAATGCCCCTTCTATCTTTAACTGCTTATCAGGGAACTCTCGTCTTCTTGCCCTGACAGTGAGATAATTGAGTCTCTGGCTGTAACAAAGGCCTTTGTTGTCTCTGTGTATAGTGTGTTGGGAGAGAAACATTCTGCCTGTGGAACTGAGCAGAATTTTGAATCCATATATTCCGTGGTAAACATTACATGATAACCATTCCATATCTTCAATGTGGGGAACAACAGAGAAAAAAATACAGGAAGAAGAAATTAGGCAATAATACAATGACATCATCAATGACATCACTTGCAGTGGGCGGAAGGATAATTTTATCACAAATGCACAAAGTAAATCTATTTTTCTACATATAAACATGCTTTTCCCAACAGTTAAAAGTAAAAAAAAAAAAAGGAATCAATTTTATAAGCGCAATAAAGCACTCAGGGGTGGGTGTAAATCATATTGTGTGCAACAGGACACCAGGAAGGGAGCAGGCTCCGACTTCATAGAGCCATACTATCTGAAATGTGCCTACCATGTGCTTGCGGTGCCAATCACCCACCTATTCAACATGTCACTCTCCCAGTTTAGCCTCCCCGCTCAATGGAAAATAGCCAATGTCATCCCTCTATTAAAAGCAGGTAACCTCTGCAATCGAAGTAATTACAGACCGATCTCCCTCCTCCCCATCCTGTCTAAATTACTAGAAAAAATAGTGTGTGGCCAGCTAGGGGTATACTTAGAATACAGAAGCCTATTAAACCCGGTTCAGTCTGGATTCAGAGCAAAACACAGCACCATAACAGCCCTAGCTAAGGTGACCAATGATTGGCTCCTAGACCTTGACAACAAGAAGCATGTCTGTGCCATTTTCTTGGATCTTAGTAAGGCATTCGACACAGTCAATCACAGCCTGCTTCTTTCCTCCCTAAGCACCTTAGGCCTGGACCATAAATCTATGTGCTAGTTTGCAGACTACCTCAGAGAACGGAAACAGCAGGTTAAAGCTGAAGGTGATCTTTCTCCATTAAAACCTATGCTGAGGGACGTGCCCCAGGGCTCTATCATTGGTCCACTTCCTCTTTGCAGTCTACATTAACAACATCAATGACCCCATCAAAAAAGCCAACATCCACTTATTCGCGGACGACACTGTACTGTACTTGAGTCGTCCCATGCCAGAAGCAGCCTGTGAAGACCTCCAAGCTGAATTTAACGTTCTACAATACCAGCTCATAAACAAAAAGCTTTTGCTCAATGCGAAAAAGACAAAAGCCATGCTCTTCTCCCCCCCTTGCATGCAGCAATTCCTGTTGGGGGGGGGGAGCTATCCCACAAATTACCACTGTTCTTGGAGAAACACTAGGGTATGTAGCTAAATTCAAATATCTAGGAGTTTGGCTCAATCATAAACTTTCCTTCGCTGACCATCTCGAAGAACTACAGAATAAACTAAGGCAAAGATTAGGACTATTCTACAGAATTAACCTCCTGCTCACAAAGGATGCCAAGATTCAACTGGTTCAAGCTACCTTCCTATCTTTAATAGATTACACAGACCTGTTCTACAGCCACTGCATTGCCTCTGCACTGGCTAAGTTGGACACCCTCTACCACAGAGCTATCAGGTTCGTTACTGGCTTTCCACTTTCCACACACCACTGCTCCCTGTACTCATCGTTAGGCTGGACTTCCCTTCACTACAGAAGGAATAGAAATGCCACCCTATGGGCCTTCAGAGCGGTGACCAACAAGCTCCCCTCATATGTCTCAGATTGTATTCCTCAGAGTGTGTTAGGCACCTACTCTCTAAAGGAACTATTCCCTAATTGCCCTCCAAGTTCCAAGGGTCAAAACTCATTTCGGCAAAGCTGCTCTAAGCTTCTCTGTACCCACATTGTGGAACGGTTTACAAAGGAACTTGAAGCTGAGTTGCCCTGTTAGTCTGAATATCTTCAAGGCACTCTACGATCGCTACATGAAAGCACCTTGCAAATGTTTTCCTCACCGCTAGCCCACTAGTTCCTCAACTCCCCCTTTCCATCCTGACACTCGCCATGCTTCTACCCCTGGCTCTCACTCTTTCCCTATTAACTCTTCCTGCTGCACCCACCCTTCACTGTCCACTCCAGCCTGGCTAAAGTCCCACCCCATCCATAGTAGTGTCCCAATTATCTACCCTTCCTCTGTCATTATCATAATAAACAAGTACACGACAGCCATTGTCACTTTCTGTGGTTTTAGTTCAATTTTTCCCCCAGTCATCGGTAATATATGCCTCCTCTTCTTTACCTCTCTAACCTGCCACCCCATACACGGCCTGTTTCCCCTTGATGTGTAGTTGCCGGCTGCCTCACTCAAAAGATCTCTGCTTATAACTCCTGTATGCCTATGGTTGATTGTACATCTGCTGACTTAGATAGATAGACATAGAAGTTGACGGCAGATAAGGACCACAAGGCCCATCCAGTCTGCCCTTTTCTTTTTCTACCTTATAAATGTGCCATTGGCCTTTGCTCTGTCAGTGGCCTATCTATTCATACTCATTTGTATTGCTCCCTTATGCATATCCCATGCCTGTTTGAAGCCCTGCACTGTATTCATAGCCACCACTTCTTGAGGTAGGCCATTCCATGCATCCACCACCCTTTCTGTGAAAAAGAATTTCCTCATTCCCCCTTAATCAGCCCCTCTAATCTCATGCTGTGTCCTCTTGTCCTGCTATTTTTCTTATATCTAAACATGTTAGACTCTTTCACCTTGTTAATGCCCTTAAGGTGTTTGAATGCCTCGATCATATCACCTCTCTCCCTCCTTTGCTCAAGGGTATACATATTGAGCTCTGTTAATCTGTCCTCATATGTCTTTTGATGCAGTCCCTGCACCATTTTGGTTGCCCTTCTCTGGACTGCCTCAATTTGGTTAATGTCCTTATGAAGGTGTGGCCTCCAATACTGCATGCAGTACTCCAGATGGGGCCTAACCAGTGTCTTGTAAAGAGGGTATTACCTCCCCTTACGACTTGTGATACCCCTACTAATACACCCTAACACCCCTAGCCTTACCTCATGCTTTAGAGGTCTGCTTGATGATTTCAGGTCATCAGTGATGATGATGCCCAAGTCTCTTTCTTCCTTTGTGACTGCTAGTAACCCTCCCAGACTATAGGTGGCTTCAGGGTTTCTCTTCCCTATGTGCATGATCTTGCACTTCTTTGCATTAAATGCCAGTTGCCACTCTTCTGACCATTTTGCTAGTTTATCCAGATCTCTTCTCATTCTGCCCACCCCATCTGGATCATCTACTCTGTTGCAGATCTTGGTGTCATCTGCAAACAGACAAGCCTTACCCTCTAGTCCATCTGCAAGGTCACTAATGAAGATGTTTTTCTAGTGTCACATTTATTTTCTGCATTGTATATTATTCAGTGTATCTTCTGACCTGTTTGCATCCTGTATACCCCAGGTCCACCTTGAAAATGAGTTATGCTCAACGGTGATCGCCTGGTTAAATAAAGATTTTGATTGATTGATTGAAACAGACAAACCTTACCCTCCAGTCCATCTGCAATGTCACTGATGAAGATAATAAAGAGGACTGGCCCCAGGACGGATCCCTGAGGTACCCCACTTGTGACTTGCATCTCTTCTGGCTGTATACCATTTAAAACCACTCTCTGTTTTCTGCCCATCAACCAGTTTGCCACCCAGTTGACCAACTTCTGACCCACCCCAAGCCTACCCAGCTTATTTATCAATCTTCTATGTGGAACAGTGTCAAAAGCTTTGCTGAAGTCAAGGTAGGCAACATCAACTGCCCCCTTGGTCCACCACTCTGGTTACCCAGTCAAAGAAATCTATGAGATTAGTTTGACAGGACCTTCCTTTGTAAACCCATGCTGTCTTGGATCCTGTGCTCCTATGGATTCCAGGTGTTGCACTATCCTTTCCTTAAGGAGTGCCTTCATAATCTTGCCCACTACTGAGGTAAGACTGACTGGTCTGTAGTTCCCTGCCTCCTCCCTGCTACCACTCTTGTGGAGCGGGATCACATGAGCCCTTCTCCAGTCTTCTGGGACCTCTCCTGTGCTCAGAGACTCACTAAACAGTTCTGCTAATGGCTCTGCTAGTTCCACCTTTAGCTCCTTAAGTACCCTGAGATGTATGCCATCAGGTCCCATTGCCTTGTCCACCCTGGGCTTAGCTCTTGTAGGACCCTTTCTTTTTGTGAAGGGAGTAGTGCTCACCTCCCTCCCCCTGTGTCCATGGTGCTGAGCTGTGGGCCCTGCCCTACCTTCTCTTCAGTAAATACTGAGCAAAGTATCTATTTAGGATAGATGCTTTTCATGGTCGCCTCCTCACATGCTCCCTTTCTCCATTGGTATTAACACTTCTCTGACTTTCCTTTCACTAATGTATCTATAGAAAGTCTTGTCACCTTCTTTTTACTGTTCGTGCTAGTGTTTCCTCAGTTTGGGACTTTGCCTGCCTTACTGCCTTCCCTGCTTCCTTAGGGCAGTTTGGTATGCCTCCTATCTTCATCCCGCTGTGTTCCCTTATATTTCCTGAAGGCCAGCCTTTTGGCTCTGACCTTTTCTGCTGCTGTATTTGTGAACCAAAGTGGTTTCCTTCTTCTTTTGCACTTCCTTTTCTGTCTAACACAATGGGATGTTGCTTCAAGTATTGCATCCTTAATGCTTGCCCACTTTGCCTGTACCCCCTCACCTGTGTTTCTTTTTGCCAGGGCTAGCTTAACTCTGTTGGCCATTTTATCAAAGTCAGCTCCTCTGAAGTCCCATATTTTTGCCTTGGAATGGGATGATTTGACTTCTTCAATTGTAAAATAATGCTGTTTTTTTTATTTATTTCAACCTTGTACTGTACTGAAACATAGAAACATAGAATTTGATGGCAGATAAGGACCGCTTGGCCCACCTAGTCTGCCCATTTTCCTACCTAACAGATAAGCTGCAGATCCTAGTTAACCAACAGCTTACTTCCTCCTACCCCACACTAGGACTGCCTTATGCCTGTCCCATGCATTCTTGAATTCCCCCACTGTTCTTGACTCCATGACCTCCTCAGGGAGGCTGTTCCATGCATCCACAACCCTCTCTGTGAAAAAATACTTCCTCATATTACCTCTGAGCCATCCCCCCTCTATCTTCAAATAGTGCCCCCTTGTTCTTGCACATCTCTTTTTCTGAAAGATGCTACCCTCTTGGACTTTGTTGATTCCCTTGAGGTACTTAAAAGTTTCTATTATGTCCTCTCTCTCCCTTCTTTCCTCAAGGGTATACATATTAAGCTCCTTTAGTCTTTCTTCATATGTCTTCTGGTGCAGACCTTGCACCATTTTAGTTGCCCTCCTCTGGACAGCCTCCACTCTGTCTATGTCTTTGTGGAGATGGGTTCTCCAGAACTGCACACAGTACTCCAGATGGGGTCTCACCAACTGTCTACAGAGGGATAACAACTTCCTGTTTTCTTCTATTGATGCCTCTTCCTATGCATCCCAGTATCCCCCCAGCCTTTCTTACTGCCTTCTCACATTGCTTGCCCACCTTTGGGTCATCTGATATAATTACCCCCAGGTCCCTTTCCATTTTTACTGTTGTTAGTATCTCACCCCCCATTGTGTATGCTTCCCCTGGGTTTTTGTTTCCCATGTGCATTACCTTGCACTTCTTTGCATTGAATCTGAGCTGCCATACATTTGACCGTTCCTTCAACCTTGCCAAGTCCCTTCTCATCCTTTCCACTCCATCTTGTGTATCAACCCTGTTGCAGATATTTGTGTCGTCTGCAAAGAGACATACTTTTCCTTCCAGTTCCTCTACTTTATATACTTTTTCTTCCTTGTATATTATTGCTTTTTGTATACCTGCTTCTGTACTGTACTTTGATGTATTCATGACCAGGTCCACCTTGCAAATGAGCCTTTCTCAATGGTGCCAACCTGGATAAATAAAGATTTTGATTGATTGATTGATATTCTGCAGCATGGCCAGCAGCTGAAGTCACTGAATCGTTGGCCTTGTGCCTTACTCCGCCCCAGCCGTGCTGTAAAATATGGTTTACATACACCCCTTTGTGCCTTATTGCTTACATAATGCATAGGGAGGTGTGCTTAAAGTGATTTTGTGAGCTTTCACAGATGCCTTTTTCACATAGTATTCCATTGCCACCCATGCTTCAGTTGCTGAAGCTGCAATTTGTTTTATAAAAAAAAAAAATCTTTTATAGGCATTTTTATTTATGTTTTATCAGCACTGTGTTCTCCAGTTTTCTGTGTGTAGCCACACCCCCAGAATAATGTCATGCAAGGGAACTGTAAATGTTTTACATACAACAGCAAGGAATTCTGGGTAAATTATCATGTTGATATAAATGTTAGTTAATCTGAGGTGTAGTCACTTATTTTGGTGGTGGTGACTGCACCTAATATGTAGATGTCTATAGCAAGGTATTGTGGGTACAATAAGACATTGTTTTCCAATTCCCTTACTGTGAGGTGCCATCTCAAATCTCTGTAGTGGCTTCAACAATAAAAGCTCTCCTATTTTTATTTTCCAAACAAGGCATTGTGCATATAGTATCTAGCTAACAGGATTTCTTTGTTGAGAGATGTAGTCTCCTATGTCGGTAGGTTAAATGTCTGCAATACCAAGACTGACCAATAGAGGTCTCTGTTTCAAAACAGTGCTTTTAAACTTTGTTTCCCTTGCATGATGTTACGCATGGGGGTAGCAGCACTGAGACAAAAAGGGGGCGGGTTATGCAAATGATGCAGAGCACAGAAATAAAAGCATTTATTTCATGGTAAACAGCATTTTTTGGCTGTTTGAATGGTAGCAGATTGAATCACAATGCCTACAGGTTACTAATCTCATTTTCTATGGCAAAGTTCACAAAATCACTTTAAAGTGATTTTGTGAGCTTTGCCATAGCAAATAGGATTAATAACATGTAGTAACCTGTAGGAGTTTTGGTTCAATCTCCTACCATTCAGATTGCCAAAAAGTGCTGTTTTCCATTAAATAAATGCTTTTATTTCATGTGCTCTGCATCATTTGCATAACCTGGCCCTTTTTTCTCAGTGCTGCAACCCTCAAGCGTGACATCATGCAAGGGGAAACAATTCAGTTCAATTCAATTTTTATTTAACCAGGAAATGCACCATTGAGGCAAACTCATTTACAAAGCGATCCTGGGGGACAATTGAAACATACAATAAGGCAAAATGGAAAACAACAAGAAAACAACAACAGCATATAGTTTAAGTAACAAGGACCAAATAATAATAATAATACAACACAGTTTGGCAAAGAATGCTGAACTAAAAGATAACGTTGAATTTGCTAAATGCTGAGCCGGAGATAGAGGCTGAGCAGTGAACTAGGACAAAGAGAAAGGCGAGGGGGTGGGAAAGATAGGGAGAAGTGGGAAGGTGCGGGGGAGCTGACAGAACTTATTAGGGAGGAAGTGAGGATAGAAAAGGGGGTACTGGGAGACATGGGTGATAGGGAAGAGATGGAGTTAGAGATGGGGTGAGAGGTATGGGTGGCAGATAGAATGGGTTTCAATTTGTACTAGGGTAGAAGGAACTGCTTAAGCTGGAAAGAGGTTGAGGAGAGGCTATGGGGGAAGAGTTAATTGGCGTAACACTGACATTTTTGTGACAAGGCAGAGTTTAAGTTTGCTTTGAAGGAATTCAGGCCAGCTAAATGGGTCAGTTTCAAGGATTCTGGAATAGAATTCCAAATGGAGTGAATGGCATAGCTAAGAGAGGCGGCACCAAACCAGGACCAGATTATCAGAGTGTCCAAGGATGCAGTCATAATGCCAGAGGGAGTACAACAGAGGAGAAGTTGTAAAGAGTTTGCAGATGTACGGAGGGAATTTCGAAGTTAGAGCCCTGTAAACCCAGAGGGCAGCATTCTGGCATCTACAGGCAGTTAGGGATCCCCACCCTATTTGTGCATAGAGGAAACAGCGGTGTGTATTCGAGTGGGCGTTGGTGATGAATCCGATTGTCCTATGATAGAGAATGTCTATTTTGGCAAGAGTGGTTTTGGTCCCATGGCTGTACAGCAAATCAGCATGGTCAATGAGTGGCAAGAACATGGAAGAGACTAGCCTTCATTTGGCTTCAGAGGAGAGTAGGTGTCAGATCCTAAAAAAGATTCCGAGTCTTTGTTTGAGCTTTTTTGTGAGTTCATTGATATGGAGGGAGAAGGAGAGCCTGTGGTCCAGCCAGAAACCAAGATTTTTAAATTTATCGACAACCTCAATGGTTACTCCCAAAAGGATGACAATCTGCAAGGCAGGTGGAAAGGATTTGAGGTCGCCCAGCTTATCTTGGGGTAAGAATAACATTACTTTAGCTTTCATAGTGTTTAGAAGTAGATTTAGGTTGAGCAACTCGTATTGCAGCAAATTAAAGTATTTTTGGAGTTCCAGACAGGCTTCGTTTAATGAGGGTTTCACAATGTAAATAACTGTCATCAGCAAATAAGTGAACGCTAGCATTTGTGACCTTTTGCTTGATGTTGTTAAAGGGAAACGTCCATGTCCCATCGAGCTCCACCTCCGTCGAAGCGGTGCCCGATTAGCAGAGTAAGTAAAATGTGGCATTCATTCGATCATCATATTATTTTGATTTTCTATCTGGTTGCTTTTAAAGTTTTCAGTTTCACCCTCCTGTCAGCTCATTCATGTTGGTCTTGCTGGGATGACGTGGCAGGCGGAGTCGGGTTCACCTGTTATATAGCAGGTTTTTAGCTGCTCGGGTTTTCGTAGCCGTCGCGCCTGAGTTGAGAGTTTTGTGTGCCTGTTAGTCTGGTACTGGTTCGGATTGTATGTGATTACCGATGATTCCAACTGGATATTTGAAGCCACCGCAATACAGATTGGGCGGTAGCTCAAATAGTCTGCCTGGAATCTATCAGTGTCCTCGCAATACCGAGACCAGATACAGACTAACAGGCAACAAGCTGTCTGTACCTGGTCTCCGCTTTGTCTCGCAGCACACGGGCTCCAAACCGAGCTGTTTAAAAGCCTGCTGTATGGCAAGTCTATGGAGACACTGCTGCTCTCGCCTGCCACGCCATCATCACGGGACAACTGTGGGTGCTTGTATGGACGGGAGGATGTTGAAACCTAAAATGCTGGCGGGGAGGGCGCAGGATCAACCAGATATAAATCAAAATAATATAGTGATCAGTAAGTGCCACATTTAATACTTGTTTTACATCTGCTAATCGGGCCCTGCTTCACACGGAGGTGGGGCTCGATGGGACATGGACATTTCCCTTTAATGTATATTGTGAAGAGCAGGGAACCCAGGATTGAGACTTGAGGGACACCTCTTAGCAGTGTTTTTAGGGTAGAGAGAGAGAGCACCTTGCACAGAAACCTGTTGCAGCTTACCAGTGAGGTATGAGGAAAACCAATTGAGAACATTATTATCAACACCTAGGTTGTTCAGCATGGCCAGAAGCAAGGTATGGTCAACCGTGTTGAATGCTTTCCTCAAGTCCAAGAAAAGTGCACAGACAGAATTTTTAGTACCCAAAGTAGTCTGCCAATCATTTGTGACCTTAGCCAGGGCAGAAATGGTACTCTTAGTAGGTCAGAAACCAGATTGGAGAGGATTAAGGTGTGAAGCACTTTTTAAGTAATCTCTGAGTTGAGCATTGACAATTTTTTCTAGCAATTTGGAAAGGGTGGGCAAAAGTGAAATACGCGATAGTTGTTAAGATCAGATGCGTCACCGGATTTGAGAAGGGGTATAACATGAGCTACCTTCCATGCAGACAGAAGTGTGCTATGAGAAAGAGAGAGATTAAAAAGGTGTGTGATAGGCGGTGCTAGGATGAAGTAGCCAAGTTTCAGATACAGCAGGTTAAGACGGTCCGCACCCATGTTCTTATTGGGATCAAGAGCTTCTTCCACCTGCTTTAAAGAGACCATGCTGAAGCTGAAAGTGTGATCGGTGAGACGGCCACCTAGAGACTGGGCAATCCTGAGGTGGGAATGGTTTTACATGCAGGGGAAGAGTCAAAGGCCAGACCAGCTGTAGCAAATGATTGTTGAGCTGCTCTAGAATGGATAACCGGTCAGTATAGTCAATTCCATCTAAATAGATTTTGGCGGGTAGTGGAAATGGGGGGGGTCTGAACCTCATGGAGGACGTGCCAGAATTTTGCCGCAATGTTTTTGGCACAGTCAATTGCAGAAAATAATTAGCCTTTCCTGTTCTCACTAGTTTAGTACATTTGTTTCTAGCTGCTCTGAAGATTGTCCTGTCTGCAGAGAATATGGTGGTATGAGCTTTTTTCCAATATACATCTCTTAAAGGGATTGTCTGACATTTCGCAGATGCCTTTTTCTCATAGTATGCCATTGTCACCCACGCTTCAGATGTTGAAGCTGCAATTTGCTTTGTAAAAAAAAAAAACTGTAATTGTCATTTTATTGTTAAAGAGCAGGTGCTTAGTAAGGGTGCATATCTTAAAGAATGAAGGTTTGGGGCCTTTAGATGCCTCTGCAATCATTCAGTTTACTTATATATGTTTATTTACTTACTTTTCCATCTTTTTATTTGTATTTTGCCAAGGGCTAGTGAAAAAAAGAGTTCAATGGTGTCCCTGTGTGATGATGTCATAAAATCCTTGCTAGCAAGTCTGCCAGTATATTTCAATAGAAAACCACAATGTTTCTGCTTTTCAGATATTTCTTCCAAACTGACCTATAGGTGGAGCTGTGAGAAGACACAGCCTACCCCTGTACTTCCAGACTGACCTACAGGTGGGGGTTGTGGGATGACCCAACCTGCTCCTGTACTTTCAGACTGAACTACAGGTGGAGCTGTGGGATACTCCAATAGCACTGCACAATCTAAGTGCAAATCAGGCCATAATGAGATGCTAATATGGATGGTTGCCCACTGACTGCCTAAGTAGGCTCATTTGCATGTCACTTTTGAACACAGCAAATGTTTTCCCTGAGCAAATGTCCTAGCACCAGGCAAATGTGTTAGCCCTGCTCAAACACTGCACACATGTATTTGAGCCATGCAAACCTGTCTGAACTACAGGACTGGGAGTGCAGTGCAATAATAGCCCAGCAAATAAGACAGCTCTGAATATAGCATCCAGGAAGTGCAAACCAAAACAGCTGCCCAGTGCACACACGTGGAAGAAAGTATAGGTGACCTACGTGGCCAATGTGTGTGCTAGCAAAGAAGTGGATGCACTAAAGCTGCAAACAACAGTGCAGGCCAAATACTGCAGGACTGTGTTATGGTTCAAGACAGGTTTGCATGTTGCAAATACATTTGTGCAGTGTTTGTGCAGGGCTAACACATTTGCCCAGAGCTAGGATGTTTTCCCGGGGCAAGCATTTGCTATATTCAAAAGTGATGTGCAAATAAGCCTACTTAGGCAGTCAGTGGGCAAAGATCCATGTTAGCATCTCATTATGGCGTGATTTGCATGTAGATTGCACACCGCTATTGCAGGTCCCACAGATCCACCTGTAGGTCAGCCTGGAAGCACATGGGGCAGGCTGGGTCTATTCACAGTTCTACCTATAGGTCAGTCTGGACAATAAATCTGAAAACAGACTTGTAGTTTCCCATTGAAATACACTGGCAGCCTTGCTAGTAAGGATTTTATGACATCATCACACAGGGACACCATTTGACTCTTTTTTTCACTAGCATGTGGCAAAGCACACATAAAAAGATGGAAAAGTAAGTAAATAAACAAATAAAAGCAAACGGAATGGTTGCAGAGGCATCTAAAGCCACCAAACCTTCATTCCTTAAAATATGCACCCTTACTAAGCACCTGCTCTTTAAGTTTTAGCAGCACTTTGCTACAGGCTGCCTTCCAGTTTCTCTGTGCAACCACCCCACCAAAGTGATGATAACCGAGAGAAATGTCAATTTGCTACATACAGCAACAAGGAATTCTAGGTAATTTATAACAGTAACTTAAATGTGCTTTATTCAGAAGTACAGTCCCTCATGTCAGTAGGGGTGAGCACCTAATATGTAAATATACATAGCAAAGTTTTGTTGATAAAATAAAAACCTAGTTTCCTTACGGTGAGATGCAGTCTCATATTTCTGTAGTGGTGTCAATGATGTAAGCTTTTATGTGTTTATTTTCAAAGCAAGGCATTGTGCATACAGTATCTAGCTGCAAGACTTCTATACTGAGAGATGTAGTCTATTTCTGCCATGAACACAGAAATATAATAGCCTGTATACTAGTTTACATAGTGAGGCATTGTGGGATTTCCCTGGTATGATGTCACAGTTAGGGCTGGCAGCACTGAGAAGAAAAGGGGTGGGTTATGCAAATGAAGCAGGGCACAGAAATAAAAGCATCAATTTAATGGAATACAGCACTTTTTGTCAGTTTGAATCGTAGGAGACTGATTCATAACTCATACAGGTTACTATTCCTATTTGTTCTGACAAACGTCAGAAAACCACTTTAAGCAAAAGGCTGTTTTGAGGGAGAGAGTAAACCAAGGGCAAGCTCTTTTTCTAGCTCTCAGTTTCACCAGGAGGGCAGGCTTGTCAAAGTTTATAAGCACAGTTTTGAAACCGAGACCTCTGTTAGTCAGTCTTGGCATTGCAGATATCTACACTACAAACATAGACTATTTATCTTTTATGGGCATATGCCTTATTACTAACATACTAAAATGCCAGCAGAATAGACTTAACGGTCTTTCGTGTCTGCTTGTTTGGTCAGCCCCCACCCTGGAAGCTGACCTTGCTGCCCTCCTCGCCTTCTCTGGCTTCTCCCTTCCCAGTTCTGGATACTCTTGCTGCATTGGATTTTGCTTCCAGAACCCTTCCCCTGTACCTGTCCCACCCCTCTTGAACCCTCCACCAACCCCCTAGACATATTCCATGGCTCCACCACTCTCTTAGTGAAGTAGCACCTCCTCCTTTCTCCCCTGAATCTTCCCCCCCTCCAGCTTCCACCCATGCCCTGTAGTGGCCCCCTCCTCCTTCTTTAGAAGCACCCTGACTGTTCCTCCCCTATTTACCCCCTTCATGTACCTGAAGACCTCTATCATGTCCCCCTGGTCCCTTCTCAAACCTAAACAAACTGACACAATAATGAGCTTTGGAGAAATGGCCACAGCCATGTGTTTATTAATAAAACCAATTATCCATATATACATTCACTTCAGCATGAAGTGCACAGCTAGGTAGCCTTGGAAGGAATCTAGCTCACCATGGAGCACTAGATCGTTGATGGTCGACCCTCCCTCCCAAAGGAGGGCTGCCTTACCATCAACCAGGACCCCGTGAAGGCAACAACCTCTGGGGCATGAGGGATGGCTCTATGACTGGCAGTGGCTAGCTCCTCTCCATCAGAGGATCTGCCATGCTGCCGGACACTGCCCGAAGAGGGTGCCCTCCGGACTCCATCCATCAGGCCCACCCTCCTGTCAGCCTCAGGGAGATCTGTCTGGACAAGACCTGTAATCCCCTGTTATCCCCTCCTACAGCATTCCAAGACTACCAAGCTGCCACAAGTTGAGTTCTCACCAACTCACACCGCACAAGCACCTCACGCTAATACTCTCGCCACTGCCCATTGTATGTCATTCAAAAACAGTCTAATCCTTCCTCTGATAGATGTACACCATCCCTTCTATACAGATCAGGCTTTTTTACTGACACTTCCAGGTGCATTGCTATGCCCCCCCACACGAAGTACATAATTGGTCTCATGGCCGCATTCTGCAGCTGGCGCACCTTCTCTATTGCTTCTCTAATGTTCCGGGCATGCTGCCACTGCTGCCGCAGCACTATATTGGACCACATTATATGCACCTGGGGCCACCATTGCTTCACTCTCGCCAGGTCCTGCCTGACCCTCTCTTTAAGCTCTCTGATGCATAACCCCTAGATCATTTCCCCCCAAATGAATGACTAAACACTTGACTGCAACCTCTCCTGGGCTTTTATATGCAGTGTTGCCATTAACTCATTCCATTGCATCCTGCGCCATCCCAACCAATGCATCTCTGCCCCCTCGGGTGCCAGGAACAGGTTTTCTCCTCTGGGATACTGCCTCACCCTGAGGGCCGCCCAATGGATGTTTGAGTGGCCACAAATCCAGATCTGCTCTGCTCAGGCCACAACACCCATCCAAACAAAGCAAGAGAGAGTTATAACATGTGTGGTCTTATGTATTTTTCAAAAGCTTGTGACTTCCATCTACCCAATGTCCCTGGCATGTGATGCTGCGCCAATGCTAAAGGAGTGAGTATTGTAGTGTTCTGCAGGGATGCCCAGCTGTCACAAGGTCTTCTGCAACATGTGCCTAAACTGGTACACTGTTAGGAGGCCACCACCCGCATGATGGAAGAAGACTCCCCCATTGCCGGGTGCAGAGTTATATAATCCTGTACCCATGCTCCCACATCCCACTGGAGCCCATGGGGTGCCACTAGTCAGCACCACCACCTGTGGGAAAGCTGGTCCATCTTGCCCTTTCAGGTGTGAACATAGACTCCAGACGTTGTGACCTGTATGTCAGCCTCTGCCAGCACTAATGGTCTCCCAGTAGCCTTGCTGGGCTGCACGAGCTCCAACACATGGAATGCCCCATAAAATGATACCAAGTACACTGTCCGGAACAGCCTTGTCTCATCAGGGGATGAGCACACCTTAGGCAACTCATCCCAGATCTGCTTGAATATGGTAGGGCTGATAGGGCATCTGTTGTCTGTACCCCTTGGGGCTGCCCACACCCAACCTCCCAGTATCTTCCAGATGGCAAATATCCTTGTAGAGTCAGAGAAGCCCCTGGCTTTCTGGAACCAGGCAATGCCAGCTATGTGCTGTTCAACTGTTGCCCGGGTGGCCCCCGCATGTTTTTTGATCAGTACGTATTTGCACAACTGTGCCACTGGGATCAGCTATGTCGCTGCCCACCCTTGTGTGTATTGCACTTCCAGAAAACAGTTCACCCCCCTCTGGTATGCTATTCACGTCCTAGGTGCCAGGGCATTCTCAATCAACTCCCAAGCCTCTGGGTTATCAACTCCTATAGGAATGACAGGACTTCCCTGGGTTGTCGGTCTTCCGCTAGTGCCAATTCTTGGAACCTCTGCCACTGTAAACGAGGAAGAGAATCAGCGATACCATTTTCAATACCTGGTACATGCACTGCCCTAAAGGTAATATTCAATATCAGACACTTGAGGACAAACACCCACATGAGGTTGCCCATCGGGCCCTTGCCCCCCAACTGTTTGTTTATGGCATACACCACTCCAGTGTTGCCCCGACCTGAATGTGATGTGCTTGTCCCTCAGCACATCCCCCCAGATCACCAATGCCACAACAATGGGGAAGAATTCCATCACCATTATCTGCCTCATGATTCCTTGTCTGATCCACTCTGGAGGCCACCACCCTACACACCATTTTCCTTGCAAGTAAGCCATGAAGCCCAGGCCCCCAGAGGCATCTGTGAAGAGTTCCAGTTCCTTGCTGGACACTGGAACCAGCCACATCGATACCCCATTGAAGCATTGCAGAAATGTCTGCCAAATGCCTAGGTCCTCCCGCATTGCCACTGTGACCCGGATTCTGTGGTGCGGTTTTGTACAGCCCGCCCCAACGCCCACCAGGTGCCTCATGAATGTCCTGCCCATGGGAAATACCTGGCAGGTGAAGTTGAGGTGGCCCACCAGTTGCTGGAGCTCCTGTAATGTGACTTTACGTGCCCTCATTACAGCATCCAGCCAAGTGCGCAAGGCTTCCAGCTTGTCTTGGGGGAGTCAGAACACTTGCTCACTCATGTCGATCTCATTCCCCAGGAAGAAAACCCTTGTGCATGGCCCCTGTCTTGTCTTGGGCCAATGGTACACCCAGCTCGGTGCACACCTCATAGAATGCTGCCATGATTTGCGTGCATTGCCCCGAGCTGGCCCTCCCACAAACAGAAAGTCATCGAAATAGTGTACCACGTGGTCGGCTTTGGCTTTCTGTGCTGTGGCCCAGTGCAGAAATGTGCTGAATTGCTCAAAAACCACACACCCCATGGGCATGCAGTTGTCCATGTAGTAGTACCCATCAAATTTCATGCCCAGTAGCTCCCTATCTGCCGGGTACACCGGCAACAGGCGGAATGCTGATTCTATATCAGCCATCCCCAGTAGTGCCCCTCAGCCCGCCAGTCGCACCTCCTCTACTGCCTTGTTGAACGATGTGTAATACATCGTGGTGTCGACTGGGTCAATGTAGGAATTGACTGAATCCCCTTCTGGGTACGACAGGTGGTTTATCATTCGGGACTCACCTGGCACCTTCTTGGGGACTAGGCCAATGGGAGACACCCTGAAGCATGGGCAAGGGAGGAGGAGGTGAATGGGCCGCTGATCTGACCTGTGGTCAGCTCCTTCTGCAGTTTTTCCCAATCGCTCCTTGGCAGTGTGCAGGTTGTCAGCCTCATATGTCATCCTTGGGCCTTGGTAAGGTATATGAAACCCTTCTGTCAAAGAGTGAGTGGCCACCTTGTCTGGGTAGTTGACCTACCACCCCTCAATATTTCCGGCCTTGACCAGTATTGGCAGCCTTCGTTCCCTCCCTTCCGAAAGGGATGAAAATTGTTGGTCTTCCCTGACCCCGCCTCTGTTGCATTCCCACACTGTTGAAACAAGTGTGGTTTCCTGCACACCATGCACTCATGCTTGTATCTACAATGCTCAGTCTTGCATGATCCCTGGTTGTAGCTGAAACAGCACCCTTTCCAACCCCCCTTTCCCCCGTTACCCCCTTGATAACCTTTCTTTGGTGACGGGTGTTCCTCACCGGAAAACCGCTATCTGTATGTTGAACCCTCCCCAAGTCAATCATCCACAGCAGCGGGAGCTCCAAGACCGCCCAAGACCATGACGTGTCCATCTGTTTTCTCCTCCAACACTCCTCATCATATTCTTACCACCCCCCACCCGGCTTACTAGCATGCATGGTCATTATCCTTTTAAAGTAGACCCATAGCCCATCAGCTTTTCCCAGGCTGCCCTGGGTGAGGATCCCTGCATAAATTGTGAAGCCTGCAGCCCAGTTCTCCCATGTCCACCGCACAGTTGCTTTGCACTTCTGTTCAACCCTGCCATTCTCATCCTTGTCCTTTTTGTCCTTCTCTTGCTCTTAAGGCTGATTCAGAAGGGCAAAAATGTCAACATATTCTCTATTAATTATTTTCTGCCTCACCTTGTCCAGCAAGTGTGACCCAATGGGTTCTACCAGAGATAGGAAGATCACTACCCCTTGCTGTCCCGGTGTTGGTGGCAGCGGTGATGCCACTCCTGCTCCAGCCTCCCCAATCCCTGTTGCAGCCTGGGCCACCTGGGCCACTCCTGGCCAAGCCCTATTCTATCCTACCAGTAATCCCAACAGCCGGTCAAGCTTCTGCTCCATCCCGATTGGCTCAGGTTGCCCACCAGAGGCAGAGTGCTAGGCTCTCCCAGCCCCTGGAGTATCGCATCGCTGAGGCCATGCCTCTGAGCCCTGCCACTGGCTGGTTGATGCAACTACCGAGGGCTACCTGTTGTGGGACCCATGATCTGTTACTCCCAGGTGGAAAGCTCTGTAGTGGCAGGATGGGCTGACCATGCCCCAATTGCTCGGGACTTCGCAAGCTCACCCCGGCAGTGATGGCTGGATCTGTGGAAGGCCCACCAGCATGCCCAAGCTTATGGGAGCTGATGCCAATGTTTCTGTCCCTTGCCCCAGCAGCTCCTTTTCCATGGCATCCCACTCTCTGCCTCGTTTCTGCGGACGCCCACTGTTCCTTTTGGGGGCAACCTCGCTCCTAAGCAGAGCCCTCAGCTCATTAGCTGACAGCTGGTCTAACTCAGGCATACCCTCTACTTGGTCCACTGCTGCTGCTCTCTGCTTGGCCCTCTTCCTTCGTGGCTTTTTCTGAGGAGGAGGCGGGTGCACCAGCGCTTCATCTGGAATGGGCATCGGCTTCTCTGGCTCTTGCCCTGATGTACCCGGCACCCCCACCAGAGTTATAGGTTCAGCTGGCAGGGTTGGCAATGCCAGGGTTCCCAGCTGCTTACCCAGGTTGGCCTCTTCCGGGTTCTGGCGGGGTCACCCCCTGCACCCTGATCCCTGAACAACACCTCCCACCATGCCTTGCCCTTGCCCTGGACAAGGGCAGCCAGCTGCTGTTCCAAGTCTCCACAATATGCTGCTCATACTCTGCAATCAAAACAAATTACGGCCACTCTCCCCTTGCCGGCGCTTAAGCTTCTGTTGCTCTGGTTTGCTGTTGGTGCTGATCCTGGCTACCTTCTTTTTCTGCTTGTGACCTGGAACAAGGAGGAATTAAAAAGAATTCCTCCTGTGCAGCCCCTCTTAAGGGCTTAGCTCCTCCCCCCAGCCCCTCCTGGGTGGTCCTACCTGGGTCCCTATTGTTTGTCCAAGTGTCCCAGGTCATACCCCCAGACAAAGCTCCGCCTGCTGCAATACCTTGTAGGCTCCTCTAATCCCTCAATAAAAAAAAAACTACCAGTTAGATACTATATGCACAATGCCTTATTTGGAAAATACACATACTGTATGAGAGATTGTATTGTTGCAGCTGCTACAGTGATTTAAGACTGTACTTCACAATACAATAAGGGAATTGCAAAATAACGTCTTATTGTGCCCACAATGCCTTGCTATGAACATTCCACCAAAATAAAGGACTGCACCTCTGCAAAACTAACATTTACATCAATATGATAGTTTACTCAGAATTCCTTGGTGCTATATGTAAAACATGGACAGTTCCCTTGCATGACATAGTTCTGGGGGTGTTACCACACACAGAAAACTGGAGAACACAACGTTGAGAAAACATAAATGAAAATAGCATATTTTTTTTTTTTTTTTATAAAACAGACTGCAACTTTAGCCTCTAAAGCATGGGTAACAAAGGCATACTATATCAAAAAGGCATCTGCAAAAGTTCTTACCATCATTTTAAAATACTTAAGAGTGATGTGAATGTTAGTTGCTCAGAGGTGCAGTCCCTTATTTTGGTGGTGGTGACTGCATCTAATATGTAGATGTGCATAGCAAGGCATTGTGGGTACAATAAGACATTGTTTTCCAAATGCTTTACTATGAGGTACAGTCTCAAATCTCTGTTCACGTTATGGTGTCAGCTGCTCTTTAAAGAATAGGTGCTTAGTAAGGTGCATATTCTAAAGAAAGAAGGTTTGGGGCCTTTAGATGCCTCTGCAATCATTCAGTTTGCTTTTATTTGTTTATATTTACTTACTTTTCCATCTTTGTATTTGTATTTTGCCAATTGCTAGTGGAAAAAAAGAGTCCAATGGAGTACATGTGTGATGATGTCATAAAATCCTTACTAGGAAGACTGCCAGTGTAGTCCCCTGGGGCACAATAGTCTGTGCAGCTGTGTACAAACATAGCCTACAGCTACCACCATGCTTTTCCAAACTGACCTATAGGTAGAGCTGTGTGCAGACCCAGTCTGCCTTTGTACTTCAAGACTGACCTACAGGTGGTGCTGTGAGCAGACCCAGCCTGCAAAACTGCATAAACGTTTTTGTGCTGTGCAAACCTGTCTGAACCATAGCACAGTTCGGGGTTTATTTGGCCTGCACTGTTGTTTTATTGCTTGCAGCTTTAGTGCATCCACTTCTTTGCCAGCAACACACACTGGCCATGTAGTTCACTTTTACCTTCCACTGGGCACTGGGCTGCTGTTTTGGTTTACACTTCACGGCTGCTATATTCAGAGCTGTCTTACTAGCTGGGCTATTATTGCACTGCACTCCCAGCCCTGTTTGCATGGCTTCATTTGTACACTATATTCAGCTGCTTTAGCCCCAGGGCTATTCCTTTGAATATAGCAAGCAAATGGTTCTGGGCTAATTTAGCACACTGTGGAGTGCTACTTTTGCCCTGGGACTATGTTTTGAATATCTAGCCCCACATGTTATCAAAAATCACATATTTCTATTAAATATATAACATTTTGGTGGCAGGAAGTGTTATTTCCCCATACAAATCTGAAAACAGATTTGCAGTTTCCCATTGAAATACACTGGTAGCCTTGCTAGTAAGGATTTTATGACATCATCACACGGGGATTCCACTGTACTCTTTTTTTTACTAGCAATTTGTAAAATACAAATACAAAGATGGAAAAGAAAGTAAATTAACAAATAGAAGCAAACTGAATTATTGCAGAGGCATCTAAAGGCCCCAAATATTCATTCTTTAAAGTGATTATGTGAGCTTTCACAGATGCCTTTTTCACATAGTATGCCATTGCCACCCATGCTTCAGATGCTGAAGCTGCAATTTGTTGTATAAAAAAATCTGTTACCGTCATTTTTGTTAGCACTGTGTCCTCTAGTTTTCTGTGTGCAGTCACACCCCCAAAATGATGTCATGCAAAGGCACTGTCAATGTTTTACATACAGCACCAAGAAATTCTGGGTAAATTATCATGTTGATGTAAATGTTAGTTATTCAGCAGTGCAGTCCCATATTTTGGTGGTGGTGACTGCACCTAATATGTAGATGTCCATAGTAAGGCACTGTAGCTACAATAAGACGTTGTTTTCTAATTCCCTTACTCTGAGGTGCAGTCTCAAATCTCTGTAGTGGCTTCAACAGTAAACGCTCTCAAATGTTTATTTTCCAAACAAGGCATTGTGCATATAGTCTCTAGCTGACAGGATTTCTTTACTGAGAAATGTGGTCTCCTATGCCGGTAGTTTAAATGTCATGCAATACCAAGACTGACCAACAGAGGTCTCTGTTTCAAAACAGTGCTTATAAACTTTATTTCCCTTGCATGATGTCACACATGGGGTTGCAGTACTGAGAAAACAAGCATTTGTCAATGCCGAATGTTTGCTTGCTGGCATTGGCATTGGTAGTGTAGAAGTTACAGAGCTGCATAATAGGAATGGCAGCGAAGTACTGAACTGAAGCCAACCCCACCACCACCCTGCAGAGAGTGACAGGCATTGGGGTGTGCCTTTGGGTCGTCAGGCATAACGACCACGCCATTTCACCACACCCTACCCTGCAAACACTGACAAGTGTCACTGTGCCTTGGGGTCTTTGGCCCTTATGCGCACCCCATTCCATCAGGAAAAACGGTGAAATGGGTGCGGTATAGGAGAATGGGGTGAAGTTTGGGCCTGAAGAGTCCGAGACACACTTTGATGCCTCTCAATGGCTGCAGGGGGTGGGTGGGGGTGGAATGGTATGAACATTATAGGCAAGAATCGCAAGTCACCCCCCTGATGCCTGTCATTCTCAACAGGGTGGGGCGTTATGGTCGGAAACCCTAACGCCTCAGGCATTTCTTGATATTTTCACTCCAAATTTTCAACATGGTCTTTTTGTGACCCCCACCGCATGAACAGTGGCAATATCAGTTTGTTAGCCGAAAACTGCTTTTGCACAGCGACTACGGCATTTGGCACCACAGGTGCAAAAACACATTCCGAACAGGATGTGAAAAATGACAGCAGTACTGTTCAAGGGGAGGTGTAAAAAATGACAATGTTGAAAATCTGCTGTGAAAATCTTAAAAAAACTGGTGAAGTCACGAGCGTGCGTAGAAACTGTGCAACGCACAACCGTAATGTAACTAGTTTGGGGATTTTTTTTACAGCAGATTGTTAACACATGCATTTTGGGGCCTCCAATCATGAACAGTGTCAGTGTGATTTTCTTTATCTGTCCAGAACAATGATTTCCCACAGCGACCACGCATTTCTGCGCTGAAAGTGTGAAAACACATTTCGGCCATGTTGTGGAAAATGACAGATGTACTGTTCCTAAGGAGGTGTGGAAAAATGCCACTGGTGAAAATCTGGACTGAAAATATTACAAATTCATGAACTTACGAGGGTGCGTGGAAACTGCGCAATGCTCACTCGTAACACAGTCATTTTATGGAGTTTTGTCACCAAATTTTCAACATAGCCATTTTAAGACCTCTGCTCATGACCAGTGTCACTGTGATTTTCTTAATCTGTCCCAAACATTGTTTTTGCACACCGACTGTACCATCGTGCGCTACATGTGCGGAAACACATTTTGGGCGAGATGTGAAAAACGGTAGCTGTACTGCTCATAAGGAAGTGCGGTAAAATGGCACTGTTGAAAATCTGGTTACAAATATTACAATTGCAAACTTGCCAGCGTGCTATAGGAACTGCGCAACGTCGCCCCTAAAACAGTAATTTTGTAAATTTTCACCAAATTTTCTAAATATAGCCATTTTAACACCTCTGCTCATGACCAGTGTCACTGTGATTTTCTTAATGTGTCCCATACATTGATTTCGCACACCGACTGCGCCATTGTGCGCTACATGGGCGGAAACACGTTGTGGGCAAGGTGTGAAAAATGACAGCTGTACTGCTCATAAGGAGGTGTGGTAAAATGGCAATTTTGAAAATCTGGAGGAAAATATTGAAAATTTGATAACTTATGAGCGCATGAGGAACTCTGCAACGATGCTCAGAAACAGTCATTTTTAGGAATTCATTAAATTTTCAACATAGCCATTTAACACCTCTGCTCATGAATAGTGTCACTGTGATTTTCTAAATGTGTCCCATACATTGATTTCGGACACCAACTGCGCCATTGTGCGCTACATGGGCGGAAACATGTTTTGGGTGAAATGTGAAAAATGACAGCTATACTGCTCATAAGTAGGTGTGGTAAAATTGCAATGTTGAAAATCTGGAGTGAAAATATTGAAAATTCGCGAACTTACGAGCGTGTGTAGGAACTGCACAACGCACGCTCGTAAAACAGTCATTTTAAGGAATTTTTCCACCAAATTTTCAAAATAGGCTTTTTGAGAGCCCACCTTATAAACACTGGCAGTGTCGTTTCATTAATCATTCCGGAAAGGTGATTTCGTACAGAGGCTGCGAAATCACCCTTCGGGCCCAAGTAACGCCAAGACAGTGATAGCATTCATGTGAAGGGGTCTCAAAAACCCCATGTTGAAAATTTGATGCAAAAATTCCAAAAAATGCCCGAGATATGCAGCAAAGTTGAAAAAAACCCTATCTATTACATTATACAGCTTACCGGCATTTCCTCAGTTCGTGGTCGGCTTTGAAGAGTGCAGACGTGTTCCCGGTCCACTGAAGATCGTCGCGCCAGACTCCAGAGGTAAGTATGGGGTGAGGGTGTATGGGGAGGCAGGGTGCGCAGTGGGTGGGTGCAGGTGGGGCAGGAGACTGCAAGGGACAGTTTTTTAATTTACAGTTTTTTGTTTTTTTTTTAGTATTAAGACGTTGTGGGACATTTGCCACGCTGGGGTGGGCTCCCAGTGTGGCAGCTGGAAAAGCTGTTTTAGGGAGCTGGAGCCGACGGGGGATTGGGCACCCCCGTCGGCCATATGGGCTTGTGCCACACTGGGGTGGGCTCCCAGCATGGCAGCTATAAGGCTGTTTGGGGGGGGTTGGAGCCGATGGGGGATTAGGCACCCCCGTCAGCCATACAGAGGTGTGCCACACTGGGGTGGGCTCCCAGCGTGGCAGCTGTAAGGCTGTTTGGGGAGGCGGCGTGGAGCCGACGGGGCATTGGGCACCCCCATCGGCTATACACTATGTGCGTGGGGGGGCGCGTCATCACGCAATATGCATGCGTGCATGTTGGGGGGGAGCTCTGCTCACTGAAGTGGAGCTCTCCCTTTCAATTGTATGCCACTGCATTTTCCTGCTGTCATAGACAGCTGCAGCAGTGATTGGCGCACTGCAACTGCTCCTGCAAACACACTGACTGACTTGGAAGAGGCTGACACACCTCTAGAAAACTCGTATGATGGCACATGCATGCAAGCAAACATAAAAACATAAAAATGGGCCAGGTTATGCAAATGAAGCAGAGCACAGAAATAAAGCATTTATTTACTGGAAAACAGCACTTTTTGGCAGTTTGAATGGTAGCAGACTGAATCACAACTACTACAGCTTATTAATCCCATTTTCTATGGCAAAGTTCACAAAATCACTTTAAAGGATACCTAAACAACATTTTGACATCAAACTATTCAAAAATCTGATTTAGTAGGTGACTTAAGGAAAGGCTGCTGTGTTCATTAATGCTAAACCTACATTTACATAATTTGCCTAAATGTGGTTCCAGAGCATTTGAAAACTGTAAAATCAGCCTTCCAATTTAAAAAAAACTATCTTACCTGCTTCCTAAAATGGCCGCCAAATCTATTATGTGATGACATCATTGGAGCCAAAGTCAGAGAGATATATGGCGCTCTGTAGTGCTAACTAGTTCTTATTTCTCTTTGTATAGAATTGTTTTACCCAAATGGTCAAAACCATGTGCATTATTTTATATAATACACATGTTAGGCTATAGTTCTGTTCGTTTTGTTTACTTTAACATGCTGAAAATTGTGTTTTAATCTGACCTCCTTTCTCTGTGGCAGACCGCAGTGCAGTACAAATTTTGAATAACCTTGTGGTCTAGTGGTTATGGTGGATCCAGGATGTTACAATGGGGGGGGGCTAGGGTGGTCTGCATGCTTAATATGCACTTTTTAAAATTATTAAACCTTTATATTTTCTGCTATTATTCTTTTCTAGTATGTTTTTGACAGAACCTACACATGTAATCCATAGTTTGAATGTAAACATTTGTACAATCAATAAAACGGACTTCTTCAACAAAGTGAAATACAGCAGCAGCAACCAAGTAAATTACTATGGGGGGGGTTGCAGCCACACCCTTCACCACCCACTAGAGCCACCACTTTTTTGTATCAAAGTTCTTATGCAGTCCAATGTTAGAGTTCATACTTTCTTGAAACTCAAATATATGCTTGTCTCGTCTTCTTTTTCCATGGGAAATAATAATAAGATGAATCAGCATTTATATAGTGGTTTTCATACACACTGCATCCCAAAAATGCTTTACAAGCAATACTAGACTGGTAGTGAAGTGACTGAACGTGTAATGGCAGCCATTTCATACATTAATATCCACACACAGCCTTGGACAATTGCATGAACTGGTTTTATATGAAGGAGAATGTTGGCTAGGACAATGGGGTCAGGTAGTGATCAAGGTGCTGGCAGCTCATTCAAGATTTGGAAAGGTGGTAGCCAACCAACTCGCATTGTGGAGTAGAGCACAGAAAAGTACTGGAGAAGAATTGCTAGGAACTGTCTTGCAGGGTTCTGCAGATCACAGGTAAAGGAGTAGACTGACACTGGAAGTCAGGTGGATTCACACAAGGTATTAGTATTCCTTTCCTGCCAATAACATTGTTATCCATTGCAAGTGCAGCCCTTATAAGGGCATGAGCAGCAGTTTTTCTGGTGGGTCATGATGCTTATTGCTTGCCCCTCCAGGAAGACCTAGTTGTTGGCTAATGAGGTGGGAAAAAAACACAACAGGGAACTGTACATACTAACTTCACTGTGTAGAAGGGTGGTGATCTACTCTGTTTACTGTGGGAGCAGAAGTCAAACATTGAGAATGTGGACTGGAGAGTGATTTAGGAGGCATTTTTAACAGTGCCAGCTGATGACGTATATCAGAATAGGTGTGCAAAACTCTCCGAGGTACAATATTACAATCTAAGGTGTGATAATTCTCTTCATGAGACCGCAAGCTCATATGTGGCCACAGGCAGTATTAAGGACAGGGTATGGATGATGGGGCATGCAACAGAAGGCAGGCTAGGTGCAGGGGGTTCACATGGATAAAGAAAGCCTTATTTGTGGATTAACAAGAGAGCATGAGCTTTGGAACCCTCTGGAACTGAACCAGACCGGTATTTTGCTGTGTGACCCTGAGCAAGTCACTAAATTTCCTTGTGCTCCCAGGCCACACCTGTAAACAAGCTTTCAGCTTAGTGCATCTCTCCTGGTTAACTAAATACAAAATTCAGTGCATCATATAACTACTAGATCATCAGGAATTTGAAGTGTTGTACTGTAATGCAGTTTGCCTAAGAAAAAGTCAACTGGATTGCAAAACATTTCCCACAAGTTAAAGTAAACAAAATGAACAAAATCATAGCCTAATGTGTACTGATCAAAATAATCCATGAGTTAATACATGGTGTTGATCATTCTGGTACAACAATTCAAAATAAAGAGGGAAAGAACAGCTAGTTAGCATTATAGATATATATATATATATATATATATATATATGGATCTCTGTCTCTGGCTCCTATGATGTCATCATGACTCATCACTTAACAGACTTGGCAGCCATCTTAGGGAGAAACCAAGGCTGTTTTTGGAAAGTGAAAGGCTGATGTTTACATTTTTCAAAAGCTATGAAACTGCATTTATGTTATTTACATAAATGCAGTTTTAGCATGAATGTAAACAGCAGCCTTTACTTTACCTTGATATAAAGCCAGATTTTGGAATTTGCAGTTTTAAAAAATTGCTTGTTTAGGTACCCTTTAAGATATGCACCCTTGCTAAGTACCTGCTCTTTAAAGGAACGTTGCAAGATTCCCCAAATGCCTTTTTCATATAATATGCTATTCTCAGACATGCTTCAGATGTTGAGATTGCAATGTGTCTTGTACAAAAAAAAATCTGTTATTGTCAATTTGTTGCTGTTATATCAGGGTGTTGTCCTCTAGTTTCCCAAAATGACATCATATCTGAGAGCTTTATTTGTTTTACATACAGTAACAAGGAATTTCAGATAATTTATGATGCTGTCTTTTTCACATAGTATGCTTAATTTATGATGCTGTCTTTTTCACATAGTATGCCATTGCCACCCATACTTCAAGTGATTTTGTGAACTTTGCCATAGAAAATGGGATTAATAACCTGTAGTAACCTGTAGGAGATGTGATTCAATCTGGCACAATTCAAACTGCGAAAAGTGCTGATTTCCATAAAATAAATGCTTTTATTTCTGTGCTCAGCTTCATTTAGCCCACCCCTATTTTTGTTCTCAGTGCTGCAACCCCCATGCATAACATCATGCCAGGGAAACAAAGTTTTTAAGCACTGTTTTGAAACAGAGACCTCTGTTGGTCAGTCTTGGTATTGCAGACATGCACTCTCCCAACACGGGGAACTACATTTCTCAGTAAAGAAATCCTGTCAGCTAGATACCATATGCACAATGCCTTGTTTGGAAAATAGACATATGTGAGTTTTATTGTTGAAGCCACTACAGAGATTTGAGACTGCACCTCGCAGTAAGGGAACTGGAAAACAACATCTTTTTGCACCCACAATACCTTGCTATGGACATCTACATATTAGGTGCAGTCACCGCCACCACCAGAAAAGGGACTGCACCTCTGAGTAACTATCATTTACAGCAACATGATAATTTACCTTTAATTCATTGGTGCTGTATGTAAAACATTAACAGTTCCCCTAAATGACATTATTCTGGGGGTGTAACTGCACACATAAAACTGGAAGACACAGTGCTGATAAAACATAAATAAAAATGACTATGGCAGATTTTTTTACAAAACAAATTGCAGCTTCAGCATCTAGGGTATGGGGCCAAAATGGCATACTATGTGGAAAAAAGCATCTGCGAAAGATCACATAATCACTTACAGATGCTGTAGCTCTAGTTTGTTTTGTAAAAAAAAAATCTGTTACAGTCATTTTTATTTATCTTTTATCAGCACAGTGTCGTCCCGTTTTCTGTGTGCTGTCACGCCCCTAGAATGATGAAATGCAAGGTAACTGTCCATATTTTACATACAGCACCAAGGAATTCTGGGTAAATTATCATATTGAGGTAAATGTTAATTGCTCAGAGATGCGGTCCCTTATTTTGTTGAAGGTGACTGCACCTAATATGTAGGTGCACATAGCAAGGTATTGTGGGTACAATAAGACATTGTTTTCCAATTCCCTTAATGTGAGATGCAGTCTCAAATCTCTGTAGTGTCTTTAACAATAAAAGCCCTCTTAAGTTTATTTTCCAAACAAGGCATTGTGCATATAGTATCTAGCTAACAAGATTTTTTTACTAAGAGATGTAGGGTCAGATATTCAAAACTTTGCCCTGGGGCAAAATTAGCACAGCCCAGCAGGCAAACGTAGCACAGAGCAAGCTATATTCAAAAGGAATAGCCCAGGGCAAACAGCTTCTGAATATGGCATGGTAATGAGGCCATGCAAACTGGGCTGGGAGTGCAGGGCAAACATAGCCCTGGAATAAGACAGCACTGAATAAAGCAACCAGGAAGTGCAACCCACAACAACAACACAGTACACAGCAACATGAGGGCGATGCAGACTGAACCACGTGGCCAATGTGTGTGCAAGCAAATGCATGGACTCAGTACAGCTGCAGGAAGCAGCAGATGTGAAGAACAGTGATTAAACTGTATAATATTCCCTACCGTTAGAGCCGCTGCGCATTAATGCTGAGCTTAAAGTTAGCCTCGAACCAAACACGCTTGCCCAGAGCAAAATGTGCATATTCAAAAGTGCCATGCAAATGAGCCTACTTAGGTAGTCTCTGGGCAAACAACCGGATTAGTATCTCATTATACCCTGATTTGCATGCAGTTTGCCCAGCGTTACTGCAGGGTCCCACAGAGCCACCTGTAGGTCAGTCTGGAAGTACAGGGGCTGACTGGGTCCAACCGCAGCTCCACCTGTAGGTCAGTCTGGCAGTGCACGATGATAGGTGCAGGCTACATGTAAACAGTACGGCATAGCATAGCATATTGTACCCCAGGGGACAAGACAGCACAGGCACAGGTGGTGGTGCTGCATGCAACTGTCACACTGTAGGGCATGCTACAGTGCACAGCAGAAACTACAGTAGCAAGGGGCCAGTAGTGTGTGGACACAGCAATGCCTATGGTGTGTAGGGCAGTGATGATGACTGCACTATACACAGTGAGAGGCCCAACCTGTGGATGTTTACTGACACTGGACATTACTGTTACGCTGTTGTGTGACCCACAGATGCTGCACCTGTGGCATGGATGCTCACAGTGACATGTACATTTCTGGCTTTGTGTGCTATGGCAGTTGTACAGCTGTGAGGTATGTGGCTGGGGGGGGGCATATATTATCCGAAAGGCACACTTGTGTTGGGATATTCCCAATACTGGCACATGTACACTGCATGATGTGTCCCAGCCTTGTGGCCACACCTGGTCTGTAGCACAGCCTCGCCACCCATACATGCTCCCTTCAACATCCTCCATGCCCACAGTGCTGCATGTGTGTGCTGGCATCTGTTGGTGTCCACAGAAGTGTGGTCCACATGTGTGTGCTGTATGACCACACTGCCATGCTGTCCACTGGTAGCAGGGTCACCACTTACTGCCTGGCATGGCTGGGACTGGTGGCAGATGATGGCATCATTGTGATGCCATCAGTTAGCAGCATGCTTCGTCTATGTTTGGCTTTATCTATGTGTCATATTTATTTGTTAGGGTCGCGCAAAACCCACGCTAAACCTGCGCAAACACCACGCAAAGCCATAGTGTCGCGCAAAGCTGATTACTCAGGATTAAGACAAGCTTTTCCTGGGCAGTAATGTGCACCATGCTAAGTCGCGCAAAACCACTTAGAGCGGCGCTAGTCGCTGAATATAGCATTGCGCCTGTATTCATGTCAGTTTGCCCCTTGCATACATTATAATTTTGCCCGGCACTAATGCAGTTTGCCCTCGCTATTTGGCCTTTTGAATATAGCAGACCCACGCTAATCCTGCGCTAAATCTGCACAAACGGTTTTTGCCCGGTGCAAAGTTTTGAATATCTGGCCCGTAGTCTCCTATGTTGGTAGTGTAAATGTTTGCAATACCAAGACTGACCAACAGAGGTCTCTGTTTCAAAACAGTGCTTATCTAAACTTTGTTTCCCTTGCATGATGTCACGTTTGGGAGCTGCAGCACTGAGGAAAAAAAGGGGCGGGTTATGCAAATGAAACAGAGCACAGAAATAAAAGCAATTATTTCATGAATAACAGCACTTTTTGGCAGTTTGGATGGTAGAAGATTGAATCACAACTCCTACAGATCACACCAAGTTACTAATCCCATTTTCTATGGCAAAGCTCACAAAATCACTTTAAAGAGCAGGTACTTAGTAAGGGTGCATATCTTAAAGAACAAAGGTTTGGGACCTTTATTTGCTTATTTACTTACTTTTCCATCTTTTTATTTGTAGTTTGCTAAGTGACACAACTGGAATTGAGCAGTACTCTGCTCAGTGTGCCTTCCTGGTGAAACTCTTAAATAAATAAATAAATAAATGCTAGTGAAAAAAGAGTCCAATGGAGTCCCTGTGTGATGATGTCATAAAATCCTTACTAGCAAGGCTACCAGTGTATTTCAATTGGAAACTTCATCTGTTTTCAGATTTTTCTTCCAGACTAACCTTCAAGTGGAGCTGTGGGACCCTGCAATAGCGCTGCACAATCTACATGCAAATCAGACCATAATGAGATGCTAATATGGATGTTTGCCCATGGACTGCTTAAGTAGGTTTCTGCTCAGTATTTACTGAAGACTAGATAGGGCAGAGCCCACAGCTCAGCACCATGGACACAGGGGGGAGGGAGATGAGCACTAGTCCCTTCACAAAAAAAAAGGGTCCTACAAGAGCTCGATAAGCTCAGAGTGGACAAGGCAATGGGACCTGATGACATACATCCCAGGGTACTAAAGGAGCTAAGGGTGAAACTAGCAGAGCCATTATCAAAACTGTTTAGTGAGTCTCTGAGCACAGGAGATGTCCCAGAAGACTGGAGAAGGGTTCGTGTGATCCCGCTCCACAAGAGTGGTAGCAGGGAGGAGGCAGGGAACAACAGACCAGTCGGTCTTACCTCAGTAGTGGGGAAGATTATGCAGTCAGAAGAGATGCAAGTCACAAGTGGGGTACCTCAGGGATCAGTCCTGGGGCCAGTCCTATTCAACATCTTCATTAGTGACCTCGCAGATGGACTAGAGGGTAAGGCTTGTCTGTTTGCAGATGACACCAAGATCTGCAACAGAGTAGATGATCCAGATGGGGTGGGCAGAATGAGAAGAGATCTGGATAAACTAGCAAAATGGTCAGAAGAGTGGCAACTGGGATTTAATGCAAAGAAGTGCAAAATCATGCACATAGGGAAGAGAAACCCTGAAGCCACTTATAGGCTGGGAGGGGAGTGCTAGCAGTCACAAAGGAAGAAAGAGACTTGGGCATCATCATCACTGATGACCTAAAATCATCCAAGCAGACCTCTAAAGCAGTAGGTAAGGCTAGGGGGGTGTTAGGGTGTATTAGTAGGGGTATCACAAGTCGTAAGAGGGAGGTAATAATCCCTCTGTACAAGACATTGAATTAGGCCCCATCTGGAGTACTACTGCAGTATTGGAGGCCACACCTTCACAAGGACATTAACCAAATTGAGGCAGTCCAGAGAAGGGCAACCAAAATGGTGCAGGGACTGCACTCAGAAGACATATGAGGACAGATTAACGGAGCTCAATATGTATACCCTTGAGCAAAGGAGGGAGAGGTGATATGATTGAGACATTTAAACACCTTAAGGCATAAACAAGGTGAAAGAGTCTAATATGTTTAAATATAAGAAAATAGCAGACAAGAGGACACATCATGAGATTAGAGGAGGCCGATTAAGGGGGAAATGTAGGAAATCTTTTCACAGAAAGGGTGGTAGATGCATGGAATAGCTTACCACAAGAAGTGGTGGCTATGAATACAGTGCAGGGCTTCAAACAGGCATGGGATAGGCATAAGAGAGCAATACAAATAACTATGAATAGATAGGTCACTGACAGAGCAAAGGCCGATGGCACATTTATAAGGTAGAAAAAGAAATGGGCAGACTGGATGGGCCTTGCGGTCCTTATCTGCCATCAACTTCTATGTTTCTATGTTTCTATGTTTCTTAAGGAAAGGATAGTGCAACACCTGGAATCCATAGGTGTACAGGATCCAAGACAGCATGGGTTTACAAAAGGAAGGTCCTGTTAAACTAATCTCATAGATTTCTTTGACTGGGTAACCAGAGTGGTGGAGTATGGGGGAGCAGTTGATGTCACCTACCTTGACTTCAGCAAAGCTTTCGATGCTGTTCCATATAGAAGATTGATTAATAAGTTGGGTAGGCTCAGGGTGGGTGGGAAGTTGGTCAACTGGGTGGCAAACTGGTTGACGGGTAGAAAACAGAGAGTGGTGGTAAATGGTGTACAGTCAGAAGAAATGCAAGTCACAAGTGGGGTACCTCAGGGATCAGTCCTGGGGCCAGTCCTCTTCATTATCTTCATCAGTGACATTGCAGATGGACTGGAGGGTAAGGTTTGTCTGTTTCAATCAATCAATCAAAATCGTTATTTAACCAGGCGATCACCGTTGAGCATAACTCATTTTCAAGGTGGACCTGGGGTATACAGGATGCAAACAGGTCAGAAGATACACTGAATAATATACAATGCAGAAAATAAATGCGACACTAGAAAAATATGAACAGGTATTAACAACCATAAGCATGTACAGAAAGACAGTTGTAATTTCGCTAAACTGGTGACATCAAGCAAAGTATATACACATATCAACAATTTAAAATAATATAGCAGTCAATGAGCACAGCAGAATAATAAGTGCTCAGTATACACTAAAGTAAAGGACCGGGGTAAGGATGAGGATTAATAGGCTATTCTGGAGGTATTTCAGAGGAGGTAGCAGCAACAGAGTAAAGAGAAGGGTCAGGGGTAGGGACATAGTGGAAATGAATGGAGAGAAGAAAAGGAACAAAAACACAAAGATAATAATGGACCACAGCAATAGCAGGGAAACTACATCCGGCTGACAAGAGGGTTCAGGAGGAGAGGAGAGACAAGGGGGTACTGAGAAACAAGCCAGAGATGACAGAAGAGGCAAAAAGCAAGGGCATGGGAAGGGGAAGGCAGAGGAGGAGGCACGAAATTATAAATATCAAACACAGTGTAACTGTAGAGGCAAGGCTCAGCTAGGCTAGAGTTATGGGATTAACTGCATCAAGTGAAACAGGTGCATGGCTCTTTATTATGACTTAGGTAAAGGGATTTGAAGTTAGAAAGGGAGATAGAATGGGTTAGTTTCAAGGTTTTTTGCAGCTTATTCCACATCTGGGGTAGAGCATAGCATAGTGCTGCTCTGCCAAAACATGATTTTGCCTTATATACGTACAGAGCAATGAAGAAGTGCTTCTCAGGGCATACTAGCTGAGAGAACATATCGGGAGGCAGACGGAGATGTACTGAGGTAGCATTCCTACGATCGCCTTGTATGTCCAAAAAGCAGCATTCCTCTTGCGTCTGCAGCTGAGGGATGTCCATCCTACTGCCGAGTACAGAGAGCAGTGATGGGTAGAATACAGTAAACCTGTAATAAACCTTAAGGCACGGTGATAGAGTGTGTCTAGCTTTGCTAAAGTACCAGCAGTTTCCTGGCCATATAGGAAGTCAGCATAGTCCAATAGAGAGAGAAAGGTGGTTTGGACCAACTTCAGCTTGGCATCTTTAGTGAGTAAGTTATTTTATCCTAAAGAAAAGACCAAGTCTCTGCCTAAGTTTCTTTATCAGCTCTTCAATGTGATCAGTAAAGGTGAGTTTATTGTCTATCCAGACACCCAAGCACTTGAATTTAGTAATGTAGTCCAGCTGCTCACCAAGGATGGTGGTGATGGGTAGAAGTGTTCCGTTGACAGAAGGATTTGATGCATGTGAAAAGGGCGATAGGAGCAATGCTTTAGTTTTTTTAGCATTAAGCAGTAACTTCTGGTTTAGTAGTTGAAGTTGCAACAAATAGAATTCACTTTGAAGGGATTTCTGTGCAGTTACAGGGGAAGGGCTGCTGACGTAAATTACTGTGTCATCTGCAAATAGATGTATTTTTGCTTCATTTACGGTCGCGTCGATATTGTTGATGTAGATGGCAAACAGCAAGGGTCCCAGGATGGAACCTTGGGGTACACCCCTCAGCAAGGGTTTTAAAGGAGAGACTTTGCAGATGACACCAAGATCTGCAACAGAGTAGATGATCCAGATGGGGTGGGCAGAATGAGAAGAGATCTGGATAAACTAGTAAAATGGTCAGAAGAGTGGCAACTGGGGTTTAATGTAAAGAAGTGCAAGATCATGCACATAGGGAAGAGAAACCCTGAAGCCACCTATAGGCTGGCTGGGGAGTTGCTGGCAGTCACAAGGGAAGAAAGAGACTTGGGCATCATCATCACTGATGATCTGCAATCATCCAAACAGACCACTAAAGCAGTAGGTAAGGCTAGGGGGATGTTAGGGTGTATTAGTAGGGGTATCACATGTCATAAGAAGGAGGTAATAATCCCTCTTTATAAAACACTGGTTAGGCCTCAACTGGAGTACTGTGTGCAGTACTGGAGGCCACACCTTCACAAGGACATTAACCAAATTGAGGCAGTCCAAAGAAGGGCAAGCAGAATGGTGCAGGGACTGCATCAGAAAACATATGAGGACAAACCAAGTGTAGAAATTTTAAAAATTATAATAAAGAAGTATTTGTTGCTAGACTAATTTCAGTCAGGTGGGATAGATTATTCTTAATACCATCTGTGGACTTAGCAGTTCAGGAATTTACTAAATGGTTTGTGGACATATGTAATGAACTAGCTCCCTATAGAACAAGTATGCAAAGAAAGTCTCATGTCCCCTGGATAACAGAAAAATTGAAAAAATTAATACACATAAAAGACATGTTATGGAAAATTGCTGGGAAGACATTAAAAATAGAGGATTGGGATAAGTATAAAAAAGCTAGAAATAATTTCAAATTTCAAATAGAAAAGCAAAAACAAAAATATTATGAAGGGAAATCTAAACAAACTACAGATAGTAAAAAATGTTGGTCCCTGATAAAGTCATTTGAATCACCACAAATTCAAGGTCCCCCTATCCAAATGATAAATAAGGGTATTCTCCAGTCTACTAAGCAATCAGTTAATATCTTGAATGATTATTTTGTAAATTTGCCTGACTTAGATTTTTCAAATTTGACCATTACAGACCCTGGTAAAGGGATGGAAAATATGGACACACCAACATTTAGATTTAAATTTATCACTTGTAGACAGGTAAAAGATGAGATTAGAAAACTAAAATCTAAAAAAGCATTTGGGTTGGATCTAACAGAAAATCATTTTCTCAAGGATGCTGTACAGGTAATTGCCCCAGTTCTAACTAAAATATTTAATTGAAATTTAGATGAAGGAATTTTTCCAGAAAATTGGAAGAATGCAAAGATTGCCCCTATATATATAAAGGTGCAGGGGATATATTTCAGCCTACTAACTAGAGACCTATAGCCCTATTGTCAGGGATATCGAAAATTCTAGAGAGACTAGTACAGACACAGTTAACTGACTTTTTGGAAAAACACTTCTTGTTAACAAAGTATCAATCTGGCTTCCTCAAAGGCTTTTCCATGGGCACCATGCTCACCGACATGATTGACAATATAGCTTCAAAGATGGAAAATGATTTGTCGGTGGGTGCGGTGTTCATGGATTTATCAAAGGCCTTTGACACAGTGTCACACAGGCTTTTGGAGGAATGACTTGCAGAGATTGGTTTAATTAAGGAATCATATAATTGGTTTACATCTTACTTAAAAAATGTAACACAGCAAGTAAGCATAAATGGGGTGCTATCTGGTAAAATATCCATACAGACAAGAGTCCCACAAGGCTCCATTTAAGGGCCAACATTGTTCCTGATTTATATAAACAAATTAGTAGACATAATAAAATGTTCAAATATAAGTCTTTATGCAGATGACACTCTCCTGAATGCAAGTGGAAATACACCTGGGGAATTGGAGATCAAATTACAGGCAGATTTTACCAGACTATGTACATGGTTGTCTGAATCGGGATTAATAGTTAATAGTAAAAAAACAAAACTTATGGTTTTTCTTAAAAACTATCGAATGTTAAACAAAAGTAAAGAAATAGCAATTATAAAAACATTACTAAATGAAGTATTAGAACAGGTATCAGAATATAGGATACTTGGGGTTATGGATTGATGAAGTCTTAAAATTTGTCAAACATATAATTGATACAATATCCAAGGTAAACAAAAGGTTGGGAGTGTTCAGACGGACTAGTTTTTGTATGAATAAAACAATAAGGGAAACTGTAATAAATCAACTTCTTTTACCAGTACTAGAATATGGCAACCAAAAGGCCTTTTACAAAAAATTGATACAATGTATAATAGAATGGCTAGATTTATAATGAGAAAGGATTACAAAGTCCACCATTGTGATCTATTAGAGGAACTAGGTTGTCTCCCGCAGGAAACCAAAAGGTGGATTGCATGGGCAAGGCATATTTATAAAGTGCTTAATCAGAAACAGCCAGAGTATCTAAGTGATAAATTGGAAATAAAAATGCATGTTCATTATTTGAGAAATATAAATCTGACATTTTTTTCCCAAACTCAAAAATACATATAGCAATTTGCGTTTCCCAGTAATTGTAGATAAAATTTGGAACATGTTAAAACCAGTAATAAATAAACAATATGAAAATGTGAAATCATTCTCAGCAAGCTTAAAGTTAGAACTAAGAGCTAGGTGTGAATGCTATGGTTAGAGGCTGGAAACTGAAAACATATTCAGAATAGTGATGTGCAATATATGTATTTGTTAATAGTTAATGTATATTGTGTTAACTTATTAGTATTGTTAAGTGAATGGTCTGTCTGGTCTATCTTGTTGTTTCATGTTGTAACTATATTAGCATTAAATTGCTTAATTTTATAAAACAGGAGCATCTTGCAAATAGGACTATGTCCTAATGATGTAAAAATTGTCAACAACTTTCCTGTATAAAAATGAAGGTTTTTACTACTACTACTAGATTAACGGAGCTCAATATGTATACCCTAGAGGAAAGGAGGGAGAGAGGTGATATGATCGAAACACTCAAACACCTTAAGGGCATTAACAAGGTGAAAGAATCTAACATGTTCCAATATAAGAAAAATAGCAGAACAAGAGGACACAGCATGAGATTAGAGGAAGGCCGATTAAGGGGTAATGTGAGGAAGTTCTTTTTCACAGAAAGGGTGGCAGATGCATGGAACAGCCTACCTCAGGAAGTAGTGGATATGAATAAAGTGCAGGGCTTCAAACAGGCATGGGATAGGCATAAAGGAGCAATACAGATGAGTATGAATAGATAGGCCATTGACAGAGCAAAGGCCAATGGCACATTTATAAGGCAGAAAAAGAAATGGGCTGACTGGATGGGCCTTGCAGTCCTTATCTGCCGCCACCTTCTGTGTTTCTATGTTTCAATTTGCATGACACTTTTGAATATAGCAAATGTTTGCCCTGGGAAAATGTCCTAGCGCCAGGCAAACATGTTAGCACTGCGCAAATGTATTTGTGCCACACAAACCTGTCTTGAACCATAACACAGTTCTGCAGTATTTGGCCTGCACTGTTGTTTGCAGCTCTAGTGCATCTACCTCTTTGCTAGCACACACATTAACCACATAGTTCATCTATACCTTCCTCCACGTCTGGGTGGACTGGTCTACTGTTTTGGTTTGCGCTTCCCGGGTGCTATATTCAGAGCTGTCATATTTGCTGGGCTATTATTACACTGCACTCCCAGCCCTGTTTGCATGGCTTCATTTGCACGCTATATTCAGCTTCTTTAGCACCCAGGGCTATTCCTTTGAATATAGCATGCAAATGGTTCTGGGCTAATTTAGCACACCGTGCAGTGCTAATTTTGTCCCGGGGCTACATTTTGAATATCTGGCCCTACATGTTATCAAAAATCACATATTTCTATTAAATATATAATATTTTTGTGGCAGGAAGTGTTATTTTTCCAGAAAGGTAAAGATAAACTACATGGCCAGTAATGTGCTAGCTAACGAAAGTGGATGCACTAAACCTGCAACAACAATACAACTTGTGCAGGCCAAATAAACCAGAACTGTGTTATGGTTCAGACAGATTTGTGCTTACAATAGACACATTTGTGCAGTGTTTGTGCAGGGCTAATATGTTTGCCAGGTGCTAGGACATTTGCCCAGGGCAAACATTTGCTGTAATCAAAAGTGACATGCAAATGAGCCTACTTAGGCAGTCAGTGGGCAAACATCCATATTAGCATCTCATTACAGCCTGATTTGCATGTAGATTGTGCAGCGCTATTGCAGGGTCCCACAGCACTACCTGTAGGTCAGTCTGGAAGTATAGGGGCAGGCTGGGTCTGCTCACAGCTCCACCTATAGATCAGTCTGGAAGAAATATCTAAAAGTAGAAAAGTTGCAGTTTCCCATGGAAATACACTGTTGCTAGTGAGAATTATATGACATCACCTCACAGGGACTCCATTGGACTCTCTTTTCACTAGCACTTGGCAAAATACAAATAAAAAAATGGGAAAGTAAGTAACTAAATAAAAGCAAACTGAATAATTGCAGAAGCATCTAAAGGCCCCAAACCTTCATTGTTTAGGATATCCACCCTTACTAAGCACCTGCTCTTTAAGGTGTTCATTAAGCAGCACCACCATGTTTGTTTTGATTTGGAAAAGGGCTGTTTAAACCAATTACTACCACCAGTTAATTAAGATTATGTCTGGACTGCACTTGCAGTACTGTTTTACGAATTTCTACCTGTTTATTGTGCGTTCTCTGTATTTGTTTACCCTCCACCCTCTGTAACCAGCGTGGAGCCTTTGCAAAAGAGTCTGTGACTCAAAAGATTGTAATTCCGATTGTATCCAATAAATAAGATAGTATCATAAATATTAATTAGCAACTCATCAATGTTGAGTATAGAATGTACACAACACTTGAGCAGCCTCTGAATTCCACACATAATAAGCTGAAACTATACAAGCTTTTGTTTGTTTATTTTCACAACAACGCATTGTACATACCGTATTTAGTTACAAGACTTCTGTACTGAGAGATGTTGGCTCTTATTTCTTCAGTGATCACAGAAATATAATGCCCAGTATACTAATTTACATAGTGAGACATTGTGGGTACAGTAACTTTGTTTCCCTGGTATGATGTTGCAGCACTGAGAACAAAGGGGATAGGTTATGCAAATGAAGCAGAGCACCAAAATAAAAGCATTTTGTTCATGGAAAATTGCACTATTTGGCAGTTTGAATGGTAGGAGACTGATTCACAAAATCTACAGTGTACTCCCATTTGCTATGAGAACCTTCAACATTTACTTTAAAGTAAATGTGTAAGGTTCCCCAAATGCGTTTTACACATAGTCTGCCATTGCTAGTTATGCTTCAGATGTTGAAGCTGCAATTCATTTAGTAAAAAAATCTGTCATAGTTGTTTTGTTTTTTTTTATGTTTTAGCAGCACTTTTTTTCTGCTGGGCCCCCAACATTTTGTGTGTGACCGCACCCCCAGAATGATGTCATGCAAGGGTTGTTTTACATACAGCAACAAGGAATTCTGAGTAAGTTATAAAGGTGACTTAAATCTTCATTACTCTAAAGTGTAGCCCCTTATTTTGGTAGTGGCCTCTGCAGTACATCACTTAATATGTAGATGTATTTATTTATTTTCTTAAAGATCACATGTGATGAAATTTACAGAAACTAAACTGTCAGCATCATTCATTAAATATTGTTGCAACAACAGTGCCTGCCTAGTGTTTTATTTGAAAAGCTACCATTTATAGCTATTTATTGGGTGGTGTGTTTCAACAACACTGCTATGTATTTTCTGCTTACCTGTATGTTATATTTTACCCCCGGGTTGCCCCTGAAAAAGGGACCTCTGGGGCCCAGTGGGCCTACCCAGTCAACAAAATTCAATAAATAAATAAATAAATAAATGCTGAGACTTTCTGTTCCCTGTGGTAATTGGCATGTCTCCACCCTGGTGATGAAATTTGGGGTGCTAGTCTCTTTCTTCAATACATAAGCTATGGAGATAGTCACATTGCTGAGGTCTGTAAAGACTTCTCATTTCTTGCACTGTGCCTGTTGCAAGACTATGAAAGTTGTTTGATTGTGGTTGTGTCATACTCAATGCCAGTAATGCACAATAATTAGATATAGATCATACCTTGTAATCTGTTACTTGCTTCCCAATTTATAGCTCCTAACCGTATTCTGCACTGCACACCAAGCAGCAATACTTTCAGAAAAAAAATTAATATACTTCCATGGTTATTCCTTGGACTTTCTGCTAGCGAGTCTAGGATGATAAAAGAAAAATATGAGCAGGCTTCTGTGACCACTGCTAGCAGTTCCAGTGTAGTTCTTGCACCCACTACTGCATAGTACTGAGCAGTGAACACCCTATGACTCCTGCTAGCAGCCATAGGAGTAGTTTTCTCAGTGATGCCTCATATTATTCTGCTGCCTTGTAATCCTTAAGTGGACTTCCACGAAAATAAAAGATAAAAAAATTCTGTACTCTGAGCTGCTGTCCCATATTTGTGTGGTGGTGTCAACAATATCAACTTTTGTTTGTTTATTTTCACAACAATGTAGTACATACCATATCTAGCTATAAGACTTCTACACTGTGAGATGTTGGTTCCTATTTCTTCAATGAGCACAGAAAAATAAATGCCTGCGTACTAATTTACATAGTGAGACATTGTGGGTACAGTAGAGTACACTCCTACAGGTCACTGCTTCCATTTTCTATAGCAAATCTCAATAAATCACTTTTAAATGGTCTTTTTACTAGGGCTAGCACTACCATCCCTAGTAGGAATTGATGCAGATAAGCTTCCTATTAAATCTAAATTATTGTAAAGCAGATACTGTCCAACAGCAGCGAAGTTACTAGCATTGTATTACCAGCAGCAATACAACTTCCTAACAGGTAAGCACCCCAAATTGCATCAGCAGCCTGGAGGCATGTTGACTCAGGATCCAGCAACCTTGGGGAAATGGACCTCAACAAAAAGACACACTAAAAATGCATTAATTTGTTGACTTTTGTTACAAATCCTGGAACACAAATAAGGTTTATAGCACTGTGTATTGAACAGTGCTGTTTCTTTTAGTTTTAAAAACCTTTGCATATGACATTTAAAGTAAAGGTGCACATTTACCATAGCAAATGGATGTAGTAAGCTGTAGGATTTGTGAATCAGTCTCTTACCATTCAAACTTCCAAATAATGCTGTTTTCCTTGAAAAAAAAAATACACAAATGTTTATTTCAGTGCTCTGCCTCGTTTGCATAACCCACCCCTTTTTATCTCAGTGCTGCTACCCCCAACTGTGACATCATGCCAGGTAAACAAAGTCATTAAAGGGACAGTGTCACTTTTTAGTTTTAAATAGACAGATCAGCTACGTACTGTACTTGCAATGTAAATTAGTATACAGGGTATTATATTTCTGTGCTCACTGAAGAAAAAGGAGAATACTGTACATCTTTCAGTATATAAGTCTTGTAGTTATATATGGTTTGCACAATGCATTGTTGTGAAAATAAACATACAAAAGCTTATATTGTTGACACCACCACACTAATATGGAACAGCACCATGGAGTAAAGAAACTGTAAAACAGGTTAGTATTTTATCCACAATGCCGTGCTACAGTTAATTACATATTAATGCTCACCACCATCAACATAAAGGACTGTACTTCTGAGTAAGGCACATTTAAAGATCATATGTAAAAGTTTTTAAAACTAGAAGAAACGGCACCATTCAATAAACACTACAGTAAAACCTATTTGTGTTCCAGATTTAAAAAAAAAAAAGTCAACAAATGAATGTAGTTTTAGTGTCTTTTTATTGTGGTCTATTTCCCAAGGTTGCTGGATGCTGATGTCATTTGGGGTACTTGCTTGTTAGCCATTGGTGCGCCTTTGGATCACTCTCTGGAAAGTGTTTCCCTACCTTATTTTGCCCTCCAGGTAGACAGGTTTTTCTTCTCACCTCCCCTGCCCCCTCCCAGGTCTCCTTTAAATACACCACTGTAATGCCCACCCTAGGGCTGTCTTCCCCCCATTGTCTCTGCAATTTCAGCCATTAACCACCTCCTCTTGCTTACACAGTACTCCTTACCAATTGATAGGTAAACCTCCTTTCAGTGACCGCCCTCTGCATACCAGACATCCCTCTCGGTAGCTCTTTGCTATCTTGCCTAAACCTACACACTAAGATGCTACTAGTGGTGCTCATGATACTTTGCTACCCCTTAACCCTTGATGGTACCACTTATCAGACCTTCCTCCAGCATAGGCCACCACCAGCCATGCACTATGTGCAAGGTATGTCAACAGCAACCGATAACCTTATTTCTACTGACCACTACACCCCAATCTGGCACATTGTTTACCTGCTGAAACGTCATATGCTTAGCTCCCCTGAGAACTTTGAACTATTGACAATACGTTACAATGTAGCAGGGCACCAACAATACTATAGTACCAAAAGGCACAAGCGCCTAACCAACAAACAAGTCATCAAAATGCTTAAAACCTTGCTCCTGAGAATTCTCCTCGTGCTACTTCTTATCTCTGGTAACATACACCCAAATCCAGGGCCAGCCTGGCAAACTGTACCTCCCACCTACACGAGGGAGGGTTCCCTCTTACTCGCATCAATCAATGTCTGTAGCCTCCTCAGCAAACTTGATAACCTCCAAACCTGGGTTCAGCATCACAACCATGACATCCTGTCTGTGGTTGAAACATGGCTAAACCCTAAGATACCTGATACTGCGGTCACAATCCCTAGGTATTCTATCTTCAGGCAGGACTGAATTGCAAAGCGTGGAGGAGGTTGTGCCATTTATCTGAGAGATACTCTTGTGGGCCATGTTACCCCATACTCTAGCCCGATCTCCCCCTTCCAGGTCCTCACCATCAAAGTTATCCTCGCAGCCCATAATAAGCATCTTACTATCACCTCAGTGTAGCTACCCCCTAAGGACCAGACTAGGGGCTTCAATAGCATCATGGATTATTTACAGGGCCTACAACATAACTCCGATACTATAATTCTGGGCGATTTTAACATAAATTGGCTTTCGCCTGAGGTCTCCACTTACAAAGATGCTATCTCAGCACAGCACCTCACACAGCTTGTCACTACCCCCACCAGGTGCAACTATAGGACTGGGACCTACACCCTGCTAGACTGGGTTCTGTCTAATCACCCCAGAACATATCTCAAAGGTCTCAGTACTCCTGGACACTATAAGTGACCACTCACCTCTCATCTGCTCCTGGGCTAACAAATTCACCAAGGCCCCCACTAAGGTAATCCACACCAGGGTCCTAAAACAGGGGCACCTCCAACTGCTAAAATGCCACCTTAACAGGTTGAACTGGGCTATTATTGATACACTTAATGACATTAACAAAGCCTTGGATCTCTTCATTACCTGCTTTACTGCTGCCTATGATATATATGCCCCACTCAAACAGATGAAGGTCAAAGGCAGACCCAACCCTTGAATCACCTCGGAACTCATAACACAGCTCAAACAACGGGACCACCTCTGACACTGTGTTCAAGCCTCATCCACACAAGGGGACCTTCAAAGATACAAAACTGCAAGAAATAACTGGACCCGAGCAATACAGAATGCCAAAAGCAAATATTTCAGGGAGTCATTGACACACTCCTGGGGTGAGGGAAAAAAAATTCTGGAAGAATATGAAAGACCTCACATGCAAGGATCCTAAAACTCCTCCCACTATGCTCATCATTGAAGGAACACCAACGCAAGACCTGGGCATCATTGCCAACACCTTCAATAATGCGTTCCCAAACCTCGGCAGCGTCCTCCCACCTGACATCTTCAGCGCACCTTCTTCTAGCACCCCCTATGGCACGACATCCCATGTACACACGGTTCCACAGTTTTTCTTCAAATAGGTCCCTATGCATATAGCCAGATCCTATATTCACAAGGCCATCTGCAAAGCTGGGCACAATGGTGACGCGCTTGACCTAAAGCTGATGGTGCTAGTCCTAGATGATATCCTTGTACCTCTGACAAAGATCTTCAACCTCTCACTTAGGTTAGGCCAATTCCCAACACTCTGGAAACAGGTGTCCATTACACCAGTCCACAAAAGTGGCGACAAGTTGCTGCACACCAATTACAGGCCTATCTCCATCCTCCCCCCCTTATCTAAAGCACTCGAATGTATAGTCTCAGACCAGCTTATCGAGTACCTGGACAAGTATGACATCCAATGCCCGGAACAGCACGGCTTCAGAAAAGGACATAGCACCACCTCCGCACTGCTGGAATTTACAGGGTTCATAAATGCCACCCTTGATAAGGTAACTGTGGGGGGGGGAGTATTCATCGACCTTACTAAGGCCTTTGATACCATTCACTACCCACTTCTACTTAGGCAACTGTCAACCATCGGGCTGTCTAATGACGCACTGCCCTGGTTCACTAGCTGTCTCTGGGGAAGGGTCCAGCATGTTAGGATTGCTGCTGTCCCCTCTAATGAAAAAACAGTTCTTTCAGGTGTACCACAGGGGTCCATACTAGGCCCTCTACTCTTCTCTCTTTTCCTGAACAACCTCCCCATGGTTTGCCACCAGAAAATACTACTTTACGCAGGCGATGCAGTCTTATTTACTAGTCATCATGACATCAATCACCTGGAGTGTCAGCTGCAGTGTGACTTTAGGCATGTAGAAGAGTGGTTCAAGGATCACAAGCTCATCTTAAATTATACCAAAACCAAGGTCATGACCTTTTGCAACATATGGAGCAAGTACAAATCTCAGTCCCTCACCATTAAAAACCAGTCTGGGTCTTCACTTGAACATGTGCCCGAGTTTAAATATCTTGGCATCACACTGGACAGCTCCCTCACCTATGTACGGCACATTGACAATGTAGCAAAGGCCACCAACATACAAATCAGTCTTCTCCACAGGCACAAACACTGCATGACTGTGGATGCCCTTAGATTGGCTATCTATAGCTCTGTCACCTCCATCATTGACTATGGTCTCGCTTTCTATCTATGGCTGTGCTTCTCCCACTGCTCTCCGCAGGATATCTGTGTCACTCAGCAAAGCCTGCAGGCTCCTAACTGGTGCTGCCCGCTGAAATCACACCTGTGACCTGTACACGCAGGCCGGTTGGCTCCCACTCTGTAGTAGAATTCAGTATCAGACATGTCTGATCACCAGGAAGATTCTCCTTGGGCTTATGCCACCTGTTGTTCAAAGGCTCCTCACGACATACAGCAGTACCCAGCACACACCTGTGACCTCTATTCTCAAACTGGATGGTTGAATCTTGCCAATCAAATAAAACACCAAACTTGTATTACTACTAAGAAAATCTTGCTGGGCCTTGCCCCCCCCCCGGAGTCTGTGCCCTCATACAACCGAGACTCCACACCCGACATACCAGGGGATCGAAACCTCAGCTTCTGCAAGTCCCGCATTGCCACACAACACAAGGCCAAAGATCCTTTGCTTACCGGGCCACTAGTTGGTACAATGATCTTCCGAGCAGCATCTCATCTTCACTATCGCTCAGCACTTTTAAGACTCGTCTCCGCCTAACACTGACTGCCTCCAACCTCTGTGACTGTTGTGGCTAAACATGTCTTTTGGTTCCATAGCTGAAGATGCCCTTTTGGACCCACATCTACTCCTGCACTTTGCCAGCACCCCCCTTCCTATCTTCACCTCCCTGCTGGCCCATGACAAATGCCACCCGGCTGCACTACCTCTATTCTTATCCGCCTTCCACCTCTCCTCTCTCTGTTTCCCTCCTACCTACCTCCCCTTCTCTCCCATCCACTTGGTCTCCCTGATTTCACCCTCCTCCTTTCCCTTCCCCAAAGTTTCACCTTATTGTTCTTTTTTCATCTACAAGACTGTGTGTTTTTTTTTTTCCCTTTTTAATTTTATAAACTGTTATCTTTCCTTATGATTGTCTCAATTGTACCAATGACATGGAACCTTTGTAAAAGAGCCTTGGCTCAAAGGTATTTGTAATCCTAGAACAAATAAATTGTCTAAATTGACACACGTAGTGCTCAACATCAAACCTTCCAGGTTCCCAGATGCAGGACCTTAATGGGTCAAAGGTCATTCACCTACAGAGCTCCCTAGTGGTACAATGCCCTAACAATGAAGTACTTACTCCTGCAACACGTGGACCCTTTAAAAGGCAGCTCCATCTATGCTTAGCATCTACCATGCAATGTGACTGCTTCACCTAGGGGCAGCCTCCTACCTCACCTTAGTCTTAGGTGGAATGTTTACCCCCCACCTTCTTCCCTGTCACCTGCTTCCTCCTCCTACCCCTACCCTTCCAAACCTATGCCCAGCCCTACCATTCACCTCTCCTCTCGTAGGCACTTACAGATCTTGGGTCCCCCAACCCCTACCTGCTCTGCACTCTCGTTACTTGCCCATCACCTCCTGACAATGGCTCCTCAGCCTGCCTACTCTCTCTTTAACCCTGATATCCTATATACACTATCTGATCTATATAATGTACTGTTCTGCTATGAAACATCTTTTTTTCATTAACAGGCTCACTATGTCTCTCCATTATGTACTGTTTGTTTATAACTTTGCCTTCGCTGTGATAATCCTGTAACCATGAACTACCTCTGTATGTATGTTTCCCCTGCATCCTTTGATGTGGAACCTTTGTAAAAGAGCAGTAATTTTGCTCAAAGGTATTTGTAATCCTAGAATTTAAAGGGGCACTGTCAGCCTTGTCCCTTGTTTTATTGCCACAAAACATCACTGTGCCTCTGTGGACACAGTGATCACACATATGGTCCACAGAATACCCCTATATATACCATAAATAATCGAGAATTCTTACCAGTTTTTGTAGTTTTCACAATCTTTTACATACCCTCAGGTTCCCCATAAGTACACTGTGCACCGGAAGCAAAAGCAAGATGAGAGTGCGCATCGGACACTGTGCGCCGGCACAAACATCAGTTTTGCACATGGCCATACTGAAAAGTTAAACATAGCATGTATTTTCAAACGTTGCACTAGAGTTGTTGTTTTTTTACTGAAACCGAGCGCTGGGAAAGATGACAAATGCATTTGAAAAGAGTTGCCGAAATCTCGCACATGCACGAAAGCGGGACGGTGTCGCGCATGCATGGGATTTGTGCGTCATCCCGCTTTCGCGCATGCACAAGATTTTGTCGACTCCTTTCAAATGCATTTGTCATCTTTCCCAGTGCTCGGTTTTAGTTAAAAAATGGTAACTCTAGTACAGCATTTGAAAACACATGCTGCGTTTAACTTTTCAGTATGGCCATGTGCAAAACTGATGTTTGTGCCGGCGCACAGTGTCTGATGCGCACTCTCATCTTGCTGCACCTATGTAGATGTACATAACAAGGCATTGTGGGTACAAGAAGAAGTTGTTTTCCAATTCCCTTACTGTGAGGTGCCATCTCATATCTCTGTAGTTGCTTCAACAATAAAAGCTCTAATATGTTTATTTTCCAAATAAGGCATTGTGCATATAGTATCTAGCTGATAAGAGTTCTTTACTGAGAGATGTAGTCTCCTAGGCTGTGGATTTATTGATTTGTGATATTGGTGGGACTGCAATCAAGCAGGTCATTGTATTTAAAGTAAATGTTTAAAATTCTCCAAATGCCTTTTATACATAGCATGCCATTGCCAGACATGCTTCAGATGTTGAAGCTGCAATTTGTTTTGTTAAAAAAATCTATCATAGTCATGTTTTTAATGTTTTATCAGTTTTTTGTTCTCCAGCTTTCTGTGTGTGGCCACACCCCCAAAATGATGTCCAACCAGGGAATTGTCAATGATTTACATACAGCAGCAAGGAATTCTGGGTAATTTATAATGGTACCTTACTCAGCCGTACAGTCTCTTATGTTGCTGGTGGTGAGCAGTAATATGTAAATATCTGTAGCAAGGTATTGTGGGGAAAAATACAAAACTCTTTTACAATTTCTTTACTCTGAAGTGCCATCCCATATTAGTGTAGTTGTGTCAACAAGAAAAGCTTCTGTATGTTTATTTTTAGAACAATGCATTGTGCATACCATATATAACTACAAGACTTCTATACTGAGAGATGTAGGGCCAAATATTCAAAACTTTGCCCCGGGGCTAAATTAGCACTGCCCGGCGGGCAAAGTTAGCCTGGAGCACAAAGCAAGCTATATTCAAAAGGAATAGCCCAGGGCAAACAGCTTCTGAATATAGCATGGGAATGAGGCCGTGCAAACTGGGCTGGAATAAGACAGCACTGAATACAGCAACCAGGAAGTGCAAACCACAACAACAACACAGTGCACAGAGACGTGAGGGTAAGTAAAGAGGAACTATGTGGCCAATGTGTGTTCTGACAAATGCAGGGACCCAGTACAGCTGCAGGCAGCAGCACACATAAAAAAACTGTGCTCAAAACTGTATAATATTCCCCAAACCATTAGTGCAGCGCTAACGCGGAGCTAAGCGGTTTGCCCGGTGCAAACACGTTAGCCCCGCGCTAAGCTTCCCCATATTCAAAAGTGACATGCAAATGAGCCTACTTAGATAGTCTGTGGGCAAACAGCCACATTAGCATCTCATCATGCCCTGATTAGCATGCAGTTTGCACAGCGTTACTGCAGGGTCCCACAGCTCCACCTGTAGGTCAGTCTGGAGGTACAGGGGCTGGCCAGGTCCGACTGCAGCTCCACCTGTAGGTCAGTCAGGCAGTGCATGATGATAGCTGCAGGCTTCATGTAAACAGTACAGAATAGCATAGCATATCATACCCCAGGGGACAACACAGCATAGGCACAGGTGGTGGTAGTAGTGCTGCATGCAACCTTCACACTGTAAGTCATGCTACAGTGCACAGCAGAAACTACAGTAGCAAGGAGGCCAGTAGTGTATGGACACAGCATTGCCCATGGTGTGTAGGGCAGTGATGATGACTGCACTGTACACAGTGACAGGCCCAACCTGCAGGTGTTTACTGACAGTGGACATTACTGTTACACTGTTGTGTGACCCACAGATGCTGTACCTGTGGCATGGGATGCTCACAGTGACATGTATATTCCTGGCTTTGTGTGCTATGGCAGTTGTACAGCTGTCAGGTATGTGGCCGGGGGGAGTGCATCTATTATCCGAAAGGCACACTGGTGTTGGGGTATTCCCAATACTGGCCCATGTGCACTGCATGATGTGTCCCAGCCTTGTGGCCACACCTGGTCTGTAGCACAGCCTCGTCACCCATACTCGCTCCCCTCAACATCCTTCATGCCCACAGTGCTGCATGTGTGTGCTGGCATCTGTTCGTGTCCACAGATGTGTGGTCCGCAGGTGTGTGCTGTATGGCCACACTGCCATGCTGTCCACTGGTAGCAGGGTCACCACTACTGCCTGGCATGGCTGGGACTGGGCAGCTGATGGCATCATTGTGATGCCATCAGTTAGCAGCATGCTTCCTCTATGTTTGGCTTTATCTATGTGTCATATTTATTTGTTAGGGTCGCGCAAACCCAAGACAACCTGATTGCCCAGGGTTAAGACAAGCTTTTCCTGGGCGGTACTTTGCACCGCGCTAAGTCGCGCAAAACCACTTAGCGCAGCGCTAGTCGCTGAATATAGCATTGCACCTGTTTTCATGTTAGTTTGCCCCTTGCATACATTATAGTTTTGCCCAGCACTAATGCAGTTTGCCCGGTGCTATTTGGCCTTTTGAATGTAGCAGACCCGGCTAAACCGCCAGCGGTTTTAGTGTGGCGCAAAGTTTTGAATATCTGTCCCGTAGTCTCTTATTTCTGTAGTGAGCGCAGAAATGTAATACCCTGTATACTAATTTACATTATGAGGCATTGTGGGTACAGTACATAGCTGATTTGCCTATCTGAAACTAAAAAGTGAAACTGTTCCTTTAATAACTTTGTTTCCTTTGCATGATGTCACAGTTGGGGTTAGCAGCACTGAGAATAAAAGGGTTGGGTTATGCAAACGAAGTAGAGCAATGAACTAAAAGGCTTTTGTTTCAAGGAAAACAGCATTATTTGGCAGTTTGAATAGCAGGAGACTGATTCACAACTCCCACAGTTTACTACTCCCATTTGCTATGGCAAACTTGCACCTTTACTTCAATGAGTTTAGGAATTTGTTTTCTGTAGCAACTTGTAGGTTTATTACTAATGGCTCATTGTTACCTCGTTTAAAGTACAATTGTAGTTTGTATTATGGCCTTAGAACTAAGGAAAGTCATATTTTGACTGTCACCTGCAATAACATATGTCATTTTATTCTGGGTTCATCATCATGCACACCTCATTGCCTACGTTATTTGAATTTGGATTGGTTTCCAACAGACTATCAGTTTGCTTGCTTTCTTGGCTGCCTAATGTTTCAGACAGTCCATGCAAAATCTTACTGTCCTTTATCTGATATGATTGTCATCAGATGTTATTTGGAAAATCTGAGGTCAGCTTCTGGTATGCTCCATTGCATAAAACTAAATCAGTCAGTCATTCCTTTTCCATTGCAGCCCCATTTTTTGGAATGGTTTACCTTGTTGGCATTTAAATCAAATCTTAAAGTTTACTTAAAGTCACTGGATATTTGTAAATGTTATTCATAATTTGTGACTGTTTATTGTGAACTATGGCCACAAGGCTGGGACACAGCATGAAGTGCACATGGGTCAGTAGTGGGAATACCCCACCACCTGTGTGCCTGTCGGATCATACATGCCCCCCCAGCCACATACCACACAACTGTACAGATGCCACAGCACACACAGCCAGCAATGTATATGTCACTGTGAGCATCCCATGCCACAGGTGCAGCATCTGTGGAGCACACAACAGCGAAACAGTACTGTCCACTGTTAGTAATCACCTGCAAGCTGGGCCTGTCACTGTGTACAGTGCAGTGGTCATCACTGCTCTACATACCATAGGCATTGCTGTGTCCCTCACACTACCAGCCCTCTTGCTACTGTAAGGCCCCCTTTCTGGCTGGGTCTGCCCACAGCTCCACCTGTAGGTCAGTCAGGAGGAGCATGGTGGTAGCTACAGGCTACATATGTACAGAACTGCATGAAATAATGTGCTTCAGGGGACTACACAAGCACTGGTGGTGATGCTGGATGCAATAGACCAACTGTAGGTCCTGCTATTCAGTGCACAGCAGACAAGTACAGTGATGCAGGGGACAGTGGTGTGTGGGACACAGCACTGCCTATGGTATGTTGGGTAGCAATGACTGCTACATTGTACATAGTGACAACCCTATCCTGCAGGTGTGTACCGACAGTGGACAGTACTGCACTGCTGTTGTGCAACTCACAGACACTGCACTACTGGCTTGGGATGCTCACAGTGACATATACATTGCTGGAAAGGGGTATCAGCAGGCATACACACCGGACTCAGCAGAGTACAGCACAAACATCAGGCAGGGGCACCAAACAGAGGGAAGCAGGGACATTGTGAGTCACACTGTGTCTGTGTTGTGCCTTTGTTGCCTTTGTTGTTCATTATGGGACACTGATGCCACCAGCCAAATACACAAACATGAACAACATACCAGGCAGGCTGAATAACAAAGGGAGGAGAATTACAGGAAGAAACCATGTACTGGAACTCAGATATAGCAACCGGGGGCCTATTGTTGGTGTGGCATGGCAGCACATCTTTTGGTGTACGTTTACATAACAGGGGCAAACAGTGCAGCTGTTTTGAGTACATGTTTAATATTCCTGGCTACACCCCTGTTGCTGGGTTTGTGTGCTGTGGTGTCTGTAGAGCCGTGTGGTATGTGGTTGGGGGGCCTTACCCACGGACAGGCACACAGGTGTTGGGGTATTCCCTACACTGGACTATTTGCACTCTGTGGCTTGTCCCAGTCATGTGGCAGCACCCAAGCTGTGGTGCAGACAGGTCACCTGTACACCCCCAGTGCAGCATGTGTGTGCTGGTATCTGTTGGTGTCCACAGAAGGGTGGTCTGCAGGTGTGTTTTGCATGGCTGCACAGCCATGGTGTCCACTGGGGGATGGGTCACAACTTTCTGCCTGGCATGGCTGGAACTAGTGGCAGATGATGGCATCATAGTGACGCAATCAGTGAGCAGCATGTTTCCTCTATGTCTGGCTTATTTCTATGAGTAATACTTATTGGTTAGGGTCGCAAAAGCCATGCGAATGTCTTGCAAAGCCACAAAGTCGTACAAAGCTGGTTTGCCCAGAGTTAAGACAACCTTTTCTTGGGCGGTAATTTGAACTGCACAAAGTGTTGCTCTGTGTCACACAAAACCTCTTTGTGTGGCGCTATTCGTTGAGTATAGCATTGCGCTGACACGCCCCCTCAGCTTGTCTCTTGCATACATTATCCTGTTGCCCAGCGCTAATGTGGTTTGCGCATGCTATTAGCCCTTTTGAATATTGCAGACCTGTGCACACTCGTTGCTAAACCTGTGCAAATGGTTTGTGCCCAGTGCAAAGTTTAGAATATTGGGCTTTAAGTGTTGTAGTTTTTTGGTTGTTTCTATTGTAAGAACTGCCTCAGTGTGTGTTCCGATTTCAGGGCTGTCTACCTTAGCTCCATGATCAGATACTGACGCAGCTGAAAGTACCTGAACTGATCTTGTCTCCTGAGGCCAAACTCAGCACAGAGCTGTTGGAAAAGGTTTAACTCCAGAATTATCTGCCAACTGATCCACTTTGACCAAACCTCCCTTTTGCAATCTAGCGAAGCCTGGATCAGTGGCCATGGGAGTCAAATCTAAACATGCCTTCAAGGGTGTGAGTTTACCAATGCCCTTGTTCAGGTTCCACTCATTGCATATTTGGCCCCATACCTGAGTTGTTAACTTCACCCAGGGGTTGGAAATAGAGGATGCAACTCAAGGATCCCAGGCTGTGAATGGGATCTCTGCAAACTTCAGTTGAAGTAGTCCTCTTTGTACTATTTTTGTACCCAGCTGGGGGTGTTATATGTTGACCCAGCACTTACAAAATGTTGAAGTTGGGCTGCCCAGTAGTACATTTTCAGGTTCAGAAGTCCAGACCACACTTTCTTTTGAGAGTCATCAATAAAGGCCATTTTTATCCTCAGCCCCCCCCCCCCATATGAATACAAATAGCATGTTATGTAATTGTTTCCACACTGAACAGGGGATTGGGACTGGTAGTGTTGCAAATAGGAAGTTTATGCAAGGAAGGATGTTCATTTAGACAGTCTCAACTCGGCTCCCCACTGTTAGGGCAGCTCCTTGCATCTCCAACAATCTTGTATTTCCCCTAGACGTTTTAGGTGGCTGTACTGAAATAGCTGGAGACATCTGAAGGGACCCAAACCACTAAAATATCTGAATCTTTTAGTGCTCCACTTTAAGATCATATGCAATGAAATTTACAGAAATTAAACTATCAGCATCATTCATTAAATATTGTTATAACAGCAGTGTCCACCTAGTGTTTTATATGACAGTCTACCATTTCATGCTATTTATAGCTATTTATTGTGTGGTCTGTTTCTGCAACACTGCTAGATACTGAGACTTTCTGTTCACCATGGTCATCGGCATGTCTCTGCCCTGGTGATGTAATTCGGGGTGCTAGTCTCTTTCTTCAATACATAAGCTATGGAGGAAGTCACATTGCTGAGGTCTGTAAAGACTTCTTATTCCTTGCACTGTGCCTGTTGCAAAAATCTAAAAGCTGTTTGATTGTGGTTGTATCATGTTCAATATGTGTTTAGAACAGTAGGTTCAGGTTGCCCTTCCTGTACTGGGGGCAGTTCATTTTGTGTTGGGTCATCCAATAACACCTAATCAAGTTCCAAATCAATGAACAGGATGAACTCCACTCTGACACAACTTGCTTGTAGCAAATATATCTTGTTTTATTTTTTCCAAAACACTTCATTAAAGAGGGAACGTTTCATGGAAATTCCACTTCCTCGGCCCCTTTTGTTTCACCTAGGTAAATTATATAGAGATGTGTTACTAACGTGATCATGATTGTTTTAACAGTTAGTTATTCAGATTATCCCCAGTCTATACCACAATCCGATGTACAGTCACAGTTGCTTGTTTGGTCTTAGAAGGAGAGGGACCCTTGTGTTTACTACTGCTTATACTATCCTTGGCACTAGTGCTACTCCTAGAGTCTCTTTTGTCGGCCACCTTTTTTTCTGCTGTCAAGATTCATAGCATACTCTGCATCATCCTCAAAGTCGCTCACATTTGCCTGTGATGAAGTAGATGACATGTCACTGGGTAATTCATGTGGAGGGAAATACTCAGAACCAGATGACTGGTCCTCGTCTACAACGTTTTCAAGAGTACAGAGAAGCTGAGAAGCAAGAGGCATGACTGAATCAACTCTAGTGGTCATACTGGAAATATTCACCGTGGCAGGGATACAAGACTGTGGTGACAGTGTTACAGTAGTGGCAGGGATACCAGACTGTGGTGACAGTGTTACAGTAGTGGCAGGGATACCAGACTGTGGTGGCAGTGCTACAGTAGTGGCAGGGATACCAGACTGTGGTGACAGTGTTACAGTAGTGGCAGGGATACCAGACTGTGGTGGCAGTGCTACAGTAGTGGCAGGGATACCAGACTGTGGTGACAGTGCTACAGTAGTGGCAGGGATACCAGACTGTGGTGACAGTGCTACAGTAGTGGCAGGGATACCAGACTGTGGTGACAGTGTTACAGTAGTGGCAGGGATACCAGACTGTGGTGACAGTGTTACAGTAGTGGCAGGGATACCAGACTGTGGTGACAGTGTTACAGTAGTGGCAGGGATACCAGACTGTGGTGACAGTGTTACAGTAGTGGCAGGGATACCAGACTGTGGTGACAGTGTTACAGTAGTGGCAGGGATACAAGACTGTGGTGATAGTGTTACAGTAGTGGCAGGGTTCATAATGTCAGTAGTTGCTGGAGTGACAGTCACAGTTGCAGGACTGCCTGTAGTGGTCATGCTGCTGGTTGTTGTGGAAGGCAGGGTCTCTATAGTGCTGGTGGTGGGGACAACAGGTGTGATGGTACTGGTGAGAGATGGGGACATATTTGTGGTTGTGGGAGTCGAGAACAGTGTCCTTCTGCTTGTGCTTCTGGTATGACTTTCTCCTGTGCCAGCCACAGTACTACTGTTGCTGGAAGAAATAAACTTGGAAGGGGTAAAGAATAGTATTGAGTGGTGAATATGTCCTGAACGTTGCTAACGTTGCTCACGTTCAGGTTCAGCATCACCAACCTGTTCCCCCATATTTGCATGGGCTGGAACAAATACGATTTTTACCACCTCTACCTGCCATTGTCTATGCCAATAATTTCTAGATGCTCTCAGGTACTTAGTACTTTGTCAATGTACACATGTTCTGCTTTATTTTAGCATGACTTCTTGCAAGCAGCACGTACGCAGGGCAGGCAAGGATGTGAGCATAGTGCAACTGTGCGACATCACTACTTGGCCCTAAATTGTGGGTGCTGGGAGTGCAGTTAGCCGACTGTCTTCTGAGACAGCTGGCAACTACTGACGTTCCTGAAACCCGAGCCCAACCTCAGATTACATTGCACATATTTTAAAGACAGATTTCTACAGCAGAACTATTGTAATGTTTTTATTTGTGTAACCACCTCTCTCTGCTTTGCTGCATATGAATCACGTAAAGATCATGTGATGAAATTTACAGAAATTAAACTGTCAGCATCATTCATTAAATATTGTTAGAATAATAGTGTCTGCCTAGCGTTTTATATGAAAATCTACCATTTCATACCATTTATATGTAACCCCCCTACAAATGGGGGTTCCCAAAAAGTCTTCCTTGAGCTTGTCTAAATGCTCACTGCCAGGCTGGTGTCCTGCGTTTTTGCAGTTTAAATGTGATTGCCAGAGAGTGCCTATATAGCCTCTGTGTACTGTCTATTTAAGAGCTGCCTGGATTGTAGTCATAATTAATCTAAAAGAGAGCTCTTTTAGAAGATGTGCTTGTTTGCTGATCATTTGTTAGAGTAGTAGTAATAATATTGCAGTTTGTTCTAACCTGCCTTCTTTACAGTATGGACGGTTCTGTTTGTTCCCATAATCTTGGTCCTGGACTTTTGAAATGGGCCAATCTTGCTGAAATGGGCCAATCAGTACATTTTGGACTCTAAAATGAAGCCTGCCTACAGGGGCTTGGTGGGGTCAAAACTTGTAGAAATTGTAGTTTTGGGCTTTTTGTGCCTAAAATAACCTGGAGGGGGGGCCCTTGTTGTGATTGACAGACAGATCAGCCAACCGAACCTTTTGGATTTTGGGGAAAGTCCCAAACTGCTTGCAGTTTCAGTTAGATCTAAGTTGGGAAGTGAAGAAGTAACAGCTCGAGGTAGTTCAAGCAGCAATCCATAGTGGAATCGTGCAGGAGAACTGTGGAAAGGCTTAAGTTTTGGCCTGCATGCCTGCCTGCTGTCCCTGAGAGGGAACTTGTGCATTTTTCGGACTGAATCTGAACTTGGAGAGCGAAGTAAGCCATTGAATTGTGACCAGGCTCCTACCTGAAGAAGACCAAAGATTTGCTGAATGCGATCGGCCTGTCTGGACTTCCAGCCACCTCTGAGCTCCCAGATTGTGCAGAGGCTCTGTAATTGTGACCGGAGAGCCTTTTGCCTGGTACAGTGGAATTTCCTTACATGTGAATGTGTTGTGTGCTTATAGTGGGTCGTGATTTGGTTCCCCACTGTGGTTTGAATTTTATTCTGCTTGCTGGAAGCTGCATTAGAATTTCCTTACGTATAAATGTGCTGTGTGCTGCTAGTGGGTAGCGATTTGGTTCCCCACTGTGGTTTGAACTGTATTCTTCTTGCTGGAAGCCGCATCCAGCCCCATGGATTGAATCCAAAATCATCTCCATTGGGCCTGGTCCTTGCCACACTGGCCCAGACTGACTACCCGCTGCACAGAGAAAGCCATTGATGAGAGAACTGCCTGGGGATCAGCCCCCTGCTCAACACTTGAACAGGAATGACGCCTCAGTGATTCGTGTGGGCCCCGCTTCTCTGGGCATTCCAGCTCAACAACCTGCAGTCTCGATTTCATCCTGCCTGTGTCCAGTATTGGGTATTGTGAGTAAACATCAGGGTAGCTCCCTGCAACAACAGTTAAATCTAAAGTGTTGTCATCTGATTGTCTTGTTGCTTTTTCTTTCATGAACTGAGCCCTCTGGCTCTGGATTATAAGTAGTGTGTGTTGTGCATGTTGCTTTCTTCCATCACAGGGCCCCAACCAGCTGCAGCGTTCCTAGCTAGCCCACCATTTCCCTACCTGGGTACCCAGAGTGTTTGACTGTGTGGGGACTTAAAGTGCATTCATAACTGTTTGATTAATATAGCCTTTAAGCTAATCAACCTGATTACGCCCCTTCCTTGGTCAAGTCCCCTGAATAAATCACATCTGACTTTCTTGCTGCATTTAACCTGACTGTGGTTCCAGTTTGTGCCAAGAGCACTGTACTGTTGCTATTTACTGTGCATAACCTTGTTTTACAGGGGGTCCCCAGGGTTGAGTCAGAGGAACAAGCCCTGGTGGTAAGTGCAAACAGTGTGGGTACTGGTATGGTGTACAAGGGGTACTGTGAAAGTGATTATCATATATTACTCAGGCCTCTAGAAGGGAAAGAGGGGGGTTACAGTGTCCCAGAGGGCTGTGCCCAGGTTAGTTTGACCACTAACAACCCTGACCTCTGGGTGGAAGCACCTGTTTCAGAACTCAGGCCCCTTAACTTGCTACTAGCCACGCAGGCAGGGGTAGTAGCCCTTGGGATATCGCCACCTAGGGGTTACATCTTGGATGCTCACTGATGGGATTTTGTGCCTTCTAATGGCCAAAAATTATGAATTATTGTTAAAGATTAATGGCTACCCTAGTAGAAATGGCTGTACACCAGTTAGTGGGGTGGTGTACTGGGCAAGAGATCGACCCCCAAAATGCTCTGATTATACTGGATATTCCCTGGGGTACCAATAAAGACATTGTAGAAGGAGCATTCTCCAAAGTGTAATGTTTCAAAAACCCTGTGGTGGTGGGTCGACAGGCTTATTTGATCGCCCAGACTTTCATAGCCTTGGTAGAGTGTAGTGACCTCATGGAAAGCTCTAAAGTGCCACAGACTATTGCCTCAGAAGGGGTCCTAGCCACCTGGAGAGTGATAAAAAAAGACAGTAAAGACTCTGGGGAGGATGAGCTCCCACCATTATCTGAGACTTTTGAGGAGAAATTTGCTAAGTTGTTGCTGGAGGAAGGGAAAACCGTAGAGGAATTTAAGAAACTATTCCTGCCACCTGGAGGTGTTCCTTCCCCAACACCCCCTCCCACTCCAGCACTTGTTACTGCCCTGCCTTCTGTGCCCGTGCCAATGCTGGCCCCTATATCTGTACCCGCCATTAGTCATGACTCGTATCGCCAGCTGAGGATGTTTTCAAGCACCCTCCCCACACCCCAGGGTGAGGACAATTGGGAGACTTGGATAGAGTATGTTGCCTCTCAAATCTGAGAATGGCAATGCCCCGAACCAGAGAAGAGGAGATGGGTGGTTGAAAGCCTCAGAGGCTCAGCCCAACTTACTATCCACGCTACACAGGCTAGTAATCCAGAAGCAACTGCTCAAGATTTTTTGAATGCATTGGAAAATGTGTATGGGAGTCCCGATTCAGATGAGGACCGGTGGGGAAGGGTCAAAAAACACTCAGCAATACCCAGGGGAGCCCTTGTCTGTGTATGTGCCTTGACTAGAAGCAATGCTACAGGAATACCTAAAGAAAGGTGGCATGGCCCCAGCTAAGTTAGATCGGAATAGGTTGGACCAACTTCTCAAGTCAGCCCCATTCTCTGAGTTATTGCTGCTCAGCTGGATGTGCCTCCTACCTATGACGGACTGATGAAGGAAATTCAGAGGATTGAGAGGAGACAGCCATGTGGGGGGGGGGCCCCTCCTGTATCTGCTGTTGCTGCTTCCCAGATGACCGAGGATGCACATGTGAGTGATGCTCAGGGGCGAAATACAGTGCCAGTTGAACATTGGGAGGTTAGCAAGGACGCTCCGCCCTGGGGAGAGATACTGTGAGTGGTCTGAGAAATGAGGGCTACCGTTTCCCCTGCAAGCCCATTCCAGAGATACAATGGGCCCAAACCCCTCTCAGATCGTGTCCGCTATGGGGTTGGGGGTGCACTCCCAGGCATCCCCGGTTGACAGCAGCTCAAAGACTGATGAATTGACTATGGAAGTGAGGAAATTACTGAGGCATCTCCCCATGCTCACCACACACCAGACAGAGGTTGAATCATGATTTTCTGTTGGTGGCACCCCGCCTCAGCCCCCAATGTAATGCCTCAGCCACGCCAGACTCTAGAAAGCATACTCTGTCATAATTGTGGGAAGGAGGGGCATATGAAGAAAGAATACCTGTCCCCAAAAGACTTAGATAAGGTTGTATACAGACTTCAAGGGGAGCTCCGGAAAGTGAAACTATGGCCGAGGGGTGCTGGAAATGACCGCAGTGAAGGCTCAGGAAATCCCAACTCCAACTTATTTGTGACTAAGTCATCTGTACTAGCCCCTGCTACTGTCCCTCCAGACTGGTCCAAGATAGTGGGCCCTTCAATGGAGACTAATGTGGCTGTGAATGGTATTCCTACTCGGGCTGTGCTTGACAGTGGGTCGCAAGTGACCGTTATGTTTCAGGACTGGTATGACAAACACTTATCTGATGTGCCTTTACAATCCCTGGAAGGCCTACATGTGTGGGGGCTGAGTGACAAGTGATCCATATCTAGGATATGCCTGCCTCTATTTGTCTCTTCCTGCAACTGTCACTGGAGTAGAGGAACAAGTAGAGACACTGGCCCTAGTGTGTCCTCCCACCGGACTGTATGATGGGGTTCCCCTGTTAATTGGAACAAACGCCCACATGTTTGGGAGACCAGCACAACTCTGCCATGAGAAACAAGGGCAGCTGTCTGGACGGGCCCTAAGCATTCCAGCCTTAGTAAAAAGGGCTTATGACTGGCAACAGAGACCCGATGAAGTGGACCCAGATGAGCCAGTGGGGATAGAATGGAAAAAACAGCCTGACTCCTTGGTATTGACCCCGCAACGCCCAGTGCACAATCCTTGGAGAAGTCCGCCTAAAGAGAAACATAAAGAACAAAATATTAATGTTGGCTGCAAAAGAAGATGGAAAGTTGCCGGAGGGATTATTGGTCAAACCCATCATCTTGCCTGCTTGTGCCGACGCCTATGCACGATGAGTGATGGTCCAGATTCAGAATGTGTCAGATCGGGAGAGTCGGGTGAACAGAGGGTGCGCCCTAGCTACAGTACGCTGCACCAACACTGCTGTATTGCCCAGCAACAATTGCTCTGGTGAGAAGGAGAGAGTGACCCCGGACTTGTTAGACTTTGGTGACTCCTAGTTGCCAGCTGAATGGAAGGCTAAAATTAGCAATATACTCGTTCAGAGGGACCAAGTGTTTTCATTAAAAGAATGGGATGTGGGGTGTGTCCAGGGTGCAGAGCATCACATACGCCTGCACAATGACCGGCCATTTTGAGAGAGATCCCGAAGTCTCGCCCCAGCAGACATAGATGATGTGAAGAGACACCTGTAGGAAATGCTCGCTGCTGATGTGATGCAAGAATCCAAGAGCCCATATGCCTCTCCCATTGTGGTTGTGCATAAGAAGAATGGGTCGGTAAGGATATGTGTTGATCATCAAATCCTGAACCGGCAGACCATCCCCGATCAATACACCATGCCCCGTATACTAGATGTCCTGGATTGTTTAAATGGGAGCAAATGGTTTTCGGCATTGGATCTTCACAGCTGATATTACCAGATCCCGATAACCCTGGAGGACCATGAGAAAACAGCTTTTATCTGTCCTTTGGAGTTCTACAAATTCCTGAGAATGCCACAGGGGATTTCAGGCACCCCAGCACCTTTCAGTGACTGATGGAGAGTGTGGTGGAAGATATGAACTTGCTGGAATGTCTAGTGTACCTAGACGATGTCATTGTGTTTGTGCGCACATTAGAGGAGAATGAGACCCAACTGTTTAAAGTCCTAGACCGATTGGAAGACTTCAGCCTCAAGCTGTCCACTGACAAGAGCCAGTTTTTTCAAACCTCCGTGAAGTATGCAGGGCACATAGTTTCTGCAGAAGGGATAGAGACTGCTCCCAGTAAGGTTAAATCACTGACTACTTGGCCCCAGCCCCATAATTTGAAAGAACTATAGTGTTTCCTGGGGTTCTGTGGCTACTACCACAGGTTCATAAAAGACTATTCAAATGTGATTCGCCCGCTCTTGAATCTTACCCAGGGTTACCCTCCTACCAACCATAAATATAAAAAAGGGTCGGTCAAAGAACCAGAGAAAGTGTACTTCTGCACAGGTGAACTTTTTGGGCCCCACTGGACACCCGAATGTGAAGCAGCCTTTCACAAAGTCATATGACAGCTCACTCATGCCCCATCTTCGCCTATGCTGACCCCACCAAGCCCTATGTGCTGCATTCGGATGCCAGTCTACAGGGTCTAGGAGCTGTGCTGTATCAAGCCCATGAGGATGGTTTGAGACCAGTGGCTTTCACCAGTAGGAGCTTGACCCCGTCAGAGCGAAACTACCCTGTGCACAAACTGGAGTTCCTTGTGCTAAAATGGGCCATCGTCAACCAGTTTCAAGAATACCTTTAATGTTTTATCAGTGTTTTGTTCTCTAGTTTTCTATGTGTGGCCACCCCCCCAAAATGATGTCATGCCAGGGAGTTGCCAGTTATTTACATACAGCAACAAGGAATTCTGGGTATTGTATAATGTTGCCTTGAAGTGATTTTGTGAACTTTGCCATAGAAAATGGGATTAATAAGCTGTAGTAACCTGTAGGAGTTGTGATTCAATCTGCTACCATTCAAACTGCCAAAAAGTGCTGTTTTCCAGTAAATAAATGCTTTTATTTCTGTGCTCTGTTTCATTTGCATAACCTGACTTTTTTTTTCTCAGTACTGCAACCCCCCATGTGTGACATCATGCAAGGGAAATAAAGTTTATAAGCACTGTTCTGAAACAGAGACCTCTGTTGGTCAGTCTTGGTATTACAGACATTTACACTGCCAACATAGAAGACTACATTTCTCAGTAAAGAAATCCTGTCAGCTAGATACTATATGCACAATTCCTTGTTTGGAAAATAAACATCCATATTAGCATCTTATTATGACCCGATTTGCAAGTAGATTGCACAGCGCAATTGCAGGGTCTCACAGAGAAGCTGTAGGTCAGTCTGGAAGTACAGGGGCAGGCTGGGTTTGCTTATGGCTCCACCTATAGGTCAGTCTGAAAGAAATATCTGAAAAGTAGAAAGGTTTTAGTATCCCTTTGAAATATACTGGCAGCCTTGCTAATAAGGGTTTTCTGACGTCATCAAATGGGGACTCCATTGGACTCTTTTTTCACTAGCACTCAGTAAAATGCAAATACGGAAAAGTAAGTAAATAAACAAATTAAAGCAAACTGAATGATTGCAGAGGCATCTAAAGACCCCAAACCTTTGTTCTTTAAAGAGCAATTGATGCCAAAAATACTACATTGCAGAATCCGAATAAGCATGCCCCCGATAAATCATATGCAAAAATTGAGATGTCTATTTTACTTCATTGCAAAGTTATTAGCCATTTTGTAACCCTGATTTCACTACCTGTTCAAAAAAGTCTGTATCAGTGAAGCGCTGATGATGATGTCATCTTGGGAACTCACAGTCTTGTGTTCCTTGTCAGCAAGCTTATAGGATCTGTTTCTCCAAAGTTGTTAAGATCATGTGCAATGATTTTCACAAGTAAAACAGGCAGCACCAGACAGAAAACTATGTGGGCTCTTTTGTTTTTTTACTTGGTCTATGAAAATTATTTTTCCCAGTGACTCAATTCAGTACATTTGGAAATTGATCTAAATATGGCTGTAGCATTGTTCCACAGCCATCTGTTGGCCTGCCAAAGAAACTGCAGGAACAACTACCAGAGCTGAATACTCCTGTGCACTTTAATATATGCATTTTTGGGAGAATAAACATATAAATGCTTATATTGTTTACTCCACCAAACTATTATGGGACAACAACTCAGAGTAAGGAAATTGTAAAACAGGTCTGTATTTTACCTACGGTGCCTTACTACAATTATTTACATGTTGGAGTAAGGCAACATGATAAATTACCCAGAATTATTTGCTGTTGTGTGTAAATCATTGACAATTCCCTGGCATGACCTCATTTTGGGGGTGTGGCCACACACAGGAAACCGGAAAACAAACACTGATAAAATGTTAAAAAAAATGACTTTTTTTACAAAATCAATTTCTGCTTCAACATCTGAAGCTTATCTGCCAATGGCATACTATGTGCAAAACACATTTGAGAAATCTGGCAACTTTCTCTTAAAATGTGTTACTCAAGCATGGAGTTATATTAATGGGTACCTTCAGAGCTTGACAAGGGAAGGCCTGTAAATGTACTCTTCATGGACTTCAGCAAGTCATTTGACTCAGTCCCTCACAATGGACTACTGGAGAAGCTGAGGGGGATGGGGCAGGCCCATTGATGGTCAGATGGCTCTGTAACTGGTTAGCAGGGCACACTCAGAGAGTAGTGGTAGGAGGGGAGGTCTCGTCTCCTAGGAGGGTCATCTGGGGTACCACTGGGCTTGGTCCTGGGGCTGATCCTGTTTAATGTCTACATCTCTTGATATCAGGGAGGGTATCGGGTGTGAAATGAGTCTCTTTGTGGATGATTCCAAGCTGGGCGCAGTGGTTGAGGGAGAGGAGGGGAGGTTGGCCCTGCAAAGGGACCTGGAGACCCTGGATAGGTGGACCTGCATCTGGAAATTAAATTTTAACTCCTCCAAGTAAAAGGGGGGACTTCTTGGGCGGAAAAACCCCAAACATGTGTACACTCTGGGATGGGATAAATTGAAGGCCACGGCAGGGGAAAAAGATTTGGGGGTCATGATGGATGTCAACATGAATAATTCTGAGCAGTGCAGGGGGGTGGCAGTAAAGGCAAACAGGATGTTGAGCTGCATCACACGGGGGATTACCTCAAGGAGCAGGGAAGTGATTCTGCCATTGTACAATGGCCTGGTTAGACCACACCTTGAGCACTGTGCTCAGTACTGGAGGCTGCACTTGAGGAGGGACATCCAGCTCCTGGAGAGGGTCCAGAGGAGAGCAACCAAAATGATCTGGGGTCTGGGGCAGTTGACGTATGAGAAGAGACTAGAGGAGCTTGACCTGTTCTCGCTGGAGGAGAGGAAGGACATGACTGAGGTCTTCAAGTACTTGAAGAGAATAAATAGGATGAATCGGGAGTGGATATTTAGGCCAAAGGAGGGTGGAATCTCCAAAGGACATAATTGGAAGCTTGAAGGAGGAATGATGAAGGGGGTAAGGAGGAGGAGGAGGTTTTTCACTGAGAGGGTTGTGGAATCGTGTAATGTACTGCCTGGGGAATTGGTTCAGGCTTCTACGGTGGGGGGATTCAAGACAGGGTAGGACAGGTGCAGAAAGGGGATGAAGCAGAGGTCGGCTGGTCCAGACATCAGGATACAATAAAAGCAGATGGCTTTGGTACCCACCCAAGAATCTGAGGCTTGAGCAGTCTCAACAGACCATAAGGCTTAATCCACTGGCAACTAGTACTGTATGTTAGTATGTAAGCATTATCCAATGTTTCCAATTGTTTAACCAGGAGAGACATACTACAACTACTTTATAATAACTGGCTCCCATTTTTTCCCATAGGGAAACTGGGTTATAATTCCAGTGTTATAACCAGCCAGTTATAACTACACTCACGAGCCTGGTTTCCCTACTTCAGCGCATGCGCCTGTCACAAACTTCCTGCTCTTGGCGCTGTCTGTCCCCACTCTTCAGCACTGAAAACGTCCCCGGCAGAAGTTGGCGGTAAGTTCTCTTTTTTAGCTGAACAAAATACAACTGGGCACATAAAAACAACTAACTAATCATCTGCAAGTTAGAAAAAAATAAAGCTCCTTCCATTTACGAGCCAGCCGCTGTGGACCATGTTGAAACCCAACGGTCCACGGCTTGACTCTGTACAGAAATCTAGTTAATTTGTATAACTGCTGTGGTGAAAAAATTACCCCTAGTAATTATATTAAATAAAGGATGGGTAGGTGAACTTGATGACCTGGGTGATGCCTTAATAAGCCCCTCAAGCTTCGTTCTCGGGGTTTATGTGGCATCCCACCCCTCGGGGGGTGTAAAATCCTCATTATAACTACCTACCCATCCATTATTCTCTATGTAATTTATGGATATTTAAAATAATAGTATTGAAAAGCATATAAAAAACTTCCGGTAGTACACCAGAGCCAAAGTGATAATAGTATCGTTGGCAAGAGATAATACTATCGTTCAGAGCTCATAATACTATTGTTTGAGCTCAAAACGATAATATTATCACAAAACCTGAAAAGCGCAAACTCATGACTAGGCTTCTTCCTGACAGCCCCAAAGCTATTCGTGATGACATTACTAAAACTGCACCTCCTGATTGGATGCCGTTTCTTTATGGGTGGGCCAATTATTTAAAAAAACATGGCGGGCGTCTCTTGCTTAGTAAGAGAAAATTGTTCCTTTAGTTCACTACCCATACCTTTTTTCCACCTATCCTTCATATGCTTCAGCAAGAAAGAAAAAATTACTCACCACAGTAATCTTTCTTCCATGGGGTCCTTTAGCATTTGTAACTTTTTTGCACTTAGCTGGCTAGGTGCAATTGCCCTGGAGGTGTGCCTTTAAGAGATATTTAATGAGCGTAGGGCCAAGCCAATCAAAAGACAGGAGGGGGTGTGAACTGAGTGATAGCTGTTGACTGCTTCAGAATTTTTTCAAGGAAAAATGAGGGCAAATGCTCCGAAAAAGAATTAACAGGATTCAAAAAACATGCAAATGTCCAAAAGTGGAAATAAAAACAACAGCAACACGAGGTAAAAACTCATCAATAAGAAACGTCAAATTTGGTAAAAAGGCAATGTAAGAGCCCTTCTCAGACAGGTGTATCAGAGAGGAGGGTGAGAGCTTACTGATGCTAAAGGACCCCATGGAAGAAAGAAGATTACTGCAGTGAGTAATTTTTTCTTCTTACCCCAGGAGTCCTTTAGCATCAGTAACTTTTTTGCAGACTACCAAGCAGTACCAAGTGGGAGGCGGGCAGAGAACCTACTTAGGAAAGAGGCTCTGCAGAACTGCCCTGCCAAATTTGGCATCAGATCTGGTCTGCACATCCAAACTGTAGCTTCACAAAGGTGTGCACAGATTTCCAGGTAGCTGCTTTGCAGACATCCAGTAGGGGAATGTCCCTTGCTGCTGCAAGCGAGGCTGCAGTGCCCCTGGCGGAATGGGCCCTGAGACCCACTGGAGGTTGTTGACCAGCTTTCTCATAGCAGAATCTAATGCAAGAGACCAACCAATGAGAAATAGTTCTCTTGGTAGCTGGTCTTCCTCTGCCTACATCCCAATAGGTGAGGAACAACTGAGTGGAAGAGCCTCTGGATTGTCTAGTATGCTCTAGGTAGTGAAAGATGGCTCTTTTGACATCCAAGCTGTGAAGCTTTTGCTCACCAGGAGTGGATGGCTCAGTAAAGAAGACAGGCAGAGTAATGGACTGGTTCAAGTGAAACTCTGAAACCACCTTTGGCAGAAATTTCCTATTTGTCCTGAGCTCAGGTTTATCGTTGTGAGGGATGATGTAATTTGGCTCAGTGCACAGTGCCTGTAGCTCTGAAATCCTCCTGGCAGATGTAATGGTTACCACGAACACGGTCTTCCAAGTTACAAACTTGATGTGGGCTGTGGACATAGGCTCGAAAGGTGGATTCATGAGCCCATCTATGCAAAGGTTCAGGCTCCAAGGAGGAACAGGCTCCCTAGTTGGAGGCTGGAGGTGCAAGAGGCTTTTGAAAAACTGTTTAAAAATGTTGTGAGGAAAAACTGATTTCTTCTTTCCCACTGAAAGGTAGGCTGAAATTGCCACCAGGTGTTGCTTGAGTGAAGATGGTTTCAAGCCTGATGCCTGTAGGTGTACCAGGTAGTCTAGCAGCTGAGAGTCTGAAGCTGACAAGGGTTCGACCTTTTCGCTTCTGCACCAGAGGGAAAACCTTTTCCATTTGGCTGCATAAGTCTTCTTAGTGTTCGTTTTTTTTAGCCATCCTCAGTCTCTTAAGGACCTGTTCAGAGTACTGTGAGAATGGAAACTCTAACTCCTCAAGAACCAGGCTTTGAGGTGAAGAGAGTGTATGTCTGAGTACTGCACTCCCATCTGAGAAAGGGTCAGCAGGGAGCAAGTCAGAGGCAGGTGAATGGGCCTGTTGCAGGACATTGAGAGAAGGAGAGGGCACCAGGCTTGCCTGGGCCAGTCTGGAGCCATTAGGATCATGGGTGCAGGCTGCTGCCTGAGTTTCAGCAAAACCCTGACTATCAGGTGAAAGGGAGGAAATGAGTATAGGAACCTCCCTGACCAGTCCAGGATCAGGGCATTCAGAGGAAGTGTTCCCGGAACTGGGGGCCTGCAACAGTACTGAGGAAACTGAAAATTGAGAGGTAAGGCAAACAGATCCTTGTCTGGCATGCCCCACTGCCTGAACACTGTGTCTAGTACTTGCTTGTTCAGTGTCCATTCGCTCTGACCTTGACTGATGTAGCTTAGAGCATCCACCAGAGTATTGAGTTTGCCTGGGAGGTGAATAGCTGAGAGGCTGACTCCCAGGGAGAATGCTAGAGACCAGAGCTTCAGAGCTTCCAAACAGAGTATTCCTGATCTGGAACCACTCTGCTTGTTTATGTAGAACATTGCAGTGGTGCTGTCTGTTCGAATTTGAACCGCCTGCCCTTCTATGCTGGGAGCGAAGGCTTTGAGAGCTAGTAAGACTGCTCTGAGTTCCAAAAGATTTATGTGCAACTGTGACTCTTCGGGAGTCCAGTTGCCGCTTACTGAGGCACTGTCTAGATGAGCTCCCCAGCCCAACAGGAAGGCATCTGTGGTGATCACCATTGTGGGAAGAGGAGCTTGAAAGGGAACCCCTGCCTGCAAATTTGCAGGGTCCTTCCACCACAGCAAGTTTTGGAGGAACTGCTCCAACACCGGTATTAACTTTGAAAGTTTATTACTTCTCTGAGACCAGCGAGCTCTGAGGTAGACTTGCAGGAGTCTCATCATATACTGGACCCCTGAGACTACTGCAGTCATAAGAGGCCATATGTCCCAGAAGTTTGAGGAAATGTCTGGCTGGTCTTGGCTGTACCTGGGTGAATGAATCTGCCACTGAAAGGAAACTCTGAATTCTTTCCTGTGGGAAGAAAGCATATCCCTTCTGAGTGTCCAGCTGGGGCCCCTATGAAGGTGAGCAGCTGGGTGGGTTCCAGGTGAGATTTCTTGAGATTTACCAGGAAACACAGAGATTCCAGAGTGCGTTCTGTGAGGGATAGAGATTCCTTGACTTGGAAAGGAGACTTTGCTACTATGAGCCAGTCATCCAGATAGGGGTAGAGAGTGACATCCAGTCTCCTGAGATGTGCTGCTACCAGTGCGAGACACTTGATAAAGACTCTTGGGGCCAAGGACAGACCAAAGGGCCTTGTGGTGAACTGATAGTGACCCAAAAGAAGTTTGAACCTGAGAAACTTCCTGTGAGATCTCCTTATGGGTATGTGGAAGTAGGCATCCTTTAAGTCAAGGGAGGCTAGCCAGTCGCCCTGCTGTAAGGACTGTATGACCAGTGACAGAGTGACCATTTTGAATTTGGGGTTTTTCAGATGTTTGTTTAAATATCTGAGATCTAAGATAGGTTGCCACTCCCCAGTTTTCTTTTGTGTCAGAAAATACCTGGAGTAGAGGCCCTTGCCCTTCTCATGGGTGGGGACCCTCGCCACTGCTCGTAAACCCAGAAGGTTTTGTACCTCCATTTCCAACAGCGGCATCTGTGATGATGACAGCGGTCTTGACACCTGGGTATGCTTGCAGTCTGGTAGCTGCTTGAACTGTAATAACAGACCCTTCTCCACTACCCTCCAGCACCCACTTGTCCGATGTGATGAGGGACCAGTGCTGAAGATAGTGAGAGAGTCTGCCTCCAACCGGAAATGGGGAGGTGACCTGTACACTCACATCAGGACTTAGACTGAGAAGCAGAGGGCTGGGTAGAGGTGGCTCTTCTTTGGCCCCTTCTGCCCTGCCTCTGAAAGACCTCCTGTACTGGCAAAAGTCAGATTGGGGATAGGGACTGTAAGGCCTGGGAAAAAAAAATTCTGCCCCTACCGCCTCTGGGACGGGATCGCTGAGGGGTGGCGGGTTTAGGTTTGGATGAATGGCTCTGCCAGGAGGCCTTGTACTCAACGACCTTTTTCATGTAGTCAGTGGTTCTGTAATCAAACAACATATTTTGATCACAGGGGAAAATCCATGGCCTTGTTCTGAGTGTCAGTGGTCAGACTGGTTGTTCTAAGCCAGGCAAAGTGTCTCAGAGATATGGCATGGGCCGTCGTCCTAGAGGCTGCATCATTATTGTCATCTGCCATGTGGAATTGGTACATAGTAGCTTCCAAGGCAGTTTTTGATGTATCCACCAGCTTCTGTACCATAGAATCTGATCCATTGCGGGCGATAGCCCGGACAGATTTCCAAAGGGCTTTCTGATATTTGGCTGTGAATGTCATGTAAGAAGAGAGCATGAGAAGCAGGGAAGCTGTAGCATACATTTCTTTGCTATAAAGTCAATTTTCTTGGAATACTTGTCAGGGGAGATGACAACAAGGAGGCTCCAGCTTGCCTGCTGCACTATACTCTCATGGCTAGGGTGTGCTGACAGGAACTCGGTACCATTTTTAGACAATTTATATTTTCTCTCAAGCCGCTTATCAACTCCTAGAACTGAAGTGGGGTGTTGAAGCACCTTCATGGTAATTTTTCTAAATGCATTATAGATGGGGACAACCAGGGTCTTTGAGGATGAAAGACCCTTCATCTCCCTATAATCTTCATCTTCATCGACATCCTGGTTGGGCTCCTGCGTAGGGAGGTCCAGGGTATCCAGCATATTTTGTATAAATGTAAACATAGAGGAAAGATCCTCATGGTCACCCGGGGGATCCCCAAGGCGAGGGTCCGGGGACTCTTGGGGCTCAAGGCCCTCAAAATCCATGTCAGGGGCATCATAAAATTGATCATCATCTGCGTCACCCTTACAGTCTACAGAACAGAGAACTGTGGAAGAGTGCTTGCCAGACCCAGCAAATTGAGGACCCATCTTTTGAAGGGCCTGAAACAGTTGCCATGCTTTTTCCATATCTTGCACTGACAGAAGAACCTGTGCAGTTTGTAAGTGTTTTGTTTTTTCTGTATGCTTTAAGCTGCCTGTAGTCTCACTATTGGCTTTTCCAGGAGCAACGGGAGCATATCTGTCTTGACAGAGTTTCTTTTTAGCCACTTCATCAGAGGCTTGATCAAGCTTCCTTTTTTCATCACTCTTATTATTTTTCAGTTTGTGAGGAACTTCATGTAACCCCTCACCCCTGCCTTTTTACCAAAATGACAGGTGGCATGCTGTTGAAGCTGACAGCAGTACCTGGTGGGGGCCTGGGTTCGGGGAGGATGAGGTTACTCGGCACAGGGGAGCCTAGGTTTGCCTACTCTGGACAGGGGCACCCAAGTAAATCCGAATACAGGAAGCTATAATTGTAATGTCCAGAACCAGGAATGGGATTCTTCAGTGTGGCTTTTATTCACAAACTAGCTGAACAAAACAAAGCATAGATGGACCCACATGGGGCTAGATTTCCTGGTAATGCAGATTAGAGACTACTACGCGGTCCACTGGAAGAATGAACCAATTATACTGTTTTCAGGCTCTGGACCCAGCAGGCACACCGCCCGGACTTGCCGCGGCGCTTGGGTACACAGCCCGACTGGCCCGGCTCCCGCCGCCACTTCTGATCCACGGGGTCCATTGGAAGAATGAACCAATTATCCTGTTGAGGCTCCTCACACCACTTAGAGTCTGCGACTCCTAGAGAGATTTTCCCTTTTGCAACCCCACATCTGGGTACTTCCCCCATCACTGGCCAAGTGCATGAGGCAAAGTAGCAACCTCAGCAGAAATCCGTAGAGGTGGACCTGGTTACCAAAGATGGGGGGTTTGCCCACCTCCAGCTCCCACAGCCCATACCCGGCCATTTCCCTGGGAAAACTGAAACTTCTGAATGTAGATTAAATGGTAGATGATCTGGCGCATCTCGTCCACATATTACTTGAATCACACAGCACTCTAGCATTTGACACTACTCCACTTGTTTGGCCTAGTCCTATAGGCTTCCCAAAATGTAGCTCAATTCCTAGATTCCCATACATGTCCCAGGGTGAAGAAAACATTTTGCCCTTTTTGTCAGAGCAGACACTCACCCTTTAGTTGCAGGTGCCCCACAGATGAATCACAAATCTTCCAACTTTCCAAAACAAAGGCTGAACTGAACAGGCAGCTTTTCTTCCTCTTGGCAGAATTAAGGGGATTGCCCCAGGAATCTGCATGGGGATCTTTCATCCCGGAAGGGCACTGAGACCAGACAGCGGTCTCCGCCACTTGAACACACCTTCACATACTCAAGACAAACTGGACACTGACTCCTTCTTACTGAAGGCAAAACTGGAACTGACTCCTTCCCTTTGAAAACTCCCAACGTTCTATCTAACTCCATCTGCTGCAGACTCCAATGTGGCTTATGCAGCTGTGAAAGTTCTATTGGTGATGTCATCCCTCAGTCTCAGCTGAGACTGAGAACAGAGTGAGACAGTGTGAAACCCATTTAACTGGAGTTTCACAAGCTGCCTTCCCTGCCTACCATTAGGTCTTACTGGGATTCTAGTAACCCCGGGTAACAAGGGGTTACATTCATCTTTGGAAGCTTTATTTTTTGACTGGGATCTGGAGGGTTCCTCAGCACCTCTGCTTTTGGTATTAGTACTTTTGAATGTCCCCACGTCAGAAGCTTTTGATTTATCCTCAGCCATAATTATCAAAGGTTTGTCTGCTATGTTTGCCAATTTAAGCAAAGCAAACCAGTTCTGGACCTACAAACTGAGTGCAGGTTTCTGTGAAAATGCCACCAGCCAGTCCTGCCCCAGTTAATAAACTCTGTCTATTACCAATGCCTTTTTTTGGGGGGGGGGTTGTAAAACTGGGATCTATACCAGTGCCAATCTTAATAGAAAGCCAGTAATAGTCAACTGCGCGCAGGTGGCTGCTGGACCCTTAAGGACAGTCCTGACACAGATGATACCAAGGTCCAGTAATATAACAAAAAAGGTTTCCTCGTAATTGCCAATCTAGAGAGAAAACCCCCAGGTACTGTTTAAGTTTGAAATCCACTGCAGGCGCCTCGCGGTAAACCCTGCGAGGTCTGAGGTAAAAAACAAGGCAGCTGTCCCCAGTTCGACAGTTCCCACAAGAATTTAGCCAAAAATGAAGGAAACCGTTGAAAATAAACACCCATGATAAAATTAGGCTTTAAAGTAAATTGTCGTGGTAAAAATAAAATATTTGCGCAGCGCTAATGAAAAAGTAACATTTTTCCCTCAGCACACTAAAGGAAATAATATATGAGGAAAACTTTACCCAGAAAAGCACAAGGAGGCTGTCAACAAGGAAAGTTGTGAGACGCCTCAGAGGCAATATGCTCAGTCCAGTGGAGAAAAAATTCTGAAGCAGTCAACAGCTCTTACTCAGTTCACACACCCTCCTATGTTTTGATTGACTTGGCCCTACGCTCATTAAATATCTCTTATCTTAAAGGCACACCTCCGGAGCAATTGCACCTAGCCAGCTAAGTGCAAAAAAGTTACTGATGCTAAAGTACTCCTAGGGTAAGATACATAGATACATAGACAGTGTCAGCAGATAAGGGCCTATGGCCCACCCAGTCTGCCCATTTGAGCTTGTAAGTTCAGTTTATGTTTTCCTAGAAGTCTGTTGCCCCTTACCCCTGACCTCCAGAATTCCTTTATGTCTATCCCATGCATTCTTAAATCCTGTGATTGTTTCAGCCCCCACCACTTCCTCTGGCAGTGTGTTCCACTTGTCCACCACCCATTCTGTGAAGAAATTCTTCCTCACGCTTCCTCTGAAAGTCCTCCTCCAACTTCATCCCATGCCCTCTAGTCCTGGAACATATTTTCACTTAAAAATAGTGTATTCCTGCACCCCGTTCCTCCCTGTAAGATACTTGTATGTCTCTATCATATCCCCTCTCTCCCTCCTCTCCTCCAGGGAGTACATGTTCAGTTCCTTCAGCCTGTCCTCACAGGACTTGTGATGCAATCCATGCACCATCTTTGTTGCCCTCCTCTGAACCTTCTCTACCCTATGTCCTTACGTAGGTAAGGTCTCCAGAACTGTACACTGTACTCTAGGTGGGGCCTCACTAGTGTCTTGTATAGTGGAATTATGACCTCCCTTCTCCTGCTGGTGATGCCCTTGCCTATGCATCCCAGCATCCTATTTGCTTTACCTGCTGCCTTGTCACACTGTTTCCCTACCTTGAGGTCATCAGAGATGATAATCCCAAGATCCTTTCCTGCTTGGTGCATGCTATATCCTCACCCCCAACTGATATATTGTGCCAGGGTTGTTGCCCCATATGCATTATCTTGCACTTCTTTGCATTGAATTTCAACTGCCAAATCCCTGACCATTCTTCAAGTTTCTGCAGGTCCCTTCTCATTATGTCTACACCCTCTGGTGTGTCTACTCTGTTACAGAGCTTTGTGTCATCAGCGAACAGTGAAATTCTGCCTTCTAGATCCTGCGCAATGTCACTGATGAAAATGCTGAATAGGACCGGTCCCAGCACTGATCCCTGTGGTACCCCACTGGTCACTCTTCCTTCTGTGGAGTGACAGCCATTTACCACCACTCTCTGTGTCCTGCCGCCCAGCCAGTTACCTACCCACCACACTACTGTCCTGCCCACACCCATATTCCCCAGTTTGTGTAATAGTCTTCTATGTGGCACAGTGTCAAAGGCCTTGCTGAAGTCCAGATAGGCCATATCCACTGCCCTCCCCTGATCCACCTCCCTAGTCACCCAGTCAAAAAATTCAACGAGGTTGGTCTGACATGACCTCCCCCTGGTGAAACCATGCTGCCTTGGGTCCTGTAGTCCATTGACAACCAGATGTTCCACCAATCTCTCCTTCAGTAGTGCTTCCATGATCTTCTCCACTACTGAGGTGAAGCTGACTGGACTGTAGTTCCCTGCTTCCTCTTTGTTCCCACTTTTGTATAAGGGGACTACATCTGCTATCCTCCAGTCTTTGGGTACCTCCCCTGTTTCTAGTGATCGGCGAAACAGGATAGCCAGAGGTTCAGCCACCACCTCTCTTAGTTCTTTAAGGACCCTGGGGTGCACCATCTGGCCCCATTGCTTTATCAACTCTTATTACTTCCAGTTCCTTCAGGACCCTTTCTGCAAAGGGACTTGTGTCCATTTCTGCACCATTCTCACCCCTTGTACTCCGTTCAGACCCATTACCCTCCTCTTCCTCAGTAAAGACTGAGCAGAAATACCTGTTCAATATGTCAGCTTTACTGTTGTCATCCTCCACACGGCCCCCATCCTCCCCCTTCAGTCTCACTATCCATCCCTTTGCCTTTCTTTTTTCACTTATGTACCTGTAAAAGGTTTTGTCCCCTCTACCCACTGATTTTGCAATGTGTTCTTCTGTCTGAGCTTTGGCTTCCCTTACTGACCTCCCTGCCTCCCTTTGCTTCTCCTGGTACTTCTCCCTATCTCCTTCTGCCTGTGTCTTTTTGTATTGCCTGAATGCAATCTTTTTGGCTTTCACTTTCTTTGCTACCTCTTTGGAAAACCATAATGGTCTCCTCTTCCTTTTCCTCTTGCTAACCTGCTTAATACATAATTCTGTTGCTCTTGTAATCCCAATTTTAAATACTGCCCACTGTTCCTCAACCCCTGATTCCTGTCCCAGTCCCCTTAATGTCTCTTTCAAGTATCTCCCCATTTTCCCAGTCTGGCCCTCCTAAAATCCAGGATACGTGTTTTTGTGTGGTTTGGTTCTGCTCCTTCTGTGATTTCAAACCACAGTGATTGGTGGTCACTGTTCCCCAGGTGCTCTCCCACTGTTATCCCCATCACACTGTCTCTGTGAGCACAAGGTCCAGTATTGCCTTTTGCCGAGTTGGTTCCATGACCAGTTGCTTGAGGAAGGCACCCTGAAGGGAGTCCAGGATAAATCTGCTCCTAGTTGATGCTGCTGCAGTCCACGTCTGGAGTATTGAAAAGAAAAGAAGTAACAGTAAGAAAAGTCGCAAGACAAACCGAGCTAGCAGGCAAGTAAGGCAGACGAGCAAGTGGGATATGCATGGCAAGAATGAGCTCTCACTGTAGCAGGAACCTAGCTTCAGCACCACTTAAATAATTGAAAAAAAAAAAAAAAAACCTCACATCCATATATTAGAGAAAAAGACAATCAAGAGTTTTGGTAAGAATTCCATCTCCAGGTTTCACAGACCAATAAAACCTCCCAAGTGTCTTCTGCATAAAATACTTCCATTTAGTTTCACTTGTTAGTGCCTTGCCCATGTGCAAAGCACATTCAAAAATTCTCTTCAGTCCCGTACAGAGTGCCTGAAGAGGAGCATGAGTCGCGCCCACAAGGGACTTTGTTGTGCACTGTAATACTGATAGTATGACTGCTTATTACTAAAGCATTACTTATTTATATTGTAGTAACCTATCATATGTATTGGCATTTCACAGTATTCAAAACATAGACAAAAAGCTTGACATAGATTATTGTCAACATTTTAGAAATGAGAGTACAAAAAAGTTTCTTTTTTCTTCAATAATACTGTTAGTGAGATAAAGAAGGGCATCATGGGTATGCAAATGAGCAAACTCTTACCACAAGTTCTACTTAGCATATTTCCCATCTAATGTGTGTTCTAAACACTCCTTTGGGGTTTAAACACCTTATGCTAGGGCCTAGAGAAGTGACAATTTCTCATACAAGATATGTCTCTTGTTCATTGCAATAGCAACAGCAGTGTGCATACCATCTATATCTACAAGACTTCTATGTTTAGAAGAGTAGTCTCCTAGCAAGCACAGAAATATAATATCCTGTATACTAATTTACATTGTGAGGCATTGTGGGTACAGTACATAGCTGATTTTTCTACCGAGTGACACTGTGCCTTTAAAGGAGTAGTACACTCAGAAAGTAAAGAAACATATGTTATGTAGAGTGTTTTGATATGTATGTTAAATTCTAGTGTGTCCTTCCCCTCCCACCCCTGGAGTAGGCGAGCAGTCGTGGGACGCTCAAGCCTACTCCTCCCTGGTCGGCACTCCAGCGACCCGAGTCCGTTCGAACCCAGGCCGCGCCGCAAGCGGAAACTAACCGCCAGCGCCGACAAGTCGGTCATTTGTGTTTGGTGTTACAACACTTCTGCTAGCTAGACTTGATGCACAGAGAAAACAAAAATAGTGAATTAGAACAATTTAGTAGCTGTTGTCTTACAGAAACCCCAGTTAACTGGCTCTCAGGTATCTGCTAAACTGTTGCCATTTGTGCTCCCTGGATAAGAAGTTACAAGGCTCTGCTGTTACTAAACTAATTTTAAAGCAATACACATGCTAAATCTAAGAGCATGGCTACATCACTGTCACATGAGACGGGGGCATCCTGGGAGAAAGAAAGCCAATACAACTATTTGTTATGGAGATCCCCAGGGGTCGTAAAACTACCATACAGCTAGCAGGCAATTTAGGAAAAACTCAAATAGCAGACAGGGGAAGAACACATGGGCCAGATTTTTCAAAACTTGCTAGCCGGGCAAAAAAGCGTTAAGCACTGAGGTTTAGCGCGAAATATGCTGGTCTGCTATATTCAAAGCCAAATAAGCGCAGGCAAACTGCATTAGTGCGGACAAGATTATAATGTATGCAAGGGGCAAACTGAGATGAATACAGGCGCAATGCTATATTCAGCGATAAGCGCCCGCGCTAAGTGGTTTTAAGTGACTTATGCGACACTTAGCGGTGCAGTTACCGCCCAGGAAAAGTTTGTCTTAACCCTGGGCGTCAGCTTTGTGTGACACTTTGGCTTTAGCGGTGTTTGCGTGGGTTGCGCTGGTTTTGCGCGACCCTAACAAATAAATATGACACATAGATAAAGCTAAACATAGAGGAAGATGTCTGCTAACCCGATAGCATCACAATGATGCCATCATCTGCCACCAGTCCCAGCCATGCCAGGCAGTAAGTGGTGACCCTGCTGCCAGTGGACAGCATGGCAGTGTGGCATACAGCACACACCTGCGGACCACACATCTGTGGACATGAACAGATGCCAGCACACACATGCAGCACTGTGGGCATGGAGGATGTTGAGGGAGCATGTATGGGTGGCGAGGCTGTGCTACAGATCAGGTGTGGCCACAAGGCTGGAACACATCATGCAGTGCACATGGGCCAGTATTGGGAATATCCCAACACTAGTGTGCCTTTCGGAGAATATATGCACCCCCCCCCGGCCACATACCGCACAGCTGTACAACTGCCACAGCACACAAAGCCAGAAATGTACATGTCACTGTGAGCATCCCGTACCACAGGTACAGCATCTGTGGGTCACACAACAGTGTAACAGTAATGTCCACTGTCAGTAAACACCTGCAGGTTGGGCCTGTCATTGTGTACAGTGCAGTCATCATCACTGCCCTACACGCCATAGGCAGTGCTGTGTCCTCACACTACTGGCCCCTTGCTACTGTAGTGTCTTGCCAGCACTGTAGCATGCCCTACAGTGTGACAGTTGCATGCAGCACCACCACCACCTGTGCCTATGCTGTCTTGTCCCTGGGGTACAATATGCTATGCTATGCTGTACTGTTTACATGTAGCCTGCAGCTATCATCGTGCACTGCCAGACTGACCTACAGGTGGAGCTGCGGTTAGACCTGGTCAGCCCCTGTACTTCCAGACTGACCTACAGGTGGCTCTGTGGGACCCTGCAGTAATGCTGGGCAAACTGCATGCAAATCAGGGTATAATGAGGTACTAATCTGGTTGTTTGCCCAGAGACTACCTAAGTAGGCTCATTGCATGCACTTTGAATATGGCACATTTTAGCTCCGAGGCAGCGTGTTTGCCCCTGGTAACTGTTTAGCTCCATTTCTAGATGCGCTAATGTGTTAGCTCGGCACTAACGGTACGGGGAATAATATACAGTTTTGATCACTGTTCTTTCACATCTGCTACTTCCTGCAGCTGTACTGAGTCCATGCATTTGCTGGCACACACATTGGCCATGTAGGTCGTCTGTACCTGCTCTCAGTGAGGTGAGTTAGTTTCTCTTGGACATGGTCAGGAAAGGTTTTAATTAAGTCATGTAGTTCATCTTTATATCTTGTAGTGGGGTCACTCTCCAGTTCTCTGTAGTATGTAAGATCTGTTAGCTGTCTATTAGCTTCAGTAATATAATCCTCTCTGTTTAAAATCACCACTGCAAAGCCTTTATCAGCTTTTTTGATGACAATGTTGTGGTTTGATTTCAGTGTCCCTATAGCTCTCCGTTCCAGTGGAGAAAGGTTATAATGGGTTTGTTTTTGCCTGGTAAGGATCTGACCACTGACTTGTTGGCGAAACAATTAATGTAATTGTCTAGTTTTTATTACGCCCACTTGAGGGGTAAAATCAGATTCCTTTTTCTTATCCATTACATTATTGCTGTTTGCACTGTCTTCACTACCAGTGATTTCTTCCCTGCCATGAAAGAATTCTTTAAGTCTCAATCTCGGAAGTACTCCTCCAGTTCACCACAAACAGTATGTTATCCAGTGGTTTTGTTGGGCAGAAAGTGAGGCCCTTTGAAAGTACATTTAGTTCTCCTGTAGTCGAGTGTGGTTGGACAAATTAACAACTGAAAGGTGCCCATCAGTATTGTGTTGTTGTTCAGTGACTCCATTATGTTCTTCATGGTTGTTAGGAAGTATGGTATGTTGAAGGGCATCCAATTTCCTATTTTTCATAAGCATGGCTTTTCTTAAGGTCCTTTGGTAGTTAATGTGTATCTCTCTCAAGATGTCCTGAATAGGTTCCCCAGACACCCTTTCCAGAGTGGTAACAATTTCAGCAAACTCTTTGTTAAGAACAACTTTTTGGGCATATGACATGCGAATCCTGTGATTTCTCAGTTTCTCAGAGGTCCTATGACAAAGTTGTTCTGCATATGTAGAATTGTTTGTATTTCTTAATGGATTCCAAATAGTAAGACCTTTAGGGATAATGTTTCTCCTCTTGCACTGGGTTAGAAAATAGATGTCACTGTCTAGCTGTGCCAGTTTCTTCTTGATGTTATGTAACTGCCATATTTCTGACGAATTCGGTATCTTCCATGTTGAAATCTAGATTTAGTAGTTGCCGTATTGATCCTTGCAAGAATAGATCCAGAAGCAAATGATTTGATACCTTTTAATGGACCAACATAGATGTAACAACAAGAACAAAGTGCTCTAGCTTTTGGGCCAACCAGTCCTTCTTCAGAAGCTCATGGCAGTTGTTTAGAAAATACAATACTTATAACAGCTAGATAATGCAGAGAAAAACAGAAAAAAATCCCCATTGGTTTAAAATACTCATTTAAAAAAAAAAAAACAGAAGATAATGTCAGAGAAGTTTAACAGTACAATACTGCCTTCAGCCAGAAGCAACCTTGGGTTAAACATGCTTCGTGGAACACACACACAAAGAATCCTACTGCATATAAATTTAATTGACATAAGATAACACTGCTGAAGCAGATAACTCCTAAATCAAGCTATGAGTGTCACAGTTAGTATAAGGATGTGATTACTGAAAGGCAACCCCCACCCAGATTAAAGACAAACTAAGATTTTTATAAGGCCCAAGAAATTTCAAAAACCTCAGGACTATATAAATGATAATTTAAATATAAATTGATAATATTAGTGTCAAACAAAAAACTCTAGTCGAGGAACCTCAAGGAATTAAGACCATGTAGCCTGATATGTACTGATGTGAAAGTTAGTGGAACTCTCTCCGAAACCTGCCCTATTCGCTCTGGAGTTCCCCAGGGCTCTATTCTTGGACCCCTACTATTCTCCCTCTTCCTCAACTCCCTACCCAGCAGCTGTGCGGGTAAGGTCCTTCTCTATGCTGATGATGCTGTACTCATTGCCTCTCACAGTAACCCCTTGTTGCTTCAGAACTCTCTCCAACTAGCTTTTGACTCTGCAGCGACCTGGTTCACTGAGCACCGACTTGTTATCAATCTAAAGAAAACGAAAACAATGCTCTTCTCCCACCCCCAAAATAAGTACAGCAAATTTCCCCTCGCCATCCACTCCACCCTCAATATCCACATCGTACCTGTGCAGTCCTATAAATATCTTGGAATAACCTTTGACCCTGCACTCTCATTCAATGGACATATATCTGCCCTAAATTCTGCCGCCAACTCGCGGCTGGGCATTCTCTACCGGCACAAGAAATGCCTCCTCCAGATGCCCTCCGCCTGGCTGTCCTCCTCTGTCATATCTCTACTCGACTATGGCCTTCCAGTCAATGGTTCAGCTGATCAGACAGCCCTCAGCAAGGTTCGCCTTCGCTTAACAAGGCCTGCAGACTTATCACCAGTGCACCCAGACTCACTCACACATGTCTGCTGTACCCTGGCAACTTCTCAACCTGGATGAGCGGCTCATGTATCAGACCTGCCAGCTTACCTTTAAAGCCCTTCATGGCCTATCCCCCACGGGCCTATCCGACTCAATTCGCCGAACTACACCGACCCTGATCACTCGCAGCTCTTCAAGAACAACTTTAGTCATACCAAGAGCCAGGACTTCTCAAGGGCAGAGGGCGTTCCCCTTCCGTGCACCCTCCTGGTATAACTCCCTCCCTGCCGGTATCTCAGACTCACCAACCTTAGCAAGTTTAAGCTCAGGCTCAGAAACCACCTGCTCATCTCACATAAATGCAACTGCACAAAAAAAAAAAAAAACACCCTTGACAATGCTCACTGAAGCGGCCCCCCCCTTTTTTCCTTCTCTACTAATACTCCTCCCCTGTCCCTCTCCCCTTCTACCTCTACCCTCCCGTACCTGCACCTCCACCCCGACCCCAAGTCTTTGCACTCTCTGCCTTGTTGTTCATTGGTATTGAAACTTACTGTAACCCTGAATTGTAACTTTCTTGTTTCTGTAATTTCTGTTGTCCCTTGTACTACTGTTCTGATGTCCTCCATGTGACAAGGTACCTTTGTAAATAAGCCTCTGGCTCAAAGGTTTCTAAACTGATGTTTAACTAAATAAACTAAATAAATAAATAAATATATACTGAGAATGTAACTCACTCACTTCATCCCTGATGAACCCAGGCCAGGGACATTCTACATGCTGCCTAAAATACATAAACCTGGCAATCCAGGGAGACCCATAGTCTCTGGTAATGGTACCTTGACTGAGGGGATCTCAGGGTTTGTAGAGACCATTTTGAAACCGCTGGTTATGGAAAGAGACAGTTATATCCAGGACACCACGCACTTTTTGCGTATACTTTCTGGTTATAAGGTTTACCACCTGATACCATTTTAGTGACAATGGATGTAACATCCCTCTACACTAATATTCCACACACAGATGGCATTGCAGCATGCCTTAAATACATACATGAGAAAGGACCGGAACAAAACACCAACCCTGTAGTGGTGGGGAACTTATGAATTCATTTTGACACATAACAACTTCAACTTCAATGGTAAACATTATGTTCAAACTATGGGAACAACAATGGGCACCAAAAATGGCTCCACAGTATGCTAACCTCTTTATGGCTGACTTGGAGAGGATTTTTAGAGCAGTATCCCCAAAACCACTAGCTTATTTCCGTTACATTGATGATTTGTTTATCATCTGGATGGAAGAGCACAGATACACTCAAAGATTTTCATCACAAACTTAATAATCTCACCTACCATAAAACTTACCCTGAGTACTCTACCACCAAGGTTAACTTTCTGGCACCACAGTCACCATTAAGGATGGAACCTTACATACATGTATTTACAGGAAGCCAACAGACAGACAGAGATACCTGCACAAGAAAAGTAATCACCCAAACCATACAAAAAAATCTGTCATATACAGTCAAGCACTTCGTTGTCACTGTATTTGTTCAAATGAGGATGACAGAGATACACATTTGGCTATGTTGAAAAACACCTTTATTGAGCAGGGACACTCTTCCAGGGAAATTGACAGGATAACAGAACGGGCAACGCAAGTACCAAGACAACAACTACTTCAATATAAAGAAAAGACAACTACAGACAGAATACCCTTGGTAGTCACATATCATCCAGACCTTGAACGTCTGCGTAAGATTATTAAAGATCTCCATCCACTATTTAGTGAAGATGAAACCCTTAATTGTATTTTTAAGGAACTCCCACTACTATCTTTTAAACAACCACCAAATTTATCCAGCCTAATTATTAGGAGCAAACTTTCACCGGAACAGAATACCATGTCACACAATGGCACACGACCCTGCAATAAACGCCCCTGTAAGACCTGTGGGCTCATTTCTACCTCGGACTGTGTGGTTGCATCACAAAACAGACAAGTCCAGGTGCATGGGAGTTATACATACTAACATACTAACATACTAAAATGCCAGCAGAATAGGCCTAACGGTCTTTCGTGTCTGCTCGTTTGGTCAGCCCCCACCCTGGGTGCTGACCTTGCTGTCCCCCTCGCCTTCTCTGGCTTCTCCCTTCCCAGTTCTGGATATTCTTGCTGCATTGGATTTTGCTTCCTGAATCCTTCCCCTGTACCTGTCCCACCCCCTCTTGAACCCCTCCACTGTCTCTGCCTCCACCAGCCCCCTAGGTAGTGCATTCCATGGCTCCACCACCCTCTCAGTGAAGTAGCACCTCCTCCTTTCTCCCCTGAATCTTCCCCCCTCCAGCTTCCACCCATGCCCTCTAGTGGCCCCTTCCTCCTTCCTTCGAAGCACCCTGACTGTTCCTCCCCTATTTACCCTCTTCATGTACCTGAAGACCTCTATCATGTCCCCCGGTCCCTTCTCTCTTCCAATGTGTACATATTTAGCTCTTCGAGCCTCTCCTCATAGGTCCTGTCCCCCAAGCCCCAAATCATTTTGGTTGCCCTCCTCTGGACCCTCTCCAGGAGGTTAATGTCCCTCTTTAGTGTGGCCTCCAAAATGCACGCAGTACTCCAGGTGCGGCCTCACCAAGCAGTTATACAGAGGAGTATCACTTCCCCTTCTGGAGGTGATCCCCATGCGCATCCCAGCATCCTGTTGGCCTAGCTGCTGCCCTCCTACAAGTCTCAGAGTTGTTCATCTTGACATCCACCACCACCCCAGGTCCCTCTCAGCCATTGAGACTTGTAGTATTTCCCCCAGGGTGTACACTTGGCCTGGGTTTCTGGCCCCAGGTGGAGTACCTTGCATTTCCTGCATTGAACCTCAGCTTCCACTTTCTAGACCATCTTTCCAGAGCCTCCAGGTCCCCTGCAGAGCCACCCTCCCTCCTCCCATCCACCACCACCCCAGTTTCGAGTCATCTGCAAAGAGACTCCCTCTCACTCCTGATTCCTGTCCTTATGCCAGATCGTAGGTGTTGAACAGAAGGGGCCCAGGACTGATCCTGTGGGACCCACTAATGACCCTCCTTGAGGATGAGACTATCCCACCAACTCACGACCCTCTGGGTCCGGTCCTGGAGCCAATTGCCTATCCATCTGATCATCTGGTTTCCATCACCATTTCTCAGCTTATCCAACAGGCCCACGTGAGGAACAGAGTCAAATGCCTTGCTGAAGTCTAGAAAGAGGACATCCACTGGTCTACCCAGGTCCAAGGCACTTGTCACCCAGTCATAGAACTCCACCAGGTTTGTCTGACACGATTTCCCCGGGATGAATCCATGCTGTCTATCGTCCAGGCACCCTGACTTATCCAGGTCCCCCCCAGCCTCTCCTTGACAATGCCCTCCATCACCTTGCTGACAGGCCTGTAGTTCCCTGCCAGCTCCCTTGATCCCCCCTTGTGGATAGGCACTACATGGGCCAACTTCCAGTCTTGGGGCACCCACCCTGTCCTCAGAGAGATGGTGAAAAGCTCTGCCAGGGGTTTCGCCAGGACATCTGCAAGTTCCTTCAGCACTCTAGGATGTAATTTATCCGGCCCCGGTGCTTTCTCCGTCTTAAGGGAGCTGAGGGCTTCTCCTCTCTCTGCTGTGATTTCCACTTCTGGTACCTCTTCTCCCTGCTTAGCCACCCCCACCTGCCAGTGATGCCCCCTCTCCCCAGACCTGCCCGATCGGTGGGGTCCCCCCTCCTCATTATCTCTGTCTCCTCGCATGTATGATGCAGCATCCCCATTTTCCCTGGTGAAAACTGAGGTGAAGTACTCATTTAGTACCTCAGCCTGCTCCCCGACCTTGTGCCCATCTCTCCCCTGATTTAATCCTGCTAATCTGCCCCTTCACCCTTACGTCTTTCCCCAATGTATCTAAAGAACCCTTTTTCCCTCTCCTAATTTCCCTGGCCAGGTTCTGCTCCTTCCTTGCCTTGTACGCCCTCACCACTCTAGTGGCCCTTCTAGCCATCAGCTCATACTCCCTCGATCCCTTTCACTCCTTGAGCACTTGAATTTCTTATAGGCTGCTTTCTTTCCCGCACCACCTCCTGGACCTCCCTGGTCCACCAACAGGAGTTTTGGGCCCTACCATTTGTCTTACTCTTGCACAGGTGCTGGTAGCATCCTGCACCCCTCTCCTGATGATTTCCACCTACTATCAGCGTCCATGTCTGACCCAATCCCATCCAAATGCTCCATAAGGATCCTTCCCATTCCTTAAACTCCCCGAGTAGGTTACTTCGTCTTTGTGCAGCCTTCTACCCCTCCTAGGTCCAGGCAGAACCAGACCGTGGCATGGTCACTCCCGCCAATGGGTCCCTTACCTCCAGGCCCCAATCTGGTCACTGTCTGCCAGGACCACATCCAGTACCCGTGCCTCCTGGTCGGTTCCCTCACCTGCTGAGTTAGGGCAGCGTCTTGAAAGACATCCAACAACCTCTGTTCCCTGGTCACAGAGGATGTCATAGTCTCCCAGTCTGTTCCTGGCATGTTTAAGTCCCCTAACACCACCACCTTTCCTCTGCCCAGTCTGCAGTGTCTCCTAACATCCGCCACCAGACTGTCCTCCAGCTCCTCCGCCAGGGCAGGGGGTCTATACACCACTCCTATTTTTACTCTCTTGCCCACCCTTGTTATCAAGGTGACCCAAATCGCCTCCACGGTTCCCTCCGCCTCCTCTACTGCTCCTATGCCAATGCAGTTTTTGACTATCATTGCTACCCCTCCTCCCCTTCCCTCCCCCCTGTCCTTCCTGAACATAGTGTAACCCTCCAGGTTCAGGTCCCAGTTATGTCTTGCAGTGGCCCAAGTCTCAGTGACCGCTGCCACATCCACTGCACCCTCAGTTAACATCGCCTAGCGCTCAGGCACTTTATTGCCCAAGCTCCTGGCATTTAGCAGGGCTACCTTCCACCCTTTCCCTATAGTTCCATTTCCCCTGCTTGTGTTCCCATGGGGATTCTGTTTTCTCCTGGTCTGCACTTTGCCAGTTGGCCTTTTCCTGCAATTCTCCTGGTCCCCAGGGGGGTGGAGACAGAGTCCCTCCTTTATCAGCACCCCCTTGACAGCCTTTTCTCCCATCCCACCCCCCTTCACAAGTTTAAACCCCACTTTTCACCAATGAACCCCTCTATTTTCAACTTAAGGATTCCCCTCCCCTCCAAATTGAGATGTAGTCTATCTCTAGCATACAGCTCCTTATCCTCCCAGGTCTCCCCCCAATCCCCCATCAACCCATACCCTCTGGCCTCACACCACTCCCTGAGCCACTGGTTTATCTCCCTAATTTTCCTTTTGTGTTCCCCACTAGCCCTTGGCACTGGCAGGATTTCTGAGAAGGAAACTGTGCATCCTATGTCATGACAGACCCTGGACGAGCTCCCTGAATCTTGCTTGTATCTCTAGCTGCTATTTCCCTCAATGTCATTTGTACCCAGGTGGACCAGTATGTCTGGGGAACCCCACAGTCCTTGCCAGCTGATATACCTCATGCTTAGCCCTGTGCACCGTTAGTCCAGGGAAGCATCTTGTTCTAACTGGCCAGGCTTCTCCCTCCCTATCCCATTTGATACCCCTGATCATAGAATCCCCCAGCAGGAGCACTCTGACCACTCCTTTTCCTCCATTCCCCCCTTCCATGTCCCTCATCCTTTTTACTGGCCCCTCCACCCAGCTGGCTCCTTGTTCCTCCCCCTATCTGGGTGCCACATGCCACCCCCTCCTTATTTACCATGGCCACTCCCTCCCCTCCAATCCTATGCCTCTCCTCCTCCTGAGTATCCTTCTGTACCTTGCTAATTCCCCCCTCACTGCTCGCAACTGGTCCTTCTCCCCCATAGAAACATAGAAACATAGAATTTGACGGCAGATAAGGACCGCTTTGGCCCACCCAGTCTGCCCATTTCCCTACCTACTGGATAGCTGCAGATCCTAGTTAACCAGCAGCCTACTTCTTTCTACCCCACCCCCAGAATTGCCTTATGACTATCCATGCATGCTTGAATTTCCACCACTGATTTGACTCCACAACCTCCTCCCGAGGAGGCCATTCCATGCATCACACCCTCTCTGTGAAAAAATACTTCCTTAAATTACCTCTGAGCCGCCCCCATCTTCAAATTGTGCCCTCTTGTTCTTGCACACCTCTTTTTTTGAAAGATGCTACCCTCTTGGACTTTGTTGATTCCCTTGAGGTACTTGAAAGTTTCTATCATGTCCCCCCTCTCCTCCTTTCCTCGAGGCTATACATATTAAGCTCCTTAAGTCCCCATCTGCTAAACTAGCCTGACTCATCCTCCCTTCCTTCCTGTCTCCATTTAGTTCCTCCTTGCTCGTCGTGCTCCCCTGGCCTAAACCCTCAGCTCCCTTTACTGAATCCTCCTTGTACTTCTGGTCCTTCTCCTTTACCTTTCCTCCCAACTGGTCCTTCTCCTTGCGCTTTCCTCCCTCTTCCCCCTGTCCCTCCTGCTCTGATTCACTGCTCCCCCCATTCTCATGCATTCCAGGTCCCCCCCTGTTCTTCCTGCTATCTGGCCCCTGCCTCCTGCCTCCCACTCCCACACCCTTTCCATCTCTAACTACCTCTGTCGTGGCTACATCACCCCCCTCATCCTTGAGCAGAAGAAGAGATGAAGCGGTTACTGAGTATAAGGTCTGATCCACCTCCCCGCCTTGCTTCCTTCTGTCCAGCACTGGCCATCTGCTTACTTCTCTGAGAATGTTGTCCCTCCGTCCCCCCTTTGTGAGGGTCCCCAGTTACCTGCCTGCTTCCTTGGTAGTGTCCTTTTGGACCCCCTCTGCCAGGGTCCCTACGTGACCCCTGAGTATTCTTCTGTACTCCTTTCCCTATACCCCCACCCCCAGTGCTTGGTGCATGTCACGACATGTTGTTTATTTCATTCAGTGCAAGAGATGTCCACAAACAGGTTATGTAGGAGAGACACGCCAACAGCTCCGCACTAGGATGAACTCACACAGACATACCATTACAGCAAGGAAAACTGAAAAACCAGTGGGGCACCACTTCTCCCAGCCTGACCACTCAGTCTCAGATATGTCAGTAATGGTCTTAAAAGGAAATCTCAAAAACACACAACAGAGACGAGCTTTTGAGATTAAACTTATTTTACATCTCAATATGGTAGCAGATGGGATGAACGTTGATCTTGGCTTTATGGGACACTACAGAAACTAACATCCACAGACCTTTTCTTCTTCATACTGACATATTATAAGACTTCAGCATGCGTGGGATGTGGATGCGTGTGCGTATGTATGTGTCTGGGTATGTGTTGTGAGGTATGTGATATAACAGATGTGGGGCTTGCTGTCACATTGAGGTAAGTCTCTATTTAGATATATGGAGTTATAATGTGTTACTATTCTTATTTCACACATACAATGAATATTAATTCCTCCTTACTTTTTATCTTTGCCTGGAGGGGGATTGATTCCTTTGCACCATAGTCAGATTACCCAGCCTGCTAGTGTACATATAGGAGTGTTATCATATACTGTTATATATAATTTTTGTAACTCTGTACATATCGGGGTGTGTGATCTCATTTGCATGGCGGTCCTGCATAGATCTTTTTTCATTAGGCTAATATTGTAGTAATTTGTGGATATGTAGGTATGTTAGACCGCTGGTTTTACATATATACTTCATATTTACTTCTAGTTACCTTATCCTGGGGAGGGTGGCAGGTTTATTTCATGGTAGTTCTATCTAGTATCCTTGGAAATGTTACATTGCAGATAGTAGTACGGTTTAATAGTGTTACATTTTTACTCTGTATATATTAGCAGACATAAGCCCTTTTACTTTGGATTTCAAGACAAATTGAATTCCTTTGGGGAACAATTGCAGTGACTGAAGTTAATATAGGTTCACTAGGAGAGAATGTGTGTGTGTGTGCGTGTGTGAGAGAAAGAGAGGGGGGAAGAAAAAAAAAGGGAGAGAGAGAGACAACATCTCCTTTAAGCTATGTATCTCCCCCACCCACATTATTGTGATGTGGGATGGGTTAGGTTGTATTGTTTGTATGAAGAGGAGGAGAGAAATTACATTTTTATCTCTTTTTCAGATTCCTTAGACACTTGTGGTACATCAAGTTGCTACATTCTCAGTATATATTGACATCAGTACATATCAGGCTACATGGTCTTAATTCCTTGAGGTTCCTCGACTAGAGTTTTTGTTTGACACTAATATTATCAATTTATATTTAAATTATCATTTATATAGTCCTGAGGTTTTGAAATTTCTTGGGCCTATATAAAATCTTAGTTTGTCTTTAATCTGGTTGGGGTTGCCTTTCAGTAATCACATCCTTATACTAACTGTGACACTCATAGCTTGATTTAGGAGTTATCTGCTTCAGCAGTGTTATTTTATGTCAATTAAATTTATATGCAGTAGGATTCTTTGTATGTGTGTTCCACAAAGAATGTTTAACCCAAGGTTGCTTCTGGCTGAAGGCAGTATTGTACTGTTAAACTTCTCTGACATTATCTTCTGTTTTTTTTTTTAATGAGTATTTTAAACCAATGGGGATTTGTTTCTGTTTTTCTCTGCATTATCTAGCTGTTAAAAGTATTGTAATTTTTAAACAACTGCCATAAGCTTCTGAAGAAGAACTGATTGGTCCAAAAGCTAGAACACTTTGTTCTTGTTGTTATATCTATGTTGGTCCATTAAAAGGTATCAAATCATTTGCTTCTGGATTTATATTGTGGGGAAACACAATTGTACATTCGAATTTTCAATATTCAAAATAAAAGTAAACTGATGAAAGCAATTCTGGGCTTTAATAAGGAATGATTGTGAACTTATCTTCCTTACAAGTACAGGTAAACAGTTTATGAGTTAAATCATTGCATCATGGGTATGTAAATAACTTACTGTTGTACACCACATGACACATTTGAAAGCTGCTGTTCAGAGCAAGATGGTAGTTTGACAAGGGATAAATCCTTACTCAGTTAGTGTTTTAAAGTGATTTTGTGAACTTTGCCATAGAAAATGGAATTAATAATCTGTAGGAGTTGTGATTCAATCTGCTACCATTCAAACAGCCAAAAGTGCTGTTTTCCATGAAATAAATCTTTTTATTTCTCTGCTCTGCTTCATTTACATAACCCACCCCTTTTTTAGTACTGCAACCCCCGTGCGTGACATCATGCAAGGGAAACAAAGTTTATAAGCACTGTTTTGAAACAGAGACTTCTGTTGGTCAATCTTGGTGTTGCAGACATTTTCACTCCTGACATAGGAGTCTACGTCTCTCTGTATAGAAATCCTGTCAGCTAGATACTATATGCACAATGCCTCATTTAGAAAATATACATATGAGAGCTTTTATTGTTGAAGCCACTACAGAGATTTGAGACTGCACCTCACAGTAAGGAAATTGGAAAACATCTTATTGTACCCACAATGCCTTGCTATGGACATCTACAGCTCAGGTGCTGTCACCACCACCAAAATAAGGGACTGCACCTCTGAGTAACTGACATTTATATCAACATGATAATTTACCCAGAATTCCTTAGTGTTGTATGTAAAACATTGACAGTTCCATTGCATGACATCATTCCAGGGGGTGTGACTGCACACAGAAAACTGAGGACACAGTGCTGATAAACCATAAATAAGAAGCATTTGTCAATGCTGCTTGCTTATAAGTACTGTTTAGGTATTTGGAAGTGATGGTACCATGCCTAAGAACTTGTCATGTTCTCCCCTTCCCCGAGATATCCACTGTGTCTTTCTGTTCAGTATTCACAGAAAAGGAACGAAGGAAGAAGGGAGAGCACAGCAGTTGCCAAGGCGGTGAAAAGGGGGACAATAGTCCATTAATAGGCAAAAGAATCCTGCAGGAGCTGACTAAATTGAAGGTGGACAAAGCGATGGGATCAGATGGCATACACCCAAGGATATTAAAGAGCAGGTGCTTAGTAAAGGTGCATATTTTAAAGAACAAAGGTTTGGAGCCTTTAGATGCACTACAATCATTCAGTTTGCTGTTATTTGTTTATTTACTTACTTGTGCTTATATTTCCATCTTTTTATTTGTATTTTGCCAAGTGCTAGTGAAAACAAAAGAGTCCAATGGAGTCCCCCTGTGATGATGTCAGAAAACCCTTACTAGCAAGCTTGCCTGTGTATCTCAAAGGGAAACTACAACCTTTCTACTTTTCAGATATTGCTTTTAGACTGACCTATAGGTGGAGCTGTAAGCTTACCCAGCCTGACCCTGTACATTCAGACTGACCAACAAGTGTCGCTGTGAGACCCTGCAATTGCACTGTACAATCTACATGCAAATCAGGTCATAATAGGATGTTAATATGGATGTTTGCCCACCAGCTGCCTAAGCAGGCGCATTTGTATAATACGTTTGAATATAGCAAATGTTTGCCCTAGGAAAACGTTCTAGTGCTGAGTGAACATGTTAGCCCTGCGCAAACAATGCACAAATGTATTTGTGCAATGCAAACCTGTCTTGAATCATAACACAGTTCTGCAGTATTTGGCCTGCACTGTTGTTTGCAGCTTTAGTGCATCCACTTCTTTATTAGCACACATATTGATCATGTAGTTCACCTTTACCTTCCTGGAAAAATAACATTTCCTGCCACCAAAATATTATAATTTTAATAGACATATGTGATTTTTAATAACATGTGGGCCAGATATTCAAACATAGCCCCAGAGCGAAAATAGCACTGCACGGTGTGCTGCAGTAGCCCTGAACTATTTGCATGCTATATTCAAAGGGATAGCCCCAGGGCTAAAGCAACTGAACATAGCATGCAAATGAAGCCATGCAAACAGGGATGGGAGTGCAGTGCAATAAAAGGCCAGCAAATAAAACAGCTATGAATATAGCATCCAGGAAGTGCAAATCAAAACAGCAGCCCAGTGCACACAGGCATGGAGGAAGGTACAGGTGAACTACGTGATCAATGTATGTGCTAACAAAGAAGTGGATGCACTAAAGCTGCAAACAACAGTGCAGGCCAAATACTGCAGAACTGTGTTATGGTTCAAGACAGGTTTTCGCAGCACAAATACATTTGTACAATGTTTGCGCTGGGCTAACAAGTTCACCCGGCACTAGGACGTTTTTCCTAGGGAAAACATATGCTATATTCAAAAGTGTTATACAAATGAGCCTGCTTAGGCAGTCAGTGGGCAAACATCCATATTAGCATCTTATTATGACCTGATTTGCATGTAGATTGTACAGTGTAGTTGCAGGGTCTCACAGCGCCACCTGTAGGTCAATCTGAAAGTACAGGGGCAGGCTGGGTCAGCTCACAGCACCACCTGTAGGTCAGTGTGAAAGTACAGGGGCAGGCTAGGTCAGCTCACAGTGCCACCTGTAGGTCAGTCTGGAAGTACAGGGGCAGGCTGGGTCTGCTTACAGCTCCACCTATAGGTCAGTATGAAAGAAATATCTGAAAAGTAGAAAGGTTGCAGTTTCCCTTTGAGATACACTGTCAGGCTTGATAGTAGGGGTTTTCTGACATCATCACATGGGGACTCCATTGGACTCTTTTGTTTTCCCTAGCACTTGGCAAAATACAAATGAAAAGATGGAAATGTAAGTACAAGTAAGTAAATAAACAAATGAAAGCAAACTGAATGATTGCAGAGGCATCTAAAGGCACCAAACCTTCAAGTTTTAAGATATGCATCTTTACTAAGCACCTGCTCTTTAAGAGAACTGTGAAAGGAGATAGCAGTAACTCCGGCAGCCATGTTCACTGAGTCATTCAACACAGGGGTGGTACCAGAGAATTGGAGAAGGGTACATGTGGTCCCTCTACACAAATCCAGCAGCAGGGAGGAGGTGGGGAACTATAGGCCAGTCAGCCTCACCTCAGTAGTGGGGAAAATCATGGAGATATTGCTTAAAGAAAGGAGAGTGGGGCATCTAGAAGCCATTGGAGACCAGGACCATAGGTAACATGGATTCACAGTAGGGAGGTCATGTCAGACAAATCTGGTTGATCTCTTTCACTGGGTGACAAAGGAAATAAATCAGGATGTGGCAGTGGACAATGCTTACATTGATTTCAGCAAAGCCTTTGACACATCCCACATAGGAGTCTGATAAACTAGCTGGGTAGGCTGGGCATGGGGGAAAGGGTGGTAAACTGGGTTAGAAATTGGCTAACAGACAGGAGGTAGAGAGTGGTGGTAAATGGGGTGCAGTCTGGGAAGAGGGGGTGACCAGTGGGGTGCTGCAGGGATTGGTCCTGGGGCCAGTCCTGTTCAATGTCTTCATTAGTGACATTGCAGAAGGGCTGAAGGGAAAGGTCTGCCTATTTGCAGATGACACCAAGATCTGTAACACAGTGGATACCTCAGAGGGGGTGGAGAAAATGAGGAGGGACATGGGGAAGCTTGAAAAATGGACTAAGGACTGGCAACTGAAGTTTAATTCAAAAAAGTGCATAATTATGCACCTGGGACACAGACACTCTGGAGAAAGTTACTGGATTAGGGGGGAGTTGCTGACAGTCACAAAGAAGGAAAGGGACCTGGGGGTTCTTATTTCAGATGACCTGAACATGTCAAAGTGCTAAGGCAGCTGGGAGGGCCAGTGACATGCTGGGGTGCATAGGCAGGGGTATCACTAGCATAAGGAGGGAGGGAGGTAGTGATGCCATTATATAAAACCATGGTCAAGTCTCACATGGAGAACTTCGTGCAGTCCTGGAGGCTGCACCTTCGTAAGGATATTAACAAGCTGGAGATAGTTCAGAGAAGGGTGAATAAGACAGAACAGAGCTTGCAACACAAGACTTATGAGGAGAAATTAAGGGACCTCAATATGTACTCACTGGAAGAGAGAAGGGAAAGAGGAGATAAGATAGAAACATTCAAGTACAGCAAGGGTATAAATATAATTACTGAAAAGCAAGAGACAGCTGCTATAGGCACATGTGCCAGCTTCTGTGTGATATTCTTTTGATCTTATAAATCTGTAATCTCCAATATTTTAGTAACCACATGACCACACTGCCTTCTTTAGGCAATTTTACGCTGGTTGATGCCTGGTGTCAGATGGCAGACAGAGGGCTCACCAGGTTGTGTTGCCATTTGAAAAACTTCATAGAGTGTTCTTTAACTGGTAAGTGTTTTGGAAAGCTGGTGAAGGTCTCAATTTTTATTATGATTTTATCTCCCTATGTCTGTCCCCTTTGGTCTCCCCATCCCCACACCCCAACAGTCATCAGTGGCCACAGCTGCAGCCTTCTTCTTGCCAAGATGGTGGGTGAGCAGCTACCTTCACAGTCTGTGAAGTCTGACATCTTTCATTGCCACTTATTGATCATCTTCTAATAAAGGTGAGGCACTGCCAGCCCAAAACTAACTCAGGACAAGCAGCGTTCAAAGTGGGGAAGAAATGGAGTGAGCAAGAATCAAGTACTCATTCAGATGCGGTGTTGATTTTAAAGTTAAGGTGCAAGTTTGCCATAGCAAATGGGAGCAGTAACCTGTAGGAGTTGTGAATCAGCCTCCTACCATTCAAACTGTCAAATAATGCTGTTTTCCTTGAAAAAAGAGCCTTTTATTTCAGTACTCTGCTTCATTTGCATAATCCGCCCCTTTTTTTCTAAGTGCTGCTACCCCCAACTGTGACATCATGCCAGGGAAGCAAAGTTATTAAAGGAACAGTGCCACGTTTTAGTTTTAGATAGACAAATCAGCTATGTACTGTACCCACAATGGCACACAATCTAAATTAGTATACAGAGTATTATATTTCTACGCTCAATGCAGAAATAGGAAACTATATCTCTCAGTATAGAAATCTTGTAGTTATAGATGGTATGTAGAATGCATTGTTGTGAAAATAAACATACTAAAGCTTATATTGTTGACACCACCGCACTAATATGGGACAGCACCTCAGAGTAAGGAAATTATAAAACAGGTTTGTATTTTTCCAATACCTTGCTACAGTTATTTACATATTACTACTCACCACCAGTGACATAAGGGACTGTATGCTTGAGTAAGACACATTTAAGGTAACATTCTAAATTACCCAGAATTCCACGTTGCAGTATGTAAATCATTGATAACTTCCTGGCATTACATCATTTTGGAGGTGTGGCCACACACAGAAAACTGGAGAACAAAATGCTGATAAAACATTTAAAAAAATGACTATGACAGATTTTTTTACAAAACAAATTTCAGCTTCAATATCTGAAGCATGTCTGGCAATGGCATACTATGTGTAAAAGGCATTTAGGGAATCTTGCAACTTTCCTTTAAGCTCAGCATACCGATGCAGACACTGCAAAAAGAACCCCAGCTCTTTAAGCAGCCTTATGAAGAGTAAAGGCTTTTCGAAACACTGGGGTTCTGTTTATTGTACTGTAAGTGGGTTGCATCTAATTCAGTAATTCACTGTACCTTACATCTGGATGTATGGTAGGCCCAACTTTAAATACACACTACACCTGAATGAGCACATGATGCCATAGAAACATAGATTTTGTCAGCAGAAAAGGACTGCTCAGCCCACCCAGTCTGCCCAAGGTTTCTCTACGTACTTGTAACTCCTGCCTGTAAATGTTACTGTATGTCTTATTCTGCGTGCATCCATCAGGACCTTCTTGTGAATGAGCTTGTTCAATGGATTTTTCCTGCAATTAACTTGAACCTACTCCACCTCCATAGTCCTATTGATCTCTGTTGACCCCCTCCTTCCCCTTTTTCTAATATACCCCTATGTTTATCCCATGCATGCTTCATGCCCCTACCATTTTAGCCTCCACCACTTCTCCTGGCAGTCTGTTCAAGGCATCTACCACCCTTTCAGTAAAGAAATATTTCTTCACATCTATCCTGAACTTCCCCAGCTTCATGGTATGTCCCTTGGTTTGGGTGCTCATCCTCATTTGAAGGAAACTCCCCAACTGTACCCTGTTTACCCCTGTGAGGTACTTTTTAGGTCTTGATCATGTCACCTCTCACCCTTCTCTCTTCCAGAGTGTACATGTTAAGATTTTTCAACCTTTCCTTGTGGGGATTTCTGTGAAAATCCGGAACTGTTTTAGTTGTCCTCCTCTGGAAAATCTCTACCCTATGTCCTTTCTGAAGTGTGGATTCTAAAACTGGACACAGTACTCCAGCTGGGGGTATACCAGGGAGTGATACAATGGTAGCACAGCATCCCTCCTCCTCTTACTGGAGCTGCCACTCTTCATGCACCCCAAAATCCAATTTGCCCTGCCCATAGCCTTGTCACACTGTACTGCCACCTTGAGGTCCTCTGATATAATAACCTCAAGGACCCTTTAATGTCTAGTGAGTATCAGTACTTCCCCCATCCTACACTCAGCATCGGGGTTCCTATGCCCTAGGTACATGATTTTACACTTGTGGGCATTGAACCCCAACTAAATAAGAAAATGGAATTGATTTCAATGAATTGCAGACTTTTAAGCACATTTCAGGGAGTGTGTATATGTGTGTGGGGGGGGAGGGCTCTGCTACTATAACTATTAGCTTTTAATTTTGGCCTCAAATCAGGTGCACCCCTGCAAACAGATAAAACATGTTTAAGAAAGACTCATAAGAAACGTGATAAAGTCTTTGTACATCAGCCAGGGCTGAGCTTGTTGAACCCTTAACACTGCATTACAGACAGGAGAGATGCAGCCTATTCCTAATCAATGAGCTCCCACTGATCATTTGTGAGCCTCTTATGGGCCAGAGCTCATTGCACGAACATTTGTCAATGCTGAATGGTTTCATGCTGGCATTAGCAGTGGAAGTGCAGGAGTTAGACAGATGGAGCCCAATTCTCAAAGCCCTGCGTTGGATGCAAGGTGCCTGTGCCAAGCAGATATGGTGCAAGGTGTACCTTGCATCCATGACCGCCCTACGTGCAATTCACAAAGGTGACCTGAGTTGACCACAGGTCACCTGCCCCAAACAGGACCTGCACCTGCCCTGTGCCCTGCAATGCACTGCAGCACGGTGGTAGGGGGGCTGCGACTGAGACAAGCTGCATCCTGTGATTCACAGACATCACCCAACTGGAGAAATTCCAAGTGCCCTTAGATCAGCCAGGGCAGGTGTAAGGGGACTTAGACATTCTCCCCTGGGTGACATGCCTGTGTGCAGCAAACCATGGGTGACAGTCCACCCACCATACACCTCCAAGTGTGGCCCCTTATGTGTGGACCCATTCTAGTGGTCCAACGGCACCCCTCACAGCTCCCTGATGCCACCTATGTACCATGTCGGTACCCCTGTCATGAAGCTGCCCGTACTGGCAGCGGTTCCCCCGATCCCCAATGCCTGCCCCATCAGTGCTACTGCAGCACCAGCTTATGGTGGTACAGTGCCCACCCATGCCCCGGCAGGTGGTGCTCCCCTCCCCATACACCAGTTCTGACTGCTCCCTGGTGCCCGGTACATCCCACCCCTCAACTCATGGCCAGGCACCAATTGCACTGAACATGGTGGGGGGACACCTTCCCACCAGGTTGGGTCCACATGCCCATTACCTGGTGGGACATGGGTCCTGTGTCAGTTTCTGGTGGCCTGTGGATGACCAATGCAGTGTGCCAGGGGTTTGCCGCAGGGTTCCAGGCAGCTCAAATGTGGGGACTTAGCTGCTGGGACCCCTCTTGCACCTGAATCACATGCAGGGTCACTGGCACAGCAGGCATTAGTGCAAGCTGCTGTTTGTCTCAGCTTGCACCAGACACAAGCCCCTATGAGAATCTGTCCCATGCAGTATAGGAATGGCAATGAAGTAATGAACTGATGCCAACTCCACCCCCACCTTGCAGAGATGGACAGACATTGGGGTGTGCCTTTGGGTCATCACCCATAACGGTCATGAAATTTCACCTCACCCTACCCTGCAGACACTTACAAGTGTCAAGGTGTGCCTTGGAGTATTCAGGCTTTACATTCACCTCATTCCATAAGGAAATATGCTGAAATGGGTACAGTATAGGAGAATGCAGTGAACTCTGAGGCCAAAGAGTCCAGGGTGCACCTTGATACCTGTCACTGGCTGCAGGGTGGGGGTGGAATGGCATGAGCATTACTGTCAACAGTCCCAAGTCACACCCCTGATGCCTGTCAATCCTTACAGGATAGGGCATTATAGTCAGAAACCCTAATGCAATGGGAGTTTCTTGGTATTTTTACTCCATGTTTTCAACTTGGGCTTTTTGTGACCCAACCGCATGAACAGTGACACTATCAGTTTGTTAACGGAAAGGTGATTTTGCACAACGACTGCACCATTTGGCACCACAGGTGCGAAAACACATTTCCAACCAGATGTGAAAAATGACTGCTGTACTGTTCATGAGGAGGTCTAAAAAAATGGTAATGTTGAAAATCTGGAGTAAAAATATATATAAAAAAAACTGGTAAAGCCACAAAAGTGCATAGAAACTGCACAATGCTCACCTGTAATTATTTTGGGGATTTTTTACACCAGATTTTCAACATAGGCATTTTGGGATCGCCACTCATGAACAGTGTCACTGTGATTTTCTTAAAGTGCTTTTGTGATCTTTGCCATAGAAAATTGAATTAGTAATCTGTAGGAGTTGTGATTCAGTCTTCCACCATCCAAACCACCAAAAAGTGCTGTTTTCCATGAAATAAGTGCTTTTATTTCTGTGCTCTGCTTCATTTGCATAACCCACCCCTTTTTTTCCTCAGTCTTGCAGCCCCCAAGCGTGACATCATATAGGGAAACAATGTTTATAAGCACTGTTTTGAAACAGAGACCTCTGTTGGTCAGTCTTGGTATTGCAGACATCTACACTACCGACATAGGAGACTACATCTCTCAATAAATAAATCTTGTTAGTTAGATACTATAAGCACAATGCCTTGTTTTGAAAATAAACATATGAGAGCTTTTATTGTTGAAGCCACTGCAGAGATTTGAGACTGCACCTCACAATAAGGACATTGTAAAACAACTTCTTATTGTACCCACAATGCCTTGCTACTGCATCTACATATTAGGTGCAGTCACTACCACCAAAATAAGGGACTGTACCTCTGATCAACTAACATTTACAGCAACATGATGATTTATCCAGAGTTTTTTGGTCCTGTATGTAAACTAGTGACAGTTTTCTTGCATGATCTTATTCTGGGGGGGTGATCACGCACAGAAAACTAGAAAACACAGTGCTGATAAAACATAAATGAAAATGACTATAATGGATTTTTTTTACAAAACAATCTGTAGCTTCAGCTTCTGAAGCATAGGTCTCAATGGCATACTATGTGAAAAAGGCATCTGCAAAAGCTCCCAAAATTACTTTAATCTGTCCTGAATATTGATTTCCCAGAGCGACTGCGCTATTCTGCTCCGGAAGTGCAAAAACACATTTAGGCCAGGATGTGAAAAATGACAGCTATACTGTTCATAAGGAGGTGTGAAAAAATGCTAATGTTGAAAATCTGGAGTGAAAATATTACAGATTCGTGAAGTTATGTGGGTGCATGGAAACTGCGCAATGCACGCTCATAACACAGTCATTTTATGGACTTTTGTCACCAAATTTTCAACATACGCATTTTAAGATCTCTGCTCAAAAACAGTGTCACTGTGATTTTTTTAATCTGTCCTGAACATTGATTTCGCACACCAACCACGTATTGTGTGCCACATATGCGAAAACACATTTTGGGTGAGATGTGAAAAATGACAGCTGTACTGTTCATAAGGAGGTGTGGTAAAATGGCAATGTTGAAAATCTGGAGTGAAAATATTACAAATTCTCAAAGTTACTAGCATGCGTAGAAACTGTGCAACGCACACTCATAAAAGTCATTTTGGGGAATTTTTTCACCAAATTTTCAACATGGGTTTTGGGGGCCTACCACATGAGCTATGACACTGTCATTTCATTAGTCAGTCCCAAAAGGTGGCTCTGCACAGTGACCATGAAATCACCTTTCAGGACCGAATAACAAAATGACAGTGACTGAGTTTATGAGATGAGGTCCCAAGGACCCCATGTTGAATATTTGATGAACAAATTCCCCAAAATGGCTGAGATATGCACCAAAGTTGAAAAAAACCTATTTATGGCATTAAACAGCTTACCAGCATTTCTCAAGTTCACGGTCAGCTTTGAAGCATGCAGACATGTTCCTGGTCCACCGAAGATAGTTGTGCTGGGCTCCAGAGGTAAGTATATGGGGTGAGGGGGTATGGGAGGTGGGTGCACAGGTTGAGAGGGTCTCTGGACTGAACGAGGGACTGTTTTCTAGTTTTCAGGTTTAAAGAAATTAAAATGTCACGGAAGGTTTTCTTTTTACAGGACATTTTTTTAACTGGGCTGGGCTCCCAGCGTGCCCCCTGAGTGTTTGCTGGGGAAGTGGGAGTGAAGCCGATGGGGATTGGGCACCTGGTTGGTCTTGCTGGGTGCTGGAGGGAACACATGAGCTGAGGGGGGTTATGCACCCCCTCGGCACACCGCAAATGGGGGGGCGCATCCTGCTGATGGTGATTGGGCTGCCCCCATCAGCAAATGAACTGGAAAGAGGACATGCCGACAGGGAGATTGGGCACCCCCATTGGCTTTTATTTTATTTATTGAAATGTTTCACCAGGAAGGCACACTGAAGGGCTGGCAGTGGCTTTCCATCGGCTTCATTGGGACTGTGAGAGGGTGACACCACACAATGCAGCGGTGTAACTGGCTGCTGCAATCAGGGATGCCCCACAGCAAAAACAGCTGATTGCGTAGTGACAGGGTGCTCCCTGATTGCAGCGGCCAGAATTTCTTTGATCATTGTGGCCTGCTCATTAATGACTTTCATCAACAGCATGCTCATCTATTCACCGAGGCAGAGACCAGTCCCTGAACGGGCTGCTGCCATTCGGCACAACACTGCCACACTTTCACAACCCACTTGAGAAGGAAGGTGACGCAATGTGTTTCTTGCATGTGTGCAAACAACACAAAAATGACTATACCAGATTTATTTTTTATAAAACAAATTGCAGCTTCAGCATCTAGGGCATGGGGGGCAATGGCATACTATGTGAAAAAGGCATCTGCGAAAGCTCACATAATCACTTTAAGGAAAGCTGATTTGACTGGAACCAGTGCTGGATATTGATGAAAGCCAGCTGGAGTCTGCTTGTCAGGTCTGGTGTGGAGTAGCCTGAGGCAAATATGACAGTGTCATCAGCTTACATGTGTATGGATGCAGATGTACATGCAGAGGAGAGGGGATTTTGAAAGATGGAGAAGAGGATGGGTCCGAGCACTGAGTCTTGGGGGATGCCAGTGTGAATGGGGGGCAGGGAGTTACCAGTTTTGACAGCTTGAGTTCTGCCCATGAGGTAGTAACAGAACCAATCTGTGGCTTGAGTAGAAAGCCCAGCAGCAGAGAGCTGGGCTAAGAAGATGAAGGGGTGGGCTACAGTGTCGAAGGCTTTGGCCAGATCGACAAAGTTAGCAGAGGTAACCAGGCCCTGGTCCATACCTGTCAAGATGGCATCAGTGAGCCTAAAGAGGAAGGTAGATGTGGAGTGAGATTTTCGGAAATCAAACTGGAAAGGGGTGGGAAAAGAAATGTGGAGAATTGAGAGTACCACATGCTCTTAGAGTTTAGCAAGGGTAGGGAGAAGAGAAATAAGGCAGTAGTTGCCCAGAGCTGAGGGGTCACCACCCTTAGGGAATGACAGTGGCTGATTTCCAAGAAGAGGGAACTGAAACCAGAGAGAAAGAGAGCTTGAGGAGTAGACTAATAGGGTGGCAAATAGCAGTGGTAGAGTGGTGCAAGAGCTTTGGGTCCAGACCATCTGGACTAGTGCCGTTTGTAGGGTTTAGAGCAATCATATGTGATGAAATTTACAGAAATTAAACTGTCAGCATCATTCATTAAATATTGTTAGACCAATAGTGTCTGTCTCGTGTTTTATGTGAAAATCTATCATGTCATACAATTTATAGCTATCTATTGTGTGGTGTGTTTCAACAACACTGCTAGATGCTGAGACTTTCTGTTCCCTGTGGCAGTCAGCATGTCTCCGCCCTGGTGATGTCATTTGGGGTGCTATTCTCTTTCTTCAACACATAAGCTATGGAGGCAGTCACATTGCTGAGGTCTGTAAACACTTCTCATTCCTTGCACTGTGCCTGTTGCAAGAACATGAAAGTTGTTTGATTGTGGTTGTGTCATGCTCAATGCTAATAATGCACAATAACAGTTTAAGTTTAATTTCAGAAGTCAGGGAGAGTAGCACACTGATGTTAAAGAAGAGTTGCAAGATTTCCTAAATGCATTTTACACATAGTATGCCATTGCCAGACATGCTTCAGATGTTGAAGCTGAAATTTGTTTTGTAAAAAAACCTGTCATAGTCATTTTTTAAATGTTTTATCAGCGTTTTGTCCTCCAGTTTTCTGAGTGTGGCCACACCCCCAAAAGGATGTTATGCCAGAGTTGTCAGTGATTTACATACAGCAACAAGGAATTCTGGGTAATTTATAATGTTGCCTTAAATATGCCTTACTCAAACGTACAGTTCTAATATGTAAATAACTGTAGCAAGGCATTGTGGGTAAACTACCAACATGTTTTATAATTTCCTTACTCTGAGGTGCTGTCCCATATTAGTGTGGTGGCGTCAACACTAGGTGATACCGGATGATTAAGGATTCCTCATGTGTGAAATCAAAAACTCACATCATTACAGTACTGACGGCATTTTCAACATCATGCACATGCCCCCTCATAGAAAACTAGTCTATAATGACACGCCTATCCATGATATGAATATTGTGCCTAACCTTCAGTTATATTGACTAACACATTGTGCATGTATTTAAAATACAACAACTTGCATTACTGTGACCTTTTCAACTATTACCTAACTAAGATGTGCAGTGTATCTTAATAGCAATCATTTCTAAATCATTATATCTTCTTTCTTTTGTGGGGACGCTCTGCCCCCCACACACCCCGGGTCCTCGATGGTTATTTAAAAATGGTTGTGTGCATAGTAACATTTTTTTGGCAATAGTAACCACTGAAGAACCGGGTTGAAATAGCATTTCAGTTTCAGCATTGTAACATTTTTTTATAATTCTGTATTTGGGGCCCCACCCCCACCCCCATTCATTGTCAGTATAAGTATATCAGTCACAGTATCATGATTTGTTTTATACGCCTTTAATCTACCTTTTGTCAAAATGTGTATGTTGGCATTAGTTTTACTATCTGCTGGTTTTTTTTTTGGTGATGTCATGGCAGTAGGCAGTGCAACAGCGGTATCTGTGCGTGGTGATACAGCGAGGTGAGCAAGCTACTGCTGTAATTATGTGTGTGCACAGGAGGGATCCTTAATCATCCGGTATCTCCTCAACAATATAAGTTTTTGTATGTTTATTTTCACAACAATGCATTCTACATACCATATATAACTACAAAACTTCTATACTGAGAGATGTAGTCTTCTATATTTGCAGTGAGCACAGAAATGTAATACCCTGTATACTAATTTACACTGTAAGGCATTGTGGGTACAGTACATAGCTGATTTGTCTATCTAAAACTAAAAAGTGATACTATTTCTTTAATAACTTTGTTTCCCTGGAGTGATGTCACAGTTGGGGGTAACATCATTTAGAAAAAAAAGGGGCGGATTATGCAAATGAAATGGAGCACTGAAATAAAAGGCTTTTTTTTTTCAAGAAAAACAGCATTATTTGGCAGTTTGAATGGTGGGAGGCTGATTTACAACTCCTACAGGTTACTACTGCCATTTCCTATGGCAAACTTGTACCTAAGGTTTGCCATAACAAATGGGAGTAGTAACCTGTAGGAACTGTAAATCAATCTCCTACTATTCAAACTGCCAATAAGTGCTGCTTTCCATGAAAATTTTTTTAATTTCTGTACTCTACTTCATTTGCATAACCCTGCCCTTTTTTCCCCTCAGTACTGCATCCCCCAACCATAACATCATGCTAGGGAACTAAAAATTTGAAATGGAGACCTCTATTGGTCAGTGTTGGTACTGCAGGCATCCTTTTTCTTTCACAATTTTGGACTCTTAGCATAAACTTGACACCAAAGAAAAAGATAAGCATTCTGACCGATAATTAAACTCCTGAAATACTGACAGTCATTCAGGCCCTATAACATAAACATAGAAACATATCACCATGTTCCCACATTCTGACAGGAGCTGTCACTTCACCAGCAGTTAGTAAGAGTCAAACATCTACACAGACTTGTAAATTATATTTTTGGCCTACCTGTATCACAAAAACATTTTCCAGAAACTTTTCTACAGACTGTAATGCTGTAAACACTATCAAAATAGACTGCACTTTGATTAGGTAAACGTATAAATCAGCTATTTCTGTGGTCACTACAGAAATAGGAGACTACATCTCTCAGTAAAGAAATGTTCTCAGCTAGATCATATATGCACACTGCTTTGTTTTCAAAATAAACATATGAGAGCTTTTATTGTTGAAGCCACTACAGAAATATGAGTCTGCATCTCACAGTAAGGAAATTGGAAAACAACTTATCGTACCCACAATGCCCTGCCACATATGTGCTTACTGTGTACCCTCTACCCCAGGGCGCATCTGGAAATAAGCGTATTTGCCTGGAATACAAATAGATTTTACAGTAGTGTTTATTGAATGGTGCTGTTTCCTTTAGTTTTAAAAACCTTTGCATATGACCTTTAATGGCCTCAGCAGGTGAAACAGTGGAGAAGGAGGAGAGTAGTGGGTCATGAGAAGGGAAGAGAGTGAGAAATGGAGAGGAACAAGTAGTAATGAAATTTTTAAATTCAGCAGTAACAGCAGAGGATTCAGAGATGGTCCCAAAGGTGCAAGTTTGCCATAGCAAATGGGAGTTATAACCTGTAGGTGTTGAGAATTAGACTGTTATACAAAGGTTTATGGGAACTAAGGAGGCCAGATGGTAAAGAATAGCCCATAGCTGCTCCCTTCCAACATCCCCCATTTGGTCATGTTACTCTCTTTCATAATATACAGTATCTAGCCAGTTGAGTTTTAAAATGTTTCTTTGATTTGGAATAAATGAACGCTAAGGGGAGCTCATTCCAAGGGGCCACTACTCTCTGCATAAAGAAGGCCCCTCCTTCTATTAGTATTATACTTTATGTGCCTAAGCTGGAAAGGGTGACCTCTTGTACCCTTAGCGTCATTTTGGAATTGAAGTTTTTAATTCATTTAATAAATATTCATCCCCCATTATATCATAACAAAGTAGTAAATCTCCTCTAACCCTTCTTGTTTGAAAGGGCATAAGCTTTAAATACTCCAAACGCCCTTCATAGAGCTTGTTTTTAATATTATGTATCAATTTAGTGGCCTGCCTTTGAACCCTTTCAATATCATTCACTGCTCCCTTGCTTATGGGTCCCCACACAGTGGCCCCATAGTCCAGGAGTAGTCTGACATATGCTCTATACAAGGGCATAATCACTTCCTTGTTACGACTCCTAAAATTTATTTTAATGTTATGTAACACCTGTTTAGCTTTTACAATCTGTTTATTTGCATGCGAGCAGAAAGTCAGTTTGTGGTCTATAAAAATTCCCAGATCTTTCTCTTCCACTGAGTTTTGTAGCACCTTACCATTCATATAATAATTCTGCATACTATTATGATTCCCCAAATGTATTACACAACACTTGTCCACATTAAACGTCATACCCCTAGATATTGCCCAGTCATATATACTATTGAGATCAGCCTGTGGATCTCTAGCTCCTTCTGGGTCTGTTACTATTGTAGCAATTTTAGTGTCATCTGCATACTTACTAATCCAGCCAGAGTTATCCCTCCCCATAGAGGACATAAACATTTTTAACAGCACCGGGCCCAGGACCGACCCCTGCGAGACCCCACTGGTGACCCCCACCCTGTCTGAATAATATCCATGTAAACACACCCTCTCCCCCAGCCAGGCCGTGATCCAGCGCACCACTCTGTTGGTCTACATCTATATTAGTGAGACAGTGAAGGACCTGGTGGTGGGGAGCCTTATCAAAGGCCTTTGCCAGATCCAAATAAATACAATCCACATCCTGCCTCCTATCCAGTGCCTCTGAAATCTTTTCATAAAAACAAAGCAGATTTGTTACGCATGACCTCCACCCAACAAATCCATGCTGCTCTCTATCCTCCTGACCAGTTCTTCTTAGATGAGTATCAATGATGTCCTTTAGAATGGATTCCATAAGTTTACCAGGGACTGAAGTAAGATTAATGGGTCTATAATTTGCACAGTCCACACTATTGCCCTTCTTATGTATGGGCACCACATTCATCTCCAACCAATCCCTTGGCACAGTCCTGCTTACAAGGGGTTCATTAAATAGTATAGCCAGAGGTATTGCCACACTGTGGGACAATAGTTTAAGCATCTTATTTGAAATATTATCAGGACCAGCAGAGTAAGTACTTTTTAGGATCTGGATCTTTTCAAAAATTATGTTTGCAGTAATACTTATAGGTCTCGCGTCGTTTTTTTTTTTTACTTTCTTTGTATCCCCGCCTTACTGTCCTCTCACTCTACTCCTTCAGACTTGATCATCCCCCAGTGGATCCCACCTATGGAATCCGCCCCTAGAGTGCCCAGCTGACTCCCATATCCCTCCTACCTCCTTCCTTTGGAGCGTCTGCACATTAGGGTCTTGCCCATGGGTAGCCGGTCCTGGGGTCGGATCAGTCGTCATCCAGGGTTGAGAGGGTATTTTTCCGTTTTTCTCTCCTGTTTTCCCCTTTCCCCCTGAGGACATTGGCACATAGGACTGACGTCCAGACAGATGGCATGCTGACACATGCCATTGTCAAGTGCTCTCAACGTCCTCCCCCCGACTCCATAGAGTCGCTTGCCCCAGTGCGTCTGCGGCTTCCACAGGCACTGGAACGTCGGGTGCATGAAGCACCCCAGGATCCCACCCCTGAAGGAGGAGGACGGCATCTGATGGAATGCTTGAGCCTCCTCCTCCTCCTCCTCCCCTCTGACCCCTGGCAACTCGAGTCCATTCCCGAACCCAGGACGCCAGCGTGGTGTGAGGTGTGGCACCCGGCGCCTCAACCCTCAGCACCACTGGGCTGGTGTTGTTTGGTTTAACATCAAGTTTACTTTGCTGCTTACCATAAAACACTGTACCAAAGTAATCATTAAATCTATTTGCTACTTTAAGTGGGTCTGAGATGATTTCATTTCCCTTTTTTAAAGAGCACACATTATGATTAGATTTTCTCAGGGAGTTTACATAACTATAGAATTGTTGCATGTTATCTCTGTTGGCCGAGGATGCTAGACTCTCACCATTCAAACTGCCAGTTAGTGCTGTTTTCCATGAGAAAAATCATTCTATTTCAGTTCTCTACTTCATTTGCATAACCTGCCCCTTTTTGTCAGTGCTGCAACAGCAAACTGTGACATCATACCAGGGAAACAAAGTTACTAAGGACAGTGTCAGGTGTTAGTTTTAGAGACACAAATTAGCTATGTACTGTATCCACAATACCTCAATATGTAAATAAGTACAGGCTATTATATTTCTGTTCTCACTAAAGAAATAGGCGACATCTCTCAGTATAGATGTCTTGTAGCTAGCTAGGGTATGCACAATGCATTATTGTGAACATAAACATACAAAAGTTTATATTGTTGACATCACCACAGAAATATGGGACATCACTTCACAGTAAAGAAATTGGAAAACAGGTTTTAATTTTACTCACAGTTCCTTGCTTTGTACATTTACATATCCGTGCTTTACAGAAACATAGAATTTGATGGCAGATAAAAACTGCTTGGCCCACCTAGTCTGCCCATTTCCCTACCTAATGCATAGGCTGCAGATCTAGTTAACCAACAATCTACTTTTTTCTACCCCCGCTAGAATTGCCTTATGTCTGTCCCATGCATTCTTGAATTCCCCCACTGTTTTTGACTCCACTACCTCCTCAGGAGGACTTTGGGATACACTGTGTATGAAAAATGCTATATAAATATTGATTCTTTTTCAAGTGAAGGTGCAAGTTTGTCATAGCAAGTGGAAGTAGTAACCTGTAGGAGTTGTAAATCAGTCTCCTACCATTCAAACTGCCCAATAAGACTGTTTTCCTTGGGGGAAAAAAGCCTTTTATTTTGGTGCTCTGCATCATTTGCATAACCCACCCATTTTTATTTCTCAGTCCTGTCACTCCCAACTGTGACATCATGCCAGGGAAACAAAGGTATTAAAGAATAACTGATGCTACAAGTGCTACGTTGCAGAATCCAAATAAGCATACTGCCAATAAATCTCATACCAAAAACTAGATTACTACATTACTTCTTGTTAAAGTTATTGGCCATTTTGTAATGCTGATTTCACTACCTGTACAAAAAAGCCTGTATCAATGAAAAGCTGATGATGATGTCACCTTGGGAACTCACAGTTTAATATTTCCTGCCAGCAAGCTTATAGGACCCGTGTCTCCAGCATTGTAAAGATCATGTGCAATGGGTTTCACATATAAAACAGGCAGCATCATTCAAAAAAACATTGCTTTAAAAGCTATACAAGTTTCAGGGTTTGTAACAAAGTTAATTCCACAGTAGAACCATGTTCTGAAGTGGTTTAATGCACTTTCAACCTGGCAAGTGCAGAAACAGAGAGTTATGCTTTATACGACATTGTAACATGACATCCTCTATTAACAAGTACAATAAAACACAGATACAGACACAGATAGACTGGAATCATCTCTGTTTTTCTGTTGTGTTTGCTGTTTGGGATTTGGCTGCTGTGCATTATGGGAAATTCATATATTTAACTGCAGTTTGTATATTGTGGGTGCAATGGTAAACAGTCATTCTATTACTGATTACTTCAAGTACCTCAAGGGAATCAACAAAGTCCAAAAGGGTAGCATCTTTCAAAAAAAGAGGTGTGCAAGAACAAGGGTGCACAATTTGAAGATGGGGGGGTGGCTCAGAAGTACTTTAAGGAAGCATTTTTTCACAGAGAGGGTTGTGGATTCATGGAATAGTCTTCCGAGGAAGGTTGTGGAGTCAAAAACAGTGGTGAAATTCAAGCATGCATGGGACAGTCATAAGGCAATTCTAGGGGGTGGGGGTAGGAAGAAGTAGGCTGCTGGTTAACTAGGATCTGCAGCTTATCCATTAGGTAGGGAAATGGGAAGACTAGGTGGGCCAAGCGGTCCTTATCTGCCATCAAATTCTATGTTTCTATGTTTCTACATGCAGATGTGATCAACATTTTATATGTGTCCATTTTGTGAACTGTGGAATCATCTCTGTTTTTCTGCTGTGTTTGCTGTTTGGGATTTGGCTCCTGTGCATTATGGGAAATGCATATATTAAAGAGAGGCAGTATAGTGCAGTGGTTTAAGGCTCTGAGCTGCAAATCTGGTGACATCCAGCAGACCAGACCTGGGTTTGAATCCCACAGCTTCCACTTGCATACTGTGTGGCCCTGAGCAAGTCACTTAATCTCCCTGTGCTCCTGTAAAAAGCTTAGTGTGCTACTTTTGGTTAAACAACTAAAATAAACTAAAATAAAAATAAAGTGCACAGGAGTATTCAGCTCTGGTAGTTGTTCCTGCATTTCCCTTGGCAGGCCAACAGATGGCTGTGGAACAATGCTACAGCCATATTTAGATCAATTTCCAAATGCACTGAACTGAATCACTCAGAAAAAAAAAACTTTCATAGACCAAGTAAAAAACAAAAGAGCCCATGTACTGTAGTTTGCTGACTGCTGCTGCCTGTTTTACTTGTGAAAACCAATGCACATGGTCTTTACAACTTTGGAGAAACAGATCCTGTAAGCTTGCTAACTGGGAAAACTAGACTATGAGCTCTCAAGATAAAATCATCAGCTCTTCACTGATACAGGCTTTTTTTGAACAGGCAGTGAAATCAGTGTTACAAAAGGGCTAATAACTTTACAATGAACTAAAACAGACATCTAATTTTTGGTATGGGATTTACTGGACACATGCTTATTCTAATTCTGCAATGTAGCATGTTTGGTAGTCAGGTGGCGTGAGTTGCTCTTTAAGTCAATGCTATAAATTACCCAGAATGCCTTGTTGCTGTATCAGTCAATCAATTCAGTTTTATTGTATAGCTAAAAAAGCTTTCACAATGTCTTATACATACAAAGGTACAATACACACTATAAAGCATAGTTACAAATACTGCACATAATCACATTTTTTTGCCATCGTAAGTAAAGTGCATATAAAAATTTATAACACAGGTAAACAACATACATTATTTCAAAGAAAAATACAGTTATCAATTCATGCTAGGTGAAACAGTTTACATAATTCTTATTTTAGTTTTTATATTTTCAATGGCAAAAAAATATTTTGTTGCTCTATCAATTGCCCATGGATCTTCTGTATGTAACAAAATTCCAGATAATTCCACCTTATTAATCTGATAGATATTATTTATAAAAGGGCTCAACAATTGTTCCCATTGCTTATCATACCACCTACAGTCCCACATCACATGTAACAGGTCCTCTCTTTCTCTAATCCCATAATCACATTCTTCCGAAGTTACCCAAGATTTTTTAATCTAAGCTCCAACACCTTATTAGGAAACTGTTCGAATTTGTACTTTATAAAATTAGCCCTTAATTTAGGATTACTCAGGATATCCAGATATTTTTTTATATCCATGTTTATAATTATTAAGGGCAAACCACTGGGAATAACAAATGCAACTTATTTCATTTAGATCATTCTCAGTCCAAAAATTCTTAATATTTTTAGAGATATATTTCTTATATTTTACACTTATCAATATTCCTTGATCCACAGCTTTCTTCAGGTGCATCAATTTATACTTTTTGAGATTAAATAAAATAGAATGCAACCAATAACATGTATTATACCCAAGTCCTTGCCAGTATTATTTTTCCACTAGGTACTGCTTTACCGGTGTATCATCAGTCTGGTACCCATATCCAAAAATTAATCCTCCTGGCGTCCACTATGGCTCTAATATTTGTCAGCCCAAGTTCAGACTGAATATAAGCTTATATTGTTGACACCACCACAAAAATGTGGGACAGCACTTCCCAGTAAAGAAATTGGAAAACAGGGTATTATTTTATCCCACAATGCCTTGCTATGTACATTTACATATAAGTGCTCACCACTATCAACATATGGGACTGTATTTCTGAGTAAGGCACATTTAAGGCAGCATTAGAAAGTACCCAGAATTCCTTGTTGCTGTATGTAAATCATTGACAGTTCCCTGGTATGACATAATTTTGGGGGGTGACCACACATAGAAAACTGGAGGATAAAACATAAAATAATGACTGACTTTTTTTTTACAAAACAAATTGCAGCTTCAACACCTGTAGCATGTCTGTCAATGGCATACTATCTGTAAAAGGCATTTGTGGAATCTTGCAACTTCATTTTAAGGGGAGGGTGGGCAGACTGTGTGGGAGGAGAAAAAAGTGAGCGGATGATCTTCCAAAATGTGGATGGGTTGTTTTGGAAGGTGGAAATAAAATAATCAGCCTTGGTGAGTTTTGTTGCTCTGGTGTAGGCATTGTATAAAGTTTGATATCTATGGTAATCAGCAGGGGTTCCAGAAGATTTGTGAACCTTCCAGGCCTGATCATGTGCCAGCAAGCAGGCTAATAATTTAGCAGAGATCCAGGAGAGGTGAAAGCCTTGGACCCTGTTTTCTTAAGTAGGGTGTGATGATCCCAAATGGAGATGAAGTGTGTTGAGAAGTTGTTTATGCGGAGTCTATGTAGCTGGCAGTGGATATAGGTGATCAATCTGTAGCTGTAGTTCCTCCTGAAGTGAGGAGTGGTCCAAGGACTGGAAAGAGTGAATCTGGATGAATTTGGGTGGGGTTTTGGGGCAGTTGAACTTTATGAATGCAGTACACCATATGGCGGTCACAAAGGGCATCCAGGATGGTGCACAATGCAGTAATTCTATGGGGGGGGTGAGGTGAGGGGCCCAGTCCAGAAGAGTGTGGTTTAAAGTTTTAAGGTTCAAGCAAGTAGGATCAGAGATTAGTTGGTAGAAGTTAAGGGGTTTGATGTTATCGCAGAGTTTGGTATTGAAAGGGGAGAGCCAATTTTTATTAAAGTCCCCAAGAATGAGGAATCCCCCAGTGGAGACAGTGGAAAGAATTTCAGTAATAGTGAAAGGAGTTATGCCAGGGCAGCAATAAACACCAGCAACAAACATGGGGAGGGGGAAGGGGAGGGAGATTTTGATGATGAGAAGTTCATAGGTGGAAGGAGAAGACATAGAGATAATAGGAACATACTGTAGGGCAGAGGAAAGGTATGTGGCTACTCCACCACCCCTGGTGGCACAGTCCTGACAGATTAGGGAATAGCCAGGGATGACCACCGCTGAGTCAGGAATCTTGTGGGACAGCCAGGTTTCAGAAAGTATTACTATGTTGGGATTGAGGCTGACCATAAGTGGTTGCAATAAGTCTACTTTAGGAAGAAGACTACAGATGTTAAGATATAAGACTTAGTCCCCTAGAGAAATTTGAGAGAGGGGGACTACTGGGCTGGAATTGGTCTCAACATCACCAGCAAGCAGAAGCAGGATAAAAAAAAAAAGTTTAGTTGGAGAGGACAGGAGAGGCGTTTGGATAGTAGGTGAGATAGAGTGCTGTTATCCATGGTCCAGCACCCCTGATGATGCCCCCACCTCATGGGCAGCAACTTATGTAGGTATATGTATTAACCTTAGGGTGAAGACACTTATCGTATAAGCATAAGTGTCAGGATCTGTGTTCTAGTATGCTCTATTATGCTTCACTGATATATATTAGCCATGAGAAATGCTTTTTGCTCTGTTTTTACTGTATTTTCATATGTAAGGCAACAGTGCCATCTTTAGTAATTGTACATCACTACAACTGACTTTGGATTGTAGAGGTCTTATTGTATTGTTATCTTTTTGCAAGTTATGCAACTTTTTTTATTAGTTAGGATAGTTACTCAGACCACCTATTTTTGTCCAGTTATATACATGTTATGTATCTTCCTTAGCCGTTGCTATAGCAATTTGTTTGTTTCATCATTTCATCATCATGATTTCAATCATTTGTTTGATTCACTGTGTGGCAGGCTGCATTTGTAGAGGCCTATTTCTTCTGTTTTAAAACATAATTTGGTGTGATTTAACTGGGTCTGTTTCTTTGAATTGGAGACATATAGCTTCTAATTCAAAGCCTATTTTGAAGTGTTGTTGGTGGAGCTGTTTGAATTGGAGTCCGGTTTCTTTGGGTAGCAAACCTATTTTGGGGGCTTTGAGTAGAATTGTGATTCATTGTTGCTGGCTTCACTAGCTGCAAAGTTTGAGTGCAGAGTGGGGGAAGGATGATAATGGTCTGACCAGAGGCCTCAACTACCTGATTGTTTCTGGAAGACTTGGGCTGGTCCCACCCTTGGTCCATTATTTCCTTTATACCAGGGGTTCTGACATCACTTCCTCAAACAGGCAAAAGAATATGCACCTGTCATCAAAAGCAGACATCCAGGAAAGGAACAGCAGCAAGTGAAGAGGTGACTGCTCTCTCAGTGGAAGGGAAGTAAATGCAAATCTAGGAGCTTTCATTATTACTTCTTAGCATTGATATTGCATTGGGGAAAGGAGGAGTAGGAGTTTGAAGAAGGTTGTGCAATAGCTACTAGAGTCTATTTTGAGTGTGGATAGGAAGGATAGGAATATAAAAGCAGTTGCTCAATATATCTAAATGTGTGCAACAAAGGAGGTAAAGGGAAATAAAGAAAATGTTTTGCACTGATAGGGAGGAGAGGGGAGACTTGGGGTGTTTGGTATCCTGCATCTGGAAGGTGGGGGTCGCTGGTGGGCAATGACAGCAATGGGTAGGGTGTTGGGCTGCAACAACTGCAGTGCACCAATCTTTCTAAAATGGCCTGGAGTGTGGGAGGATGTTTAGTGTGCAACCACATAGAAAAACTTAGAAAGAGATTGAGGTCTGCAGGAGGAACTAAGACAGGCAAGGCAGATTGGGGTGGGTTTAGTCCAATACTGGAGGAGGGAGAAGGGAGATGAGGAGGGTGATTTAAGCCAACAGTGGTGAGGAGAGGGCGGAAGAGGGAAGCAGAGACAAAGGGCCCAGGCCAGGAAGAACAATTGCCGGAAACCAGGTCAGGAGACAAAGACAAATGGAAGGAGGAGATAGGGACTTGTGAGGGAGGTGAAGAAGTGGCAAAAGTCATGGAGTGGAAAGGAGAGACAGGTTATTATGAAAGAGAGGAGCGGGCATTTGTGAAGGGCCTTCAGAAAATAGTTGTGCACTGCTAGAGAGGAAGAAGGTGGAGGAGGAAAGATGAAATTAGAGGAGTAATTGATAAATGCCTGGACCAAACTGGAGCGGGGGAAGTTCTGCTGGGAGAATTGCAAACAGGGTAAAAGGGGAAATAATGTGCAGGAGGAAGAAGAGGACCTGGAAATGAGAGAGGGAGATGAATGGAAGCAAGCAGGGAGTAAGAGGGGAATCTTAGTGCTGGGGACTCCAATACTAATAGGAGTTGGTGGGGTAGCAAGAGGGAGAGGCATAGTCGTGATTTGGGCGGAGGCCATGCCAGGAATGACAGCAGAAAGGTGGGACAGTCTGTTCTGAAATATACTAGAAGGGTAGGGACAAGCCTCATTTAATTATACATCTTGGGACAAATGACCTGGCTGACAAGACAGTAGATACAGTCCAGAGGAGGTTTGAGGAACTAGCACAATTATGTGAAGGGCAGGAAGATCAGTAACTTTTCAGAGATACTTCCCTTGCAAAAGCAAGCACAACAAGAAAGCTGAGAATAGAGGAATTTAATGGATGGCTAAGAACCTGGTGTTGTGCTAAGGGTATGGGCTATTGGGGGTGGGAGGGACCTGGGAGGACAGTAGTCTTTATGCCAAAGACAGACTACACTTGAGTGAGGAGGGAAAGAGATGTTGAAACAGAGGATGGAAGTACATAGAGGAAGTTGGGAATTTAAACTAGGGTGGGGGTGGCAGTTGGGAAGAGATGTCACGGAGACCACAGGTTGGGAAACCATATGAGCTTACCCCCATAACAGTGACAAAGGACAAATGGCAAGTACTGTGGTGATGCTAGGAAAGGAGGGCAGGATGGGAGGGGGAAGAGTGAGGTGGTTACCCTTAATGCTAGGAGCCTTGGGAAGAAAACTGCAGAGTTACAGGTTCTCATGGCAGAGGGAGAGGTGGACATTGCAGCCATCATGGAAACATGGGCCACCCAATAGAATGACTGGGACCTGTCTGTACCAGGGTACAGGTTATTTCGTAGGGACAGGGTGATTGGGAAAGGTGGGGGGTGGCACTATATGTGAAGGAAGGACTGAAGTGTGTAAGAGAGGAAGGGGAGGAGGGTAGTACGGAGTCACTTTGGATGCAAATCCAGGATTCCAAGAATAGGATTCTTAGAATGGGAGTGGTGTGCAGGCCACCATCTCAGATGGAGGAGTTAGACAGGGAACTAGCGGGACAGATCAGGAGGACCTCTGAGAAGGGTAGTGTGGTGATTGTGGGGGACTTCAACATGCCAGGAGTGGACTGGAGTACCCCAACAACCAGGAACAGAAGGGAGCAGGTACTGCTGGATGCCTTCAGGACAGCTTCCTGCTGCAAATGGTCAGTGAACCAACCAGGTTAGGAAATCACCTTGACCTTGTGCTTGGCAAATGGGGACTTTGTGAGAGAACTACACAGCGGAGGAAACTGTCAGGGAGTGACCACCGCTCAGTATGGCTCACATTGGATAAGGGCAAGGAAGGAGGGAATTCGGCACACAGTGCTGGACTTCAGGAGGGCGACTTTGGGAGGATGGGGAAGTGGTAAAAGGGTACCTGGCCAGAATTCAATCTAGTATGGACACTAACCAGGAGGTGGAGCTCATAAAGCTGGGGATAGTGGAGGCAACCAAAACCTGCTGCAAAGCCCAGAGCAAAAGGCTAGGCTAAGAAACATATCTGGTTGAGCAAGGAGGTCATGGGAAAAGGTAAGGAGGAAAAGAGCTGCCTTTAGGAAATACAAGAAAACAGGGAGGGGGAGGACAGGGAGGAGTACTTGACAGAATCGAAGGAGGTGACAAGGCTGCAAGGGAGCCAAAGCATCTATGGAACTCAGGCTGGCACAAGGCATTAAGAAGGGAGAAAGGACTTCTTTAAGTACATCAGGAGAAAAGGGCTGTAAGGGACCACATAATGGGGATTAGGAAGGAGGGGTTGGGTGGAAGCAGGGTGTGATAAGGGGGAAGCACTAAATGAGTACTTCTGCTCAGTATTTACTAAAGAGAGGGGGTGACACCCAAGGGTGGTGGAAATGGCATAAGCGGGGGGAAGTGGTGACAGATGGGAAATCAGTGGAGAGCAGAGTTCGAGAGGGTTTGAAGGCACTGAAGGTGGACAAGGTGCCAGGCCCAGATGGCATCCACCCCAGGGTACTGAATAAGCTGGCATTGGTCCTTGCAGGACCTTTGGCAGGCCTATTTAATGCCTCACTACATTCGGGGTGTGTACCTCAGGACTGTAGGATGGCTCATGTGGTGCCCCTCCACAAGAGTGGCCCCAAGGATGAACTGGGAAACTACAGACCAGTGAGCCTCACATCCATCATGGGTAGCTAATGGAGACTATCCTGAAGGAGGCTGGTGGCCCTCCCTAGAGGCCAAAGGACAGCAGACAGCATGGCTTCATATGTAGATCACCTGCCAAACCAACCTGGTCACGAGTTCCCTATGACTGGGTAACTGGGCAGCTGGACAGGGGACATGCAGTGGATGTCCTGTATCTGGGCTCAGTAGGCATTCAACTCAGTGCCACATGGAAGGCTGGGAAGAAGTTAGTAGGCACAGGGCGGGTGCAAAGCTGGTGAGATGGGTAGGAAACTGGCTGCAGGGAAGGCAACAGGGGGTGGTGGTGGGTGGAGAGCTCTCACACCCAAGGGCAGTGATGAGCGGTGTTCCACAGGGCTCGGTGTTGGGACCAGTGTTTTTGGGATATTCATTGCAGACATATCATGGGACATCAAGAGCAAGATCAGTCTGTTTGCTGATGATACCAAGGTAGGCGGTGGTGGATGACCTAGGGGGATGGCAGGGGTTGCAGGATGATCTGGCAAAGCTTGAAACCTGGTCAGACACCTGGCAACTGGGCTTTAATGCCAAAAAGTGCAAGAGTGCTGCATTTCAGGATGAAGAACCCAAGAGGAGTTACCAGTTAGAGGAGTGCAGCTAGCCCAGACAGAGGAGGAGGAGAAGGATCTGGGTGTGCCATTACAGGGTCAATGAACAGCCTCGGCACAATGTAGGAGAGGCAGCTGCAAGGGCCAACAAAATGCTGGCTTGTATTGCAAGGGTATATCCTCGGGAGGGAGGAGGATTCTGCCACTGTATAGGTCATTAGTTAGACCACACCTGGAGTACTGCGTGCAGCACTGGTGTCCGTATCTGAAGAGGACATTAAGTTACTGGAGGGGTGCAGCGCAGAGCAACAAAAGATGATCAAGGGCTGGGGGACTTATCATACGAGAGGAGGTTGAAGGAGTTGAACATGTACTCACTGGAGGAGAGGAGACAGGGATGACATGGTTGAAACCTTTAAATACATGAAAGGAATAAACAAGATGGGTACAGAGGGGCTGTTCAAAGTAAGGAGGGAGGGCACCAGGGGCCATGATATGAGACTGGAGCGAGGAAGGTTCAGGAGGGAGATGAGGAGACACTTTTTTACAGAGAGGGTGGTGGCTGGGTGGAATGCGTTACCTGCTGAAGTGGTATGCAGTAGAACAGTGGACTGCTTCAAATGAGGATGGGACAGGACAAGGGGGAGGGTTAATGAAGGGGAAGGGTGGAAGGGAGGGGCAGCTGCAGAATAAGGGGTGCTAGCTGCACATTCAAGCAGACTTGATAGACCTCTAGGCCTTTATCTGCTGGCAAATTTCTTATGTTCATATGTAATTATCAGGGTATAAGACCCTTTGTAACATGTAGCTTCTCTGAGAAGAGAGAAACTGTCTGTACTGCCCAGGTAAGGAAAACTGGTGTTCTCCCAGTGTACACACTATAATGGTAGTAAGTCTGTGTTACTGATCTGTAATAAATTTGATTTATTACATGAGTACCAGTTGTTTGTTGTTTCTTCTGTTTGTGGCATTCCACCAAGAACATAAGAGGGTGATTTATTACCCGGTTACAGTGTGATGTCTAGGATGAAAGCTTGGGGAAGAGGTGAGTAGGAGCTGTAGGGTAGCTAGATGAAGGTTAGGAGAGGGGAGCAGAGAACAATGAGGAGGCCAGGGGGAATGGGAGAGCTTGAGTCTGAGAGGGTGGGGAAATTGTGAGGGGAGAAGGAGGGGTAAGAGAATAAAGGGGAGAGGAGGGAGTGAGATGGTGGTAGAGAGGTAAGGGTGAATAGGAAGGGGAGTAGGAAAAGAGTAAGGGTTTGCATAATCAAGCAGAAGGGGGGCAGGAGAAGGAAGAAAGTATAGCTACTTTAATTATAAAATGGATTTAACTATGCAAAATAAGATACAGGTCCAGATTCTAGCCCAGGTTTAATAACTGGGTGAGACAAGAAGTGGCAGATTGAAACACTCACTAAATGGCAATGCTAATGGGTAGAGAATAATTCAGGCTGAGGTCAGATAATAGTTTAGGAAATTCATGTTAGTGTGTCAGCACTGAGGTCGGTTGACACAGGGCAGGTTGGTGATGGGGGTGTAATTAGTGTGTAGAAGTAGATGGGGGACCATGGAATTAGTGGTCCTAAAAGTTGCTAAAAAAGTGTAGATTAGGTTAAAGTTGGTAGTAATGAAAGAGGGATGGAGGGCAGAGGTGAATGTGTGAGGTGGTGATGAGGAGTAACAGGTGTTGTTTAGAGGGGAATGTGTAGCATGGATAAAAGGTAGCAGAAAGCAACATGAAATTATAGCTGCTATGACAGACTAGTGGTTAAGGTCATTGCCTCCAGAATACGGGGTCAAAGGTTTGAATCTGGGTTGGGGGGTTGCCTAATGAAACAGGGGGAGCAAGACTGCAGGATAAACCTAGAACAGGCTAACAAGAAAGTGAGAGATGCAAGATAGAGGAGATTGGGGGAGTGCAGTAGTGACTCCTAGTGGTCACTCAGTATAAACTACAACTGGAAAAATTAGGAGATTGTGACAGGTCACATGACCCATGTGACCTATAGATCATAAATCAAGGAACATCCCAGGGTAGGTAGTAAGCAGGGCAGTTACTGCATAGGGCTAACACAAGTACACTCTGTGTACCTGTTCTGCAAACAGGCCCTGATTTTTGCTACTGTGCTTTGTAGAAAATGAGAGCCTGTGGAAAAGGAGACAGTAGAAATTACCAAAGTAGGAGTGATTCCAGGAGTGTGAAAAACACAAATGGCTCAGTTTGAGCAAGAGGGAAGAAACAGGGAAGGGAGAAGGGGGAGTCAGACTACAGCAAACAAGCTCCAAAATTACAATTCCCTACAGAATAGCAGTCCTACGGTAAGACAAAGCTCCACAGTTACAGTTCCATGCAGAACACAGTCCTATGGTACTACAAATTGCTACACTGAGTACAGATAAAAAAAAATCTAAACTGTTTAGGGACAGTAATAGCCTTAAAGGTCAAATGCAAAGGTTTTGAAAACTAAAAGAGGCAGCACCATTCAATAAACACAGCCATAAAACCTATGTGTGTTCCAGGTTTTGTAACAAAAGTCAACAGATTAATGCATTTTAGTGTCTTTTTGTTGTTGGTCCATATTCCCAAGGTTGCTGGATGCTGAGTCAGCATGCCTCCAGGCAGCTGATGTCATTTGGGGTGTGCCTGTTAGGAAGTTGTATTGCTGCTAGTAAATGAATGCTGGTAACTTCACTGCTGTTGGACAGTGTCTGCTTTACAATAGTTAAGATTTAATAGGGACCTTATCTGCACTAATTCCTAAGGATGGATGTGCTAGCCCTGGTAAAAAGATCATTTTAAAGTGTTTTTTTTTTTGAGGTTTGCCATAGAAAATGGGAGAAGTGACCTATAGGAGTGTACTCTACTGTACCCACAATACCTTACTATGTAAATTAGTATACAGGCTTTTATTTTTCTGTGCTCACTGAAGAAATAGGAGCCAGCATCGCTCAGTATAGAAGTTTTGTAGCTACATATGGTATGTACAATGCATTGTTGTGAAAATAAACAAACAAAAGCTTATATTGTTGACACCACCACATAAATATGGGACAGCATCTCAGAGTATGGAAACTATAAAACAGGTTTGTATTTTACCCACAATGCATTGCTATAGTTATTTACATATTACTGCTCACCACCAGCAATATAAGGGAATGTACATCTGAGTAAGGCACATTTAAGGCAATATTATAAATTACCCAGAATTCCTTGTTCCTGTATGTAAAACAATGACAGCTCACTGGCATGACAAAATTTTGGGTGTGTGTCCACACACAAGAAACTGGAGAACAAAACCCTGATAAAACAGTAAAATAAATGAGAAAGACAGATTTATTTTTTTTTACAAAACAAATTGCAGCTTCAACATTTGAAGCATGCCTGGCAATGGCATGCTATGTGTAACAGCCATTTGGGGAATCTTCAACATTTACTTTAACATCAATGTGCTTCTCTCCATGATTTCTCCACAGGCTATAAAATTAAATTTAAACTGTTATTGTGCATTACTGGCATTGAGCATGACACAACCACAATCAATCAACTTTCAGATTCTTGCAACAGGCACGGTGCAAGGAATGAGAAGTCTTTACAGACCTCAGCAATGTGACTGCCTCCATAGCTTATGTATTGAAGAAAGAGAATAGCACCCCAAAATGATATCACCAGGGCGGAGACATGCCGATTACCACAGGGAACAGAAAGTCTCAGCATCTAGCAGTGTGCTAAAACACACCACACAATAAATAGCTATAAATGCTATGAAATGGTAAATTTTCATATAAAACACTAGGCAGACACTGTTGTTATAACAATATTTAATGAATGATGCTGACAGTTTAATTTCTGTAAATTTCATCGCACTTGATCTTTAAGGGCACACATAGAACAAATATCGTCACACTCTGCATATCTGTGCTGCTGCAGCTGCAAGCAGGCCCTGATTCTTGCTGCTGGACTGTGTGGAAACTGAGAGCCTGTGCTGCTGTAGCTGTAAGTAGGCCCTGATTCTTGCTGCTGGGCTGTGTGGAAACTGAGAGCCTGTGCTGCTGCAGCTGTAAGCAGGCCCTGATTTTTGTTGCTGGGCTGTATGGAAACTGAGAGCCTGTGCTGCTGCAGCTGTAAGCAGGCCCTGATTCTTGTTGCTGGGCTGTGTGGAAACTGAGAGCCTGTGCTGCTGCAGCTGTAAGCAGGCCCTGATTCTTAATGCTAGAGTATGTGGAAACTGAGAGCCTGTGCTGCTGCAGCTGTAAGCAGGCCCTGATTCTTGTTGCTGGGCTATGTGGAAACTGAGAGCCTGTGCTGCTGCAGCTGTAAGAAGGTCCTGAGTCTTGCTGCTGGGCTGTGTGGAAACTGAGGGCCTGTGCTGCTGCAGCTGTAAGCAGGCCCTGATTCTTAATGCTGGAGTATGTGGAAACTGAGAGCATGTGCTGCTGCAGCTGTAAGCAGGCCCTGATTCTTGTTGCTGGGCTGTGTGGAAACTGAGAGCCTGTGCTGCTGCAGCTGTAAGTAGGTCCTGATTCTTGCTGCTGGGCTGTGTGAAAACTGAGAGCCTGTGCTGCTGCAGCTGCAAGCAGGCTCTGAGTCTTGCTGCTGGGCTGTGTGGAAACTGAGACCCTGTGCTGCTGCAGCTGTAAGAAGGCCCTGATTCTTGCTGCTGGAGTATGTGGAAACTGAGAGCCTGTGCTGCTGCAGCTGCAAGCAGGCTCTGATTCTTCTTGCTGGGGTGCATGGCACATACAAATTGGGAACCTATAGCCTCAGAGGACTCCAAAGATGCTGCCTCTGACTACTTTAATGGTACATTTCTGGAGATTTGAACAAACATGCCTCACTGTGGCATGCCAGAGTCAGGGGTAATCACCTCCCATGGATCACCACTGTACTCTTAGCCTGTATATGAGCCCAGGATCAAGCTTGGAAAGCTCTCTAAAGACTATGACACATACCGCTCTCTCTGCAACATGTGCACAAAAGCGACTCACCTAGCTAAGGTTGATTATTTCCCCTTGACCTTCCAATCTAACATAAACAAACCCTCTAAATTCTAGTAAGTTATATAATCCCTTTTCTCCCCCCCTTCCTCCCCACCCACCCCTCCTTATACTATAAACAATACTCATATCACTGACCACCTTTGTGTTGCCACACAATTCAATTCTTACTTCACCTCTTGGGACTCCACTCTCCTATCTTCTTTACCTCCTCCCCTGCCTCCTGACTCCCTCTCTTCTCCTAGGCTACCCTCTCCATCTAACTTCTTCTCCTTCACAAAGATTTCTCCCTCTGACATCCTGGAGGCATTGTATGCACTCAGCCCCTCCAAAGGCAACTCGCCTGATGGTCTGGACCCTAAGCTGCGTTATCTATTTGCTCCTTCTATCTCTGCACCTCTGTCTGACCTTCTAAACCTTTCTTTTGAAATGGCAACTATCCCTTTTGTCTGGAAGCATGCCATTGTCCTTCCCCTGCCTAAGGGCAGCAATCCAACCACTTCTTCAAACTATTGTCCCATTTCTCTCCTTCCTACTCTTACAAAGCTTCAAGAACACTTGGTTCTATCACAACTCTCTTCTTATCTCTCTGCTACTAACTTTTTCACGCCATTCCAATCAGGGATGGACAGTGGTCAAATCACATTCACTATCTTTGTCAACCTAGCAAAGGCTTTTGACACTGTCTCCCACACCCCTCTACTAAACACTCTTTCCTCAGCAGGATTAACTGACTTGGCAACCAACTGGTTCAGAGCCTACCTAGTAGGCAGGACCCAGTCAGTCAGACTAGCTGACTTTACTGGCATCCCTCAAGGACCTGTGTTAGGCCCTATATTATTCTCTATATTTCTAAATGACCTGACCTCACTCAGTCTGCTCAGCCACCCCAATCCACATGTAGGCATTACCCCTTAAAGAGACTAGAAGTGCTGCAAAAGGGGGGCTCCAGGGGCCATTCAAGTGCACTAAGCTGGCACAGAGATCACTCTCCTTCCTGGGCCCAAAGTGGTTTAATGAGTTGCCTACCAAACTCTTGGAATACACCAAGCTCAGACAATTCAAAACTGGGCTTTGTTCCCAGCTAGAACTAAAGAAAATCTGTGTTTGCCACACTTAGCCTATGCTCAGGGCACCCATGCCATCTCCTCCACCCCTCGGCACTAACCACCCTACCACTGCCCCTGCACCCCAACTCTCTCCAACAAATCTCTCTACCCACAAAACACCTACCTAGTATAGTTGACACTACCTTCATACACCTTCAATAAACTGTCCTCTCCCCCACCTCCCTCTCCAGTCACCCACTCCATCTACTACTGATGTGAACATTTGACAAAGTCTACCAAGGGCTGCTTCCCACCCCACCACACTCACCTCTGGCACCACTGATGAGCACAACCTACTGCTCTGGCAACCATCCATGCCCCCCACTGGCCCCCAGTACCACCCAGTGGAGACACAATCTCTGGCCTTTCTCCCTTGCTCCTGTTTCTAACACTACAATGCACTTAGTGCTGTTACTTACAATGTTAGACTCCTATGTATTAGTGAAACTTAAAAGTATGTGCAACCCTCTGTAACCTTATTTTGCGATCCACTGTTGTGTTATGTTGTCTGTATCTGTTCGTTTAACTGACTTGGAACCTTTGAAAATGAGTCCTTGACTCAAAGGTATTAATCCTAAACTGAAATAAATAAAATTAAAAATGCCGATGGTACAGTGCTTTTCACCTCAGGCTAGTCCCCTGATGATGCAGCAATCAGACTTCAGCATGATTTCAATAAAGTTCAGCTCTGGTTTCCCTCACATCATCTCTCCCTGAATGCCAAGAAGACAATCTCAATGACTTTTTGCACTAGGCAGAGGCTCTCTAGGCTCCCCTTCTTCCATACCCTTGATGGGACAATCCTTGAGGATACCATGTCCTTTAGGTACCTGGTTTGGCTTGACCAACACCTCACCTACTCTGGTCATGTGGACACTGTTACAAATGCACTCCACAGGTCAGGCCCTCTGTTCCCACAGTGCCAACCTTGAAGTGCAATAGTGTGAACAGGAGACAGACAGGGTAACCCTTCTGTCTGTTTTGGGTCCGAATCACCTACTAGCCTCGAGTCCTGGGGGTCAGATGTGAACCTTATGCTAGCACACCCAGTTAACAGGCTCAGATATGTACCCTCTTCGAGAATGCAGTACAATCCTTTGTCCATTGGCACCCAGCCAGGTCCCTAAAATGTACCCTTACGACTCACTATGAGACCTAGGTATATTCTTACCTTTTTGTAAGATTAGTAACGCATTCAAGCCCTTAAAGGAAAGTTGCAAGATTTCCCAAATTACTTTTACACTTAGTATGTCATTGACAGACATGCTTCAGATGTTGAAAATGAAATTTGTTTAGTAAAAAAATCTGTCATAGTCATTTTTTTAATGCTTTATCAGCATTTTCTCCAGTTTTCTGTGTGTGTCCACATCCCCAAAATGATGTCATGCCAGGGAGTTGCCAATGATTTACATACAGAAACAAGAAATTCAGGCTAATTTATAATGTTTCTTTTTAAATGTGCCTTACTCAAACATACAGTCCCTTATGTTGCTGGTGGTGAGCAGTAATATATAAATAACTGTAGCAAGGTATTGTGGGTAAAATACAAACATGTTTACAATTTCATTTCTCTGAGGTGCTGTCCCATATTAGTGTGGAGGTGTCAACAATATAAGCTTTAGTATGTTTATTTGCACAACAATGTATTAAACATACCATATATAACTACAAGACTTCTATACTGAGAGATGTGGTCTCCTATTTCTGCAATGAGCACAGAAATATAATACCCTGTATACTAATTTACATTGTGAGACACAGTGGGTACAGTACATAGCTGATTTGTCTATCTAAAACTAAAAAGTGACATTGTTCCTTTAATAACTTTGTTTCCCTGGTGTGATGTCACAGTTGGTGGTAGCAGCATTTAGAAAAAAGGAGAGGGTTATGCAAATTAAGCAGAGCACTGAAATAAAAGGTTTGTTTTTTTTTTCAAGGAAAACAGCACTATTTGACAGTTTGAATGGTAGGAGACTGATTCACAACGGCTACAGGTTACTATTCCCATTTGCTATGCCAAACTTGCATCTTTACTTTAACAGCTGTCAGACTTAATATGCTTTATAATTGCTCATATGCAAAAGAACTGAGAAAAAGAACAGGCAGTATTTCAAAGAAAATACTGTTTACTAAAAATTGTAAAACAGGTAAAATCAAACGCAGAACAATTATATCAATAACTTACAGTCACACAAAAAAATGGGAAGTTACAGAACACAAATATGCCTGCCACAAATATTTAAGTTCTTGCCTAACTAGATGTTACAATTAAGTGCCTTCTTAAGTCCAGAGAACTAAGTCTCTCTTTTAAGTCCAGAAAAACAAGATCTGTTTCCCTCTGATGCCTGTTCATTTCAAACTCCCTCTTCCTACCTCTTTTGGTGAGGTCACAGTTAGATCCTCCTAGCTTTATCTTCTTAACATAACTATCCACAAGGATGCATGTTAATTCTGTGAAAATCAGCAACTAGAAATTTCCCAAATATGACAGTCTTTGATCAAAACATCCCCTTTTGTTTCACAATCATGTCACTAGTTCTCGGCTAGGTGAAAAAAACATAAAGCATCAGCCAGATGGCTTATCTTCCTGCTAGGGTCATAAAATGTACATTTAGTTTCAACTTTAAAAGCCGGAGCAGGTTATAAGAGGTAATAAACTGTCCCTCTGGAAGGAAGGCTTTTAATTAGGGGTTTCCCTAGTGAGTTTAACACATCCTGCAGCTTTATCCACAGTGACACCTTGGTGGTCAAAAGTCACTTATTACTGTTGGACTGTTTTCTTGCCTAAGCACACCTTCACATATCATATATTTATTTTACAAATATTATACAATAATAATATTAGAGGGTTTATCACATTACACTCCTCCCTCTTTAGACTGAATTTGGGGGATCTATTCCTGCATGGGATGAGTTCCCCGAATTCAGTTTACATCTCAAAGCAATGGGATAAACTATCAGCATTTTTGTTCACTGCCCCAGCCCTGTGTGAGACAGTCATGTCATATTCTTGCAAGGCAACACTCCATCTTCATAGTCTACCATTTGTTTTACCCATTTATGCCAGCCAAACCAGGGGGTTGTGGTCAGTTTGTAACTTAAAATGCTACCCATATTGGTATGGCCCTGACTTCTTTAGGGCCCACACCATGGCAAGACACTCTTTCTCCACAATAGAGTAAGCCTGCTCCCTGGGAAGTAACTTTTTACTGAGGTACACTATGGGGTGATCTTTCCCTTGGCTGGATGTCTGACTCAGCACTGCCCAAATACCTACATCTGAGGCATCAGTCTGGACTAGAAAGGGTCTGCTATAGTCTGGACTTGTCAATACAGGAGCACTACACAGTGCCTCTTTCAGTCTTGTAAAGGCTTGTTCCAAGGCTGCTTCCCAGGTAATTTCCTTAGGCATCCTTTTCTTTAACAGGCCAGATAAGAGAGCAGCCAGGGCACTGTAATTTGGTACACATTTCCTATAGTACCCTGCTGTCCCTAGAAAACTCCTGATCTACTTCTGTGCTTCTGGTCTGGGCCATGCCTTGATTGCCTCTATTTTCACTTGGTTAGGACAGAACTGTCCCCTGTCTACAACATGCCCAAGGTATGCCATTTCAGCCATGACCACCTGGCACTTGTCAGCTTTGACAGTGAGCCCGACCCTCTGTATCCTGCCCAGCACTTCCCTAAGGTGGGACAGGTGTTGCTCCCAGCTGGCACTAAAGATGGCAGTGTCATCCAGGTACACCGCAGTGTACTACTCAGCACCATTTAACACCTGGTTCACTAACCTTTGGAAAGTGTCCGGGGCATTCTTCATTCCGAAAGGCATTACTTTAAATTCAAATAACCCTATCGGAATGAGGAAGGCCAACCTCTCCATAGAAACATAGAAGTTGACACAGATAAGGACCACAAGGCCCTTCCAGTCTACCCATTCCTTTTTCTACCTTATGAATGTACCATCGGCCTTTGCTCTGTCAATGGCCTATATATTCATACTCATCTGTATTGCTCCCTTATGCCTATCCCATGCCTGTCTGAAGCTCTGTACTGTATTCATATCCACCACTTCCTGAGGTAGGCCATTCCATGCATCCACCACTCTTTCTGTGAAAAAGAACTTCCTCACATTACCCCTTAATTGGCGTCCCTCTAATCTCATGCTGTGTCTTCTTGTCCTGCTATTTTTCTTATATTGAAACATGTTAGACTCTTTCACTTTGTTAATGCCCCTAAGGTGTTTGAATGTTTCAATCATATCACCACTCTCCCTCTTTTTCTCTAGGGTGTACATATTGAGCTCCGTTAATCTGTCCTCAACAGGTCCATCTTGAAAATGGGTCTATGACCCAGTGATGTAAAACATTTCTACCTGTATAAAAATAAACCTTTTACCTATCTACCATATGTTTTCTGATGCAATCCCTGCACAATTTTGGTTTCCCTTCTCTGCACTGCCAAAATTTGGTTAATGTCCTTGTAAAGGTGTGGCCTCCAGTACTGTGCACAGTACTCCAGATGGGGCCTAACCACTGTCTTGTAAAGAGGCATTATTACCTCCCTCTTATGACTTGTGATACCCCTATTAATATACCCCAACATCCCCCTAGCCTTATCTACTGCTTTAGTGGTCTACTTGGATGATTTCTGGTTATCGGTGATGATGATACCCAAGTCTCTTTCTTCCCTTTTGACTGCCAGCAACTCCCCTCCTAACCTGTAGGTGGCTTCTGCGTTTCTCTTCCCTATGTGCATGATCTTGCACTTCTTTGCGTTAAACCCCAGTTGCCACTCTTCTGACCATTTTGCCAGTTTATCCAAATCTCTTCTCATTCTGCCCACCCCATCTGGATCATCTACTATGTTGCAGATCTTGGTGTCTTCTGCAAACAGACAAACCTTACCCTCCAGTATATCTGCAATTGAACTGATGAAAATATTGAAGAGGCCTGGCCCCAGGACTGATCCCTTAGGGACCCCACTTGTGACTTGCATCTCTTCTGACTGTATACCATTTACCACCACTCTCTGTTTTCTGCCCATCAACCAGTCTGCCACCTAACTGACCAACTTCTGACCCACCCTGAGCCTACCCAGCTTATTAATCAATCTTCTATGTGGAACAGTATCAAAAGCTTTGCTGAAGTCAAGGTAGGCAACATCAACTGTTCCCCCTTGGTCCACCACTCTGGTTACCCAGTCAAAGAAATATATGAGATTAGTTTGACAGGACCTTCCTTTTGTAAACCCATGCTGTCTTGGATCTTGTGCTCCTGTGGATTCCAAGTGTTGCACTATCCTTTTCTTAAGGAGTGCCTCCATAATCTTGCCCACTACTGAGGTAAGACTGACTGGTCTGTAATTCCCTGCCTCCTCCCTGCTACCACTCTTGTGGAGCGGGATCACATGAGCCCTTCTCCAGTCTTCTGGGATCTCTTCTGTGCTCAGAGACTCACTAAACAGTTCTGACAATGGCTCTGCTAGTTCCACCCTTAGCTCCTTTAGTACCCTGGAATGTACACTATCATGTCCCATTGTCTTGTCCACCCTGAGCTTATCAAGCTGTTGTAGAACCATTTCTTTTGTGAAGGGACTAGTGCACACCTCCTTCCCCCTTGTGTCCATGGTGCTGAGCTATGGTCCCTGCCCTACCTCCTCCTCAGTAAATACTGATCAGAAGTATCTATTTAAGAAAGATGCTTTTTGTAAGGAGTGATTTTACTATAATGTGTGTCTTTGCACAAATTTTAATAGTTGGCAGGGGACAGGTTACAAAACCCCAAGTACAATTTGATAAAGCCAGTAAGTGGGTGCATGAGCAAATACACAGAAAGACAAGAGTATAAAAAGGTATGTATACACAACACAGTCACAATACAGATATATTACAACATGGTGGTTAAAAACAAAACTTATGTGTGTGAAATGGTGGACATAACAAAACTTATGTGCTGCATTTCCCCAAAATGATGTAGGCATCTCTTATAAATGCTATGTGTCATATTTGTCATAGCTCTTACTTATAGTTACACAGTGACCCATCAGAATGTGACAGCAGCTTGCTAAGGAAAAGGGTACATATATGGTTATGAAGTATATTGCTTTTCTTTGTAACTGTCTGCTAAGATATTGTCAATGGAGAATTTAAAAGCAAACTGTCATTAGTTATACAATGCTGCTATCTTGTGGGGATTGGCATTGATTACACTTAGTTAATTTAAGCCTACGTGCAGGTACTGCATTCATTTGTCACCAAATTTATGCCATTTAGCTCATGCTTTTGCAGATGTAAATTCTCCAATTACAAAGCTAATATACCAATATTGCCTTGTCTGGAGACAGGATGTACGTCCTGTGTTTGTTCAATTATATATAAAGCTTTGTAAGGTCTGCCTAAAAACAGAACGGCTTTTTATTTTTGTAACTGAATCTACAACTTTTTGTACCACCTTAAAATGTTGTATCCTGACCAAGTAAAGCTTCACGAAATCTCCTCCACTCTCCATGTGGTCTATAAATATATATCTAGTTGGTTTAATAGAGAGTATCGAGGAGGGATGCCAGCCTCTCCTCGGAGATCCCATAGGGGTCTCCCTGTTACATTTGGTGCTGTGGCTTGGATTACTAAAGCCGCTGGCAATCAAAGGGCCAAACTGAAGTTAAAAACCACCTAGAATTTATGACCATTCGATAATTTTTTTTTGTCGCCAGCAAAACTTTTTTTTCTCCTTATTGAAGCAATTTGTCCACGGAGAGACTGATCAACTCACTGAGGGACAGACTGTAACAAACATAAGGCAAAGGAACATGCAAGAGACCAGGTATTAGTATACTATCTAAATGAAGGCTTGTAATAGGGAAAGGGATTGTTTAGTTTTGGTGATTTTGTTTGTCATTTGTTTAGTTATTTTTTGGTGGATTATTAATATACCTGAACAGTCTCAGAATACTAGTGTGATTAATTATAGTAAGACAATTGTGTAAGGGTGTAGGTCTAAAGCCTACTAGACAAAGACATTTTGCCTGTGCAACCAGGAGTAATTAAATCAATAAAGAGGCAGGATACAAGGAAGGTCAAAGGGGACACCCAGATACCTAATAAAGGCACTTACATAGAAAGTGTAATACTAAAGGTCTTATTAAGCATATACAAAGCCTCCCCGGGGAAAGGGAGTAGAGTCTCATCTTGGGTATGTGAGACCAGGACAGACTATAAACAAGAAGTGCGCACAAAGCCTCCCTAGGGACAGGGAGTAGAGTCTTGTCTTGGCTGTGTGAGATCAAAAAAGACTATAAACACGATGGAAGAATTAATCAATAAATATGTAGAGAAATATGGTAAGTTAGGTCCATATGAAAAAAACCTACAAGGGATCAACAATTAAGACCATATTTTAACCAATGTGTCTTAGAAAGAAATGCAACTTCAAAAATGAAAAAGAAAAATGTGCCAATGCATTACAGGCAGTAGTAGAATATTTAGACCATCTTAATAGAAGACACGAGGAGGTAAAAAGAATTACTGGCTTGCTCAAAAGAGGGGAATAAAACATTGGTATTAGAAAAAAGGATAAATTAAAGCTTTACAAGACAGATGGGATCAGGATGTTAGGTTTATGATAATAAAAAAAACAAGAATTAGAGAACGAGGCAGAAAAATTAAGATTAGAAAATCAAATTTATAAGCAACAGGAAGAGCTCAGGAAAATAAAAGAGCTGCAAGACCAGTATAATAATAATACAGAAGATAAAAATTATTTAAAGACAAAACTGCAAATAGTGGAGGAAAAGAGAGATGAGACAACAGCCATAGCAACCCAAGTGGCAGAGGCATTTAAAATCTATCCTGAACTACCAAGGGATGCAGCTGATAAAGAAGAGGCAATCAAAGTCAAAACAAAAATGAAACTCCCAAATACCAATGGCCCCATATATAGTCAAAAATGGAAAAGGAAAAACGGATAAAAGGGTTGATAAAACCACAGATCAGATGAATGACCTAAATGACATGATACATTTCTTGTCTAAAAAGATAGACAAAGTAGAAGGAAAAAAACAATGGAAGGAAAAGGAAAGGTTAGAAGTCAAAAGAGATAAATTAACCAGGCAATACTGGGACTTAAATAAAGAACTACAACCATCACCCTTAAATATGAGTGATGAAAAAAGTAATGAATGGGATGAAGAGGGTGATGAAGGGGGATCACCTAGAACATGGGGAGGTAGAAGAGTATTGGCGAGGCAGGTAGATGCAGTGCTGGATGGAGAGGGAGAAACTGCCACAGATTTAGAAACAAAGGACATAGAGAAGTTCAATAAGGATTTGGGGGACCTAAATAGGAACACAGAATGGGATGAAGTCTTAAAGACCATAATTCAATGGGAAAAGGTATACCAATTAACCAACAAAGACATGTGTAGGATCTTAATGGCAGGACCACCAGGAGACATAGTGGATAAACTACCAAGAACTTGTACAGGTGATTTTACTAAGGCAAATGACCCAAATAAATGGGCAGAACCTAAAGACATGCTTGAGGAAATACAAAAACTAATAGGCAGAGAAGGAACCAACAAAAACTAATTGGGATAAAATCTTGGGGACAACACCCCTGAGGGATGAAGGCCCAAGGGTTTTCTTTTCAAGGTTATATGAAGTATATAAAACATATGGAGGAGTGGAGAGCCCTAATCTGGATGATGAGGTTATGAGAGATTTGCTCATACAAGCATTTGAAAAAGAGATGGACCCTGCAGTTAGACTGATGGTAAGAAGTACACAAGATGAAGAAAAATTGATAGAGTTACTGGAAGACCACATGCAAGCAAAAGAAGAAGCAGCAAAATCTAAACCCAAAGCAAAAACTGATATAGTCACGCTAAAGAACGAAGGGTCAAGTGAGGGGACTAAGCAATCCTTCATATGCTACAATTGTAACAAACCTGGACACACCAAAAATAGATGTAGAGCTTCAGAAGGGGGGCCCATGGTGAGACCACCAAACCCCAGCAATTTAAACAAACCAAAGGAGATGTGAATCTCACAGATATGCTCTTAAAGCTGTTAAACAAATTAGAGAAACCCAAAGAAGAAACACAGGCAGAGAAAAAGCAAAAGCAGTTACAGGAATTGCTAGACAGGTTAGCACAAACACAGTTATGAAAGGTAGGCAGCTCCGCCCCAGTGCACAAATACTGGGACCCCTAAAAAGAGAGGATCAAGGGAGGCCACTTGTTCAGTTAAACATCCAAGGAAAAACCACGTGGGGCCTGGTAGATACCGGAGCGGCCACATTTGCCCAGGATTTAGGGATAGCAGGCATCAAGAGCATTATTAAAATAGACCTAGAGGGATGCACAGAAAATACAATGGAAGGGTCGGTCACAGAACCAGTTAACATTACAGTGGAAAGCACAAACTTGGGAAACTACCCTATTATTATGGTGCCAGAAGGGGCCATTACTGAAAGATTTATTTTAGGAACAGATGTAATGGGGTCACAAGGTATGATAGTGATCATCAGCAAACAGTTGGTTATTAAGAGTAATAAAGGAATCCAAGGGACACACCCAAACTACCCCATTAAACTACATCCACTTACTATACGAGTTTCCCATAGTATCTGGACATGTAAGACAATAAAATCTAAGGACTGGAAAAAGTTATGGGTGGACACAAAGGACCCCCAGATGAAAGATCTCATAGAAAAATATCCAGCCATATGGGTCACATCAGGTACAGATACAGGACACATGAAGGGAGTCGAGGCCGAAGTCAATGGTGACACTCCTAGATACCACAAACAGTACCCAATACCAAAGGAGGCAGTGAGGCCCTTAAAAAACATAATACATGATTTAAAGAAGAGGGGTATAGTTAGGAAAACTCAGTCAACATGCAACAGTCCTGTTTGGCCCATTCGAAAACCAGATAAATAATTCAGATTAACTATTGATTACAGAAAACTAAATCAATGCACACCAGCAGGAAGACAGGTCACTACATCAAGCCCAGACATTTTTTCAAAGCTAAATCCAAAGGCAAGGATATTTTCAGTGTTTGATGTAAGTAATGGATTTTGGTCTTTCTTAATAGTTGAGCCACATCAGCATAAACTGGCATTCACATGTGAGGGAACACAGTACACATTTACAAGGTTACCACAGGGATTGAACTGTTCACCAGCAATGTTTCATGCAGGACTCAAAGGAGTGCTGGACGATGCAGGGCTAGGGCACCCACAAGGAGTCCATCAGTATGTAGATGACATACTGGTGGCCACAGAAACTCAGAAGGAACACAGGGTAGTGTTAGACCAAGTGCTAAAGGCAATACAAGATAGTGGATTAAAGTTGAATCCAGATAAAGCACAAATAGCAAAACCAGACGTGACATACCTAGGAACCAAAATATCAGGTGAAGGGAGATCAAATGATAAAGATAGAAAACAATTAATCCAAACCTTACCTATCCCAACCACAGTCACAGCCCTGCAACAGTTACTGGGGAAGACAAATTTTTGTCGAGATTATATAGAAGGATACTCCGAAATAACCAAACCGCTGTACGGGTTACTAAAGGAAAACCCAGGAAAAACTCAAATATTGGAATGGTCAGACCCAGAACTACAGGTACTAACCAAGTTAAAACAAGCACTTTTGCAAGCCCCAGCGCTAATAGCACCACATACAGATAAGCCATTTTTTCTACAAGCAATAGCAACCAAAATCTCAATATTAGCGGTTATTTTACAAAAGAAAAAGGAAAAACTCAGGCCTGTGTGGTATTTAAACAGGCGACTGACTAATGTGGAAAAAGGATTTAGTAAATGTGATAGAACCATGGTGGCAATTGTGTGGGCTATACAACAGGCACAAACAATTACCCAATTTGCAGAACTGATAGTGTAGTCTACACATAGTGCCCCAAAATACCTACTGACAGGAGACCTAAGAGGCATATCAAATCAGAGAGCCACAAAATGGGTGCTAACCATTCAACAAAACAATGTCAGTTTTGAGTCAGTACAACATCCTATGTTTCTACAATACGCAGACTATGAGGGTGCACCCCACGATTGTGAAGAGGTCAAAACAGAAATTCTGGAGAGAACCCCCATGGGTCATCTATCAACTGACACTACCCAAACACTACATCTATATGTGGATGGATCAAGGTACTATGTGGATGGGGTGCCATATACTGGAGCAGCAGTATATTCCCCAACACACCATGGAAGTGGAGACAAAGCTTTGCAACTCACTTTGGGTGCAGACAAATCAGCACAGTATGCAGAACTAGTAGCAATATATGAGCCAATCATTAGACATGAAGGACAAAAAAATAACAATACATACTGACTCAAAATTTGGAGAATCTTCACTAAACAAGTGGACACATTTGTGGAGAAAAAGAGGAATGGTCAAGGCAGATGGACAAGATGTCCAACACAAACAGTTACTTAATGCTATTTGGGACCTAGTAGAAAAACACCCACACACCGTAGAAATACAAAAGGTTAAGGCATACATGACCAAAAACCCAAACATGCATGAACTTGCAAACCAATTGGCTGACCAAGCAGCAAAGGAGGGGGCAAGGGGGTCACGAATATGGCCAGGCATAAGACATGCCACTGTTAGTAGTGCTGTCCCAAAAGAGGTCCAGGAGATAGAATTTGGTAAACTACAAAGTACAGACCAATGGATTCAAGAGAAAATTAAAGAAATAAAGGAAAGGGGAACTAATAACAAATATCATCTGTTAAGGAAAGGAGATGTTCTGTGGTGGAGGGACCCAAATACTAAAAAGGCCAAATGGGTGCCCCAGATAGTATGAAACAACAAATTGCTCTAGAGAACCACAGATGGGCAGGCCATTGTGGTAAAGACAAAACTCTGCAGACCATCAAGAACAAGTATTGGTGGCCAAAAATGGAGGCCACTGTAAATGACACATTGGATACTTGTCTTGTATGTCTCCAGCAAGACCCAAAAAGAGGAAAACTTAAATTGAATAGGTTGCCGTTGGCAGATGGCCCCTGGGATGCATTACAAATCGACTATGTGGGGTCACTCCCAACTGCAAAAGGAAGGTATAAATATCTACTAGTTATAGTGGATATGTTTTCAAAATGGGTGGAGGCATTCCCTACTACAAACAATACTGCCCAAACAACTGCAAAAATCTTGTTTAACCAAGTTTGTAGTAGATGGGGATTCCCCAACATAATTGAATCTGGCAGAGGTACCCATTTTGTTAATGAGACAATGAAATACCTCTGTGAAATTGTTGGAGTACAACAAAGATTCCATCTACCATACCACCCACAATCACCGGGATGGTAGAAAGGATGAACAGGACATTGAAAAATGCCCTGAAAAAGGCAGTGATGGACTCAGGGAAAGACTGGGTCACTCACCTGCCAGGAGTTCTCATGGCCGTAAGGGGAACAGTTCAGGCTAGTACTGGCCTGTCTCCTTACAAGCTCATGACAGGGAGGAGGATGAGACTGAACTATCCATCAGAATTACCAGAACCTCCCAGTGTGTTAAAGGACAGTGTCAAACACAGTGTCTTTTTACATCAAGTGCAAGAACAGTTAAAAAAGCATCTACCACATGCTTGTTGGCACATGTCCCAAGCATACCAAAGAAACCTAAAACAAAGGGAACCCAAAATAGGATGGGAAGAGCCACTGCAAGTGGGAGACATGGTGATGATTAAAAATTGGGATCAGAAAATACCTTGGAAAGATGCCAATTGGCTAGGGCCATATAAAGTTACAGAGGCCCTAGACAATACAGCAGCATAAGTGGAAAGAGTGAAAAAAGGAAAAGGTAAACACAAATGGGTCCATGTGGACCAATGTAAAAAGGTATCAGATAAACTATCAAAAGAATAAATACTGCATTTGATTTTCTTTCCAGGTATGCAATCAAAGCCACCAAAAAGGAGACGATCGCCAGCATCTGTATACTATACTGCCTTGTATGGCCCATTTGGACTATAACAAGCAAGTGTGATAATAAAAATGATATTACCATATCATACTTCTGGTAGGCAAGAAATAATGGAACTCACAGTGGCCTACTGGACATTGATTTGTATAGTATATGCTTAGTGGGGATAGGGACAGCAATAGACCAATGTGTGGACTATTCTGGCTTCTCAATACTTGAGGTTTTAAACAACCTGACTTTCTGGAATGGTATCTAGAGGACCCAAACTTGCCGTTACAGTGGACAGAAACCAATGAGCCAACACACACCACCCTTTTTAAAAATGACTGGAAATATGAATTTAAATGGCATCAGAACGTCAAAAGAGCAAATAGGTATGGAGTTTGTTAGTTGGATACTTACCAGAAGAGTGCACAGAGTAAACTCCCAAACTCCAGAAGTACAAAAAGCTGTGAAAGACCAATTAAGCTAACCCATGAGATAGATGAACTGCAGACTAGACAAAGAATAATAACCAAAATTGCTCAAAGAAGGGAAGGTCAAGTGCTAAGCTAAGTAAAATAATGATACAAGAATACAATGTCAGCTCTGCTATTGCAACAGATTGTTTTACAAATCATAATATAATCAAAAGTGTTGCTATATTTGCTATCCATTTGCTACAAGATAATACAGTTTTTTAGCTTGCACATTAGAAACACCCCAATGGGATTGTCCCATGAGTCGATTTTGCATATGTGATGCATAATATTTTTGTACAAAACAGCATTTCAACTAGTAAAGGCAGCGTCACTGGTACTGATGCCTTGGATACGTTTTGCATTTTTTTTTTAAATGTTAATGCACTACACTTGGTGGCTTTGTCAATTGTATGCCTACATTTAAATTAGGCAGGGTACCTGTGAAGTTATGGTACCAATTCCCCATCATGTGGCTGTGATCAGTATGCCTGTGGTGTATAAGCCCTAAGCAGGAATATACACAAGGGAAACAAATACCAGTACAGAGGCTGCCAACTAGGTTTGGAGTCTCTGTCCCAAGCCCTATTATTAGTGAAGGGTGGGAAAGTAATATATTGTTTGCCCTTGGTAGGCAATGGCATAAATACACAAGAGGCATGACGTGCAAATAAATAATAACATTTGTGGCAAAGCCCCAAAGGAGGGCTTGTAAGGAGTGATTTTACTATAATGTGTGTCTTTGCACAAATTTTAATAGTTGGCAGGGGACAGGTTACAAAACCCCAAGTACAATTTGATAAGGCCAGTAAGTGGGTGCATGAGCAAATACACAGAAAGACAAGAGTATAAAAAGGTATGTATACACAACACAGTCACAATACAGATATATTACAAAATGGTGGTTAAAAACAAAACTTATGTGTGCGGAATTGTGGACAAAACAAAACATATGTGCTGCATTTCCCCAAAATGATGTAGGCATTTCTTATAAATGCTATGTGTCGTATTTGTCATAGCTCTTACTTATCATAGTTACACAGTGACCTATCAGAATATGACAGCAGCTTGCTAAGGAAAAGGGTACATATATGGTTATAAAGTATATTGCTTTTCTTTGTAACTGTCTGCTAAGATATTGTCAGTGGAGAATTTAAAAGTAAACTGTCATTAGTTATACAATGCTGCCATCTTGTGGGGATTGCCATTTATTACACTTAGTTAATTTAAGCCTACGTGCAGGTACTGCATTCATTTGTCACCAAATTTATGCCATTTAGCTCATGCTTATGCAGATGTACATTCTCCAATTACAAAGCTAGTATACCAACATTGCCTTGTTTGGAGACAGGATGTACGTCCTGTGTTTGTTCAATTATATATAAAGCTTTGTAAGTTCTGCCTAAAAACAGAACGGCTTTTTATTTTTGTAACTGAATCTACAACTTTTTGTTCCACCTTAAAATGTTGTATCCTGACCAGGTAAAGCTTCATGAAATCTCCTCTGTTCTCCGTGTGGTCTATAAATATATATCTTGTTGGTTTAATAGAGAGTATCGAGGAGGGATGCCAGCCTCTCCTCGGAGATCCCATAGGGGTCTCCCTGTTACATTTTTACATGGTCCTCCTCCTCACACACTCCTTTATCCCCTTTGACCTTAGCAATACCCCCTCTGGACTTTCTTCTTTCACTAATTTATCTATAGAAAGTCTTGTCACCTTCTTTTACTGTGTGCTAGTGTTTCCTCAGTTTGGGCCTTTGCCTGCCTTATTGCCTTTCCCGCTTCCCTTAGGGAAGTTTGGTATGCCTCCCTATCTTCATCCTGCTGCTTTCCCTTATATTTTCTGAAGGCCAGCTCTTTGGCTTTGACCTTTTCTACTACTGGTTTTGAGAACCAAAGTGGTTTCCTTCTTCTTTTGCACTTCCTTTTCTCTCTAACACAATGGGATGTTACTTCAAACATCCTTAATGCTTGCCCACTTTGCCTGTACCCCCTCACCTGTATTTCTTCTTGCCAGGGCTAGCTTAACTCTGTTGGTCATCTTATCAAAATCAGCTCCTCTGAACTTCCATTTTTTTGCTTTGGAATGGGATGATTTAGTTCTAGTGGCCAAACTGAACCATACCATGCGATGGTCACTGGCCCCCAGGTGACCTTCTACCTGGAGATCTGTGATCCTTTCCCTGTTAGTCAGTACTATATCTAAGATAGCCCTGTCTCTTGTGGGTTGCTGTACCAGTTGTTTAAGGCCCTCCCCCCTGCAGGGAATCCACTATGTGTCTAGTTCTGGCAGATGTTCCTGCTGGTATTGACCAATCTGTATCTGACATGTTGAAGTCTCCTATTATCAGAACCTCCCCTTTACCTGTCATGTTCTGTATATCTTCTAACAGTAATGTGTCTATGTTCTCCCCCTGGTCTGGAGGTCTGTAGATAACCCCAATTTGTATGGCTGCCCCATTTCCTGTTTCCAGGGTGACCCACAGTTCTTCTGGCTCCTTATGAGTATTCTGAATTTCTGTAACTTTGATATTTTCATTGACATAAAGGGCCACTCCACCCCCCTTTTTGCACCTCGTCTCTTCTGAACAGTACATAGCCTGGTACGGAAGTCTCCCAAGTGTGGTTACTGGTGAACCATGTCTCACTAATGGTTATTATGTCCAGTTTAGCCTCTGTCATTATTGCCTGCAGGTCTGGGATCTTGTTTCCCAGACTGTGAGCATTTGTGTACATGATTTTCCATTGGCTAGATTTTGGTGTGTTAGTTGTAGGGTGAGGTCTGACATTTCCCCTGTGCATTGTATGGGGAGCCGGACCTTTTTCCCTTACCTAGTGATGTAAATGAACTATAAACATGCTGTACTCCTGTTTGATCACTAGCTGAGGGGGAGGGGTGTTCTTCCCATTCGACGTATCAGATGCTGCACCCCTCTACCCATTTGCCAGTTTAAATATTCTGCAAAGACATCAAACTTCTGCCCCAGTGCACTGACTCCCTCCTTAGTCAGATGCAGTCCATCAAATTTAAAGAATTTTTGCTCCCAAAACTGTTGCCAGTTACCTACAAATTTGTGTCCTTTTTCCTGGCATCAGCCCTTGAGCCACATATTTAGCTCCCCTATCTCCCCTTCTCTGACCTTCCGATCCTCTGTCCCCCTCTCCCAGACTGGCATGATGTCAGAGAAGGAGATGTCAGATGAAATGGATGATAGTTTGTCACCTAGCCTGGTCAGGTGTTCCTTGGTCTCCACAACTGACCGGCTGGCGAGATCATTAGTCGCTATATGTACCAGGATGTTGATGTTTTCTCCTGCTTCCTGTACAATTTTAGCAATTCAGTCAGTGTCTCTCCATGCTGGTGTACCTGGGAGACATCTGACCATTACCCTTGGCTGGAGATAGGCATCAACTCCCTGAATCATCGAGTCTCATATGATCAGAAGTGTTTGGGATTTCCTTGTTTTTTTTTTGTTTTGGTTCCTGTTTTGGGTGAGTTTTGTTGTGCTAGCTTCTGTGCTGCAGTGTCCAGCTCTACAGTATCCTTTGCCCCTTTGTTTGATTTCGGAGATAAGATGCAGATACCTGTTTGTAGTTTTTATATGGTTTATGAAGGTGATATGTTGGAGATCACCGAGTGATGGGGCACCCAATTTTCCCTAACCACCTGCCAACCTCATGGATCAACTACCTTCTGCTGTTGAGGTGCTTCTGTTTGATGTTGGGGAAATGGCGGGCTGTTCTTATAATATATTTCCTCCTGAATATAAGATTTCAGGTGTGGAATCTCTGCCCGTGCTGCCTGGAGCTGAGCCCTTAGATCTCTAATATCCCAGCATGTAGGACAGTGTCCTAAATCCTGTATAACTGCCCTTTTTAAAAGTGTCCCGCAGTACCTGCAGTTAACACTATCCATTCCAGATAAGTTGCTGGGTTTATAACCTGGTCAGAGTAATTAGAAGGAGGAAAATGAAAGTAAAAGTTTGATTTTGTGTTTTGTTTGTTTGTATAACTTGTTATAACAAGTTAAATTACTTGTGCCCCTGTAAATTAGGTCATTGTGTGGATACCCCTTTGATCCGCCCCTTCCTGATTTTCTACAGGAAATGTCACAACTGTGCTACCCTATAAAAGGAGTGTAGCATGGGGTGGTTGGCTGGGCCCTTCTCCTGCCAAAAAAGAAGAACCACAGATGAAAGAAACAAGGAGGTAAGAGCAGAAACAATCAGCCAGCAACAAATGCAATAGCCCTGAAAGCTTATCTTAATGATAGATAAAACTATAAAATCTGTAAAGCACCACCTGTAATAATTTCACAGAAGATATACCCTGTAAAAACACTTTGCTACAGAGAAAAATAAAGCAGTAACAGAAGATATACCTTGCAAAAGACAATTTGAATCAGATTACAGCAGTAATCTGTAAGCACACACCTGTAGGCACACCCTGTAATAATGTAGCAGAAGGTATACCCAGCAACAGCAATTTGAATCAGAGAAAACTAAAAACCAATAAAATGTTAGCAACAAACAGAAACAATCCCTGTGAGTACAAAAGAAAATAATAGCACACAGTAAATCTGCCTAGCCAAAAGAAGCCTTAATCCTTTTCCTGTCTCTGGTAAGGTTCTTTGCTCTGTCCTTACAAGCAACCTAAAAGAAAAGATCTCAGGTGAAGCTAGGTGCCTTTGCCAGCAAACCTTAGCTCTGGCAGTTAATGCTACCTGCCAATGCCCCTTTGTCAGGTCAATAGTTGTAAGCAGGTATGTCGCCCCTCCCAACTTGTTCAGGGGTTCTTCCATCCATGTCATTGGGTGGGCATCTGAGTTCATGACTGCACTGATTCCATGACAGTCCACACAAAAATGAGTAGAGCCATCTGGCCTGGGAACAAGGACTACAGGTGAGTCCCAGGGGCTGTGGGATTTCTGGATTACCCCCAAATCCAGCATTTCCTCCACCTCTCTCCTAATGTCCTTATGGACAGCCTCTGACACCGGATATGCTGTCCGCTGTATGGGTGCCTGCATCCCTGTATCCCTGTCTCCACATCATGCGTAGCTAAGGGGGTTAGTCCAAGCTTGACACTAAACAGTGGGACAAAGTCTGCTAAAACCTCCCTTAGTTCCTGGATTTGGTCTGGGGGCAACTGGGGTGACATGTTAATTGCCTCCACAGAGGACTCCCACTTGCTTTCTTCCAGCAAGTCCAGAAGGGGGTCTCCTTCATCCATCCCTTCCCCAGGACTACACACTGCAAACTTCATGTCAGCCATGTTAGTATATGGCTTCATCATGTTGACATGGTACATTCTTTGTGTATGTCTTCTGTCAGGTAACTCTATAATGTAGTTTACATCATTTTTCTGTCTGACTACTTTGTAAGGTCCTGCCCACTCAGCCTGCAACTTGTCTTTCTGGACTGGGATTAGGGCCATGACTTCCTGACCCACAGTGTACGAGCGAGCTCTGGCTATGCGGTAATACCACACCTTTTGTCTTTGTTGGGCAGTTGTCAGGTTGCTCTGGGCTGTCCTCATGAGCTCCATCAGCCTTTTCCTAAACCTAAGGACATAATCCACTATGGGAGTTCTCTGGGTGGTATCCTTGCCTTCCCAGTCCTCCCAGATCAAGTCTAGGGGCCCACATACCCTACATCCATATAAGAGCTCAAAGGAGGAAAACCCTGTTGACTCTTGGGGCACTTCCCTGTATGCAAGCAACAGGTGGGGAAGGTATTTCTCCCAGTCCCTCCCATGCTGTTCAGCAAATATTTGGAGAATTGACTTAAGGGTACAATTAAATCTTTCCACAAGCCCATTGGCTTGTGGGTGATAAGGTGTTGTGCATCTTTGCACCACCCCACACTTCTCCTGCAAGCATTTCATCAGGTCCGATATGAAGGAACCCCCTAGATTGGTGATAACCTCCTGTAGAAACCCAACATGGGAGAAAATGCCTAGTAAGGCATCTGCCACATTGTCTGTCCTCAGTGAGGATAGGGCAACTGCCTCTGGGTACTGGGTGGCATAATCCACCACAGTTAGATGAACCTCTTCCCAGAGGAACTGGGGGTATTTAAAGGTTCCATAATATCATTCCCACCCTCTGTATTGGCTCTTCCACTATGGGTAAAGGAATTAGGATGGCTTGGGTTCTTTTACCCACTTTCCTTATTTCTTGGTATTATAGACAAGACCTGAAATACCACTCCACCTGCTGGGTGAATTTGGGCCAATAGAAACTCTGGGCCAATCACTGCATAGTGCACATGATTCCCAGATGACCAGACATGGGAATAGTGTGTGTAATCTTGAGCAACCGCTCATGGTACTCCTGGGGAATGACAAGCTGCCTGCCTATTAGCCCTCCCTCTGTCTTAGCATCCTGCATATACGTCAGTCCATTGTCCCAAAAAACTTTATGTTTCCTGTGACCTCCATGTGCTCCATCAGAGTCTGCCTAAGCCTTCAGTTTCTCTAGAGTAGGGTCACTTTTCTGAGCAGCTGCAAACTCCTTACACATTCACAAGACATGGGACAGGTCCCCTTCAGTGTCTAAACTAGGATCCATAGCTCTAGTGTCAGGGCATTCAGGATCACTGCCATCCCTAACCCTCTGACAATGGGTCATCCCTCCTTCCTCGGAGTAACCCTCCATAGCTGTTCTGGTAACTGCTACCTGGAGAATTTTTACCCCCTTTTCATTATTCTCCATATCAGGAGACCCAGGCTAGGGAACCAATCTCCCACTGATTTCCACAGGGCTTCTATGGGGTCCAGGGAACTACAATTTTTGTCACTTGGCTGTGGGTAACTGCACACACCATCCCCTGTTTGAGACTGTTGCTGATAATTACATCGACAGCCAAAGTCTAGGCTACAGCAAACTTTTGCACTGTTCCCCCTTTCTCACCCCAGTCTAGGAGGACATTAGCAAGTGGCAAGGTTTTCTCCTCCCCATTGAATCCCCATACAGTTACAAATTGATTGGGTATAAGTTGATCTGGCTCTACCAAATTCTCTTTTGCAGAAGTCAGGGACACCCCCGTGTCCCTAAATCCATGTGTCTTTACACCATTCACAGTGACTGGGTGCATGTGTTCCCTCATGTTTACTGGCATGCTGTCAGGGACACACAAACAACCCACTTCTTTTCTAGCACCACTTTGTGTACTGCTTGTCCTTTTAGGACACTGCCAGGCCAGATGACCAGGTTCTTTGCAAACCCAACATTCATTTCTTTTCTCAGGTAAATCTTTTCTTTGTAACCTGGGACTACCTGGTTTTGGTGGAGGCAGGTAGGGTTTTAGCTGCTCTGAAGGTGCACTTTTCCCTTTCTGTGCTGCCACGCTCACCCCATTTGCTCTCAGAGAAGGTCTGCTCCTGGCATATCGGTTCGAGGGTTCAGCAGCCTCTTGCACGGTTTTTAATCTCTGTCCTCCAGCCAGGTTTTCAGCTCTGCTAGGCATGCACAAAAAACTGCTCTAACAGTAAAACATTTTCAATTTTTTCCAGAGAGTTTGCTTCAATTCCTTCCCACCAACATTTTAAAAACTGATGTTTAGTGTCTAGCTCCCCGTAGCTCATCTCAGGGCTGAGCTTATGAAATTTAATTCTGTATGCCTCTGCTGTTAGGTCATACTTTTTTAAAAGTGTAGTTTTAAGTTTACTGTAATCATTACTGTCCTCATTGTCATTTGACCCAATGCGTCCCGAGCTTTCCCGCTAAGTAGCAGGGACAGCTGGAAGCTCCAGGACCCTCTAGGAATATTTGCCTGAATGCATACTTTTTCAATGAATATTAAAAGGCATCCATATCTTCCTCCTCTTTAAATTCAGCTATCAATTTAGAATTTAGTTTGCAACCCAGTCCTGGAGTTCCAGTTAAACCCAGGCCACTTACCTGCTCTGGTGCTGGTGTTTGGAGTCATAGCTTCTCCAGTTCATGTTGCCTCTGGTGCTCGTGCTCTTCTTGCTTGGCCTCTCACTCAGCTTCTCGCTGCTCTTGCTCCACCTCTCGCTGTAGTTGTCGCTCTCTTTCCTCTGCCTCTCACTGAAGCTGCTCCCGGTTCTCCTCTCTTTCCATCTGCAGCTGGAACTTCTTCTGCTCAAATTCCAGCTCCCTTTGCTGCTGGGCTTCAAACCTTTTCTGTTCAAACTCCAGCTCCATCCTCCACAACTCCATCTGCAGCTTGAGCCCTTCTGGCTCCAGAATATTGGTGACTTCCCCTGCTGCTGTAGCCCTTGGCTTGCACTGGTCTGGCTGTCCTCCTCACTGGATCTGGACACTGCATTGGGCCCTGGCCCCTCCACACCCAAGGTTTAGTCCTTTTCAGTCACAAACAGTGACTTGAGGCTTTGGGCATCGGCTGCCTCCAGAGCCTCCATGAGGTTCTGCTTGTTGGATCTCCCCTTGTGCTGGACTACTCTCTTCTGGCACACCTGCCTCAGGTAGTCTGAAGTGTACCCACTGTAGTTGGAAGCCATCTTCTTCTTCCCTAACTATGTCTATACTAACTTGCACTTAAAAAAATAAAACAGGTAGGAACTTAGACTATGAGCAAAATTATATAGTTCTGTTTACTTTTTAAAAATCACTGCCTTATTTTGCATGTGAGCTGTACAGTATTAATCTGACACACTGAACTGTTAAAGCTTGTGTTACCAAGTACTTTTAAATCCCACCACTGCCACCAAATTTGTCACAAACACACTCCGCAGGTCAGGCACTCTGCTCCCACAGTGCCAACCTCAAAGTGCAATAGTGTGAACAGGGGACAAACAGGGTTACCCTGCTGTCTGTTTTGGGTCTGAATCACCTTCTAGTCTTGAGTCCTGGGGTCAGATGTGAACCTTATGCTTGCACACCCAGTTAACAGGCTCAGATATGTACCCTCTTCAGGAATGCAGTACACTCTTTTGGCCAGTGACATCCAGCTAGGTTTCCAAAATGTATCTTTATGAGTCAATGTGAGACCTATGTATATTCTTACCTTTTTGCAAGATTAGTAACACATTCAAGCCCTTAGCAACTGTCAGACTTAAACACAGGTTCAGCATTCACATGCGAAAGAACTGAGAAAAAGCATAGGCAGTATTTTAAAGAAAATATTGTTTACTAAAAATTGTAAAACAGGTACAATCAAACACAGAACAATGATATCAGTAATTTAAAGTCACATAAAAAATGGGAAGTTACAGAACACAAGTATGCCTACCACAAATACTTAAGTTCTTGACCAGCTAGATGTTACCCTTAAGTGCCTTCTTAAGTCCAGAGAACTAAGTCTCTCTTTTGAGTTCAGAATAACAGGCTCTGTTTCCCTCTGATGCCTGTTCATTTCAAACTCCATCTCCCTACCACTTTTGGTGAGATCACAGTTAAATCCTCCTAGCTTTAACTTCTTAACATAATTATCCACAAGGATGTACGTCAATTCTGTGAAAATCAGCAACTGGCCATTTCCCAAATATGACAGTCTTTGATCAAAACATCCCTTTTTGTTTCACAATCTCACACCCATGTCAATAGTTCTTGGCTAGGTGAGAAAACTATAAAGGATCAGCCAGATGGCTTCCTTTCCTGCTAGGGTCATAACATTTATATTTAGTTTCAACTTCAAAAGCAAGAACAGGTTATAAGGGGTAATAAACTGTCCCTCTGGAAGGAAGGCTTTTAATTAGGGGTTTCCCTAATCAGTTTAACACATCCTGCGGCTTCAGCCATACTGACACCTTGGATGTCAAAGGTCACTTATCACTGTTAGGCTGTTTTCTTACCTAAGCAGACCTTCACATACCATATATTTATTTTACAAACATTATGCGATAATAATATTAGAGGGTTAATTATGTTACACACACCATCCTGAAAAAGCTGTGCCCCAAGCTTGACGCACTATACAGGAACCGTAGCTGCCTCTCGCTACCAGCTAGGCATGAACCTGTCCAGAAGATGATACTACCTATCTTTGATACTGTAATGTAGTCTACATTGATGCTCCCAAGTTTTCACTAACCAGATGGGATACCCTTTTTAACGCCTTCTGTCGCTTCCCTCTGGATTCCCCCCTCTCACCCATCACTGCAGTCTGTACCACTCCCTGGCCTTTTCCTCACTGGAAAATTGATGCCACCTCCATTGCATTACATTTGTGTCCAAATTTTGATTTGACACACTTCCCCCTATCTTATATCCTCACTAGCCATCCTTCCACCTCCTGCCAATTCCCTTATATCATACGATTCCCATTTAATGGTAGTCCCACGTCAGTCGACCATTGCAGAGCAGATGGCTTTCTTGCATCACTTCCCTAAACTTTGGAATGCACTTCCCCACCAAATTCACCACTCTTCCTCCCCCTACTCCATCTCTTCTACTCTACATAACTTCCTCTCAGTAAATTGTACCTGTGCCTAATCCCACCTGTTTCTCCCTCATTTCCTCTTACTCTTTCAACCACTATATACCTATAACTGCTCCTAGTGGACCCTTCCATATCCATACTCTGTTAATTCCTTTTCATGCTCATACCTATCCCTACTTTACCTCCCCCATTTCTATCTTGAGTACATTTCTCCTTCTCTGCTCACCCTTCTAGATGGTTCAGCATTACTGATATCAACTAGGTGAATGCTCATTCTCTAGAAGTTACACTTGGTCTGTTCCCTTAAAGTTTTAGTCTATATATTGTCCATGTATGGTACTTAGTTTTTTTCATTACTTTTGTTTCTTCTGCAGTGTTTATACTGTTATGTCTCAATGTATACGAGAAGAAATCCAGCACTCCTGCAGTTCCAACAATGTAACTTTATTGAAGAAAGGAAGGTATTAGCATAGAGAACAAGTTTAAAACTGCAGCCCCTTGCACCTCGACCAAAAGGTCTTCCTTAGGGGGAGTGTCTGTGGTGGTAACAGATCTCACTATTTGAACAGTTTCTCTTAAAGACACAGTACATAACTAAAATGCCATTACTGAATTCATACATTCAGAAATACAAATGTGCATTATAAAAGCAATGAAATCTGTACGTATTGGGGTATTTCAAATAGCAGTTTTGATGCACGTTATTATAACAATATTTAATGAATGATGCTGACAATTTAATTTCTGTAAATTTAATTGCATATGATCTTTAAAATGATCTTTTTACCAGGGCTAGCACAGCCATCCCTAGTAGGAATTAGTGCAGATACGGTCCCTATTAAATCTAAATTATTGTAAAGCAGACATTGATCAACAGCAGTGAAGTTACCAGCATTGTATTACTAGCAGCAATATAACTTCCTAACAGGCAAGCACCCCAAATGACATCAGCAGCCTGGAGGTATGCTGGCTCAACATCCAGCAACCTCGGGGAAATGGACCACAACAAAAAGCTACTAAAAATGCATTCATTTGTTGACTTTTGTTACAAAACCTGAAACACAAATAGGTTTTATAGCAGTGTTTATTGAATGGTGCTGTTTCTTTTAGTTTTAAAAACCTTTGCATATGACCTTTAATACTATTTCTTAAAGATCTGAGTGACAGGGAGGCTGTCATGGGTTCAGCCAACCTATGGACTCAGGCCACAGCATTTTCGCTAGTCTCATCCCCTGCACATCATGTAGTTGCCATTATATTTTGACAGCTCAATCCCCTGTTAATATGGAGCATGTACAACTTCACCTGAGCCAATGGCAGTCCGCATCCTAGCCTCTCTCTCTATATTGAACTCTGTGGCACTTCCAAAAACCCATGTACCACCCAAGACATGCCATTAACCCAAAATCTGCAGGAAGATATGGATTAAACCATTCTGCCTTTTTATTGAGTAGGTTACCATATATTGCACTACATCTCCCCTTCTAGTGAAAGAAAGCAATTACCTTGATTTCAGTTTGCATGTCCAAGACAAAACATTACCAATCACTAGTAATTAAGGGTGTGTAAATACCTTAATTTGAATATTCGGACAAATATTCATATTCAGGATTCCAGACATTCATTATTCATCCCCAGATAAGTGTTTTTTTAAATAAGATATTGTAACACTGTTAAAGTCCACCAGTTCCTTTCATTTTAAAGTACAACAATTAATTTTACCATGAACACTCCCCAACAACCTTTCAGTCACTCAAAAAGCAACAAACTACTGCCCTGGTCAGTGGTCAGGTGACAGATGGTCATCATAGATTGACCAAAGGCTGCAGATGACATGACACCTTGTGTCTTGTCCAGGGCAACTAAAATGGCACTGGCCTAAGTACATTGCATGTGCACCCTGGAAGAGAGGAGAACGAGATATGCCAAGACAGAAACCTACACAAGTACCTCAAAGGGGTGAGAGGGCATATAAAGTTTGTCTCTTTCAATTGAGAAAGTGCACAAGTACTGGGGCAATGGGGGCATTGGATGAAGATGAAGGGGGAGTTCTTCAAGACAGATGTGAAGAAATGTTTAGTCACAGAAGGCATGGTAGATGCCTGACAGAGACTGCCAGCATAAGTGATGGCAAAAACACTGTGGAGCTTCAAGCATATGTGAGATAGGCATAGGGTTGGGGTGTATCTGAAAACTGGCAGGGAGGCAGCAGGGTTGCTTTAGGGTCTGCAGAAGAGACTGATGAGGCAGGGGTGGACAATCTGGGCAGACTGTGTAGGTTAAGCAGTGATTTTCCAACAAATAAATAGTAACCTAAAATACACAACAGTATGTGCACTAAACCACGATACAGTATTTAAATATTTTGGGTGGGATATTCAAAAGGGTTGCTCTAAGCACAATAGGGTTACGCCAGTGCAAGTCCGAAAATGCACCATTCTGCGATATTCAGCAGGAGGCAGTTGCGCCACTGAAAACATGCTGAGCAACAGCGCAATGCAAATGAAGGTATGTGCAGCCGAAGGGTGGATCCATGCATAAAGTGCGCAATGCGATATTCAAGGAGCTTAGCAATGCGCTGATGGATCAGGGCGGAAGTTGCCTATCGCGAGGAATGAGCCAAAATAAAAGGCTCAAGGAAGAGGCGCAAGAACGCGACAGGGAATGCACATGAGGCAGCCACACAGAGCAGGCCACAGCAGCAACCAGTGCAGGCCAGGAGTAGTGAGGACAGAATAAGGGCAGCTGAAGGTGTGGGGCCACAGAGTGCAGAGGCCAGTAGGTGTACCTGGTGCAGTGGAGGTAGCAGTCAGGACAGCGGGGGGAACAGATCAACAACAGCTGGGGGGGACACAAGCCAGGGAGATGGACAGTGCCAGCTTCCACATGGAAGCTGTAATGAGGGGGGTGAGAAGGCATGCTGCAGGGGGACGTGGCCGTGGAAGGGTCCGTCAGCGGTATACCCCCAACAGACAGTACCGTGCCCGCATCAGCTTTGAGCTGTATTCAGACATCAAGATTGTGGGCTAGTACCACCTGAACAGGGCAATACTGAGGCGGCTCTGTGAGCTGTGCAGTGATGTGATGCAGGCACCCTCACGACGGAGTCAGTGGAGACAAAGGTAACAGCCTGCATGTGCTTGCTCACCACGGGTACCTTCCAGAGGCCAACAGGGGACACCACAGGCATAACACAGTCAGCCACATCATGCATCCTCACCCAATTCCTCAGCACACTGCTGCCACATGCTGCGGAGTACATCCATTGCCCCAGCACTGTGGCAGAGCGTACAGCAAACATACAGGAGTTCCACAGGGTAGCACATATGCCTGGCATGCTAGGGGCAATAGACTGCACCCATGTGGCCATTTGCATGCCACCTGGCCCCGATGGGGCCGCATATTGCAATCGGAAGGGGTTCTCCAGTGTCAACTGCCAGATGGTGTGTGATGCCAGTGGGCACATCATCATTGTCTGTGCCACGCACCCTGGCGGAGCACATGATTCATTCATATGGTACCAGTCTGCACTGTGCCATCAATTCGAGAGTGGAGACATCCCCACAGGACATCTAGTGGGTGAGTATGCATGTAGGATTGGCAAAGTGGGGGCAAGGGTGGGTAAGCCACAGGTGCCATGGGAGTGGCACACAGGGCTAGGGGCAATATAGGCCTGAACATGACACTAACCTCCACTATCTCCACACAGGTGACAGTGGATACCCACTCTGTCTCTGGCTGCTCACACCCTACCGGCGCCCCATGACCCCATCGCAGCAATGCTTCAATGAGGCACATGCTGCCACACGCAACATCATCGAGCAGGTGTTTGGGATGCTGAAGGCACACTTCTGATGCCTAGACACCTCTGGCAGTGCCCTATAGTACAGCCCCTCAAAGGCCTGTGGGATATTCCTGGCCTGTTGTATCCTGCACAACATGGCCAAAGACTGTGGGATAGCTGTACAGGTCGAGGAGGGGGACAGCGATGGGGATGCTGGTGACGCCGGTGATGATGGGGATGAGCAGCCCCCCCTTGGATGGCGTGACCCCCGACTGATCCAGCTGGCCCAGCTGCACCTGGACACCATCACAGAGGAGCACTTTGCACAACACAGGTAAGTCATGGGGCCATGTGCAACCAACACTGTCCAGGGCGCAACCCACATACACACAGGGTAACACACCAGGGGTGCATGACGGCGAGGGGAGTGGAAGGGTACAGGAGCACAAACACACAACCAGGGAGGGGTGAACAGTCACACGCCACATGGACAGACACACACACACACACCAGGCACAAAGTGCACAGGGGCAGGTGCACAGCAGAGCAGGAACAGACATGTGAAACACACATCCACAGGCCACCTCCACCACCTGTACTGTCCATGTACGTGTGTCAGATGCTGGGCACCCTTGCACCTTGGTGTACAGTGTAATGCAGGCATCATCATGCACACGCACCTGTGGACAGCAGTCGGGAGGGCGTGCAGGTGGTCTGTGTGTCGGCATGTTGGGCAGGGCACCCACTGGTGCACTGCCCACCATAATACACATTGCACACAGGGCAGCACCAGACAGGGCCCGCACTGGGAGACAGGTCAGTCATGTGGCACTGTGCCATGGCCACCTCGGATGCGTGGCAGCCCACTGAGACCCAGCAGCACTGGCAGGCTGAGCATGGGCCATTTGGGGTGGCACCGATGGACCACCAGGGGTCCCACTGCACGAGTGCGACCTTGTCCGCATAGGGGTCTGCAGCATAACGAACATACCTGCACCAGGGGTGCTCGGGATGCCCACAGCTGAACCCGGCATTGACAGGCTGGATGTCGCACGATGCCAGGAATGGGGAGTGGATAGCGTACTGCACAGCGTGCGTGGCACAGGGGCACCTGACTGTGTGCCCAATGTGGCCACGACAGCGACCAATGCCTGAGACTGCCTGTCAATGGCAGCGGTCACATCCATCTGCAATTGGTCAATCCCTGCAAGGATCCTCCTGTTGTCCCTGCTGTGCCACTCCACAGCCACACATAGTGCCTCCACGGATGTTGCAACCCGCATCTGCTGCTGTACTGATGCCTGCAGCAGGTGGGTGTGCTAGTCAAACGGGTCGTCTGCCACATCAGCAACCTGTCCCTCAGGGTATGGAAGGGCCTGATGTTCATCACCCCTTGAGGGTGGGTGCTGCTCACCAGGCCCAGGTATGGGCAAGTCAACAGGTGGTGTACATACGCCACCGCTGAACCCTGTACCCCCAGACCCGGTGGGTGACTGCTGCTGCTGCCCCTCCGCCTGCTGTGCCCAAGGGACCAGTCGTTCCACTGCTGTGTCCACAACAGTGCCAGTGACCTGCACAGCCACCAGTGCTGCCCCACCGGTGCTGACAGGCACAGCCTGGGACTGTGCTGATGTGCTGGCACACACGTTGGAACCAGCTAGGTCCATGGGCGTGAGCTGTCCTGCTGTGTGTCCATTATGTGACACACACATGTCAATGCCCATAGTGGTCGTTGCATCATCAATGGTGCAGGTTTGTGCCACAGCCACAACGTGCTGGCATGCTTGCATGCCAGACCACTGAGACACAGGAAGGGCAACCCCCACACCTGTCTCACCGACATTGGAGATGGCAGCCAGGCATGCACACTGGTGCAAAGCATGCAGGCTACCAGCAGAGGTGGATGGACCCTCCTACAACTCCGGCTGGATGTCCACAGTGGACGGGCCCTCCACCACTGTCCCCTGCAGATGCACAGGATCTGTAACAGAAAGTGAGAACATGTTAGTGCATGGGATCCACCTTCCTCCCCCGACCATGTCATACCATGCAGTGATGGGCTACCACCTGTCTGGAAGCCACCTCCCAGAATGCCCTTGATGGCACTGCACTGCATGGATGCAGCAAGACGGTCCTCCGTCGGGGTCAGCTGCACCACCTCCGGCTGGCCCCCGCCTAGAGCAGCGTGTGCCACCCTGAGGGCTGCCACCTTCTCCTTCACCCTCCTCCTGTCGGTCCCCATCTTCTTTTTACATTCCTGCACAGAGCGCTGGTGGCTTCCATGCAGGTTTACAGCACGAGCCACCCCCTCCCATGCAGCAGCATGGGCCTGAGGGGTGCCCCGCCATCCACTGAGTAGTGGCTCTTCCTCTAGGTAGGCCTTGAGGAGTGCCTCCGTCTCGGCTTTCATGAAGTTAGGCCTCCTCTTCCACCCACCATCATCCTCTCCACCCATTCCTGGTTCGGCCATGTCACAGTCTGTATGGGTGAAAGCTGACACCTGTGACTGTGCAGTATACAGCAATACCCTAGGACCATAGTCCAGAACATCACACAGCATGCAACTCACCTATCACCTGCAGTAACCGAATATGGCCACTGCAGATCAATGTCGCACATTTATAGCGCAATGCATGCAAATTAGGAGTGGAACAACTTTAATGAGATGCAAATCATGCCGCTGGGCCATTGAATGGCTGATCAGATGATTTGCATATGACGGCTGAATATCATGCTTTGCGCTTTGCGCAATACGGTTGAACCAGCTGAGCCAATGGCACAGTTCTGTGACTGCATAGTACACCGCACTGCGCATGCCCAGGTAGCTTATGCAGGCATCTGCCGCACTGATGACGTGCTGTGCGTGATCGGCAATTCAGGGCACGGCCACCATTGTGCCAGGGGCGCTACAGCGCTGGTCACCACATGGCGCTGTGGCTTAACTGTGCAATAGTCCACTGTGGCAATGGCACGCAGGCGACCAACCATGCTGAACATGTAGACGTCTGATGGCGCTGTGCGTGGCCTTGCACCAGAGACCCATGACCTTGTGCCCGACCTTTGCCCCCTTGGCACTGTACGTATGGCATGTCTGCAGCTCTATCGCGCTGTTCGGTAACAGCGCGGTAGAGACCGGTGGCACTGTATGAACAGCGCGATAGGGACTGATGGAGTTGTATTGCGCAACATTTCCATGTGGGGTTGCCACGCTGCAGAGCGCCATATTGCCTACTATAAATCTGCAGGGATGGCACGCAGGAGAGCTCCACAGTGGAGTGCTTTGGAGGTGGCCAACCTGGTGGCTGTGGTGGAGCCTCACCATGGGCCACTGTTTGGGGAGGAACCCCTTAACATGGCCCGCACCCATGTGTGGCAGCAGGTGGCCACCGATCTTGAGCAGGCCACTGGGCGTCGGAGAACACCAGAGCAGTGCAGACACCGGTACAGTGACCTGCGCAGGAGGGAGCGGGCACTGCTGGCGCACCTCAGATCACGTGCCAGGAGGGGCGTGATGCCTAGGCCAGGTGGGTGAGCCATCTATGCACCTGTATTGACTTCATGGGTAACACTGTGTATTGTGACCAGCGCATGGGGGAGGGTTGGTCTATGGTTGGCTGTGCCGGTGTTTGCAGGGGTGGGATGTATGGGTCTGGCTGTGTGGGCAGGCACGCTCATTGGGGCAAGGGGCTGTCTGCTTTGGGATTTCACTGATGTGTTTCTCAACTTTTGTTTCCCACAGGTGTGGAGGAGCAGAGGCAGGCCCGGGATGAGGCTCAGAGAGGCGTTGCAGAGGTGGCTGGCTGAGGTGGTGGCAGTGTTGGGCCACAGCAGCAGCAGCAGCAGCAGCAGCGGCTTGATGAGGGTGAGTGTCATTACATCATGGATGCTACTGCATGCTGTGGGGGGGAGGGCATGGCCACCATCCATGGACAACACTGCCATGCACGTGACATGTGACAGTCAGCACTGTCCAGTGGCACTGCATGTCTGTGAGTGCATCACTGGTGGTCCATGCATGCACTGGGCACATGGCTGTGGCATCAACTTCCCACCATGTAGCCACGCCACCTCTGTACAGCCTTGGTTGTGCCAGGTGCTGGTCATGGTGGGGTGTGTGTGCAGTAGCACATGGCATGTTGCTGCCTGGTTGGGCTTGTCTTGTGCATGGTCACTGTGGGTGGGTGCAGTCCATCACAGGGCCGGGGCACTTGGCTGTATGCCATGCATGTTGGGTGGGCTTCAGGGTTGTGGACAGTCACAGCCATTGATTCTGTTCCCTTGTCCTAGGTGTCCGGGTCCTGCGGAGGATTGAGCAGGCTGTCCACCACCTGCTGGAGGTGTCAATGGAGTCCCTGGGCATTCTGAGGGAGATGCACCAGAGGGGAGTGAGGCGACGGAGGAGGCCACGGGACCAGAGGCAGCCTGATGCTGTGTAGCCTGGAGGGCAGTAGCTGCCCTACACCTACCCCCTTTTCCCTTCCCTCACACCCTGCCTTCCCTCACCCAGTTCTTCACCCCTGCCCCTTACCCACCCCTACCTTGTACCCGTACCCCCACCCCTTTCTTGTATATATCTGTATATAGTTGTGTGTTCCTGTTGATATTCTTTTATAAATCTATTTTGATATGAATACTGTGGTGGTCTCTGATTTGCAGCTGGCTATGGGTGCTCAGTTGCAGTGGTGTGCATGGCATCTGGGGTGGTATTGTCCTGGGATTGTGTGTGTGTGCGTGGGGAGGTGTCCCTGGTGTGGTAGTGGCTTTCAGCTGGTCTGGCCGTGTGCTGCCACACACCGCTGGGTGCTCCTGGTGGGTCTGGCTTGTATGGTTCTGTGGTACACAAGGTTGCATTGTGCCGGGGGGGGCATGGGGATTCCAGCAGTGATGGTGACAGTCACTGCTCATGGGTGGTGTCTTGGGGTTCCAGTGCAGGGTGCGCTGTGCACGGGGGGGGCTGTTGTACACTTGGGTTGTCCGGCCCCTTTGTGTGGCAGTCTCTGCTTGCCAGTGGGTGTGCTGGGGCACCATGGCCCAGCTGTGCTTTGTTGGCTTGTCCCCATGGGCCGGTGGATATTCCGTCCCTCCACCAGTGATGCTGTGCTTCGGGTGTGGGGGTGTGTTGTTAGTTCTGCAGTGTGTTCCTGTGCCCATCTGTGGCATGGGTGGTGAGCCCCTGCCTACCTCCCTGGTTGTGCAGTTCCATTGCTCTGCTGCTGGGGGGCTCTCTGCTTGCGCTATGGTGTCTCTGGACTGCTCAGCTGGGCTGGCCTTGTTGCGCTATGGCGCATCATATGTGCTCAGCTTCCCCTTCCTGGTTGCGCTATGGCGCAGGTTGTGCGATATTCAGACGTTGGCTGGTTGCGCAATTTGACTTGCTCCATGTTTGAATATCGCGTCTGTTGCGCATGTGCGCAATTGACTTGTGCTTGCTCCTGCTATTGCGCACATTTTGGGTGCAGTTTGAATATCTGGCCCTTTGAGTTTAAAGTGATATAGTAAGCTTTCCCAAATGCCCTTTTCACATAGTATGTCATTGTCAGACATGCTTCAGATGTTGCAGCTGCAATTTGTTTTGTAAAAAAATCTGTCAAAGTCATTTTTTTTTTATGTTTTATCAGCGCTTTGTCCTCTAGTTTTCTGTTTGTGGTCACACCCCTAGAATGATGCAATGCCAGTGAGTTGGCAATTTTTACATACAGCAACAAGGAAATCTGGGTAATTTCTAATGTTGTCCTAAATGTGCCTTACTCAGAAGTACAGTCCCATATGTTGATAGTGGTGAGCACTTATATGTAAATGTATATAGCAAGATATTGTGGGTAAAATAAAAATCTGTTTTCCAGTTTCCTTACTGTGAGATGCTGTCTCATATTTCTGTAGTGATATCAACAATATAAGCTTTTGTATGTTAATTTTTACAACAATGCATTGTGCATACTGGCCCGGATATTCAAACTGTGCCAGGCTGTGGCACAAGCCTGGGTGCAGCTCAACTTTGTTGTGCAGGGGTGTGGCCTGGGTGATATTCAACGGAGCTGCACTATGATGCAGCAGCTTTGAATATCGCACCCTGGCCACCCCCACTGTGCATGGTGCAGTGGCACTGTGCCAGCGCAAGTGGCCAGAGTGGAGCATGAAGATGCGCTAGTGCAAGTGCCATTGCGCCATGCACAGCACCTGCGATATTCAAAAGAGGACATGCAAATGGGGCCATAATTTATGCAAGGCACACATGGGGCCATTTGCATGTCATTATGGTCCCATTTGCATCTCATTAGCATGCAGGTGTGCCGATCCCCGATGACTTGCGCCTGGCGCCCCGCCAGGTAGCAGCCATCGGGGACCAACGCCCCCTGCAGCCCGATCATGGGCATTCATCTAAATGAAACCCCCTCTAATATCCCTGGTGGTCCAGTGGACCACTATGTGCCCGATCGCGGGCATCGGTATAGTAACCCCCCCATCCAATATCCCTGGTGGTCCAGTGGACCGATCGCTGCCCGATCACGGGCATCTGTAAATCATAAAATAGTCCTATTACCCTGGTGGTCTAGTGTACTCCCCTCCCCACCTCGCCACTGAGCCCCACCGCCTCGCTCCCCAGTCAGCTGGCGGGTGGCAGCACCCACCCATCTGCCGCCCGCGCTGCCAACTGACAGCTCGGTGGGGCTGCGCCCATTGGCTCATGCCTGAACCAATGGGCATGCAGCCGCCAAGCTGTCTGGTGGGTGGTGGGTGGCAGGCAGGGGTGGATGCCGCCCGCCAGCTGATGGGGAGCGGGTGGTGGGCTCTGTGGCTGGTGGGGGTCCACTGGATCACCAGGGATTTCATACTTGGGGGTGAGGAATGCCACCCGCGATCGGGTTCGCTCAATCCACTGGACCACCAGGGATATTGGGCTTTGGGGACTCTGATGCCCGCAATTGGGCTACTCGGGGTGGGGAGTTATGCTCACAATCGGGCTACTCGGGGTGGGGGACACTGTTCTGCCCATGATCAGGCCACGTGGGGTGGGGAATACTGTTTTGCCCATGATTGGGCTACTCGGAGGTTGGGGGGACACTGTTCTGCCCATGATCGGGGCATGGGGGCACAGCCAGGTGTGGCGGGAACAGGTTGAGGGCCACCCACAGGTGGCAGCTGCTGTGTTGTGCCCTGCAATGCGGCAGCTCACCTGTGGGTGGCGCTCGACTTGTTCCTTTTTTTTTGGCTCAACTTTGTGCAAGCGCAGGTAGGGGTTGCGCCTGCATAACTCTGCACGGCTGGGCTGACTATCGGGCTGTGCAGTTTATGCATGGTTCCTCCCCTTTCGGCTGCGCATGCCTTCATTATCATTGCGCTGTTGCTCAGCATGATTTCAGGGACGCAACTGCCTCCTGCTGAATATCGCAGAATGGCGCATTTTGGACTTGCGCAGGCGCAACCCTATTGCGCATGGCTCAACTCTTTTAAATATCTGGGCCAGTATGTACAATGCATTGTTGTGAAAATAAACAAACAAAAGCTTCTATTGTTGATACCACCACATAAATATGGGACTGCATCTCAGAGTAAGGAAAATGTAAAACAGGTCTGTATTTTACTCACAATGTCATACTACAGTTATTTACTTATTATTATACAATGGCAAGAACATTTCCTTGACTCTGATTGGTCAATGTGTTCCTGAGACAGTGATGTTATTACACAATAACATCACTGTATTGCTTTTCTATGGATCCTGACCTCCATTATCATGACCATTTGGATTCCTTAAAATCATTTTTTTATGTTTAATTTTTTTTTATTTTGTATAACAATGAGCCATTGTATAATAGCAATAAGGCACTCCAGGGATGTGTGTTATAGTGTAATAACGTCACTCCTGGGGTGGTGGAAGCACTTGGCTTCGCCTCGTGCTTCAACCCACCCCAGGAGTGACGTTATTACACAATAACACACACCCTGTCATGCCTTATTGCTTAATTGCTCACCACCAGCAATACAATGGATTGTATGCCTGAGTAAGGTGCCTTAAGGCAATATTAGAAATTAACCAGAATTCTGTGTAGTATATAAAACAATGACAGCTCCCTGGCATGACATCATTTTTTTTTTTTTTGCCCACACACAAGAAACTGGAGGACAAAACTCTGATAAAACAGTAAACAACTGAGAGTTACAGATTGTTGTACAACAAAATTGCACCTTCAACACTTGAAGCATGCCATATGTAACAGGCATTTGGGGAACCTTCAACATTTACTTTGACATCAATGTGTTACTCTCCCTGACTTCTGCACAGGCTATAAAATTAAATTTAAAATGCTATTGTGCATTACTGGCATTGAGCATGACACAACCATAATCAAACAACTTTCAGATTCTTGGAACAGGCACAGTGCATGGAATGAGAAGTCTTTATAGACCTCAGCAATGTGACTGCCACCATAGCTTATGTATTGGAGAAAAAGAACAGCATCCCAAATGACATCACCAGTGTGGAGACATGCTGATCACCATAGGGAACAGAAAGACTCAACGTCTAGCAGTGTTGTTGAAACACACCATACAATAAATAGTTATAAATTATATGAAATGGTAGCTTTTCATACAAAGCACTAGGCAGACACTGTTGTTATAACAATATTTGATGAATGATGTTGGCAGTTTAATTTCTGTAAATTTCATGGCATATGATCTTTAAAGATAGGTGTGACAACAGCAGATTTCCACTGAGTGGGGAATTGTCCCAAACAAAGGGAGATATTGAGAATTTTGGTAAGGGGGAATAGAACAACATCCAGGGTCAGTAGCAGGAGCTTCAGATCTAGCGTGTCACTGCTATATCTAGATTTCCCCAGGACCCTGGTAAGGTATAGTCTAGCTTCACATGGAGAAATGGTCCTAAAGCAGAATGGAGGGATACCAAGTGGTTGGGAGGGAGGGGGAGAATTGTGAGAATGGTTGAAAAAATCAGGGGGAGGAACTCCACTAAGGTCACAGAAAGCAGTGTTGAGGGTGCTTGGAATAAGCTGCAGATTCTGGGAAATAACACCATCAATGTTAAATGGGGTGGGGGGGGAGAGTTGGGTTTTCCTGCCAGGTCCTTAATATTTTCCCAGAATTTCCTCCCAACATCCCAGAAGGAAGAGAGGCGAGCTTGTGAGTGGGCAGCTTTTTAAAAAAAACGTTTTATTTATTTACTACTAGGATTACAATAACCTTTGAACCAAAGGTTCATTTACAAAGGTTCCACATTGAAAAAAGAAGTGGGGTGTACAACAAATAGATGGGTACAATTCATGAATAATAGAGTATACAGAACAAGATAGCAACATTACAAGAACTGAAAAAGTAACAGGCTTAGTACAAAAGTTTCAGTTTTAGTTTAACAGTCTGAGCAGGACCTAGTCAGAAGAAGTGCTGAAAATGTGAGGAAGCAAGTGTAGTGGAGCGTGGGGATAGTGAGGGGTGGGTAAGGATAGAAAAAAAGAGTTCAAGAGTGGTGGAGTGTGAAAAACAAGATAGGGGAGGGGGAGACTGAAAGAGCAGGGAGCTGAGGCAAGAGAGGTGGTAGTAGCAGGTGAGGGAGGAGGGGAGGAGGAGCAGGTGCTGGACCCTTGGAGGGCAGAGAGAAGGTGTACGTAGCATAGGAAGGAGGGGGGAGGAATCATGGGAAATAGTGGAGGGGGGAGAAAGGTGAAGAGCCAAAGGTAGGGAGAGGAAGGAGAGGAGATTTAAAGGGGGAGGCAGGAAGACAGGTGAACCAATCGCAGGGACCAAGTGTGATGAGGTGTTGTTGAAGCTTGGTTTAAAAAAAAATGTAGTTTAGGTTTGGCAACAATATCCAGAGGGAGACAGTTAAGCAGGGTGGGAGCTCTAGAGGCAAAGGTACACTGGGCTTGGGAAGTCCTGCAGAAAGAGATTCCTCATATGTCAGGTAATGTGCGTTAGCAAGATAAACATTTTGGAAAAAGGGGGCATGTGGTCTAGGGTGATCTTTTGCACAACAGATTTCTCTGCTGCAGACATTTCTCGCAGCCCTATACCTCTGCCTGTCTGAGGTGCGACCAGAAGCAAATGCCTTGAACCAGAGATTGTCACAGAAGCACATGAGGTCAAGGAGTGCTGGTGTGATCCATGGGGAATTACGGCCTTTAAGTAGATACTTGGTATAAGGGTTAAAAATGTCACAGGTGGAATTAAAAATGGAAATGAAAAAAGCTAAACCACTATCAATGCTTGTAGTTGTGCCTAGCAGGGATCAATCGCAATATAGGAGATAATCTTTGAACTGCATCAGTGAGCCTTTCTTGAAGGAATGCAAATACAACAGCTGGGGGGGGGGGGGTATTCAAGGAACAACTAGACCAGGTGCAAAGAATAGGAGAGTGATCACTTAAAGGAACGTTGCAAGATACCCCAAATGCCTTTTACACGTAGTATGCTATTGCCAGACATGTTTCAGATGTTGAAGCTGAAATTTGTTTTGAAAAAAAATCTGTCATAGTCATTTTTTTAAATGTTTTATCAGCGTTTTGTTCTCCAGTTTTCTGTATGTGGCCACACACCCCAAAATGATGTTATGCTAGGGAGTTGTCAATGATTTACATACAGAAACAAGGAATTATGGGTAATTCATAATGTTGCTTTAAATGTGCCTTACTCAAATGTACAGTCCCTTATGTTGCTGGTGGTGAGCAGTAAAATGTAAATAACTATATCAAGGCATTGTGGGTAAAATACAACCCTGTTTTACAGTTTCATTACTCTGAGGTGCTGTCCAATATATGTGTGGTGGTGTCAACAATATAAGCTTTTGTATGTTTGTTTGCACAACAATGCATTATGCATAACTACAAGACTGCTATACTTAGAGATATGGTCTTCTATTTCTGTAGTGAGCAGAGAAATATAATATCCTGTATAGTAATTCACATTGTGAGTACAGTACATAACTGATTTGTCCATCTAAAACTAAAAAGTGACACTGTTCCTTTAATAACTTTGTTTCCCTGGTGTCATGTCACAGTTTGGGTAGCAGCATTTAGAAAAAAGAGGCAGGTTATGCAAATGAAGCAGAGCACTGAAATAAAAGGCCTTTTTCCCCCAAGGAAAACAGCATTATTTGGCAGTTTGAATGGTAGGAGACTGATTTACAACTTCTACAGGTTACTACTCCAATTTGCTATGCCAATCTTGCACCTTTACTTTAAAGAGTCAGGTAAGAGAGTGACATTATTGAGTCTCTCAGGACGGTTAGTAAAAACAAGATCAATCAGGGTACTGATCCCTGTTCTGTAATTGATTCTTTTGGGTGTAGACACGACCTGAGTAAGGTTGATGGTCGCTGCAGCATTTCTGTGTAAAGCAGCACCGGAGGCTGGTCAGTTTATATTAACGTCACTGAGAATGATGACCTCAGAGTTTGCAGGTAGCTGGGAGACATGGTTGAGAATGGCATCAAATGCAGGTTTAGAATTGTGGGGAGGAATGAAGATGAACACAGATGTTAGAGATTTGCCCAAGTTACAAATAGCAATTTTGATAGATAGGGCTTGATCTCCATTGCAAGGTAAGGCAGGGTGAAGAACCTGACTTTGGAGGGAGTCCCTGAGGTAGATGGCACACCCCCAAACCCCTTTTCCCCAGCCAATCTTCTCTGAAAAGCATATAGCCAGAGAGGGTGATGGTAGAGTCAGGGATTTTAGGAGAGAGCCATGTTCCCACTACAGCCAGAAGGTCAGGATCCAACCTTGAAGGAGATCAGATTTCTTCAGTAAACTACAGATGTTTAATGTGGTTAGTATAAGACCACCATCCTGATGATTAGTGGGGTTTTGTAGTGTAGGGGGCCCAGGATTGGGGTACACATTGCCGGAGAGAAGTAGAAGGAGAAGAGCAAGCCTATAGAAAACAAGATGCAGTACCCTTCTCATTCCAAAACCTCAGAAATAATTGACTAAAATATTGCATAGTCTTTTTGTTGTGTGTCATAGGTACAACTAACTGTGAAATATGTGAATTTCTTACAGGGCATATGCCAAGGTTTTTTAAAACTGAAAGAAACAGCACCATTCAATAAACACTACCATAAAACCTATTTGTTTTCCAGGTTTTGTAACAAAAGTAAACAAATGAATGCATTTTTAGTGTCTTTTTGTTGTGGTCCATTTCCACAAGGTTGCTGGAGGCTGAGTCAGCATGCCCCCAGGCTGCTGATGTCACTTGCTCGTTAGGAAGTTGTATTGGTGCTAGTAATACAATGCTGGTAACTTCCCCTGCTGTTGATCAGTGTCTGCTTTACAATAATTTAGATTTAATATGGACCTTATCTGCATTAATTCCTACTAGGGATGGCTGTGCTAGCCCTGGTAAAAAGATAATTTTAAAGTGATTTATTGAGGTTTGCCATAGAAAATGGGAGCAGTGACTTGTAGGAGTGTATTCTTCTGTACCCACAATGCCTCACTATGTAAATTAGTATACAGGCATTTATTTTTCTGTGCTCACTGAAGAAACAGGAGCCAAGATCTCTCAGTAGAGAAGTCTTGTAGCTAAATATGGTGTGTACAATGCATTGCTGTGAACATAAACAAACAAATGCTTATATTGTTGACACCACCACATAAATATGGGACAGCATCTCAGAGTAAGGAAATTGTTAAACAGGTTTGGAATATCTGTGCTACAATTATTTACATACTACTGCTCACCACCAGCAACATAAGAGTTTGTATGTCTGAGTAAGGCAACATTATACATTATCCAGAATTTCTGGTTGCTCTATGTAAAATAATGACAGCTCCTTGGTATGACATCATTTTGGGGGAGGGTGACCACACACAAGAAACTGGAGGACAAAACCCTGACAAAACAGTAACAAAATAAGAATGACAGATTTTTTTGCAAAATAAATTGCACCTTCAACCCTTGAAGCATGCCTAGCAATGTCATACCATGTGTAACAGACATTTGAGGAACCATCAATATTTACTTTGACATCAATTTGCTACTCTCCCTGACATCTGCACAGGCTATAAAATTAAATTTAAACTGTTATTGTGCATTACTGGCACTTAGCATGACATAACCACAATCAAACAACGTTCAGATTCTTGCAACAGGCACAGTGCATGGCATGAGAAGACTTTTCGGAAAGTACAAGGAATCACACAAGGAGCAAGACAGAGAACTGTATCAGTTAAAACAAAAGGAAGCTGGGAAGGCAGTCAGAACAGCAAAGGCCCAAACCGAGGAAAAGATAGCCAACTCAGTTAAGAAGGGGGGATAAAACCTTTTTTAGGTACATCAGGGAGCGAAGGAAGACTAAGGGATGGATAGTGAGGCTTAATAAAGGGGGGGGTGGGCAGAGAGTGACGGTGAAAGGCAGAGATACTAAACAAATATTTTTGCTCAATATTTACAAATGAAGAGGGAGAGGTACCTAAAACAAACAATAGAAACACTCTGGATACAGAAGTTGATACCAGCCCATTTACAGAAGAAAGGGTTCTGAAAGAACTCTTAAAACTGAAGGTGGACAAAGCAATGGGGCCTGATGGGATTCATCCCAGAATTCTAAAAGAACTAAGGGTAGAACTAGTGACACCACTGACTACCCTCTTTAACAAATCATGGGAGGATAGGGTGGTACCTGAGGACTGGAGGAGGGCCGATGTGATTCCCTTCACAAAAGTGGGAGCAGGGCAGAAACAGGAAACTACAGACCTGTTAGTTTAACCTCAGTGATAGGGAAAATGATGGAATCACTTCTGAAGGAAAGAATTGTCAAGTACCTAGAGGCCAGAGGGGCACAGGACCCAAGACAGCATGGATTTACAGCAGGAAGGTCATGCCAGACGAATCTAATAGATTTCTTTGACTGGGTGACCTAAGTAGTAGATCAGGGAGGGGCTGTGGACATGGCCTACCTAGACTTTAGCAAGGCATTTGACACAGTCCCACACAAAAGATTAATATGCAAGTTAGCCAGCATGGGAGTGGGTCCCAAGATGATAGCCTGGGTAAAGAATTGGCTAGAGAATAGGACACAGAGGGTAACAGTAAATGGAGTCCACCCTGAAGAAAGGGGGCGTTACTAGTGGGGTACCGCAGAGTTCAGTATTAGGACCGGTCCTCTTCAATGTCTTCATGAGCAACATTGCAGAGGGACTGGAAGGAAAAGTATGTCTCTTTGCAAATGACACAAAGATCTGCAGCAGAGTTGATGCACAAGGTGGGGTGGAAAGGATGAGAAGGGACTTGGCAAGGTTAGAGAAATGGTCAAATGTATGGCAGCTTAGATTCAATGCTAAGAAGTGCAAGGTAATGCACCTGGAAACAAAACCCAGGGAAGAGTACACAATGGGGGTGAGATACTAACAACAACAACAAAATGGAAAGGGACCTGGGGGGTAGTCATATCAGATGACTTAAAGGTGGCAAACAATGTGAGAGGGCAGTAAGGAGGGCTGGGGGGTTACTGGGATGCATAGGGAGAGGCATCACCAGTAGAAAACAGGAAGTTGTTATCCCTCTGTACAGACAGTTGGTGAGACCCCATCTGGAGTACTGTGTGCAGTTCTGGAGACTCCACAAGGACATAGACAAGATGGAAGCTGTCCGGAGGAGGGCAACTAAAATGGTGCAGGGTCTGCACCAGAAGACATATGGAGAGAGACAAAAGGAGCTTAATATGTGTAGCCTCGAGGAAAGAAGGGAGAGGGGAGACATGATAGAAACTTTCAAGTACCTCAAGGGAATCAACAAAGTCCAAGAGGGTAGCATCTTTCAAAAAAAGAGGTGTGCAAGAACAAGGGTGCACAATTTGAAGATGGGGAGGCGGCTCAGAGGTAATGTAAGGAAGTATTTTTTCACAGAGAGGGTTGTGGATGCATGGAATGGCCTTCCAGAGGTGGTTGTGGAGTCAAAAACAGTGGTTGAATTCAAGCATGCATGGGACAGTCATAAGGCAATTCTAGAGGGTGGGAGTAGAAAGAAGTAGGCTGCTGGCTAACTAGGATCTGCAGCTTATCCATTAGGTAAGGAAATGAGCAGACTGGGTGGGCCAAGCGGTCCTTATCTGCCATCAAATTCTATGTTTCTATGTTTCTTACAGACTTCAGCAATGTGACTGCCTCCATAGCTTATGTATTGAAAAAAAAGAATAGCACCCCAAATGACATCACCAGAGTGGAGACATGTTGATTACCACAGGGAACAGAAAGACTCAGCATCTAGCAATGTTATTGAAACATACCACACAATAAATAGCTATAAATGGCATGAAACAATAGATTTTCATACAAAACACTAGGCAGACTGTTGTTATAACAATATTTAATGAATAAAGCTGACAGTTTAATTTCTGTACATTTCATCGCATATGATCTTTAAAGAAGGGTCAATATTGCAAAATTTCAACCTATCACTCAAATACTTGGGGATGAGGCCCACCCCAGATTTATACGCAAACACACTTTTATGTATGTCTCTCCTCCTAGACAAAAAAAAAAAACATCTTAATGACTTCTACAAATCACAGTGATGAATAATTATAGAGCAATTCAAAAAAACCATACTAAGTTATTATAAAGTACATCTAGTTTGTGCAAGCACCATCACACAGTGTGTCTCCATAATCAAGTAGTGGTAATATCTGAACCTGAACTGTGTTTTTCATACTTTCCATGTCTAGACATTTCTGACATTTCTGATTTCTAAACAAACAACCTACCCTTTTCCCTACCTGTTCAATTAGCTTGTCAACATGGTTATTTCCAGAGCCGAACTGGTCTAGCCAATACCCTAAATATTTATAGGACTTGACACATTCCAGAGTCATGCCAGAACTACCAGTAATCTCTAATTTATTATCCAGTTTTCCTTTCAAGGCTGGACCAAATAACATTGTCTTTGTTTTAGAAGTATTTAACTTCAGCTTAGCATGTCAAAAGAACTTCTGTAAGGATTCAAACTTATATTGAAAAGTAGACTGTAGACTGTATTTCCATAACTAAATGATGAGAATAATAAAGAATCATATCATCCGTGTAGAGGTGATAACTTATCCCCTCCATGCTCCTACCAATGTCCTTTAAATACATCATGAAAAGAAGGGGCCCCAAGACACCCCTTACCACCCTCAGAGGACAAGAGTCCAATCCATTAATCCTAGTAGACTGACAGTGATTACCGAAATAAGAGCAGAACCAGGCGAATGCTTCCCTACTCAGTCCCTCCTCAAATAGTCACTGTAACATGGTTTGATGGTCAACTGTGTTGAAGGCCTTGGACAAATCAATCAATATGGCTCCTGTATAATGTTGCTGCTCATTAACACTACCAATGTCTTCCAAGACCCTCGACATAGAGACCTCAGTACCATGGACCTTGCAAAATCCAGAGTGAATCTCGTAAAATAGGTCCTGATTCTAAAGGTATCCAACCAGCTGATCAACCAAGATTCTTTCAGAAATTTTGCTGACAATAGGAAGTAAAGATATAGGTCTAAAATAAGAAAGTAAGCCCGGGCTGCCCCCCCCCTTTAAAATGGAGATGCCCCTTGCACACTTCCAAGCCTGAGTAAAAATCCTCAAGGCAAGAGGCCGGTTGTACAAATAAGCTAGACTGTCAGGACCACAGCCACCACTTATCTTGAGTCCCAATAACTTTTCCGTAACTTCATGACACTCAATTTCTTTAAAGGAAAAGGATAATGGGCTATTTTCTGTATTAATCCATTAATTCTGTAATGGATTTATCGGGTCTCCCCAAAAATTTCCAGCTTCTCAAAAAAAGGTATTAAATCTATCAGAAACACTATGACCAGATGCAAATATTTCCTCAGGGGCCAACTGAATAGTATACTTATGTTCAGTTGTACCATTTAAGGCTTTAATTAAAAACCAAAATTTGGGGGGATTTCCTATTGACTCTGCAGTTTTTGTCTTAAAACGGTATTTACTCACCTAGTAAAGGTGATTGTACCTGCAACCTTTATGGTGCTCAGACATTCCTCACAAATGGGTAATCCTCTATCTATCATATTGGTCGATACTTGATCATAATCATTTTGGAGTGCCAGAGGCCAAGCTCCAGTCATGATACCATTGTCCAGTGAGAAGCTTCCCTAGCAGAGAAAAAGATAAAAAAATACACAGAAACAAAGGCAACAACAGGAAGACAAAAACAAATGACCAGCAATCAGCAATATCATTGCAAGGGTCACATACTGGAAGATAGTATAGAAAAACCAGGTGGAATAGCAGGCATAAGCCACAGTAAAAATCTGCTATCAAGACTAAATGCATACAATGTTGTTGACACTGATAACCAAGATTTCAGAATGTACCTTGTAGATAACAATACATTTCTACACAGGACAGTTACCTAACCCTACTGAGAACAAAACTCCCCACCTGGTTCTGGCTTCCCTGGTTTCTTGTTCGTCCATCATCGGAAGAGACTCTGAGCAGCTTGCAAGTATAGTCACATTTACCAAAAGAGTGAACACCATTATCCCCTGCAACCTTTTTGGTGTTCAGACATTCCTAACAAATGGGACTTTTGTAGTAGTACCAGTAAAAAAAACTTTGAGCGGGAGATGAAAATTATGTCCCAGAGTGAAACTGAAGCAGCATAAATCATGGCCCATTCTGAACGCAGCACTGTCTGCCAAGACTACGGCCAGCCTGCAATGGTGTGCAAGGCACGTACAGAGGACCAAGTAACCACAGTGTAAATATCTTGTACTGAGATTCCCCTCTACCTGCCCAGGATGCTGAAAGATATCTTGTACTCAGGTTCCTCTCTGCCAGCTCAATACAAAAACATCGGCCTGGGGGAACGTGCCATAAAGTCTGTGTAGTTCAGACCTGCCCCTTGCTAGGCAGCCCCTATGGTCACCATTATCTGCCTGATTATTGATTCTTCACATGCAGGAGGAACTGCCTGCTGTTCAGACAGGCAACCAACAGCCTGTCTGACTTATGGAAATCCACTTCAGAGCAAAAGCGCATAGCAGATGTATAGCTGCAGTAGAGCTACCTTGGTCTGCTAGCATGACTGGTATATGAATGTTCGGATCCATGTGCGACATCGAGATCCCCTTAAGCTTGTGATAATAGTGTTTTTCTTAACAAACTCCCTCTTGTCTGCCGAGATCATATACTGCTATATGACGATGACACTGTTGTCTTCACCAGTGACCCTGACCCCAAAGTTCTGGAAAGACGGTTCCAGAAAAACTTTACAGAAGTTGAAAACTGGTTCTGCAAGCATAAACTCATAATGAACAACAAAAAGATGAAAAATAATGTTGTTCTCTAATCCACAAAACAGGCATTGTTCCTACCCACTAACAATCACCAATGAAGTGGGCTCCCCCCCCCCGAACTGGTTCAACATTCTAAGTGTCTGGGGGTTACAATCAACAGTGCCCTGTCTTAAGCCTCCCACACTGACAATGTTGCCAGGGCCATCAACTCACGCATAGGGTTTCTTTACAGATATAAATCATATCTGACCTCAGAGGCCCTCAATTTAGTCATTCTCAGCTCAGTAGTATCACTTATAGACTATGAACTTGTCATCTATGCATCGGCCATGGATACATCCCTCCGCCGCATCTCTGTAGCACTTAACAAAGCCTGCCGACTCCAAACAGGCTCCGACCATTTGACCCATACCTGCGACTTGTATGCCCAGGTCAACTGGCCCCCTTCAAGAGCAGACTAATGTTTCAATTATGTATAATAGTGAAAAAAATGGACCTTGTAATGTTGCCCCCTGGTGTTCAGGAACTCCTCACCCCATTCAACAATCTTGGCATTTTTTTTGCCTCAGCCAATTGCGACTGTTTCTACTAGGACGCTCTAACCACTGACCTACTTCCCTGGGCTCTTGACTCCCACACCCCTATCTCTCCATTACATCCCTTGCCCCTTCCACACACACCCCCTCTAGGCCCCCCTCTCCCTACACTCGTACCCCACTTGTCCCTCGACATCTCCTATACTCTACTCTCCTCCCTTCCCCTTCCCTCACTTTGTTGTTATGGCCTCTGGCCTCTCCCCAAACCCCACCCACTGTTAACCCACTAGCTAATTTCTACTACCACTCGGGCCACATGGGTCTCCCCATGTCCATTACCTCAATTAACTCCCCACATCTTGGCCTACTGGGTTGTAATCTCCCTAATGTTATAGTCCCATGATCCCACTCTCAGGATCTACCTCCACTCCAAATTATCTCTCCCTTGACTTAGCCCTCCAGGCGGCAACTCCTTAATTCTCATTGACCTTGGGTCCAACCTTCATATCTTCCTCTCCCCTCCCTCCTGCTAAGTCTCTGTCCTGCTCCCTTGTCCACATATGATTCTTATTTTGATTTGTTTATCTGAAGCATCTACTGTACATTTTCTATGCATAGATAGCTTTGTCTACCCTTTTGTACCTTCTGTTTACCATCTCTGAATCACCTGTACCCCCGTACAATTATGTATGATATTGGATTTCATTTTGCTTTATGTTGCTCAGTAGGATGTCTGAATTTCTCTCTCAGCAGGAATGTTTCATACGTAATTGTTGATTGTAATATTGTGTACCCTACTGTTTTGTTTTGCCCTTGTATATAATTCCTGTGATGTGGAACCTATGTAAAGAGCTTTTAGCTCAAAGGTACTACTCTGAGATACTAATTAATAAATACATAAGATTGAAGAATAGGACTGGTGAGATAGACACCCTGCTAAAGTAAAGGTGCAAGTTTGGCATAACAAATGGGAGTACAGTAGTAACCTGTAGGAGTTGTGAATTAGTCTCCTGCCATTCAAACTGCCAAATAATGCTGTTGTCCTTGAAAAAAAAAGCCTTCTATTTTGGTGCTCTGCTTCATTCACATAACCCGCCCCTTTTTTCTAAATGTTGCTATCCCTAACTGACATCACGCCAGGTAAACAGTTATTAAAGGAACAGTGTCACTTTTTAGTTTTAGATAGACTAATCAGTTATGTACTGTACCCACCATGCCTCACAATATAAATTAGTATACAGGGTATTATATTATATTTCTGTGCTCACTGCAGAAATAGGAGACCACGTCTCTCAGTATAGCAGTCTTGTAGTTATATATGGTATGTGTAATGCATTGTTGTGAAAATAAACACACAAAAGCGTATATTGTTGACATCACCACACTAATATGGGACAGCACCCTAGAGTAATGAAATTGTAAAACAGGTTTGAATTTTACCCATAATGCCTTGCTACAGTTATTTACGTATTACTGCTCACCACTAGCAACATAAGGGGCTGTATGTTTAAGTACGGCACATTTAAAGCAACATGCTAAATTACCCAGAATTTCTTGTTTTAGTATGCAAATCGTTAACAATTTCCTGGCATGATATCATTTTGGGGTGTGGTCACACACAGAAAACTGAAGAACAAAATGTTGATAAAACATTAAAAAAATGACTGACAGATTTTTTTTTTACAAAACAAATTTTGACTTCAAAATCTGAAGCATGTCTGGCAATGGTATTCTATGTAAAAAAGGCATTTGAGAAAGTTTTGTAATTTTCCTTTAATATGGAAGATAAGAAAAAATGGCCCACAGCATAACAGTGCCTGCAACTTGCTCACCTGTCTGGTTGAGCACATAGTGGTAAAGACAACCATACTGAGGGTTGTCCAGTAAGGTGAAATGCAGATACATACAAGTAGTGTCAGATGACTGCCCAGTACCTGATTAAAAAATGTGTTATGAATGATAGGAGGGTGTGGCATGGGGAGATGCAATCTGCCTGCCTGCCTGCCCCAGCCTGGCTACATCAGGGTATGAACCCATCTGTCCCACCCCCAAGAAGAAAGCCTCATCAGTCAGAGACAGCTGAAGCCTGTGCCCTCATGGATGAGTATATGAGACCCTTTTCTGCCCCATCAGTGGAAAAATCTAGGATATGGGGAAGGTCCACCCCAAAGGGACGGGCATTTTGCTGTACACCGCTTACAGAAAGTCTTTAATAAACACTCTGAATTGCCAGAGTTGGATAAGCACTGTGGGGATACCCTTTGCTCGACAGTGGTTGCCATGCAGAATACATGCAGTTAGGTTGAGAACTTTTGGGGCTTTGGCAAAAGGTTGGATCTAGGCTGATTAGATCTGAACTTTGTGTCATCACCAGCAGGTGCTGATCAGCCTTGCTCTGAACAGAGCATACCATGAGCTCCAGGTCCAAAATGGGGGTATCATTTATTATTGTCACCTTTGTGTCCCTGAATTTGAGAATCACTGTCTCAATCATCAGAATGGAAGGAAAAAAGCTCTAAGCTTGCTTATGTATGCCATAGGAACTTTGTTTGTCATGGTCTGGACTGCCTGACCAGTGACCTGAGGCACACAGAGTGACATGGTGCATTATATTTGATCTCATTCCCAGCTCAGTGTTTGTCCTAGGCATTTCTAGGGAAACAATTTGCCTTGAGGGGCATGACAGCCCAGTCTGTCCCCTTCACCTAGGAAACCAGTATCTGCCTGAAATCAGGACCATAGGCGAAGCTGACAGTGGCAGACCTCCAACATAAATAAGCCCGTGTGTCCACCCCAGTAGGCCAGGGGTAGAGGTGAGTAGGATCCCACCAGAACTCAGTTGAACCACCTACTAAAAATTGTACAATGGTTCCACAACCACTACCATCATTCATTATCACATACCATAAGAGAGTGCATGTCATGCTCCAGCCCATGATACCATGATTATGATCAACTTCTATGAGCCCTCACTGGTGTGGTTATACATGTACTGGTGTGTTGGTATGCATCCACACCACCTCAGTGAACTTGGTCAGGTTGTGGTTGTGATGTTTGGCAAGCTGGTTATGACTGTTCTATGATATTTGTAATATAAAAATATAGTATGTGAACCTGTGCTTCCATGGGTGCCCCACCCCAGATTTCAGTGAGGCTACAGGATACGTAAACTGACCAGGAGAGCTCTGTAATATAATTAACTTCCTTGAGAAATTACATTTTATGGCCTTTTTATGACCTCATGCTTTAAAGTTGGAAACTAAATATACATTTTATTACAGGACAGGACATCATTTAGCTGATTCCTGTTGGCTATATCACACCTAGGTGATGGACTGCAGGGTTGTAAACCTCAAAGGAACTGGCTGATCAAAGACTCATAATTTGGGAAATGTGTTTTTGCTGATGTCACATTATTTGATATACCTCATGATAGGACATCATGTTTGTGATTTTTATATTCTAAAAGGAGGAGCTAGATGACTCATAGAAGGGGTGTGAAGACACAGTTTAAACTGATACTTGGGTCTGAAATGTTGACATAACATCTTGGGACTAGAGAAATAGCTCTCTGATTTAACTTTAAAGGCACTTACAGAGGTAATACATTAGAGAGAAAAGGTCTAAATGTATTGTGGTAGGAGTTTTTGTTTTGCACTTTGCCCTTGTTCTTTTATGTAATTGTGAGCTCTTTAATATATTATTCTGTGTTTACTTTTTTCATATTGTTATCATCTTTTAGTAAAATCTTTTTTTCAAGATACTGCATGGCTGTGTCTTCCAAGTTCTTTTTGCATGTGACGTATAGATGGTTAAGTCTGACAACTGTTCAACAGCCCGATGGTGTTACTGAGCTTGAGTAAAAAGGTAAGAATATACCTAAGGTCTCTTATAGAGTTAAAAGGGTTCATTTTGAAAGCCTGGCTCGGTGCCCATGGTGAAGGATTGCACCGCAATCCCCGAAGAGGGTACATATCTGAGTCTGTACATGGGGTACATTAGCATAAGGTTCATAATTTGAATCCCCCCAGAACTTGAGACTGCAGGTGATTCAGACCCAAAAACAGACAGGAGGGTTACCCTGTCTGTTACCTGTTCACACTATTGCACTCTGAGGTTGGCAGTGTGGGAGCAGAGGGCTTGACCTGCTGAGTGCATTTTTGACAGATTTGGTTGGCAGCAGTGTGAAACATTTGGTAACAAAAGGTTTAACTGTTCAGTGTGTCAGCTTAATACTGTACAGCTCACTTGCAAAATAAGACAGTGATTTATTTTTAAAAAGGAAACAGAACTATATCATTTTGCTTACAGTCAAGTTCCTACCTCTTTAATTTTTTCAAGGTGCAAGTTAGAGTAGCCACAGTTAGGAAAGAAGATGGCTTCCAACTACAGTGGGTACACTACAGACTACTTGAGACAGTTGTGCCAGGACAGAGGAGTCCTGCACAAGGGAAGGGCCACCAAGCAGAACCTTGTGGGTGCCCTGATGGCGGCAGATGCCCAGAGCATTGAGCCACAGACTGTGACTGTAAAGGACCAAACCTTGGGTGTGGAGGGGCCAGCGGCCAGTGCAGTGTCCAGATCCAGTGAAGAGGACAACAGGACCAATGCAAGTAAAGGGCCACAGCAGCAGGGGAAGGTCACCAGAATTCTGGAGCTAGAAGCAATCAGGCTACAGATTGAGTCATGCAGAATGGAGCTTGAGTTCCAAAGACAGGCTGAGCACAAGAAGTAAGCTGCAGAGGAGGAGAAGAGAGAGCAAGAAGAGAGAGAGGCTGAACATGAACAATGAGAGGTGGACTATGAGGAGCGTGAGTGCCAGAGGTGACACAAATTGGAGAAATGATGACTCCAACCACCAGCACCAGAGCAGGTAAGTGACTTGGGTTTAACTGGAACTACAGGACTGGGTTACAAATTACATTCCAAACTGATAGCAGAATTTAAAGAGGGGGAGGATATGGATGCCTTTTTAAATTCCTTTGAAAAAGTTTGAATTCAGGCAAAGATTCCTAGAGGGTCCTGGAACTTCCAGCTATCCCCACTCAGGAGAATCCCTGACATGAGCTGTGAGGAGCTAGTCATGAAACAACGTCAATGTTTAAAACATTGGTGAGAGGGAATTGAAGCAAACTCTGTAGATACAATTGAAAATGCTAATTTGTTAAAACAGTTTTTTGGGGCATGCCCTGCAGAGCTGAAAACCTGGCTGGAGGACCAAGATCCCAAAACAGTGCAAGAGGCTGCTGAACTCTCGGACCACTATGCCAGGAGCAGACCTGCTCTGAGAGCGAATGGGGCAGCATGGCAGTGCAGAAAGGGAAAAATGCATCTTCAGGGCAGCTAAAACCCTCACTGCCTCCACCAAAAACAGTTAGCCCCAGGTTTCAAAGAAAAGATTTCTCTGAGAAAAGAACTGAATGTTGGGCTTGCAAAGAAACTGGGCATATTGCCAGACAGTGTCCCAAAAGGATGAGCACTATGCAAAATGGGACCAGGAAAGAAGTGGGTTGTTTGTGTGTCCCTGGAAGCATGCCTGTGAACATGAGGGAACACATGCACCCAGTCACTGTGAATGGTGTACAGACACAAGGGTTAAGAGACACAGGGGCATCCCTGATGCTGGTAAAAGGGGATCTGGTAGAGCCTGGTCAGCGTATACCCAATAAATCTGTAATTGTACAAGGGTTCACTGGTGAGGAGACAACAATGCCACTGGCTAGTGTTCTCCTAGACTGGGGTGAAACAGGGGGAACTGTGCAACAGGTAGCTGTAGCCAAAACATTAGCAACTGATGTCATCCTTGGCAATAATCTCAAACAGGGGATGGTGTGTGCAGTTACCCATAGCCAAGCGGGACGGGGAAATTGTAGTTCCCCAGACCCCATAGAAGCCATTGTGGAAACCACTGGGAGGCTGGTTCCCCACCCTGTGTCTCCTGATATGGAGACTAATGAAAAGGGGGCAGAAATGTCCCCACTATCAGTTACCCAAACAGCTATGGAGAGTTACTCTAAAGAAGGAGGGTGACCCATTGTCAGAGGGTATGGGATGACAGTGATCCTGAGTGCCCTGATGCTAGAGCTTGGGACCCTAGTTTAGAGACTGAAGGGGACCTGTCCCATGCCTTGGAAATGTGTAAGGAGTTTACAGCTGCTCAGAAAAGTGACCCTAGTCTAGAGAAGCTGAGAGCTTGGCAGACTCTCACAGAGCACAGGGAGATGACAGAAAAAATAAAGTTTATTGGGAAAATGGACTGATGTATACTCAGAACTCTAGGACAGAGGGAGGGGTGACAGGCAGGCAGCTTGTCATTCCCTAGGTGTACTGTGAGCAGTTGCTCAAGACTTCACATGATATTCCCTTGTCTGGTCATCTGGGAATTGCGCCACTATGCAGCAGTTGGCCCAAAATTTCTATTGGCCGAACTTCACCCAGCAGGTAAAGGAGTATTGCAGGTCTTGTCACCAATGCCAAGAAATAGGGAACACGGGTAAGAAAACCCAAGCTATCCTAATTCCATTGGCAATAGTAGAGGAGCCATTCCAGAGGGTGGGAATGGATATTGAGGGGTCTTTAATTACCACCAGCTCCTCCGGGAAGAGGTTCATCCTGACTGTGGTGGATTATGCCACCCGGTATCCAGAGGCAGTCATTCTATCCTTACTGAAGACAGACAAAGTGGCAGATGCCTTACTTGGGATTTTCTCTCATGTTGGGTTTCTGCAGGAGGTTATCACCGATCAAGGGGGTTCCTTCATGTCAGACCTGATGAAATGTTTGTGGGAGAAGTGTAGGTGGTGTAGAGGTGCATGACACCTTATCACCCACAAGCCAATGGGCTTGTGGAAAGATTTAATGGTACCTTGAAGTCAATGCTCCAAGCATTTGCTGAACTACATGGGAGGGACTGGGAGAAACACCTTCCCCACCTGTTGTTTGCATACAGGGAGGTGCCCCAAGAGTCAACAGGGTTTTCCCCTTCAAGCTCTTATATAGACAGTGGGTATGTGGGCCCCTAGACTTGATCTGGAAGGCAAACACACCACCCAGAGAACTCCCATAGTGGATTACATCCTTAGGTTTAGGGAAAGGCTGAAGGAGCTTATGTGAACAGCCCAGAGCAACCAGACAGCTGTCCAACAGAAACAAAAAGTGTGGTATGACCCCAGTGCCAGAGCAAGCTCCTACACGGTGAGTCAGAAAGTCATGGTCCTTATTCTGGTCCAGAAGGACAAGCTGCAGACTGAGTGGACAGGACCGTACAAAGTAGTTAGAAAGGTAAATGACATGAGCTGTATCATAAAATTACCTTACAGAAGACATACAGAAAGAATGTACCATGTCAACTGATGAAGCCATATGCTAATAGGACTGACATGGTGTTTGCAGTATGTAGTCCTGGGGAGAGGACGGATGAAGGAGACCCCCTTCTGGACCTGCTGGAAGAAAGCAAGTGGGAGTCCTCTTTGGAGGCAGTTAAATTGTCACCCTAGCTGGCCCCGGACAAGATCCAGGAAGTAAGGGAGGTTTTAGCTGACTTCCCCCACTGTTTAGTGCCAAACCTGGACTAACCTCCTTAGTAATGCATGATGTAGAGACAGGGACACAGCAGACACCCAATATGGTGGACAGCATATCGGGTGTCAGAGGCTGTCCAAAAGGACATTAGGAGGGAGGTGGAGGACATGCTGGATTTAGGGGTAATCCAGAGATCTCACAGCCTCTGGGCCTCACCCGTAGTCCTTGTGCCCAAGCCAGATGGCTCTACTCATTTCTGTGTGGACTATCATAGACTGAATGCAGTCACGAAGTCAGACACCCACCCAATGTCCTGGATGAATGAACTCATGGACAAGTTGGGAGGCGCGACATACCTTACAACTATTGAGCTGACAAAGGGGTATTGGCAGGTAGAGTTAACTGACAGAGCTAGGGAGAGGTCGGTCTTCATCACTCCAATAGGCCTATTTGAATTTAAAGTAATGCTTTTCAGAATGAAGTTCGCCCCGCCCACTTTCCAAAGGCTGGTGAACCAGGTGTTAAATGGTGCTGAGGAGTACGCTGTGGCATACCTGGATGACATTGCCATCTTTTGTGCCAGCTGAGACGAACACCTGTCCCACCTTGGGGAAGTGCTGGGCAGGATACAGAGGGACGGTCTCATTCTCAAAGCTGAGAAGTGCCAGGTGGCCATGGCTGAAGTGGCATACTTCGGGTATGTTGTAGGTTGGGGACAGCTCCATCCTAACCAAGCAAAAATAGAGGTGATCAAGGCATGGCCCAGACCAGAAATGCAGAAGCAGGTCAGGAGTTTTCTAGGGACAGCAGGGTATTATAGGAAATTTTTACCCAATTACAGTGCCCTGGCTGCTCCCCTATCTGACCTGGTAAAGAAAAAGATGCCTAAAAAATTACCAGAGACCCAGCCTGTGAAAAAGCCTTTACCAGACTGAAGGAGGCACTGTGCAGCGCTCCTGTATTGACAAGTCCTGAGTATAGCAGAGGAGTGAACTGACTTAGGGAGCTCATTCCATGCAGGGGATAGAGCCCTCAAATTCAGTCTAGGTGGGGAGGAGTGTGAAACTTGGCCAGCTGGTTATGATTGTTGTATGATATTTGTAATATAAAAATATAGTATGTGAGCCTGTGCTTCCATGGGTGCCCCTTCCCCCCCAAGTTTCAGTGAGGCTACAGGATATGTAAACTGACCAGGAGATCTCTGTATTATAATTAACTTCCTTGAGAAATTGCATGTTATGGCCTTTATATGACCTCATGCTTTTAAGTTGGAAACTAAATATACAGTTTATTACAAGACCGGACGTCATTTAGCTGATTCCTGTTGGTTATATCACACCTAGGTGATGGACTGCAGGGTTGTAAACCTCAAAGGAACTGGCTGATCAAAGACTCATAATTTGGGAAATGTGTTTTTGCTGATGTCACATTATTTAATATACTTCATGATAGGACATCATGTTCATGATTTTTATATTCTAAAAGAAGAAGCTAGATGACTCATAGAAGGGGTGTGGAGACACAGTTTAAACTGATACTTAGGTCTGAAATGTTGACGTAACATCTTGGGACTCTAGAGAGACAGCTCTCTGATTTAACTTTAAAGGCACTTACAGAGGTAATACATAGATAGAAAAGGTCTAAATGTATTGTGGTAGAAGTTTTTGTTTTGTACTTTGCCCTTGTTCTTTTACGTGATTGTGAGCTCTTCAATATATTGTTCTGTGTTTACATTTTTCATATTTTTATCATCTTTTAGTAAAATCTTTTTTTCAGGATACTGCCTGGGTGTGTCTTCCAAGTTCTTTTTGCATGTGATGTATAGATGGTTAAGTCTGACAACTGTTCAACAGCTTGATGGTGTTACTGAGCTTGAGTAAAAAGGTAAGAATATACCTAAAGTCTCTTATAGAGTTAAAATTGTTAATTTTGAAAGCCTGGCTGTGTGCCCCTGGTGAAAGATTGTACTGCAATCCCAGAAGAGGGTATGTATCTGAGCCTGTATATGGGGTATGCTAGCATAAGGTTCACAGTTTGAATCCCCCCAGAACTTGAGACTACAGGTGATTTGGACCCAAAAGCAGACAGGAGGGTTACCCTGTCTGTTACCTGTTCAAATTATTGCACTCTGATGGCACTGTGGGAGCAGAGGGCCTGACCTGCTGAGTGCGTTTGTGACAGTGGGTATAGTCTTCCACTGAGTCACGAGGTGCAGGTCCATCATTGAGGCTGTGAGGTTAAATTACTGGTGGCCAGGCATAGCATCCAGACCCTTGAAGTGATTTTGTGAACTTTGCCATAGAACCTGGGATCAATAACAGTAGTAAGTACCCTGTAGGAGTTGTGATTCAATCTGCTACCATTCAAACTGACCAAAAGTGCTTTTTTCCAAAAAATAAATGCTTTTATTCCTGTGCTCTGTGTCATTTGCATAACCCACTCCTTGTTTTCTCTCAGTGCTGCAACCCCCATGCTTGACATCATGCAAGGGAAGCAAAGTTTATAAGCACTGTTTTGAAACAGAGACCTCAGTTGGTCAGTCTTGGTATTGAAGACATTTACACTACCGACATAGAAGACTACATCTCTCAGTATAGAAATCCTGTCAGCTAGATACTATATGCACAATGCCTTGTTTGGAAAATAAACATATGAGAGCTTTTGTTGTTGAACCCCCTACAGAGATTTGAGACTGCACCTTTTTTTTTGAGGGCCATTTTGCTGAATGAGCATTCACCTGAGCAGTTAGTCACCATCAGTGACAGGTACATGCGAAGAGCAACAGAAACATTCTGAAAGGTCTCTTGGAGTTCTTCAGTATGCAGTAGTGATGCTCGAGATACTGGTGAATCACAACCTCTTGCCTTTGCAAAGCTGATGAACTGAGACATTTCACCAGGGAAGACTTCAGCAGACAAGTCTGATGGGCATTCCTGAGCTAATTTCTGAGCCTCAAGATGTATTTCCTCATCAGTTAAGATGTCAGAGTCCACTACAACTTTGAAGTGATCATAGACTGTTTGGTAAGCTGAAATCCTGTGATTCAAAGCCATAATGAGGCAATCAATTATAATCAAGTAGGTCTCAGTCCGGAATTTCTCTCTGCCAGTTAGAACAACTCCCTCAGATTGCACGTCGTCATACTGCATGTTTCTTTTCCTCTTCCTTGAGTGATCTGTCCTGTAATTAGAGGAGCCAGATAATTCTTGTGCTCGCATTTCAAATGTATCAAAACGATCATGCAATGTGTTGACAAAGCTTCTTAGAGACATCAGTAATTCAACAGCTGATTTAAGATCAATTTTGCTGTGTTGCAAAGATTTGCTCATCGGATTGAATCGGACAAGAATGGTATTCCACAGATCACAAAGAAATGCTGTTTCGACTAACTCCATTGTTTGGGACAAGGAGTCTGCCTCATGTCTTGAGGTGCCATTCTGATGTTGATCATCAGCGATTTCCTCCAGAGCAGCTTTGATGTCAACGTAGCTGTCAAAAAGTGCCTGGGTTGCATCAGCACCTGCAGACCACCGTGTGTCAGACAGTGACTTCAGTGTCAATCCACCACCTTTCTCCTTTAAGTGTTTCATCAACACTGACCAATGGTGAGTAGACGCAGAGAAGAAAGTGTATAGTTTCTGCAGAAAGCCAAAGAAGCTGACTGCCTCGACGCAGCAATCGACGGCATTAGAACCAACTAGGTTAAGAGAATGGGCAACACAAGGTATGAATATTGCAAGGGGGTTCACTTGTCTAAGTCGTGCTTGCATGCCAGAGTATCGTCCAGCCATGTTATTCGCATTGTCATAAGACTGGCCACGGCAATCCATGAAATCAATGGCTTCATTCTTCAAGTAGTCTAGCAGACTATTTGCTAGGTCTTCAGCCATATGACTGCTGATTTGCAAGAAAGCCAAGAACCGCTTAATTGCCACACCATTTAACACATACCGAGCAATCACAGTCAGCTGATCAACGTGAGTTAAATCAGGCGTTGAATCAACAGATACCAAAAAATACTTGGCCACTGTGATTTCTCTAACAATGGTGCCTCTAACATGGTTCGCCATGATTTGAACAAATTCTTCAAAAATAGTTGAGGACAAATAAGCATGCTTTCCTCGACCAGCATTACCAAAGTTTTCTATATGTGTGGCCAGAAAGGGATCAGACTTCGCTATCAATTCCATGCAACCAAGGAAGTTGCCATTATGCTTTGATCCAATTATCTCATCATCTCCTCGGAGGGCCAGGCCTCTGTCAGCCAGAAGAGTAACAACAGCCACTACCCGACATAATACATCACGCCAATACTGCTTTCTCTCCTGACACTGCTTCTCCAAACTGCAGTCAACATGGCAATTTTCTTTGTGACTGTTGCAAAGTTTGAGAATGCAATCTCTGTGCATGTCACTTTCTTCATGGGTGCGGATTCTGTCATCAGTTTTCTTCCAGTCACTAAAACCCTCAACTTGCGAAAACTGATCTTTCTGACTTATCATCAGCGTGCAGAAGAAACAGTATAGAGATCCTTTTGAAGGACTATATAGCATCCATTTCCGCAGATGCATCTCACCATTCAGCCGCCTGGCATAGAACATGTGATTTTTCATGAACTGGAAATGTCCCTTTGGTTGTCTCTGTGTCGGGTTGTAGTAATGCTTTGACTTCATGTAACTGTCAGAGTCAGTCTTATTCTGGCAACTGTCTGGTCCTTTCTCAACCCAGAAGTGCACTGTGCCAGAATGTATGGGGAACCACTCTGCAGGATCTGTTGATCAACACTCACATTCATCATGTATTGAGTGAGATGAATCGCTGGTAGGTTCCTCCTGAGCCAAAGACATGTCATCAACATTTTCATTTGTGGAAGTGGCAGTCAAAGGACACTGGTGGACAACCACAGTATTGTCTTCGACATGTTCTAAATCACATTCCGCATTAGGATGTGCCTGTGATACTTCAGAGTTGATAGTAGAATTCACACTTGCTGAGGGATAACTAGTTGGGGTGACAATGACTTCAGCTGATGCAGAAGCATTAGTTGCAAAAAATTGGCTGAGTCGAGAAGTCTTTGCCAACACGGAACTCAGTTTATCTTGCTTCTCCTTAGCAATGCGACGTTTCAGAGCACCTGATTGCAAAACCCTTCGTGGCATTTTCTTTAATCTTATACACGCACTGTCTCCACACGTCCCAGTCAGACCTGGGGAACAAAATGAGGGATTGGAAAAGCACTGCATACAGTAGTACTTGTTAGCAATGACAAAGTTCACTGGCAACGTAGTTAGAATCCACAATAATGTTAGTCTCTGGCAAAAACTGTAAGACACACATTTTTTTTTTCTTTCATTCCTGTACCAAAATACTATGGGATGAAGTTTTTAAATGTTTCCTCTCCTGAGTCATTTCCACCAAATAAAAATTTAATTGACATCCTTGGTACAAACAGTATTAAAGCAGCAGTGCAAGAATCAAGTGAAATTTTTACCTATACTTTTTTATGCAATTTTAGATTGCCACTCACCTCCTGACTTGTACAATACCCTTCTTTCCACAATTTGCAGCAGCCTAAGTACTTTTTTCATGTTTGAAATAATTAAAGAGTTCTCTTTAATATGGTTCGGACTAGACTTCATCAGTATTCTCTGCTGTTTTTGTCCAACAGTTGTTTAAATAGCACTTCTGTTGTGTCTAAAATGAACTATCATGCCGCAGGCAGTGCTCCCTGACCTTATGGAACAATAGATGTTCAAAGACAGCTGAGAATATTGATGAAGACCTGGCCCAGGCTATATTGAGAGGAGCGCTCCTTTTATTATTTTAAACATGGAAAAAGTACTAAAGCAGACTCACATTGTGGAAATATGGGTGTCATACAAGTCAGAAGGTAAGTGCCACTCTAAAATAGCATAAAAAAAGTATAGGTCAACATTTTCACCAGATTCATGCACTGCTGCTTTACCCAAAATGATCAGAAACATATGGAGCACTGTTATTCATCCTCTCAAGCTCCTACTTAGAAAATGGTTAAAAGTATTCCAGGCTACTGATTGGTTGAGGGACTTCTCTAGCTGGGCGTCTATCAGACAACAGATGCCTGGCTGTTAAAATGTACCAGCCCAGCCAACCCCATCACCACAATCCTGCTGCCCAACCTGGTCTCCAATTAGCTAAAACCCCCTCATTTCATTTTCAAATCTCCATCATTTTATTTGTCTCACTTAGCGAGAGCTGAGACCACACGCCAGTCCACAAGACATTTTCCCAATAAAATTATAAACCTAATGAGTATCCCTGCTGAAACATGCAAAGCAAAGCCAGTAGTAAAGAAATAAATGAACGTGTTTTCACAAAGTTGCTTTTCTTTCTATTATCTCACTTGACCTCTCTCACTTCTGTGTTCCATGTCCACAGCTGAGCCGGCAAGATTTGATAGTACAATGGACATTGTGGCATTTTCGCCCCATTACCCACAGAAATCCTGATCCCACTTTCAAAATCTAAAACTGAAAACTGCCATTTTTTTCTACCAGTCACCAAGAGAGCCACTGAACTGGCGATGCTCCAACCCTTGCACATACATAAGCAGACACCACCAAAATGGCAATCTAAATAAAGATCTCCATTCCAATATGCTGTATCAGTCTGAGTGATGACACTTTCTCCAAAACAACAAAAGATTTCATTTTCAAAATAGGAGTGCTAGCACGTTGTCTGCTCACCACCACTCACATCCCTTACCACCTCACCGATGCTCATCCTTCTCTTAACCCAAAGATAAGCAACTCTATTTTTTCAACTTACAAAGTCCTGCAAAGCCACTGCGTGTCCATGCTCAATCGTAGTATGTCTCATGTAACTCGAAACTCTGCTGCAACCTGACCCCCTTTCTCACACAACTCTAACTGCATTCTTTGCTGTGGTGCCTCTAACAAATTAACAAAACAACTAAACAAATAAAATGGACCACTGGCGAACGTTAGTTACTGCACTGCCCTCTGCTATTAAAGTATACCAGTAGAGCTGTAGAAGGACTACTTTACTATCAAAAGCAGTTTAAATACATTTGTACAAAATGTTCTATTAATTTTTCTGATTTCTTTTTTTTTTTTTTAAATCCACATATAACCTCATTTTCTAAGCACGATAATACCCTCCAGGGTGAGCGGTATGGGCTATTCCCGCCCTTCCAGGGGCTATAAGGCCCTCCGCCTGTGGTGTTGGGCCTCATTACACCCCTGGGTGGGTGGGTATAGCCCAATACTGCCCACCCTGTTGGGTATTATTGCTTGCACACAGCATGTATCAAACATACTTTTATTTGAAATTGCAAGGCATGATGTGGTTCTCACACAGATATGTACTGTACAGTATTCCCATCCATTTCAGAACAAAATGATGATGAAAACTAAAAGGCACTCTTACTTACCTCTGATAAACTCTCCTCTCAGCCTGAAAAAGAAAGAACTACTCAAGGCGGCCAGGGGTCTTCCCTTTTTGTAATCAGACTCTATAGCAAAATGCACTAAAACAGAAAAACATGAAAATAAATACCATGTCTTTTAGTCACATAAAGCACTCTGAACTCTAAAGGCCATTGGCCATTACAGCACTTGCTGCTGTGCACATTGATAGATGGGACTTCAGTTTCACGTCTCATCCTAAAGACGGCACCTCAGAAGTGCAGCACATCCCTCGTGTGGGTACCCTAGCAATAGGTAGGTGAAGAACAAATACAGAGATCAAGTTGGGTCTTTAGGTTTTGCAGCAGGTAGGGCAAATGGACACATGCACATTGACTTGGGTCCACACCTTAATTAAGCCAATTTTGGGCTGATGCACCCAATATAAAAGAATTCATTTGAGGCAGATGCAGGATAGAGTAGGGACCCAGCTTATGGGTGGTCTGCCTCAACATTGGTAGCTGGGTGACTTCACAGCAGGGGCCTGAGGTGAATACCAAGAGACTACCCACACTCCTTTTGAATTCAGATTAGTAAGTTGACAATCCAGGCTGAAATAAATATGTTTATTGTTACATTTATCCCTTTGGGGGTGGAGGGGTTCATGGTGTGCACATGCCATGTTTACAGAGCATTGTGTACTATGCCCGTTATGGCAGAAAGCACTCCATGACAAGAGTGCAGAGATCCAGAAACTCACTGCAATGTAAGCCCCCTGCCCACCACCATCAGCACTGCTGGAATTTGAACTAGCATTTCACAGTAGTACTATCAAAGTGAGGGGAAACATACAAAACCTAGAATTTGTCAGCAGGAAAAGACCACTTGCACCACCCAGTCTGCCCACATGTCCCCTGCCTAATCTGTCTCTGCAGACCTTATCTGGTCTCCGTCGATCCTCCTGCCTATTTTCTAATAAACCCCTACTGTATGTCCATCCTTCGCATGATTGAAGCCCTCCATTTTTTTAGCCTGTACCACTTCTGCTGCCAGTGTGTCTGTTCTAAACGCCTACCACCCTTTCAGTGAAGAAATAGTTCCTCACATCTCTCTTGAACTCCCCCCCTTCATTGCATGACCCTGATCCTGGTGCTCCACCTCATTTGAAAGAAACTCCCCCTCCTGCACCCTGTTCACTCTCTCTACCCCCTCCTCTTTTTGAGTGTGTACATATTGAGATCCCTCAGTCTCTCCTCATAGGGCTTCTAATGCAACCCCTGCACCATTTTAGTTGCCCTCCTCTGGACTGCTTCCACCCCATCTATGTTCTTTCTGAGGTGTAGTCTCCAAAACTGGACACAGTATACCAGGTGGGGTCTCACCAATGAGCGGTACAGTGGCAACACCACCTCCCTCCTCCTGCTGGAGATGCCCTTTCCTATTTACCCTAGCATCTCACTGCTTTGTCACACTGCCCTGCCACTTTGAGGTCCTCAGATATGATAACCTAAAGGTCTCTTTCCTGCTTAATGACTGTCAGTACCCCCACCATCCTATGCTCAGCTACTTGGTTACTGTGTCTTAGGTGCATGATTTTGCACTTTTTGGCATTAAACACCAACTGCCATGCTTTTGACCACTCCTCAAGATTCACAAAATCCCTGCTCATTCTCTCACCCCTTTCCTGAGTGTCCACCCTATTTCAGATTTTGGTGTCATCTGCAGAAGTGCATACTTTCCCTACTAGTTATTCTGCAGTGTCACCTATGAAGACACTGAAGAGGACTGATCCCAGTCCTGAGGTACCCCGCTGGTGACTCTCCCATAATTTAAAAAAAACGATTTGTCAAGCATGGGCTTTGAACCTGCTAGACAGTATAACAATCTGCAGTGAGAGGGATTTGCATGCTAAGATGCATTGGCTGGAGGGTAGAGGGAACCAGTAGGTGGAAATTAGTTACTGCAGTGTGCAGCCAGTAAACATCCTGCTTAGCCCCCAGGCAGAGCACTGGAGCCTCTGACACTGAAAAGTTAAATGACCAGCGCTAAAAAGATAAGCCAAGTTGGAAATGAACTGCTGTACCAGTTAAATAGCACCTATGTACTTCAACATGTAGTTTTATTTAATACTTATTCAATCATCCAAGTTTACTAGAGAATACAATTTCACCTTTCCTTTCCATGTTTTAGAACACATCTTAATAGTCTATCCAGAAAGGCCATTTATAATTATTCCTCAGCCACTCACTGACTCTCACCACTGCTCATCCTTCAGGCTGTAACCTTGACATCTCGCACATGTACTCAAACAACTTGGCTCCCATCCAGAATGATCCTGCTTACCTATTATGGGGTTCAGTGGTTTGCCCCCATATGGCAGGACCCCAAACAGTCACTATATGCTAGCTGACCACTCTGGGAGAAATCCTAAGATGTTAGAGGCAGCTTGGAGGGTCAGCTGGCTTTTTACAGCCACTGAGTGGGTGGGGTGATCAGCCATCGTGCACACTGGGGTGTGTGGAGTTTTGCACTTGTAATGTCCTGTGACCTCCCCCATTTACTGTCTTTGGACACCTGCTGCATCGTTATGTGAGTGGGAAGGTGGCTGACATCATGTTACCATGATGTCCATGCCACACTACATTCCAGCACAGCAAGCAATAGTACAGAAGGTGGACCAACACCATTGCCAGGGCTTCAGCATGATGCATCCGCATAATGCTCTGCCCCTCCCCCCGCCCAGGACTGGGTATTCAGGAAAGGGACACAAATACAGGTCTCCCACATAGCAGTGCAGTGCTCAATCAGCCAGAACCATTGGGCCAGGTCAGAAAGTAATTTAAAAAATAATTAACTGTTCCCAACACTTCATATTGTCTTTGTTAATGTCAGCTTGACATGACCACAAACTGTAATATTACAAATCAAACACTACAATTGTGAGGTCCCAGTGCCCAGTGGACATAGTTTTATCCTGTCTGGCATCCTGCCTACCTTTCAAGCACTGTCCTTTAAAGTACCCCCCACTACCGTAACTCTTCCTGGCATTGTATGTTCTATGTGCCAGAGGCCCAGTGCAAGAAGTGTTCACACTACAACCCCCACCCTTACACACACACAGTGGTAGATCTCAGTTTGTCTGAAGCATTGGGTGGGGGGTGATCTGCCTAGCACCAGAAGTGGCTGTAAGCAGACTGTGACAAAGATCACTCAATGTTGCCAGGACTGCTCCCCTTGCCCCCCCCCACCATGGTGATGGCTGGTGCTGCAAGAAGAGTGGACTAAGCTGCTGGGGCGAGGGGTTGAAGGCTGTCACCACTAGAACTTTGACTCATAACATACAGGGATGGGGGATGTAAAGGGGTGACATGGTAAAAGATGAAGGGGAAGCAGGCAGGATTCCAAATAGTATATCTAAAACTATTCCTCTGAGAAATGGAGCACCTGTTGCTGACACCCCTCCTACAGGCATGTCGGTGTACGTGCCAGGTTTCTGACCACAGGACTGGCATACCAGTGCTAGAAAGGGTTCCATGAGCTCATTCAACTAAAGTTTATCCCACAACCCCCAACCCCCCAAGAAGCCTGTCAGTGCGAGGCAAAAATAAAATTTTAGAGAAATTGGTTTGGTTGTGAGTTTCTCCTGCTGGTGATGTCACTGTGCTTCATTCTATTGGAACCTGTCACTGAATCTGACTTAGTTATTTCGCTTCAGTAAATTTGGAATGCATCATCTGCAACATGTAGTGCTGTGCTTTACTGCTTTGTGCCTTAAGTTATGGGCATTGGCATTTTTTATGTCTTTCTGCAAGCTTCAGCCGGCATTATGAACCTCTGTCTGAATGCCTGTGCCACAACAGTACAACTTCATGGAATTTGTTTAACTCTGAATCGTATATGTAGAGCTTGACCGGGATCTCCTCGATTCATTTACAATCAGGGAGCTTTTCAAAAGGCTCATTTATGATTTAGTAACCTGGTGGAAAAAAAATCACTTCAGATGAGCCTCTGCCGCTGACTGCGGTGACCTTTCTTGCCAGGCACTTGCCAGTTGGGCCTGCCGGCGGGCCGGGCCATGCATTTTTTTTATTTACTCCCAGTCCGTCCTCGCATCATGTTTGGGAAGTAGAGAGTCAGTGGTGGCAAGCAGAGTTGGGCACTCGACCCCGCACAACAGTCAGTGCTGCGCTGGTCTGTAAGGATCGAGTACGCTTGCTGGAGTTGCTGCGGTCCCAGTCCCCGCTCAGTCAGCATACTGACGGTCCTAGGCTACACCACCTAACCAGGCCTCACTTGCCCCTCCATCTCCTGACAGTTTTTTTGCTTATCGTTCATTTGCTCTGCTCCTTCCCCCACTTGCTTCATGTACCTGTGTGTGCAAGTTTAACTTTTATTCTGCAAACTGATGTCTGCAAGGCGCAAGCACAGTAGCTAATTTTTTTATATGCTGCGAATTGCTAAACGGAACCGGAGGGAACCTCCGAACCCACGTCTGCTCTGCTCTCTATCTCGCTCCTAACAACACTGCGGCAGTGACTATGCAGCGTGCGTTTACTTACTTACACCACATGGCTTGGCTAGACAGCTTCTTCTGCATACCATGTGACTCCCCCATTCTCAGAGTCTCAGGGGAGAGTCAGGCGACACTACTGGTGAAAAGAGGAGCAGTAGGGACAGCCGGCAGTAAGTAATTTAAAGCAGCCGCTTTTAAATAGTAACTTATATTAGCATGCAAGTGCTGCCATTTCGGGGGCTCCCCTATGGTGGGGGGCCTGGGGCATTGGCCCCCCCCCTTAATCCAGGCCTGCCCAAGTGCCACATGTGAGAACTGAACCCACAGCCCTCTGATCTCCCGGCCTTAGCGGCAAGTGTGCTACCTACTGAGCCACTGACACATCTACATATTAGCTGCAGTCACCATCACCAAAATAAAGGACTGCACCTCTGACTAACATTTACATCAACATGATAATTTACCCAGAATGCCTTGGTGCTGTATGTAAAACATTGATAGTTCCCTTGCATGATATCATTATGGGGGTGTGACTGCACACAGAAAACTGGAGGACATAGTGCTGATAAAACATAAATAAAAATGACTGACCTATTTTTTTTATAAAACAAATTGCAGCTTCAGCATCTAGCGCATGGGGGGCAATGCATACTATGTGAAAAAGGCATCTGCGAAAGCTTACTTAATCACTTTAACCACTACCCTATATCACCACTCCTAAACATGTTAGGATAGGTGGTGAAGGACTGTGTCCATATCATGCTGTGCCTGTGTGAAGGCATAGCTCATATATGCCAATTGCAGGAGGCTGTGGCAAGTCCTACCACAGAGGCATAATTTTCACCAGAACCATGGAGTTCACAATGCTCACCTACTTGCCAAATCCTATCTAATCATACCTTAGAGACATCATGTTTCAGAGTTTCCTAGGGGCTGCAACAGACATCACAGGGGCTGAGTGGAAACCACAGGGGTCTCAACTGTAGCCCCTGGCCACCCCTAAATGAGGCCTACTGCTCTATCAGAGCCAATGTTAATATCCTTGGAGGTGAAGTGAACACTGATGTGTACCCTGCTGAACCTTCCCATTATGCCAGTCATACACTGGAAAGGGAACTTGAGAATGCCCTCCAGGCAGAGGCTGCCTGCCCTAAGTCCCGGCAGGTATGCCACCCTGTGCTGCTAATGATGTGGTACTAGCCTGATGACCTAGCTCTGGAGATATTTGAGTCAGGCTTGCAGTCCACTTTGGCCCTTTCTAGGATACGTCTCTGTGGGCTACGAGCTCACGGACCCAGCAGTCACTTGTGTTTTTGGTCATTGAAGTGGTATGTGAGTGCACCGGTAAAAACCTCAGAACCTCTGGACATGACATTTAACATGAAGGACCCACTGACAAGGGATGTGAAGGAATACTTCTTCACATAAGGAGTGGTGGACTCCTTGAACCGCCAACCAGAAGAGACAGTTGTGTCGGGTCCTGTATGGGACTTCCAAATGTGCAAGGCATACACATTATAAAAAAAGACACAGTGGTAAGGATTGATAGGGGAATCTTGTGACCAAGTGGAGTGTGAGGTGTAGATCTGGGTGTATGGGGGGGGGCTCCCATGGATGAGGTCCCATGGTCAAGGGCATTTTCAGGTGTTAATCCCCCTAATGTATTGACAAGCTATCACCTGAACTGCACAGGGGCTGATAGTCAAGCATTTTAGTGAATTTGCTAAAAGTGGGGTGCAATAGACTCTTGTACTGTGCACATTACCATGCTACCATTGAACCCCCATCATACTATCTATCTTGGTGAAGAAATGCCCCTGGGGCAGACCCACTGAAATAACATTGCTTGGTGGGTCCCGTTTCAACTGGTTTGCCCAACTTGGTAGAATGCAGCACTCGTAGGTTAACTGACTTGCTCAAGGTCACTCCAAGGTCACTCAGCCATGACTGTTTTTTTCCCCCTGAAACTTGCAGCACCAAATCATGCCGATTCAAAGTCAATATAAAGAAAAAGGAGTGAAAGCTGCCCCCTGAAGTACCACTCCCCCATGTCATAGCACCAGAGACTGACTAGTACTGCTGCTTCAACAGCTAACGGCGGACCCTGGGTTCTGGCCATCCAAAATGGGCAGCCTTGTGCCTGAGCCTGGAAAAAACAGAATGAGTCCCTCAAGTGCCCTCTTAGTAGTTGCATACAGCACATTGTTGATAATGTCCTGAGGACCTTCTCTACAGCCATCAATAGTTTTCCAGCCTCGTACCAGGTGTAATCCCAGCTTTCACCAGCAGAGCCAGAATGGAATGACCCACACAAGATGGCTGGTGTTCCCATGATGATCTCGGAAACAGTGCAGAGAAGGGAACTGGCCACATTCCTGTGAGGGTGGTTTTCCACAAGGCTACGCCCACTGCCAAATTCAGGGTGCCCCAAAATGGACTGTCTTGACCCTCAAGCGGGTGCCGCTGGGTTCAAAAACTCTTGTGGTGCTGTGTGGTCAAAGACTCCCCCTCATGTGCTGCAACCATAGAGCCTCGGAAAGTACTGAGAGCTTTTCTCACAAGAGCTGTCATGTGCAATATGGTGGTTGTGAAATCTGAGGCACCACTAATGGCATGGTCGTAGTCTGTGGTGGGTATATGGTGCTGGGATGAGACATGTCCAGTATGGCGCAGGCGTGCTTAGAGCTTGGAAAGTTAAACAAAGGCACTTTTGCTCCCCACTTTGCCCACAGATCATGGAGACTGATGCCTGCCAATGGCGGTAACCCAGGGATGCAGCCAGCTGAGACCAGGGAGCACCTCCCTCACCAGCGAAGAAATGATGCTACTTAGATCACGACTCCCAGTGAATAAAACTATGGGGTCCCACATTTGACCTGGTAGTGCCTTGTCCATGGCCTACAGGATGCAAGTAGGGTGTGTTTGATCAAACTCAAATTTTTGGATCACTTTATTTCCTAGGTAAATTAAACATCTCTGTGTTCCTGCTGACTGGAGCCAGATCATTTAGCACTTGCCTGTAGACTGTTGCTCTCCCCTGGGAACCCACTAGCTGTTCCAGAAAAAGGGTGCGTGGGAGTCCTGGGGAGCATATCTCTTCCCTCTAGCCTCATAAATCAGGAACCAGCTTAAAATATGTAACACACACTCAGGGAGCTGGTAGAACAAGGGCCCAATCTAAGAAAATCCATGTCTAAAGGAGATCCCGTTAGACATTATGCTGTGAGAGAGAAACAAAGTGAAATTTGTTTTTCTGTGATGTCCCTGAAATCAATGAAAGTTGAGTGACATAAATTAAGAGTGTTGCCTGAACCTGAAGTGGACACTGCAGGAAGATTCAGTTCATCAGACACAGCGCCCGAAGTTCCTTGAAAGCGCTGCCTGAACATGCATTGGACACTTCACAAGGGTCCAGTTTTTAGGTAGCTAGCCAGTGGGGATGCCACTTGAGGGTCCCAACTGGATCAGGGGAGCATAAGTTAGGACACTGCAGGAGGGTCCCACTTGCTTGTTGTCCCTGAGCTATGCACTGGAGAGACTTTTTTTAAAGATGCAGAAAAATGTTAGACAGTCCTAAGGTTAGCACATGCTTTCTGAGTCGATGTGTGCTATTTGATATGGGAAAAAGTGAGAAAAAGCAAATTTTGTTGTTAAAATTACCTTATAGTTTTGGGGGCAATCGGGAATCATGACTGACCTTTAGAGATACATGAAGTAAACTCGACAATCTTATTAAAACTGGGGGCTTGGCCTCTGGCAGTTCAAAATGTTTATGATCGTGCATCAACCAATGGGATGGAGAATTACCTATTTGTGAGGAATGTCTGAGCACCAGAAAGGCTACAGAGATACTAATTTCTTTTTGCAGTCTTGACACATAATTATTTCTAACTACAAAAGAATCCCAGAACAAATGCCCCCAAAATGGGTTACCTTCTAAAATACTAATCTTATAGTAAAGTTTTAAATAAAACACAATTCTAAATCCCTATGAAAAATATTGTACTGGCACTACTTTAAGCAGCACTACATATTATTAGAAAATTCCACAATTATTAGCATATCACATAAAATGGTAGCCAGTCACCTCTTAAGGGGGATGTTATTTGTTTGGGTCATGGGGACCTCAAAATGGAGAAGGAAAAGAACCCCAGATCAAATGCCCTGAGGCATGGGTTGTCCTGGAGGATACTGACCATTCTGCCAAGTTTTAAAGGAAACACAACTGCACATACCCCAATAATGTAAAGCATCATTGGAAACATATGCAAATCTCCATGAGAGAATTTGGACTGGCTCTACTTTAAAAAGCCACTGACACAGAAAGTACTATATTGTAGAATATGAATAAGCATGCCCCCGATAAATCACATACCAAAAACTAGATTACTATGTTACTTCATTTTAAAGTTATTAGCCATTTTGTAACCTTGATTTCACTACCTGCCCCCCAAAAAAGCCTGTATCAGTGAAGAGCTGATGATGATGTCATCTTGGGAACTCAAAGTCTAATATTCCCTGTCAGCAAGCTTATAGGACCGGTGTCTCCAAAACTGTAAAGATCATGTGCAATGCTTTTCACATATAAAACAAGCAGTACCATTCAAAAAACATTGCTTTAAAAATTATATGAGTTTCAGGGTTTGTAACAAAGTTAATTCCACAGAAGAACCATGCCTTGGAGTGGTTTAATGCGCTTGTAACTTGCCAAGTGCAGAAACAGGGAGTTATGCTTTATACTTAGGGTTTCCGGTTTTCAGTTTTAACCAATAAAACCCCACCGACGTCTTTTTCTTCATTTCGGTTTAAACCAAAAAGCACCGAAATATGTTCCCAAGTCTAAATCGCGTCTTACCATAACAACACTCAGTCAGAGATAGAGTTAGAGATACTCATTTAATAAAACTAGTTAACCCAGTCTGCCCATTATGTGAATTCTATGAACCTGCATCTGCATGCTTAATTCTAATTCCAGCTTCTCACTACAGCATCTCTACACATCAGTACACATTGTAGAAAACCTTCTAATGCAGCAGCAATCAAGTACCTCTGATACTGCCCCTCGCATACTTCGTCTGCCCATTATGCATCTCTCAATTACCACTACACTTCATAGAAAACCTTCTAATGCAGCTGCAATCAAGTACCTCTGATACTGCCCCTCGCATACTTTGTCTGCCTATTATGCATCTCTCAAGTACCATTACAGCATCTCTCAGTTAACACTACAGATCATAGAAAACATTCTAATGTAGCTGCCATCAATTACCTCTGATACTGACCCTCTCATACTTCGATCAATTAGATCAATTAGATCTGATTAGATTACTAGAAGTGCACATTGTCAATACTTGATCAACCTTATTTAGCTCAGTTGTGTAGTTGTGCAGTTAGCATTACACATTCACTTGCCCCTGGTGCTTGTGATCGTTTTCTGAATTTTGTTACGGGTGCTCCAGATTCGAATTAAAAATGCCTAGAAGATCAAAATTGGCAGAGCACTATGCAGCTGAACATAAAGATTTTATGGTTGAGCTTCTCCATGGCAAGCGAACCTTAATTTGCAAGCTCTGCAGAGTTACGGTGGCACTTGTGCCCGGTAAAACTGCGAGTCAGCTTGCTGAGCATGTGCTGTCTAAAACTCACATTAAGCAGAAGCAGCCCCTGGAGAATGATGATCACTGCTTAAGCCAGATTTCACTTACAGAAACCATCACTCGGTTCAAGCGAAAAAGAGAGGACGAGCGGGACATCGCTCATGAGTTTGCCAGAGCAATGATACAGTCGGATGTCAGCCTACATCAAACAGACGGTCCTCTTGGAGATCTTTTTCGAAAGCGGGCACCTGCTGCATGAACTATGCCTAAATCTGGCCAAATGTATGATAAGTATCTACCCGAGGTCTTCAATGCAGACATGGAGCACATTCTTGATATGCTAAATGGCACATAGATTTCCATAACAATTGATGAAACGCCGGAGATGCACGGTGACCCAGCAGTTGCTGTTATGTTTAATTTTGCTGACAGATTAAAGGGTTGGGGTCGGCGTACCATTATGGTAGACCTCGAGGTGATTGAGTGTTGCAACGCAGTGTCAATTGCAGCATTAACACAAAAGATTCTGGATATCTATGGGAAGAACTGGGAGGATGTTGTATGCATATGCAGTGACAGTGCCAGCTATATGAAAAAATTGTGTGATGATTTACGGAGAGCTCACCCGCAGTTCAAGGCATTCCCTGTTCAAGATCCGTGTCACCTGCTGGATGGTGTACTGAAGGCAGCAATCTCATCATCAAACATCATGAAAAAAGTAGTTAACTTTATTTTGCACTCTGGAGCACTATTTAAATATGCACGGGAGCTTAAAAGAAAGTACTTTGCAGTGTGCTCACCCCTAGGGGTAAAACAAAAGGTGATCCCCAGTGTCACACATAGCCAGTGGTATTCTGTGATAGAAGCTGTAGAAAGCTTGCTTGCCATGTGGAGACCATTTATCCTATTTATATTAAAGAGCAAGTGCTTAGTAAGGGTGCATATCTTAAAGAATGAAGGTTTGGTGCCTTTAGATGCCTCTGCAACCATTCAGTTTGCTTTTATTTGTTAATTTACTTACTTTTCCATCTTTTTATGTGTACTTTGCCACATGCTAGTGAAAAAAAGACTCCAATGGCGTCCCTGTATGATGATGTCATAAAATCCTTACTAGCAAGGCTGCCAGTGTATTTCAATGGGGAAACTACAAGTCTGTTTTCAGATTTATCATCCAGACTGACCTATAGGTGGAACTGTGAACAGACCCAGCCTGCCCCATGTGCTTCCAGACTGACCTACAGGTGGAGCTGTGGGACCTGCAATAGCGGTGCGCAATCTACATGCAAATCAGGCCATAATGAGATGCTAATATGGATGTTTGCCCACTGACTGCCTAAGTAGGCTTATTTGCACATCACTTTTGAATATAGCAAATGCTTGCCCCAGGAAAACGTCCTAGCTCTGGGCAAACGTGTTAGCCCTGCTCAAACATTGCACAAATGTATTTGCAATATGCTAACCTGTCTTGAACCATAACACAGTCCTGCAGCATTTGGCCTGCACTGCTGTTTACAGCTTTAGTGCATCCACTTCTTTGCTAGCACACACATTGGCCACGTAGGTCACCTATACTTTCTTCCACATCTTTGTGCACTGGGCAGCTGTTTTGGTTTGCACTTTCTGGGTGCTATAGTCAGAGCCGTCTTATTTGCTGGGCTATTATTGCACTGCACTCCCAGTCCTGTAGTTCAGACAGGTTTGCATGGCGCAAATACATGTGTGCAGTGTTTGAGCAGGGCTAACACATTTGCCCAGTGCTAGGACATTTGCCCAGGGAAAACATTTGCTGTATGCAAAAGTGACATTCAAATGAGCCTACTTAGGCAGTCAGTGGGCAACCATCCATATTAGAATCTCATTATGACCTGATTTGCATGTAGATTGTGCAGCGCTATTGGAGTGTCCCACAGCTCCAACTGTAGTTCAGTCTGAAAGTACAGGGGCAGGTTGGGTCATCCCATAGCCCCACCTGTATGTCAGTCTGGAAGTACAGGGGCAGGCTGGGTCTGCTCACAGCTCCACCTATAGGTCAGTTTGGAAGAAATATCTGAAAAGTAGAAACATTGTGGTTTTCTATTGAAATATACTGGCAGACTTGCAAGCAAGGATTTTATGACATCATCACACAGGGACGCCATTGGACCCTTTTTTTCACTAGCACTTGGCAACATACAAATAAAAAGATGGAAAAGTAAGTAAATAAACACATACAAGCAAACTGAATGATTGCAGAGGCATCTAAAGGCCCCAAACCTTCATTCTTTAAGATATGCACCCTTACTAAGCAACTGCTCTTTACATGCAGATGCTGAAGGGAAGAAATGTGATGAAATTAGACAGCATGTAGACACTGACATCAAAAAGAACACTGTGTATTGCCTTTTAAACTTTCTTACAGAGAATATGAGACCTCTGATTGATTTAATGAAAAAAAACTTGAGTCTGAACACACACAAGCCCATCAAGTATTTAACATAGTTGGAGTAAGCATTAAAATTCTGTTAGACAGCAAAATTGATGGAGGCAGCTCTGAATATGGACCAGCTGCAAGTGAGCTTCTTGGGTGTCTGCCGCTGGAAAGCCAGCAAGTACTAGAAGAGAGCTTTAACATTTTCTACACAGCTATGTATAACAAATGGCAGGCTGTAATGGCCAGAAATATCCCATATCCAACAATGGGATTTGAATTAAATGAATCCTCTCTGTGGTACTCAGTTCAAGTGTTTGATCCATTTAGAAAAAAACAAATTCTCTTCTAACTTTGAAAATTATGTATTTATTTTTGATACTTTTAACAAACGTGATACTGAATTACTATGTGTACAGTTTGATGAGTACTTTGCAGAACCATTGCCAACTAACATTGAATTAAAAGTGCACACATTTTGGAGGGGTAAAATGAAGCAATGGCCAGAACTGAGTGAATGTGTTCTGTCAATTCTTGCACAGCCTGTCTCTAGTGTTAATGTAGAGAGGGTCTTTTCAGAGATCGGGCATTTACTGCCAGGAAAGAGAGAGGGAAAATGTCAAAACAAGCTCTGAAATGCATTGCATGATTTATTATAACAAATTCAGCATTTAAAGTTATTACAGTATGTGCTAATAATGGGGTTATGTGCAATTCTAATTACTTTTGATATTTATTGAACATGAACATCAACGCACACTGTGCTTTTAAAAAAAAGTATTACAATAAACACAGATAAATACTGAAATTGTCTAATGATTTTTTTTATTTAGACTGAAATACACAGAATTTTGCTATTTGAAAAAGGAGCGAGAAAAGCTGAAAAATAAATACCTTTTTTCATGATTAATAAACACCTAAAACCGGAAACCCTATTTATACTACATTGTAACATGGCATCCTATAGTAGCAAGTACAATAAAACACAGATACATACACAGGTAGAGTGGACTCATCTCTGTTTTTCTGCTGTTTGGCTGCTGTGCATTATGGGAAATGCATATATTTAACTGCATTTTGTATATTGTGGGTGCAATAGTGAACAGTCATTCAATTACTGATTACATTTAGATGTGATCAACCTTTCAGAATATGTGTTCATTTTGACTGACTTACTTTTCTGAACTGTGGAATCATCTCTGTTTTTCTGCTGTGTTTGCTGTTTGGAAATTTGGCTGATATGCATTATGGGTAATGCATATATTTAACTGTATTTGGTATATTGTGGGTGCAATGGTGAACAGTCATTCAATTACTGATTACATGCAGATGTGATCAACGTTGTATAATATGTGTTCATTTTGGCTGACATACATTTGTGAACTGTGGAATCATCTCTGTTTTTCTGCTGTGTTTGGTGTTTGGGATTTGACTGCAGTGCATTATGGGAAATGCATATATTAAAGTGCACCAGAGTATTCTACTCTGGTAGTTGTTCCTGCAGTTCCTTTGGCAGGCCAACAGCTGGCTGTGGAACAATGCTACAGCCATATTCAGATCAATTTCTAAATGTACTGAACTAAGTCACTCGGAAAAATAACTTTCATAGACCAAGTAAAAAATAAAAGAGCCCACATGGTTTGCTGACTGGTGCTGCCTGATTTACTTGTGAAAACCATTGCACATGATCTTAACAGCTTTGGAGAAATAGATCCTATAAGCTTGCTGGCAGGGAACACAAGACTGTGAGTTCCCAAGATGACATCATCATCAGCTCTTCACTGATATAGGCTTTTTTTGAACAGGTAGTGAAATCAGGTTTGCAAAATGGCTAATAACTTAACAATGAAGTAAAATAGACATCTAATTTTTGGTATGGGATGTACTGGCGGTATGCTTATTCTAATTCTGCAATGTAGCACTTTTGGCCAGATGGTGTCAGTTGTTCTTTAAAGAGCCACTGACACCAAAAGTGCTACATTGTAGAATACGGATAGGCATAACGCTAATCTCATACAAAAAACTAGATTACTGCGTTACATCATTTTAAAGTTATTAGCCATTTTATAACCCTGATTTTACTACCTGTACAAAAAAGCCTGTATTAGTGAAGAACTGATGATGATGTCATCTTGGGAATTCACAGTCTAGTATTTCCCGTCAGCAAGCTTATATGACCCATGTCTCCAATGTTGTAAAAATCATGTGCAATCAGATTCACATATAAAACAAGCAGTATTGTTCAAAAAAACATTGCTTTACAAACTATACAAGTTTCAGGGTTTTTAGCAAAGTTAGTTCCACAGTAGAATCATGCTCTGGAGTGATTTAATGCACTTGTAACATAGTAAGTACAAAAACAGTGTTATACTTTATACAGTATTGTAACATGACATCCTATATTAGCAAGTACAACAAAACACAGTTACAGATAGACTGGAAACATCTCTGTTTTCCTGCTATGTTTGTTGTTTGGGATTTGATTGCTGTGCATTATGAGAAATGCATATATTTAACTGCATTTGGTATATTGTGGGTGCAATGGTGAACAGTCATTCAATTATTGATTACATGTTGATGTGGTCAACATTTCAGAATATGTATTCATTTTGGCTGACTTTCCTTTGTGAACTGTGGAATCATCTCCATTTTTCTGCTGTGCTTGCTGTTTGGGATTTGGCTGCTGTGCATTATGGGAAATGCATATATTAAAGTTCACCGGAGTATTCAGCTCTGGTAGTTGTTCCTGCATTTCCCTTGGTAGGCCAACAGATGGCTGCGAAACAATGCTATAGCCATATTCAAATCAATTTCCAAATGTACTGAATTGAGTCATTCGGAATAAAACTTTCATAGACCAAGTAAAAAGCAAAAGAGCCCATATAGTTTGCTGACTGGTGCTGCCTGATTTACTTGTGAAAACCATTGCACATGATCTTAACAACTTTGGAGAAACAGATCCTATAAGCTTGCTGAAAGGGAACACAAGACTGTGAGTTCCCAAGATGACATCATCATCAGCTCTTCACTGATACAGGCTTTTTTTGAACAGGTAGTGAAATCAGGGTTACAAAATGGCTAATAACTTTACAATGAAATAAAACAGACATCTAGGTTTTGGTATGTGATTTACTGTGGGTATGCTTATTCTAATTCTGCAGTGTAGCACTTTTGGCTATATGGTGTCAGTTGCTCTTTAATGGTAACATCTAGCTAGGCAAGAATTTAAGTATTTGTGGTAGGCATATTTGTGTTCTGTAACGTCCCATTTTTTATGTGACTGTAAGTTATTGATCTTCTGAGGTGCCGTCTTTCGGATGAGATGTTAAACCGAGGTCCCATCCGCCTGGATTGGTGGTAGTTCAGGTGGATGTTAAAGATCCCATGGCACTTATCGAAAAGAGTAGGGGAATTTCCCCAGTGTCCTGGCTAAATTTCCCTCATTCAGTAAAAATACCACCAACAGCTTAATCTGGTTCAAGGTCAGTTGGCATTCATCTGTATCCCCTTCCCCCGGGTCGTGCCTGAAAATAGGCAGGATTTGTCTAGTGCACTTACCCGGTCAACAAAAGCTAAGTAAAATAAATATAATTGCTCTGTGTTTGATTTTACCTGTTTTACAATTTTTAGTAAGCAATATTTTCTTAAAATATTGCTTATGCTTTTTCTCAGTTCTTTTGCATGCGAATGCTGAGCCTGTGTTTAAGTCTGACAGCTGTTAAAGTAAAGATGCAAGTTTGGCATAGCAAATGGGAATAGTAACCTTAGCATTTGTGAATCAGTCTCCTACCATTCAAGCTGCCAAATAGTGTTGTTTTCCTTGGGAGGGGGGCCTTTTATTTCAGTGCTCTGTTTCATTTGCATAACCCGCCCCTTTTTTCTAAATGCTGCTACCCCCCAACTGTGACATCATGCAAGGGAATCAAAGTTATTAAGGAACAGTGTCACTTTTTAGTTTTAGATAGACAAATCAGCTATGTACTGTACCCACTATGCCTCACAATGTAAATTAGTATACAGGGTATTACATTTCTGTGCTCACTGCAGAAATAGGAGACCACATCTCTCAGTACAGAAGTCTTGTAGTTATATCACAGATGAGACCACCCCTGCCCTGAGCAGCACCCTCGGATACGGTGGTGCCTTTTGGCTGGTTTTCCTGGCTGCCATTGAACCCAAGGATTTCTAGCTGCCCCCCTGGACCCTGACCCAAGATTGGACCATCCCAAGCGGTGCCCTTGGATATGGTGGCACCTTTTGGATGTTTTTCCTGGCCGTTGCCACTACTGCCGAACCCAAGGATTTCTAGCTGCCTTCCTGGTCCTGCTCCCTGGACCCTGACCCAAAATCAGACTGCCCCATGCCATGAGTGGCACCCTCGGATAAGGCGGTGCCTTTTGACTGTTTTTCCTGGCTGCTGCCACTACCGCCAAACCCAAGGATTTCTAGCTGCCCTCCTGGTCCTGCTCCCTGGACCCTGACCCAAGGTACTACTGCTAAACTTTCTTCTCCAAAGCTGAGCGGCGGCATCACCTCTGATTGAAGTGCCTTTTTTCTGGTGACTGCCGATTGGCCCACCTCTCTGAACTGCTTTTCCTGGGCTAAAACCCTGGCTCCTGGACTCACTTTACCTCTGTTTTAAGTTTTGATTCTAACTGTAACCCATAAATTGTGTACTATTTTGGCTGCTTCTCACTGTGATTGCTAGCCCCTTAGCGTAGCTATATAGAGTGGGTCTCAATATTTGTAATTAATTTTGTACTGCACTCAAACTGTGTTAGTGCCCCATACGGCACATAGAGCAGGTTTTTCTCCTTAATACTGCTGACTGCTTTTACCCTACTGCCCTTTCTACCTGTTCTCACTATTCATACTTTTTTCTCCTCTCTGCTCTAACCTCAGCTCCCCCTTGCACTGTAAATTTTACTAATCTCTTTTCTTTCTCCAGACTGACTTGACCCTGACCCATCCCCCTCATATTTCAGGCTGAAACCTAATCAGTCTCACAGTCATTTCTACCTCTTTGTCCCTCTGAAACCCCACCCTACTTCAAATTGGTAATTTGCTATCTTTGTTTCAACTTTAGCACCCCCACCCCCCGCTGACGGTCTGCGCCAATCTCCCACCCCTTGCAGTCTCTCTCCATATCTAATACCGATTTCTCCTTTCTCTCGCTATCACAGATCGGACCACCCCGTGCCCTGAGTGGTGCCCTCAGATACGGCGGCGCCTTTCGGACATTTTTCCTGGCCACCGCCACTACCGCAGAACCCAAGGATTTCTAGCTGCCCTTCTGGTCCTGCTCCATGGACCCTGACCAAAGATACTGCCGCTAAACTTTCTTCTCCAAAGCTGAGCGGCGACATCACCTCTGATTGGAGTGCCTTTTTTCTGGTGACTGCCGATTGGCCCACAGGGCAGCACACAGCTTCTTATTGGTGTGCCTCTCTGGACTGCTTTTCCCAAGCTAAAACCCTGGCTCCTGGACTCACTTTACCTCTGTTTTTCTTCCTTCCCCCCACCCCCACCCAGGCCTCCTATTAAATACTCTACTTGTCCCTGCCTAGTTTTCTCAATCCACCCCACTTGCTCTCTCACTCCTCTCTCCTGCATGTCACTCTGTGGCATACTCTGAACAACATTATAGTTAGCCTACTCTCCTTTCAGCTTAACCCAGGAACTTTCCAGTACTGTCCATCCCTAACTCTTTTGTCTTATACTCTACTAGCCCTCCTACTTCTAATAACGCAGCCTCAAAATGAGCTCTAATAACGAAGCTCTCAGAAATTTTTCTTTGTCCTCTGCCACTGGAAGTGCCTCACTGCTACCAATCTCGACCACTGGTTGGTATTATCCAGGCCTCCACTAGCTGTATAAGCTACCCTCCTTTACCTTTCTTCCTTACGACTTGCAGTCCTCCCCCATCCCCTATTAAGTCTTCCAACTCCTTGGGATTAATAGTCAGGTGTCTGCTATTTTTTCTTTCCAAACTGCCCACAGTTCTAATTCCTCCCTTTCAGCTAATAGGTCTCCATCCTCAGCCTCTTGCTGACAACCTCACTCTAATCCGCTTTACCACACCCTGTAAGCTAGTGACCACTCTGTTACATCCTTACCCCCTTTTCTGCCCTCACTCTCCTCTACATCCCGACCCCCTCTTCTGCCCTAACTCTCCTCTACTCTGCCACTCCACCTAGCCTGCTAGCTTTGGGGCCTAAAAATGAATAAACTGTGGCTGATATTTTTCCTCATTGGTACTCTGCCTCTGCTACATCTGTCCATCCTTAAGGTCCCTCCTATAGAATCCGTTCTCCCTCACTATAAACAAGATGACTTAGTATTCTCAAATCTTCTCGTGGAACCTGTTTTCATTGTGATCCCTCCCAGTTACTTCTAAAAAAGACATGGGTCCACTTGGTTGCCTATGCACACAAGTTCAGCTTCCGACAAGCTCATGCCTTGTCACCTTTCTTTCACCGTAAGCTCTGGTACCTCTTCTTACTAGCCATTCTGCTATCTGTAGATATACAACAAAATCCAGGGCCTATAACTCCTGCAGCTGCCTCTATTACAGATGGCAAAGGTCTACTCATTACACACCATAATATTAGGAGCCTTGTGCGGAATTTTGCTGAACTCAAATCGTCGACCATGCTCTATAAGCCAGATATAATATGCCTCACTGAAACTTGGCTGAAGCCATCCACCCCTGACTCTTTTTGCTCACTTCTATCTTATAATCTCCTGAGAAAAGACAGGCCTACTCAGAAATGGGGCGGTGGAACAGCATTATATTTCAAGTCTCACCTCCAGCTCTCTATAATTAACTCATCTCCCTTACATCACTGTGAGGCCTTTCATGTCCTCCTCACCCTAGGCACAAAGAAGCTGCACATTGTCTATGCCCACAATCCCCCTACACATGGTCTGAAAGGACTTGATGAGCTACTCGGCCAAACCGCTTCTCTCTCAGGAAATAGGGAAGTTCTTTTACTAGGAGATTTTAACGTTAACTGGCTGGGTGGCTCACAAGTGATGGCCCTGACTAAACTTCAAAGTTTCAACCTCTATCAGCTTATCTCCTCACCTACAAGAACCGCTCCTCAATCTAATACCAGCACCTTACTGGACTGGATTGTGATGAACCGCCCTGAGAACATCATGGATGAAGACGTCCTTCCTGATGCCATCTCTGACCACTCCCTCCACCTTCTGCATCCTGGGCAAAGGTAGGCCTGAACCCATGAAGCCCTGTTTTATTACTTTCTGTAATTACGCAAATTTTGACCCTCAGACCTTCCTGGCTGACGTTGCTTGTACTGACTGGTCCTCTCTCTATAGCTCTTCGGATTCACAGTCTGCCCTAGATATCTTCCTGTCCACTTTCTTGACACTACAAGAAAACCACAGTTATCTAGTGACCAGAAGAGTAAGAAATAGACAGTCCCACTGGCTGAAATCGGATCTTCTCTCTAAATTATGTCTGAGGGACAAAAGCTGGTTCGGTTTAAGAAATATGGTCTACCAGAAGATTTACATACCTACAGGGAACTTAGAAATGCCTGTAAGAAAGACATCAAGCAAGCAAAAAGCTCCTACTGTAAGGCTGTACTAAATGACTCCCAGGGGGACCCAAAAAAATTCTGGGCCCATATTAAGCAATTCCTAGGCTCAAATCAGTCCACCACGCCTAATAACATGACTCTTAATGGCATCCACTGTAACAGTTCCCTCACTATTGCAAACTTCTTGAATATGCAATTTGCTGACCTCACTCAATATACCTCCCCTTTCCCTCCCCCTTCAAACATGGTCCTACAAGCAAATCCCACCGGGCCCACTTTCCACTTCAAATTGGTACATAGCCATGAGGTTCTCAGACTTCTACGGAACATCTCAGAGTACGCAGCTGTGGGGTCTGATAACTTGGAGCCTAAGCTCCTAAAATTAGCCGCCCCATACATAGCAGCTGCCCAGCAAAGATTTTCACTCTCTCTTTGTGTCAAGGCTCCATCCTGGACATCTGGAAAATGGCCAGAGTTACCACTGTACTCAAAAAGGGTGATCTGCTTAACCCAACAAACTACAGACCTATTGCCATACTGTCTGCACTCTAGAGAAACTGGTTGCCCTCCAAACTACTGACTTTCTTCTGAAAAATTACCTCCTAACTGATGCTCAACATGATTTCCAGAAGGGACACAGTACCACTACTGCCCTGCTCAAACTCACATCTGACACCCTAGTGGCCATGGATTCTGGCTGGATCATGGGGACCATTTTCACAGATATGACCAAGGCATTTGATCTTGTTGACCATTCCATCCTCATTGCCACTCTTGTGTCTCTAGGTTTCTCATCAAATGTCATAAACTGGTTTAATAGCTATCTGACTGATAGGTCTCAATATGTGAAATTCAGCTCCACCCTCTCTGACAAGGTCACCATCAATATTGGTGTACATCAAGAGTCCATCTTAGGTCCACTACTTTTCTCAATTTTTATAAACAATATCACCTCCAATCTCCTAAAAACCTCTTCTCTATTATATGCAGATGACATTATATTGTATACCAGATCCAATAGTATAGAGGACATAAACTCTCAACTTTCCACTGACTTTCAGCTTATCCAACAGTGGCTAGCAAATCACAAACTTGTCCTAAATAACACTAATACCCAAGCTATGCTATTTGGGTCCAAGCTCAAACTCAAACACTCCCAAGGTCATTTCAATGTTTCCTCCCTGGATGGCTCTTCGGTTGGGGTGGTAAACTCCTTCAAATACTTAGGGGTCACTCTTGACCCATCACTGAGTTTTGACCTCCATATTCAATCTACCTGTAAGCATGTTAACTCTAAATTAGGCATCACCTACCGTACGAGCTATGCATTCACCCCCTTAGCCAGGCTTGCTATTGCCCATGGGATATTACTCCTCTCACTTACCTATGAGGTTGCCGCTTATGTCTCTGCCTGCAACTCAAGTTTACAAAAGTGGGATGTTACCTACTGTATAATAATATTATCTGTTGCTTTGCTTCCTTCCCCCCCCCGGCTGAAACATCACTGTCTCCTCTACTCAGATCTGGGATGGTTTCCTACCCAAGAGCTTAGGTATTATGCTCTCAGATCCATTACTGATAACATCACCAGATCCTGTACACCTAAACCCCTCACCAATCTCTTTCTCCACCAGCAAACCAACTATGCCTTGTGCCCTGTTGACCATGCCCCTGTTCTTATTCCAAGACATAGCACTTCCAAAGGTGGCCATGCTTTTACCTGTCATGCTCCCCTCTTCTGGAACACACTCCCACTAACCTTACATCAATCCGTTTCCCACATCTCCTTCAAAAGAGAACTATGCCACTATCTCTTCTCCTCCTATGTCTGCTCCTGTTTCAAACCACCCTAGCCCTCACTTTCCCTAATCCAACCCCTCTCCTTTGGTTGTCCATTGACCCTGGGGGTCCACTCCAACAGAGAGCACTTTTTTCTTCCATTTCCCACTACCAACCCGTCTCCTACTTTATTACTACTTGCTCTCACTGCGCTCTATTTCTCTTCACTTGTATACTGCTCAGGCATTCTAAAAATTACCTGATTGTATTTTGTTACATGCTTAACCTAAATGATGTATTGTTTTGTCAGTTTTACTGCTGTTAATTACTCAAACACTTACTTGTCACTTGTAGTATTGTACTAATATGTTTTTCCTGTAGTTTGTCTCTGTACCCTCCCAGGTCGTGCCTGAAAATAGTCTTGTTGGCTAGTGCACCTACCCGGTAAACAAAAACTAAATAAATATATGGTATGTATAATGCATTGTTGTGAAAATAAACATACTAAAGCTTATATTGTTGACACCACCACACTAATACGGGACAACACCTCAGAGTAATGAAATTGTAAAACAAGGTTGTGCTTTAACCACAATGCCTTGCTACAGTTATTTACATATTACTGCTCACCACCAGGAAACATAAGGGACTGTGCGATTGAATAAGGCATATTTAAAGCAACATTATAAATTACCCAGAATTCCTTGTTTCTGTATGTAAATCATTTACAACTCCCTGGCATGACATCATTTTGGGGGTGTGGCCACACACAGAAAACTGGAGAATAAAACGTTGATAAAACATTCAAAAAATGACTATGACAGATTTTTTTACAAAACAAATTTCAGCTTCAACATCTGAAGCATGTCTGGCAATGGCATACTAAGTGTAAAAGTAATTTGGGAAATCTTGCAACTTTCCTTTAAGGGCTTGAATGCGTTACTAATCTTACAAAAAGGTAAGAATATACCTAGGTCTCATAGTGAGTCGTAAGGGTACATTTTAGGGACCTGGCTGGGTGCCAATGGACAAAGGATTGTACTGCATTCTCGAAGAGGGTACATATCTGAGCCTGTTAACTGGGTGTGCTAGCATAAGGTTCACATCTGACCCCCAGGACTCGAGGCTAGTAGGTGATTCGGACCCAAAACAGACAGAAGGGTTACCCTGTCTGTCTCCTGTTCACACTATTGCACTTCAAGGTTGGCACTGTGGGAACAGAGGGCCTGACCTGTGGAGTGCATTTGTAACAGTGTCCACATGACCAGAGTAGGTGAGGTGTTGGTCAAGCCAAACCCCGAGGTACCTAAAGGACATGGTGTCCTCAAGGATTGTCCCATCAAGGGTATGGAAGAAGGGGAGCCTAGAGAGCCTCTTCCTAGTGCCAAAAGTCATTGAGACTGTCTTCTCGGCATTCAGGGAGAGATGATGTGAGGGAAACAAGTGCTGAATTTTATTGACGTGATGCTGAAGTCTGATTGCTACATCATCAGGGGACTAGCCTGAGGTGAAAAGCACTGTACCATCAGCATTTTTATTTTATTTATTTCAGTTTAGGATTAATATCTTTGAGCCAAGGACTCATTTTCAAAGGTTCAAAGTCAGTAAAGCAAACAGATACAGACAACATAACACAACAGTGGATCACAAAATAAGGTTACAGAGGGTTGCACATACTTTTAAGTTTCACTAATACATAGGGGTCTAACATTGTAAGTAACAGCACTAAGTGCATTGTAGTGTTAGAAACAGGAGCAAGGTAGAAAGGCCAGAGATTGTGTCTCCATTGGGTGGTACTGGGGGCCAGTGGGGGGGCATGGATGGTTGCCAGAGCAGTAGGTTGTGCTCATCAGTGGTGGCCAGAGGTGAGGGTTGGGGGTGGGAAGCAGCCCTTGGTAGGCTTTATCAAATGTTCATATCAGTAGTAGATGGAGTGGGTGACTGGAGAGGGAGGTGGGGGAAGAGGACAGTTTATTGCAGGTGAATGAAGGTAGTGTCAACTGTGCTAGATAGGTGTTTTGTGGGTAGTGAGATTTGTTGGAGAGAGTGGGGTGGAGTGCAAGCGTCAGTGGTAGGGTGGTTAGTGCCAAGGTGGAGGAGATGGCATAGGTGCCCAGAACATAGGCTAAGTGCGGCAAACACAGATTTTCTTTAGTTCTAGCTGGGAATGAAGCCCAGTTTTGAATTTTGAGAGCTTAGTGCATTCCAAGAGTCTGGTAGGCAGCTCATTGAACCACCTTAGGCCCAGGAAGGAGAGTGATCTCTGTGCCAGTTTAGTATGCTTGAATGGCACCTGGAGTCCCCCTTTTGCAGCACTCCTAGTCTGTTTAAGGGGTAATGCCTACATGTGGATTGGGGCAGATGAGCAAACTGAGTGAGGGCAGGTCATTTAGAAATATGGAGAATAATATAGGGCCTAACACAGATCCTTGAGGGATGCCAGTAAAGTCAACTATTCTGACTGACTGGGTCCTGCCTACTAGGTAGCCTCTGAACCAGTTGGTAGCCAAGTCAGTTAATCCTGCTGAGGAAAGAGTGTTTAGTAGAGGAGTATGGGAGACAGTGTCAAAAGCCTTTGCTAGGTTGACAAAGATAGTGAATGTGATTTGACCACTGTCCATCCATGATTGGAACGGCATGAAAAAGTTAGTGTCAGAGAGATAAGAAGAGAGGTGTGATAGAACCAAGTGTTCTTGAAGCTTTGCAAGTGCAGGAAGGAGAGAAATGGGACAATAGTTTGGAAGAGTGGTTGGATTGCCACCCTTAGGCAGGAGAAGGACAATGGCATGCTTCCAGACAAAAGGGATAGTTGGCATTTCAAAAGAAAGGTTTAGAAGGCCAGACAGAGGTGCAGAGATAGCAGGAGCAAATAGGTAAGGCAGCTTAGGGTCCAGACCATTAGGTGAGTTGCCTTTGGTGGGGCTGAGTGCATACAATGCCTCCAGGATGTCAGAGGGAGAAATCCTTGTGAAGGAGAAGAAGTTGGATGCAGAGGGTAGCCTAGGAGAAGAGAGGGAGTCATTAGGCAGGGGAGGCGGTAAGGAAGATAGGAGAGCGGAGGCACAAGAGGTGAAGTAAGAATTGAATTTTGTGGCAACACTCTAAGGTGGTCAGTGATATGAGTATTGTTTTATATTATGGGTGGGTGGTAGGAGGAAGGGGGAAAAGGAATTGTATAGCTTTCCAGAATTTAGAGGGTTTGTTTGTGTTAGACTGGAAGGTCAAGGGGAAATAATTAACCTTAGCTAGGTGAGTTGCTTTTGTGCACACGTTGCAGAAAGAACGGTATGTGTCATAGTCTTTAGGGAGCTTGGAGGCTTTGACATGGTTCCAAGCTTGCTCCCAGGCTCAAAGGCAGGCCAAGAGTTCAGGGGTGATCCATGCTAGGTGATTACCCCTGACTCTGGCATGCCACAGTGGGGCATGTTTGTTCAAATCTCCAGAAATGTACGATTGAAGTAGTCAGAAGCAGTGTCTTTGGAGTCAGCCGAGGCTATAGGTTCCTAATTTGTATGTGCCATGTAGCCCAGCAGCAAGAAGAATCAGGACCCGCTTGCAGCTGCAGCAGAACAGGCTCTCAGTTTCCACACAGCCCAGCAGGAAGACTCAGAGCCTGCTTACAGCTGCAGCAGCACAGGCTCTCAGTTTCCACACAGCCCAGCAGCAAGACTCAGAGCCTGCTTACAGCTGCAGCAGCACAGGCTCTCAGTTTTCACACAGCCCAGCCAGCAGCAAGAATCGGAGCCTGCTTACAGCTGCAGCAGCACAGGCTCTCAGTTTCCACACAGCCCAGCAGCAAGACTCAGAGCCTGCTTACAGCTGCAGCAGCACAGGCTCTCAGTTTCCACACAGCCCAACAGCAAGAATCAGGACCTGCTTACAGCTGCAGCAGCACAGGCTCTCAGTTTCCACACAGTCCAGCAGCAAGACTCAGAGCCTGCTTACAGCTGCAGCAGTACAGGTTCTCAGTTTCCACACAGCCCAGTGGCAAGACTCAGAGCCTGCTTACAGCTGCAGCAGTACAGGCTCTCAGTTTCCACACAGCCCAGCAGCAAGACTCAGAGCCTGCTTACAGCTGCAGCAGCACAGACTCTCAGTTTCCACACAGTCCAGCAGCAAGACTCAGAGCCTGCTTACAGCTGCAGCAGCACAGGCTCTCAGTTTCCACACAGCCCAGCAGCAAGAATCAGAGCCTGCTTACAGCTGCAGCAGCACAGGCTCTCAGTTTGCACACAGCCCAGCAGCAAGAATCAGAGCCTGCTTACAGCTGCAGCAGCACAGGCTCTCAGTTTCCACACAGCCCAGCAGCAAGAATCAGAGCCTGCTTACAGCTGCAGCAGCACAGGCTCTCAGTTTGCACATACCCCAGCAGCAAGACTCAGAGCCTGCTTACAGCTGCAGCAGCACAGGCTCTCAGTTTGCACATACCCAGCAGCAAGACTCAAGGCCTGCTTACAGCTGCAGCAGCACAGGCTCTCAGTTTCCACACAGCCCAGCAACAAGACTCAGAGCCTGCTTACAGCTGCAGCAGCACAGGCTCTCAGTTTCCACACAGCCCAGCAGCAAGACTCAGAGCCTACTTACAGCTGAAGCAGCACAGGCTCTCAGTTTCCACACAGCCCAGCAGCAAGACTCTGGGCCTGCTTACAGCTGCAACAGCACAGGCTCTCAGTTTGCACATACCCCAGCAGCAAGAAGAATCAGGACCTGCTTGCAGCTGCAACAGCAGAGGCTCTCAGTTTCCACACAGCCCAGCAGCAAGACTCAGAGCCTGCTTACAGCTGCAGCAGCGCAGGCTCTCAGGTTGCACATACCCCAGCAGTTAGACTCAGGGCCTGCTTACAGCTGCAGCAGCTCAGGCTCTCAGTTTCCACATACCCCAGCAGCAAGACTCAGAGCCTGCTTACAGAAGCAGCAGTACAGGCTCTCAGTTTTCACATACCCCAGCAGCAAGACTCAGAGCCTGCTTACAGCTGCAGCAGCACAGGCTCTCAGTTTCCACACAGCCCAGCAGCAAGACTCAGAGCCTGCTTACAGCTGCAGCAGCACAAGCTCTCAGTTTCCACACAGTCCAGCAGCAAGAATCAGGGTCTGCTTGCAGCTGCAGCAGCACAGGCTCTCAGTTTCCACACAGTCCAGCAGCAAGAATCAGGGCCTGCTTACAGCTGCAGCAGCACAGGCTCTCAGTTTCCACATTTCCCCAGCAGCAAGAATCAGAGCCTGCTTACAGCTGCAGCAGCACAGGCTCTCAGTTTCCACACAGCCCAGCAGCAAGACTCAGAGAGTAGCTCTCTACATAAGAGAAGGAATCAAAGCAACAGAACAAAAGGGTAAACAGGGAGGAGAAGAAGCACTGTGGGTCAATTTGGAGGCAGGCAATGGCACCACAATCCACACAGGGGTTGCATACAGACCCCCCCTCTCAGGGGGAGGAAATGGACAAGGAAATGATAGAAAGTATACTTAGAATGGCAGATAAAGGGGAGATATTGCTGATGGGTGATCTGAATATGCCAGATGTTAACTGGAGTGCAGTTGCAGCAGCCACTTCTAAGAGTGGGGTTATTCTAGATGCCCTACAGGGGGCATGCCTTAGACAACTAGTATTGGAACCCACTCGAGAGGGAGCAATCTTAGACCTGGTCCTCTCAAATGGAGATGGAGAGAGGATCACAGATGTAGAAGTGTGTAGCCATCTGGAAACTAGCGACCACCGAACAGTATGGTTCACAATAAACACAGCAATAGAGTCAAGCCATACAAAGGCAAAAGTACTGGACTTCAGGAGGGCTGACTTTGCCAAAATGGGTGAGTGCCTAAGGAATGCACTAGCAAATGGGCAGGAAGGAGGGGTGGAAGAACAATGGGGAATAATAAAAACTGCCATCACAGAGGTAACAAGCCTTTGCTTGAAGCAAATAAACAAAACAAAACAATGTAAGAAACCACTATGGTTCTCAAAGGAGGTGGCAGTGAAGGTTCAAGAGAAAAAGAAAGCATTCAGAAAGTACAAGGAATCACAGAAGAACAGGACAGAGAAGTGTATCAGTTAAAGCAAAAGGAAGCTGGAAGGCAGTCAGAACAGCAAAGGCCCAAACTGAGGAAAAGATAGCCAACTCAGTTAAGAAGGGGATAAAACCTTTTAGGTACATCAGGGAGTGAAGGAAGACTAAGGGAGGGATAGTGAGGCTTAATAAAGGGAAGGGGAGGTGGGCAGAGGATGACGGTGAAAAGACAGAGATACTAAACAAATATTTTTGCTCAGTATTTACAAATGAAGAGGGGGAGGTACCTAAAACAAACAATAGAAACACTCTGGATACAGAAGTTGATACCAGCCCATTTACAGAAAAAAGGGTCTTGAAAGAACTCTTAAAACTGAAGGTGGACAAAGCCATGGGGCCTGATGGGATTCATCCCAGAATTGTAAAAGAACTAAGGGTAGAACTAGTGATACCACTGACTACCCTCTTTAACAAATCATGGGAGGATGGGGTGGTACCTGAGGACTGGAGGAGGGTTGATGTGATTGCCCTTCACAAAAGCGGGAGCAGGGCAGAAGCGGGAAAGTACAGACCAGTTAGTTTAACCTCAGTGATAGGGAAAATGATGGAATCACTTCTGAAGGAAAGAATTGTCGAGTACCTAGAGTCCAGAGGGGCACAGGACCCAAGGCAGCATGGATTCACAGCAGGAAGGTCATGCCAGACAAATCTAATAGATTTCTTTGACTGGGTGACCAAAGTAGTAGATCAGGGAGGGGCTATGGACATAGCCTACCTAGACTTTAGCAAGGCATTTGACTCAGTCCCACACAAAAGATTAATATACAAGTTAGCCAGCCTGGGAGTGGGTCCCAAGATGATAGCCTGGGTAAAGAATTGGCTGGAGAATAAGACACAGAGGGTAATAGTAAATGGAGTCCACTCTGAAGAAAGGGGGTTACTAGTGGGGTTGCTGAGGTTCAGTATTAAGACCAGTCCTTTCAATGTCTTTGTAAGCAACATTGCAGAGGGACTGGAAGGAAAAGCGTTGTCTCTTTGCAGATGACACAAAGATCTGCAACAGAGTTGATGCACAAGGTGGGGTGGAAAGGATGAGAAGGGACTTGGCAAGGTTAGAGGAATGGTCAAATGTATGGCAGCTTAGATTTAATGCTAAGAAGTGCATGGTAATGCACCTGGGAAACAAAAACCCAGGGGAAGAGTACACAATGGGGGGTGAGATACTAACAACAACAAAAATGGAAAGGGACCTGGGGGTAGTCATATCAGATGACTTAAAGGTGGGCAAGCAATGTGAGAGGGCAGTAAGGAGGGCTGGGGGGATACTGGGATGCACAGGGAGAGGCATCACCAGTAGAAAACAGGAAGTTGTTATCCCTCTGTACAGACAGCTGGTGAGACCCCATCTGGAGTACTGTGTGCAGTTCTGAAGACCCAATCTCCGCAAGGACATAGACAAGATGGAAGCTGTCCAGAGGAGGGCAACTAAAATGGTGCAGGGTCTGCACGGAAGACATATGAAGAGAGACTAAAGGAGCTTAATATGTATAGCCTCGAGGAAAGGAGGGAGAGGGGGGACATGATAGAAACTGTCAAGTACCTCAAGGGAATCAACAAAGTCCAAGAGGGTAGCATCTTTCAAAAAAAGAGGTGTGCAAGAACAAGGGGGCACAATTTGAAGATAGAGGGGGGGCGGCTCAGAGGTAATGTAAGGAAGTATTTTTTCACAGAGAGGGTTGTGGATGCATGGAACGGCCTTCCGGAGGAGGTTGTGGAGTCAAAAACAGTGACTGAATTCAAGCATGCATGCGACAGCCATAAGGCAATTCTAGGGGTTGGGGGTAGAAAGAAGTAGGCTGCTGGTTAACTAGGATCTGCAGCTTATCCATTAGGTAGGGAAATGGGCAGACTGGGTGGGCCAAGCAGTCCTTATCTGCTGTCAAATTCTATGTTTCTATGTTTCTATGCTTACAGCTGCAGCAGCACAGGCTCTCAGTTTCCACATACCCCAGCAGCAAGAATCAGAGCCTGCTTACAGCTGCAGCAGCACAGATACACAGTGTGACAATATTTGTTCTATGTATGCCCTTAAGGCTATCACTGTCCCCAAAACAGTTTAGATTGTTTTTATCCGTACTCAGTGTAGCAATTTGTAGTACCATAGGACTGAGTTCTGCATGGAACTGGAACTGTGGAGCTTTGTCTTACCATAGGACTGTTATTCTGTAGGGATCTCTAACTTCAGAGCCTGTTTGTTGTAGTCTGACCCCCCATTTTCCTTGCTCCTTTCTTCCCTCTTGCTCAAACTGAGCCATTTTTTTATTTTTCACACTCCTGGAATCACTCCCACTTTGGTAATTTCTGCTGTCTCCTTTTCCACAAGCTCTCAGTTTCTACAAAGCACAGCAGCAAAAATCAAGGGCTGCTTGCAACTGCAGCACAGGTACACAGAGTGTTAGCCCATTGCTGCTATGCAGTCAGTGGCCTGCTTTCTGTCCCAGCCACCCACCCTGGGATGTCCCTTCATTTATTGGTCACATGGGCCATGTGACCTGTCACAATATCCTCACTTTTTCAGTTGTAGTTTATACTGCGTGACCATTAGGAGTCACTACTGCACTCCCCTAATCTCCTCTATCTTGCATCTCTCACTTTCTTGTTAGCCTGTTCTAAGTTTATCCTGCAGCCTTACTCCCTTGTTTAATTAGGCAACCCACCACCCCACCCAGGATTCAAACCCTTGACCCTGTACTCTGGAGGCAACGACCTTAACCACTACTCTATCATAGCAGCTATAATTTCAATTGGTGCCCTCAGCAGAATGCAGACATGCCAGCTCTACTCCTCCTTGAACTTACTCACCTTTGATGAGCACCTGCACTACCACACCTGTATACTGGCAAAAAAATCACTACTTGGGCTCCCCACCCCCCAGGAGTTAAGCAGCATCCCTAAAATTGGCTCCCCACTGGTCACGCCTGAAACGCGGGGAACCAAAGCCACCTTCCAGGGTCCCAAGAGCTGGAATTCTCTCACCAAAGATCATTCCACCACAGAACCCCCTCTTGGTACAACTCCCTCCCCACTCATATCACAAACATCCTCAAAATCTGCCCCTTCAAAATCGCCCTCCAAAACCACCTCACTGACACTCGGAGCTATTAGTGTCCCTGACTGGCCCATACCTAGAGCTCCACCTGGCCCAATTTACAGACAATGTCCTTCCGGACTGCCTTCTCCCCAGCAACCACCACTCCCCCTCAGGTATCACTCCCTAGAACCCCTAGCGGTACCTTATTATTTATATACTAGACTAATTGTAACTAATTGAAGCCTTTGTACACCTTTGTATTACTGGAATTGCTTTGTGTGTTCTTTTATTGTATCTCACCTGTAATTGTTTCCGTGGTTGTACTCCACCACTAATTTTGTCTACCCTCTCTGCGACGAGGTGCCTTTGTAAATGAGTCTTTGACTCAAAGGTTGTAAATCCGAATTATGAAATAAATAAATAAATAAATGTTGTCTTCCACTACCTTTTATCCCTGCTACACATTCCCCTCTAAGCAACACCCGTTACAATTCACCACCACCACCACCCCCCACTTTCATCTCTGCCCTCCATCCCTCTTTCATTACTACCAACATTAACCTAATCTACACTTTTTTAGCAACTTTTAGGGCCACTAATTTCTTGGTCCCCATCTGCTTCTACACACTAATTACACCCCCACCACCAACCTGCCCTGCGTCGACCAACCTCTGTGCTGACACACTAACATGAAGCTCCTAAACTATTATCTGACCTCAGCATGAATTATTATTCTTCTCTGTATCTACCCATTGGCACTGCCATTTAGTAAGCATTTCAATCTGCCACTTCTTGTCTCACCCAGTTATTAAACCTGGGCTAGAAATGGGGCCTTTATCTTATTTTGCACAGCTAAATCCATTTTATAATTAGAGTAGTTACACTTTCTTTCTTCTCCTGCCCCCTTCTGCTTGATTATGCCAACCCTCACTCTTTTCCTACTCCCCCCTCCTATTCACCCTTACCACTCTACCGCCTTCTCACTCTCTCCCCTCCCCTTTATTCTCTTACCACTCCTTCTCCCCCCCACAATTTCCCCCACCCTCCCAGACTCAAGCTCTCCCATTCCCTCCAACTCACCCTGGCCTCCTCATTGTTCTCTGCTCCGCTCTCCTAACCTTCATCTAGCTACCCTACAGCTCATACTCACCTCTCCCCCCAGCTTTCATCCTAGACATCGCACTGTAACTGGGTAATAAATCACCCTCTCAGGTTCTTGGTGGAATGGCACAAATGGAAGAGACAACAAACAAGTGGCACTCATGTAATAAATCAAATTTATTACAGATCAGTAATACAGACTTACTACCATTCCAGTGTGAACACTGGGAGAACACCAGTTTTTCTTGCCTGGGCAATGCAGACAGTTTCTCTCTTCTCAGAGAAGCTACGTGTTACAAAGGGTCTTATACCCTGATACTTGCAATAGCAACAACTAAGGAAGATATATAACATGTCTATAACTGGACAAAAATAGGTGGCCTGATTAACTATCCTAACTAGTATAAAAAGTTGCATAACTTGCAAAAAGATAACAATACAATAAGACCTCTACAATCCAAAGTCAGTTATAGTGATGTACAATTACTAAAGATGGCACTGTTGCCTTACATATGAAAATACAGTAAAAACAGAGCAAAAAGCATTTCTCATGGCTAATATATATTGTATCAGTGAAGCATAATAGAAATACTAAGAACACAGCTCCTGACATTTATGTTTATATGATAAGTGTCTTTACCCTAAGGTTAGTACATGTTCCTATGTAAGTTGCTGCCCATGAGGTGGGGGCACCATCAGGGGTGGTGAACCATGGATAACAGCACTCTATCTCACCTACTATACAAATGCATCTCGACTCCAACTAAACTTCTTATTTTCATCCTGCTTCTGCTTGCTGGTGATGTTGAGACCAGTCCCAGCCCAGCAGTCCCCCCCCCTCTCAAATTTCTCTAAGGGACTAAGTCTTACTTATCTTAACATCTGTAGTCTTCTTCCTAAAGTAGACTTATTGCAACCTTTCATGGTCAGCCTCAATTCTGACATACTAATACTTTCTGAATCCTGGCTCTCCCACAAGATCCTTGATTCCGCGATGGCCATCCTTGGCTATTCCCTAATCCATTAGGACTGTACCACCAGGAGTGGTGGAGTGGCCATGTACCTTTCCTCTGCCCTACAGTATGTTCCTATTATCTCTATGTATTCTCCTTCCACCTATGAACGTCTCTTCATCAAAATCTCCCTCCCCTTCTCCCTCCCCGTGTTTGTTGCCGGTGTTTACTGCTGTCCTGACATAACTCCTTCCACTATTACTGTAATTCTTTCTGCTGTCTCCTCCCATGCCTCCACTGGGGGATTCCTCATTCTTGGGGACTTTAATAAAAACTGACTTTCCCCTTCCAATACCAAACTCTGCGGTAACATCAAATCCCTTAACTTCTACTATGTAATCTCTGATCCTACTCGCTTGAACCTTAGAACTTTAAACCACACTCTTCTGGACTGGGCCCCTCACCTCACACACCCATAGAATTACTGCATTGGGCACCTTCCTGGATGTCCTCAGTGACTGCCATATGGTGTACTGCATTTGTAAAGTTCAACCACCCCAAAGCCCCACCCAAATTCATCCAGATTTGCTCTTTCCAGTCCTTGGACCTCTCCTCACTTCACAAGGATCTACAACTACAGATTGGTCACCTATATCTACTGCCAGCTCCATGGACTCAGCATTAAACAACTTCTCAACACACTTCATCTCCATTTGGGATCATCACACCCCACTTAAGAAAAACAGGGTCCAAGGCTTTCACCTCTCCTGGATCTCTGCTAAATTATTAGCCTGCTTGCTGGCACATGATCAGGTTTGGAAAATTCACAAATCTTCCGAGTCCCCTGCTGACTACCATAGATATCAAACTTTACACAATGTCTACACCAAGGCAACAAAACTTACCAAGGCTGATTATTTTACTTCCACCTTCCAAAACAACCCATCCAAGTTTTGGAATGTCATACTCTCCCTTTTCTCCCCCCACTCAGTCTGCCCACCCTTCCCTTAAAATAAAGTTGCAAGATTCCCCAAATGCCTTTTACAGAGAGTATGCCATTGACATACATGCTCCAGGTCTTGAAGCTGCAATTTGTTTTGTAAATAAATCTGTCATAGTCATTATTTTATGTTTTATCCTCCAGTTTTCTATGTGTGTCCACACCCCCAAAATGATGTCATACCACAGAACTGTCAATGATTTACATACAGCAACAATGAATTCTGGATAATTTCTAATGTTGCCTTAAATGTGCATTACTCAGAAGTACAGTCCCACATGCTGATGGTGGTGAGCACTTATATGTAAATGTACATAGCAAGGCATTGTGGGATAAAACAAGAACCTGTTTGCTTTCCAGTTTCTTGACTGAGAAGTGCTGTCCCATATTTCTGTGGAGGTGTCAACAATATAAGCTTATATTCAGTCTGAACGTGGGCTAACAAATGCTAATGCCACCATGGATGCCAGGAGGATTCATTTTTGGATTAAGGGTACCAGACAAATTGATGATACACTGGTAAAGCAGTGTCTAGTGGAAAAATAATACTGGCAAGGACTTGGGTATAACATGTGTTATTGATTGCATTCTATTTTATTTAATCTGAAAAACTATAAATTGAAGCACCTGAAGAAAGCTGTGCATCAAGGAATATTGATAAGTGTAAAATATAAGAAATATATCTCTAAAAAAAATTAAGAATTTTTGGAATAAGAGTGATCTAAATGAAATAAGTTGCACTCGTTATTCCCAGTGGTTTGCCCTTAAACTTCAAACATGAATATAAAAATATTTGGATATCCTGAGTAATCCTAAATTAAGGGCTAATTTTATAAAGTTCAAACTTGAACAGTGTCCTAGAAGTGGAGGGGGAGGTACCTAAACCAAATAAGAGAAACACTTTGAATAGAGGGTTGATACCAGTCCATTCACAGAAGAAAGGGTTTTGAAAGAACTCTTGAAACTGAGGGTGGACAAAGCAATGGGGCCTGATGGGATTCACCCAAGAATTCTAGAAGAACTAAGGGTAGAACTAGTAACGCCACTGACTACTCTCTTTAACAAATCATGGGAGGATGGGGTGGTACCTGAGGACTGGAGAAGGGAAAATATGATTCCACTTCACAAAAGTGGGAGCAGGGCAGAGGCAGGAAACTACAGACCAGTTAGTCTGACCTCAGTAGTAGGGAAAATGATGTAATCACTTCTGAAGGAAAGAATTGTTGAGTACCTAGAGGCCAGTGGGGCACAGAACCCAAAGCAGCATGGTTTCACAGCAGGAAGGTCATGTCAGATGAACCTAATGGATTTCTTTGACTGGGTGACCAAAGTAGTAGTCCAGGGAGGGGCTGTGGATATGACCTACCTAGATTTTAGCAAGGCATTTGACACAGTCTCACACAAAAGATTAATATACAAGTTAGCCAGCATTGGAGTGGGTCCCAAGGTGGTAGCCTGGATAAAAAACCTGGCTGGACAACAGGACACAGAGGGTAATAGTAAACAGAGTCCACAGTGAAGAAAGGAGGGTAACTAGAGGGGTACTGCAGGGTTCAGTACTGGGACCAGTCTTCTTTAATGTCTTTATAACTGACCTTGGGGAGCACCTGGAAGGAAAAGTATGTCTCTTTGCAGGTGACACAAAGATCTGCAACAGGGTTGATGCACAAGGTGGGGTGGAAAGGATGAAAAGGGACTTGGCAAGGTTGGAGGAATGGTCAAATATATGGTAGCTCAGATTCAATGCAAAGAAGTGCAAGTTAATGCTTCTGTGAAACAAAAACCCAGGGGAAGAGTACACAATGGGGGGTGAGTTAATAACAACAACAAAAATTGAAAGAGACCTAGGAGTAATTATATCAGATGACCTAATGGTGGGCAAGCAATATGAGAAGGCAGTAAGGAGGGCTGGGGGATACTAGGATGCAAAGGGAGAGGCATCAACAGTAGAAAACAGGAATTTGTTATCCCTCTGTACAGACAGTTGCTGAGGCTCCATCTGGAGTACTGCATGCAATTCTGGAGACCCCATCTCTGCAAAGACATAGACAGAGTGGAGGCTGTTCAGAGGAGGGCAACCAAAATGGTGCAGGGTCTGCACCAGAAGACATATGAGGAGAGACTAAAGCAGCTTAATATGTATACCCTTGAGGAAAGGAGGGAGAGGGGGGACATGATAGAAACTTTCAAGTATCTCAAGGGAATTAACAAAGTACAAGAGGATAGCATCTTTCACAAGAAGAGATGTGCAAGAACAAGGGGGCACAATTTGAAGATAGAGGGCGGACGGCTCAGAGGTAATGTTAGAAAGTATTTTTTCCCAGAAAGGGTTGTGGATGCATGGAACAGCCTTCCTGAGGTGGTTGTGGAGTCAGGGACAGTGGGAGAATTCAAGAATGTATGAGACAGACATAAAGCAATTCTAGTGGGGGGTAGGGGGAAGTAAACTGTTGATTAACTAGAATCTGCAGCTTATCCATCAGGTAGGGAAATAGGTAGACTAGGTGGGCCAAGCGGTCCATATCTGCCATCAAATTCTATGTTTCTAGTAAGGTGTTGGAGCTAGGATATAAAAAACCTGGGATAACCTCAGAGGAATGTGATTGTAGGATTGGAGAGAGGGAGGACCTGTTACATGTGATGTGGGATTGTAGGTGGTATGAGAGGCAATGAGAACAATTGTTGAGCCCTTTTATAAATAATATCTATCAGATTAATAAGGTGGAATTAACTGGTATTTTGTTACATACAGAAGATCCATGGGCAATTGATAGCATGGCAAAATATGTTTTTACCATTAAAAATATAAAGAGGAGCCGGCTCGGTGGCATAGAGGGCTGAGGTGCTGGTGCCCTACCTCGACCCATGCCGGTGACCTGGGTTCGGAAATGGACTCGGGGCACCAGGGGTTGGCAGGGGAGGAGAGGATTGAGCATCTGGAGGACTGCTCTCCTCTCCTGGGGAGGGTCATGGGAGTTTGTCACTCTGCAGTGACCTCTGGTGGAGACTAGAGGTAATGCAGACGCGTGCAAGAGAGGGAACGTACCAGAAAAGCAGAAAATGGCTCTGCTCTCAACTGGTTGATGGCCACCTGGCAGTCAGATGCCATCAATGTCCCACCATTCGTCCCTCAGCAGTACTGTGGTGCTAAGAAGTGCGCTTGTCGACCCCACAGGTACCTCTCCCCTCGGAGGAGGGGGGCCCACCCGGCGAAGGGTTACATCCGGGTCACTCTGGGGATGACTGCAGATATGAGAGACGGGGGTACAGGAACATGATGCATCGGAGGTGCTTTGGCACAGCCTGAAGGAGTGACTGAGAGACGAAGCACGGGGTAAAAAGATAATAAAAAAAATATATATATATATATAAAGAGTAAAATAAGAAATATGTAAACTGTTTCACCTAGTATGAATTGATAGCTGCATTTTTCTTGGAAATAATGTATGTTGTTTACCTGTATTATAAATTTTTATATGCACTTTACTTAGGATGGCACAAAAATGTGATTATGTGCAATATTTGTAACTATGCTTTATAGTGTGTATTATATCTTCATATGTATAAGACAATGTGAAAGCTTTTTTAGCTATACAATAAAACTGAATTGATTGATTGATACAGCAACAAGGAATTCTGGGTAATTTATAGCATTGACTTAAAGAGCAACTGACACCATCTGGCCAAAAGTGCTACACTGCAGAATTAGAATAAGCATACCCCCAGTAAATCCCATACCAAAAATTAGATGTCTGTTTTTGTTCATTGTAAAGTTATTAGCCATTTTGTAACCCTGATTTCACTACCTGTTCAAAATAAAAGCCTGTATCAGTGAAAAGCTGATGATGATTTTATTTTGGGAACTCACAGTCCAGAATTTTCTGTCAGCAAGCTTATAGGATCTGTCACTCTAAAGTTGTAAAGATCATGTGCAATGGTTTTCACAAGTAAAACAAGCAGCACTAATCAGCAAACTATGTGGGCTGTTTTGTTTATTGCTTGGACTATGAAAGTTATTTTCTAAGTGACTCAGTTCAGTATATGTGGAAACTGATCTAAATATGTCTGTAGCATTGTTCCACAGCCATCTGTTGGCCTGCCAAGGGAATTGCAGGAACAACTACCAGAACTGAATACTCCTGTGCACCTTATTATATGCATTTCCCATAATGCACAGCAGCCAAATCCCAAACAGCAAACACAGCAGAAAAACAAAGATGATTCCGCAGTTCACAAACGTAAGTCAGCCAAAATGAACACATTTTATAAAATGCTGATCACATCTGCATGTAATCAATAAATGAATGACTGTTCACCAGTGCACCCACAATATACAAACTGCAGTTAAAAATATGCATTACCCATAATGCACAGCAGTCATATCCCAAATAGAAAACACAGCAGAAAAACTGAGTTGATTCAACAGTTCACAGAAGTAAGTCAGACAATATGAACACATATTCTGAAATGCTGATCATATCTACATGTACTCATTAATTGAATGACTGTTCACCATTCAACCCACAATATACAAATTGCAATTAAATATATGCATTTCCCATAATGCACCACAGCCAAATCCCAAAAAGCAAACACAGCAGAAAAACAGAAACGACGCCACCCTATCTGTGTCTATAACGTTTTTTTATAATACTTGCTAATATAGGATGTCATGTTCCAGTGTTGTATAAAGCATAACTCCCTGTTTCTGCACTTGCCATGTTACAGGTGTATAATACCACTCCAGAGCATCATTCTACTGTGAAATTAGATTGACACCAAAAGTGCTACATTACAGAATCCAAATAAGCATACTGCCAATAAATATCATCTCAAAAACTAAATTACTACTTTTCTGTTATTTTAAAGTTATTAGCCATTTTGTAAGTCTGATTTCACTACCTGTACAAAAAAAGCCTGCTATCAGTGAAGAGCTCATGATAATGTCATCTTGGGAACTCACAATCTCATGTTTCCTGTTAGCAAGCTTATAGGACCCGTGTCTCCAAAGTTGTAAGGATCATATGCAGTGGGTTTCACATATAAAACAAGCAGCATTGTTCAAAAAGCATTGCTTTTAAAAACTATACGAGTTTCAGGGTTTGTAGCAAAGTTAATTCCACAATAGAACCATGTTCTGAAGTGGTTTAATGTACTTTCAACCTGGCAAGTGCAGAAACAGACAGTTATGCTTTATACGGTATTGTAACATGGCATCCTATATTAGCAAGTACAATAAAACTCAGACACAGACACAGGCTGGAATCACCACTGTTTTTCTGCTGTGTTTGCTGTTTGGAATTTGGCTGATATGCATTATGGGAAATGCATATATTTAACTGCATTTTATATATTGTGGGTGCAATGGTGAACAGTCATTCAATTACTGATTTCCCATAATGCATATCAGCCAAATCCCAAACAGCAAACATAGCAGAAAAACAGTGGTGATTCCAGCCTGTGTCTGTGCCTGTGTTTTATTGTACTTGCTAATATAGGATGCCATGTTACAATACCGTATAAAGCATAACTCTCTGTTTTTACACTTGCCAGGTTGAAAGTGCATTAATCCACTCCAGAACATGGTTCTACTGTGGAATTAACTTTGTTACGAACCTTGAAACTCTTTTTTTAAGCAATGCTTTTTGAACAATGCTGCTTGTTTTATATGTGAAACCCACTGCACATGATCCTTACAACTTTGGAGACACGGGTCCTATAAGCTTGCTAACAGGAAACATGAGACTGTGAGTTCCCAAGATGACATTATCATCAGCTCTTCACTGATACAGGCTTTTTTGTGCAGGTAGTGAAATCAGGGTTACAAAATGGCTAATAACGTTAAAATGAAGTAATGTAGTAATCTAGTTTTTGGTATGAGATGTATTGTGGGTATGCTTATTCTCATTCCGCAATGTAGCACTTTTGGAGTCAATGGCTCTTTAAATATGCCTTACTCAGAAGTACAATCTCATATGTTAGAAGTGATAAGCACTTATGTGTAAATATCCATAGCAAGGAATTGTGAGTAAAATAAGAATCTGTTTTCCAATTTCTTTACTGTGAAGTGCTGTCCCATATTTCTGTGGTGGTGTCAACAATATAAGCTTTTATATATTTATGGTCACAATAATGCATTGTGCATACCATAACTAGCTACAAGACTTCTATGCTGAGAGATGTCTCATATTTCTTTAGTTAGCACTGACATATAATAACCCGTGTACTTATTTACATAGTGAGGCATTGTGGATACAGTACATAGCTGATTTGTCGCTCTAAAACTACTAACTGACACTGTTCCTTTAGTAACTTTGTTTTCCTGGTATGATGTCACAGTTTGCTGTTGCAGCACTGAGAAAAAAGGGCAGGTTATGCAAATGAAGTAGAGTATTGTAATAAAATGATTTTTCTCAAGGAAAACAGCACTATTTGGCAGTTATAATGGTAGGAGACTGATTCACAACACCTACAGGTTACTACTCCCATTTACTATGGCAAACTTGCACCTTTTGGGCCACCATCTCTGAATCCTGTGCTGTTGTTGCTAAATTTAAAAACTTCTTTATCACCTGTTCCTTCACCATCCTCTCCTCCGTTCCTCCCTTCCTCTCTCTCCCCCTCTCATGACCCACTACTCTCCTCCTTCTCCACTGTTTCATCTGCTGAAGCTGTTAAAGAGCAATTGACACCATCTGGCCAAAACTGCTACATTGCAGAATTAGAATAAGCATACCCCCAGTAAGTCGCATACCAAAAACTAGATGTCTATTTTATTTTATTGTAAAGTTATTAGCCATTTTGTAACCCTGATTTTACTACCTGTTCAAAAGCAGTCTGTATCAGTGAAGAACTGATGATGATGTCATCTTGGGAACTCAGAGTCTTGTGTTCCCTGTCAGCAAACTTATAGGATCCGTTTCTCCAAAGTTGTTAAGATCATGTGCAATTATTTTCACAAGTAAAACAGGCAGCACTAGTCAGCAAACTATGTGGGCTCTTTTGTTTTTTACTTGTTCTATGAAATGTATTTTTCTGAGTGACTCAATTCAGGACATTTGAAAATTGATCTAAATAAAGCTGTAGCATTGTTCCACTGCCATCTGTTGGCCTGCCAAAGGAATTGCAGGAACAACTACCAGAGCTGAATACTCCTGCGAACTTTAATATATGCATTTCCCATAATGCACAGCAGCCAAATCCCAAATAGCAAACACAGCAGAAAAACGGAGATGATTCCACAGTTCATAAATGTAAGCCAGCCAGCCAAAATGAACACATATTATACAATGTTGATCACATTTGCATGTAATCAGTAATTGAATGACTGTTCACCACTGCACCCACAATATACAAACTGAAGTTAAATATATGCATTACCCAGAATGCATAGCAGCCAAATCCTAAACAAGCAAACACAGCAGAAAAACTGAGTAGATTCAACAGTTCACAAAAGTAAGTTGGCAAAAATGAACACATATTCTGTAATGTTGATCACATCTAATTGTAATCAGTAATTGAATTACTGTTCACTATTGCACCCACAATATACAAAATGCAGCTAAATATATGCATTTCCCATAACAGCAAATACAGCAGAAAAACAGAGATGATTCTAGTCTGTGTTTTATTGTACTTGCTAATACAAGCTGCTATGTTATATAAAGCATAGTTCTCTGTTTCTGCACTTGTCATGTTACAAGTACATTTAATCTCTCCAAGGCATAATTCTACTGTGTAATTATCTTTGTTACAAACCCTGAAAGTCATATAGTTTTTAAAGCAGTATTTTTAGAATGGCGCTGCTTGTTTTATGTATGAAACCCATTTCGTATGATCTTTACAACTTTAGAGACATGGGTTCTATAAACTTGCTGACAGAGAATATTTGACTGTGAGTTCCCAATATGACATTATCATCAGCTCTTCACTGATACAGGCTTTTTTTGTACAGGTAGTGAAATCAGGGTTACAAAATAGCTAATAACTTTAAAATGAAATAACGTAGTAATCTAGTTTTTGGCATGTGATTTATCAGGGACATGCTTATTCTGCAATGTAGTACTTTCGGTATCAGTGGCTCTTTAAAGGTCATATGTAAAGTTTTTTAAAACTAAAAGAAACAGCACCATTCAATAAACACTGCTGCAAAACCTATTTGTGTTATAGGTTTTGTAAAACAGTCAACAAATTAATGCATTTTTAGTGTCTTTTTGTTGTGGTCTAGTTCCCCAGGGTTGCTGGATGTTAAGTCAGCATGCCTCCAGGCTGCTGATGTAATTTGGGGCACTTGCCTGTTAGGAAGTTGTATTGCTGCTAGTAATACAATGCTGGTAACTTCACTGCTGTTGGTCAGTGTCTGCTTTACCATAATTTAGATTTTATAGGGACCTTATCTACATTAATTCCCACTAGGGATGGCTGTACCAGCCCTGGTAAAAAGTTAATTTTAAAGTGATTTCTTGAGGTTTGCCATAGAAAATGTGAGAAGTGACCTGTAGGAGTGCACTCTACTGTACCCACAATGCCTCACTTTGTAAATTAGTATACAGGCTTTTATTTTTCTGTGCTCACTGAAGAAATAGGAGCTAAGATCTCTCAGTATAGAAGTCTTGTTGCTAGATACATTATATACAATGCATTGCTATGAAAATAAACAAACAAAAGCTTATATTGTTGACACCAACACACGAAAGTGGGACAGCATCTCAGAGTGCGGCAATTGTAAAACAGGTTCCTTACCCACAATGCTTTGCTACAGTTATTTACCTATTACTGCTCACCACCAGCAACATAAGGGACTGTACATCTGAGTAAGGCACATTTAAGGCAACATTATAAATTACCCAGAATTCCTTGTTGCTCTATGTAAAACAATGACAGCTCCCTGGTATGACATCATTTAGGAGTGTGGCCACACAAAAGAAACTGGAAGATAAAATCCTGATAAAACAGTAAAAAAAATGAGAAGAACAGATTTCTTTTACAAAACAAATTGCAGCTTCAACATTTGAAGCATATCTGGCAATAACATGCCATGTGTAGCAGGCATTTGGGGAACCTTCAACATTTACTTTAACATCAATGTGCTACTCTCCCTGATTTCTGCACAGGCTATACAATTAAATTTAAACTGTAATTGTGCATTACTGGCATTGAGCATGACATAACCACAGTCAAACAACTTTAAGATTCTTGCAACAGGCACAGTGCAAGGAATGAGAAGTTTTTACAGACCTCAGCAATGTGACTGCCTCCATAGCTTATGTATTGATGAAAGAGAATAGCACCCCAAATGACATCACCAGGGCGGAGACATGCCGATTACCACAGGTAATAGAAAGTCTCAGCATCCAGCAGTGTTGTTGAAACACACAACACAATAGATAGCAATAAATGGTATGAAATGATAGATGTTTACATAAAACTCTAGGCAGACACTATTGTTCTAACAATATTTAATGAATGATGCTGACAGTTTAATTTCTGTAAATTTCATCATATATGATCTTTAAAGCCCTGCTTGCTCTAAACCCTACAAATGGCACTAGTCCAGATGGTCTGGACCCAAAGCTCTTGCACAGCTCTGCCTCTGCTATTTGCCACCCTAATGCTCTACACCTCAAACTCTCTTTCTTTCTGGTTTCAGTTCCCTCTTCTTGGAAATCAGCCACTGTCATTCCCTAAGGATGGTGACCCCTCAGCTCTGGGCAACTACCACCCTATTTCTCTTCTCCCTACCCTTGCTAAACTCTAAGAGCATGTGGTACTCTCTGTATTCTCCTCATTTCTTGACTCCTCTTCCTTTCTCACCCCTTTCCAGTCTGGTTTCCATAAAAATCTCACTCCACATCTACCTTCCTCCTCAGGCTCACTGATGCCATCCTGACAGGTATGTATGGACCAGGGCTGGTTACTTCTGCTAACTTTGTTGATCTGGCCAAAACCTTCGACATTTTAGCCCACCCCCTCCTCCTCCTAGCCCAGCTCTCTGCTGCTGGGCTGTCTACTCAAGCCACATATTGGTTCTGTTCCTGCATCATGGGCAAAAATCAAGCTGTCAAAATTGGGAACTCCCTGTCCCCCTTCTCCACACTGGCATCCCCCAAGGCTCAGTGCTCCAACCCATCCTCTTCTCCATCTTTCAAAATTCCCTCTCCTCTGCATGTACATCTGCATCCATACACATGTAAGCTGATGACACTGTTATATTTGCCTCAGACTACTCCACACCAGACCTGACAAGCAGACTCCAGCTGGCTTTCATCAATATCCAGCACTGGTTCTGGTCAAATCAGCTTTCCTTAGAGTGATTATGTGAGCTTTCACAGATGCCTTTTTCACATAGTATGCCATTGCCCCCAATGCCCTAGATGCTGGAGCTGCAATTTGTTTTAAAAAAAAAAAATCTGTCAGTCATTTTTGTGTTGCTTGCACACATGTGCAAGAAACACATTTTGTCACCTTCCTTCTGAAGCGTGTTGTGGATGCGTGGCAGTGTTGTGCCGAATGGCAACAGCCCATTCAGGGGCTGGTTACTGCCTCAGCGAATAGATGAGCATGCTGTCAATGACAACCGTTAATGAGCAGGCCACAATGATCAAAGAAATTCTGGCCATTGTAATCAGGGAGCGCCCCGTCACTATGCAATCAGCTGTTTTTTTCGTGGGGCATCCCTGACTGCAGCAGCCAATTACACAGCTGCATTGTGTGGTGTCCCCATGCCGACGGCTTCTCCGTTGGCCTCTCACAGTCCCCACAAGGACAACAGAAAGCTGCTGCCAGCCATTCAGTGTGCCTTCCTGGTGAAACATTTCAATAAAAAAATAAAATAAAAGCTGACTGGGTGCCCAATCCCCCTGTCGACATGCCCCCCTCAGTTCTTTTGCTGACTGGGTAGCCCAATCCCCCATTGGTTTGATGTGCCCCCCCATTTGTGGTGTGCCGAGGGGATGCCCAGTCCCCCTCAGCTCATGTGTTCCCTCCACCACCCAGCATGGCCGATGGGTGCCCAATCCCGTCGGCTCCACTCCCCCTTCCCCAGCAGACACTCAGTGAGCATGCTCGGAGCCCACCCCAGCGTGCCAAATGTCCCTGTAAAAAAAAAAAAACCTTCCCTTGAGGGTTTTAATTTATTTTTTAAACCTGTAAACTAGAAAACAGTCCCTCGTTGAGTCCAGTGGCCCCTCCCAACCCACGCCCACCCACCTCCCATACTCCCCTCACCCCATACTTACCGCCAGAGCCTGGCACAACTATTTCCGGTGGACCGGGAACCTGTCTGCATGTTTCAAAGCCGACCGCAAACTGGAGAAATGTCAGTAAGCTGTATAATGGCATAAATAGCTTTTTTTTCCAACTTTGGTACATATCTTGGCCATTTTGGGGAATTTGTTCACCAAATTTTCAACGTGGGGTTCTTTGGACTCTGTCTCATGAACTCAGCCACTGTCATTTGGTCCTGAAAGGTGATCTCACGGTCACTGTGCAGAACCACCTTTTGGGACTGACTAATGAAATGACAGTGTCACAGTTCATGAGGTAGGTCCCCAAAAACCCTATGTTGAAAATTTGGTGAAACAATTCTCAAAATGATTTTTTTATGAGTGTGTTGCTACAGTTCTCTACACATGCTAGTAACTTTGAGAATTTGTAATATTTTACTCCAGATTTTCAACATTGCCATTTTACCACACCTCCTTATGAACAGTACAGCTGTCATTTTTCACATTTCACCCAAAATGTGTTTTCATACATGTAGCACACAATGGCGTGGTTAGTATGCGAAATCAATGTTCGGGACAGATTAAGAAATCACAGTGACACTGTTCTTGAGCAGAGGTCTTAAAATGCCTATGTTGAAAATTTGGTGACGAAAGTCCATAAAATAACTGTGTTATGAGCATGCATTGCTCAGTTTTCACGCTCCCCCCTAACTTCATGAATTTGTAATATTTTCACTCCAGATTTTCAACATTGGCATTTTGCCACACCTCCTTACGTACAGTACAGCTGTCATTTTTCACATCCTGGCGGAAATGTGTTTTCATACTTCCAAAGCAGAATAGCGCAGTCGCTGTGGGAAATCAGTGTTCAAGACAGATTAAGAAAATCACAGTGACACTGTTCATGATAGTGGTCTCAAAATGCCTATGTTGAAAATCTGGTGTAAAAAATCCCCAAAATAATTACAGGTGTGCGTTGCACAGTTTCTACACACGCTTGTGGCTTCACCTTTTCTTTTATATTTTTACTCCAGATTTTCAACATTACCATTTTTTTAGAATTCCTCATAAACAGTACAGCAGTCATTTTTCAGGTCCTGTTCAAAATGTGTTTTCACACCTGTGGCGCCAAATGATGCAGTCACTGTGCAAAATCACCTTTCAGCTAATGAACTGATAGTGTCACTGTTCATGCGGTGGGGTCACAAAAAGCCCATGTTGAAAACTTGAAGTAAAAATACCAATAAATGCCCTGGGCATTAGGGGTTTCGACCATAACGCCCTACCCTGTAGGGATTGATAGGCGTCAGGGATGTGACTTGGGATTGTCAACAGTAATGCTCATGCCATTCCACCCCAACCCCCACCCTGCAACCAGTGACAGGTATCAAGATGTGCCTTGGACTCTTTGGCCCCAGAGTTCACCCCATTCTCCTATACTGCACCCATTTCAGCATATTTCCTTATGGAATAGTATGGCTTGAGCGCCCCAGGCACCTAACGCTATAAGTGTCTGCAGGGTAGGGTGGGGTTAAATGTTGTGATCGTTATGGGCAACCACCCGAAGACACACCCCAATGCCTGTCCATCTCTGTGAGGTGGAGGTGGAGTTGGCATCAGTTCAATACTTCAATGCCATTCCTATACTGCATGAGCCAGATTCTCATAGGGGCCTGTGTCTGGTGCAAGCTGCAGCAAACAGCAGCTTGCACCAATGCCTGGTACACCAGCGACCCTGCACATGATTCAGGTGCAAGAGGGGTCCCAGCAGCTAAGTCTCCACTCTTGTGCCAACCGGAACCTTGTGGCAAACCCCTAGCACACCACACTGGTCCGCCACAGGCCACCAGAGACTGACACAGGACTCCCGTCCCACCAGGTAATGGGCATTTGGACCCAACCTGGTGGGATGGTTTCCCCCCACCATATTCGGTGCAACTGGCACCTGCCCATGGAGGTGAGTGTTGGGATGTGTCGGGCACAGGGGAGCAGTCAGGACTGGTGTATGGGGGGGGTGGGCACCACCTGTTGGGGCATGGGTGGGCACTGTACCATCATAAGTTGGTGCTGCAGTAGCACTGATGGGGTAGGCATCAGCGATCAGGGGAGCCAATGCCAGTATGGGCAGCATCAGGACAGGGGTACCGACGTGGTACATAGGTGGCATTGGGGAGCTGTGAGGGGTGCCATTGGACCACTAGGATAGGGCCACACATATGGGGCCACACTCAGACATGTATGGTGGGTGGACCGTCACCCATGGTGTGCTGCACACAGGCATGTTACCCAGGGGAGAATGTCTAAGTCCCCTTATGCCTGCCCTGGCTGGTCTAAGGGCACTTAGAATTTCTCCTGCCAGGTGATGTCTGTGGATTGCAGGATGCAGCTTCTGTCAGCCGCAGTCCCCCTACTGCCATGCTGTAATGCATTGCAGGGCGCAGGGCAGGTGCAGGCCCTGTTTGGGGCATGTGTCCTGTGGTCGACGCAGGCCATCTTTGTGAATTGCACGGAGGGTGATCATGAATGCAAGGTGCACCTTGCACCATATCTGTTTGGCGCAGGCATCTTGCGTCCAAAGCAGGGCTTTGAGAACTGGGCTCCATCTGTCTAACTCCTGCACTTCCACTGCTAATGCCAGGATGCAACCATGCTTGTGTAGTGAGCTCTGGCCCATAACAGGCTCACAGGTAACCAGTGGGAAACTAATTAATTAAGAACAGGCTGCATCTCTCCAGTCTGCAATGCAGTGTTAAGGGCAAGCTCAGCCCTGGCTCATGTACAAAGACTTTATCACATTTCTTATGAGTCTTTCTTAAACATGTTTTATCTGTTTAGAGGTTTGCACCTGATTTGAGCCCAAAATCAAAAGCAACTAGTTATAGTAGCAGAGCCACCCCCCCCCCACACACACACACAGATGCACACTCCCCAAAAAGCTGCTTAAAAGCCTTCAATTCATTCAGATCAATTCCATTTTATTTCTTACTTGTGGTTCAATGCCAACAAGTGTAAAATCATTTACCTGGGGCATAGGAACCCTGATGCTGAGTATAGGATGGGGGGGAGGTACTGTTACTCACTAGACATGAAAGGGTCCTTGAGGTTATTATATCAGAGGACTTCAATGTGGCAGTACAGTGTGACATGGCTATGGGCAGGACAAATTGGATTCTGGGATGCATGAGGAGTGGCATCTCCAGTAGGAGGAGGGATGTTGTGTTGCCATTGTATCACTCCCTGGTATACCCCCAGCTGAAGTACTGTGTCCAGTTTTAGGGTCCACACTTCAGAAAGGACATAGGGTAGAGGTTTTCCAGAGGAGGACAACTTAAATGGTTCAGGATTTTCACAGGAATCCCTACAAGGAAAGGCTGAAAAATCTCAACATGTACACTCTGGAAGAGAGGAGGGTGAGAGAAGACATGATCAAGACCTACAAAGTACCTCACAGGGGTGAACAGGGTACAGTTGGGGAGTGTCCTTCCAATGAGGATGAGCACCAAAACCAAGGGACATACCATGAAGTTGGGTGGGGGAAGTTCAGGATAGATGTGAAGAAATATTTCTTTACTGAAAGGGTGGTAGATGCCTTGAATAGACTGCCAGGAGAAGTGGTTGAAGCTAAAATAGTAGGGGGTATGAAGCATGCATGGGATAAACATAGGGGTATATTAGAAAAAGGGGAAGGAGGAGGTCAACGGAGATCAATAGGGCTATGGAGATGGAGTAGGTTCAAGTTCATTGTAGGAAAAATCCATTGAGCAAACCCATTCACAAGAAGATCCTGATGGAAGCAGGCAGAATAAGACATACAGTAACATATACAGGCAGGAGTTACAAGCAGGTGGAGAACACTTGGGCAGACTGAGCAGTCCTTTTCTGCTGACAAATTTTTTGTTTCTATGGCATCATGTGTTCATTCAGGTGCAGGGTTTATTTAAAGTTGGGCCTACCATACACCCAGATGTAAGGTACAGTAAATTACCAAATTAGATGCAGCCCACTTACAGTACAATAAACAGAACCACAGTGTTTCGAGAAGCCTTTACTCTTCATAAGGCTGCTTAAAGTGATTATTGCGAGCTTTCACAGATGCCTTTTTCACATAGTATGCTATTGCCCCCCATGCTTCAGATGCTGAAGCCGCAATTTGTTTTATTAAAAAAGATCTGTTATGGTCATTTTAATTTATGTGTTACCAGCATTGTATTCTCCAGTTTTCTGTGTGTAGTCACACCCCCAGAATGATGTCATGCAAGGGAACTGTCAATGTTTTACATACAGCACCAAGGAATTCTGGGTAAATTTTCATGTTGATGTAAATGTTAGTTACTCAGAGGTGCGGTCCCTTATTTTGGTGGCGGTGACTGAATCTGAAATGTAGATGTCCATAGCAAGGCATTGTGGCTACAACAAAACATTGTTTTCCAATTTCCTTACTGTAAGGTACAGTCTCAAATCTCTATAGTGGCTTCAACAATAAAAGCTCTAATATGTTTATTTTCCAAACAAGGCATTGTGCATTTAGTATCTAGCTGACAGGATTTATTTACTGAGAGATGTAGTCTCCTTTGACAGTGGTGTAAATGTCTGCAATACTAAGAGTGACCAACAGGGGGTCTCTGTTTCAAAATAGCACTTATAAACTTTGTTTCCCTTCCTTGATGTCACACATGGGGGTTGCAGCATTAAGAAAAAAAAAAGGGGTCAGGTTATGCAAATGAAGCAGAGAACATAAATAAAAGCATTTATTTCATGGAAAAGAAGCACTTCTTGGCAGTTTGAATGGTAGCAGATTGAATCACAACTCCTACAGGTTACTAATCCCATTTGCTATGGCAAAGCTCACAAAATCACTTTAAAGAGTTGGGGTTCTATTTGCAGTGTCCACACCGGTATGCTGATCTTAAAGGAAAGTTGCAAGATTCCCTAAATGCCTTTTACACATAGCATGCCACTGCCAGACATGCTTCAGCTATTGAAGCTGAAATTTGTTTTGTAAAAAAATCTGTTATAGTCATTTTTTTAAATCTTTTATCAGCATTTTGTTCTCCAGTTTTCTGTGTGTGGCCACACCCCCAAAATGATGACCTGCCCAGGAATTGTCAGTGATTTACATACAGAAACAAGGAATTACGGGTAATTTATAATATTGCCTCAAATGTGCTTTACTCAAACATACAATCCCTTATGTCACTGGTGGTGTGCAATACTATGTAAATAACTATAGCAAGCCATTGTAGAAAAAATATAAACCTGTTTTATAATTTTCTTACTCTGAGGTGCTGTCTTATATTAGTGTGGTGGTGTCAACAACATAAGTGTTTGTATGTTTATTTTCAAAACAATGCATTCTACATACCATATATAGCTACAAGACTTTTATACTGAGAGATGTAGTCTCCTATTTCTACATTGAGCACATAAATGTAATACCCTATATACTAATTTACATTATGAGGCATTGTGGGTACAGTACATAGCTGATTTGTCTATCTAAAACTAAAAAGTGACACTGTTCATTTAATAACTTTGTTTCCCTGGCGTGATGTCACAGTTGAGGGTAGCAGCACTTAGAAAAAAAGGGGTTATGCGAATGAAGCAGAGCACTGAAATAAAGGCTTTTTTTTCAAGGAAAACAGCATTATTTGGCAGTTTGAATGGTAGAACACTGATTCCCAACTCCTACAGATTAATACTCCTATTTGCTATGGCAAACTTGCACCTTAACTTTAAAATTGACACCACATCTGAATGAGTACTTGATTCTTGCTCACTCCATTTCTTCCCCACTTTGAAAGTTGCTGGTCCTGAGTTAGTTTTGGGCTGGCAGTACCTCGCCTGTGTTAGAAGATGAAAAATAAGCGCCACTGAAAAATATCAGACTTCACAGACTGTGAAGGCAGCTGCTCACCCACCATCTTGGCAAGAAGGCGGCTGCAGCTGTGGCCACTGATGACTGTTGGGGTGTGGGGATGGGGGGACCAATGGGGATAAACATAAGGAGATAAAGTCATAATAAAAATTGTGAGACCCTCGCCAGCTTTACAAAACACTTACCAGTAAAAGAACACTTTATTAAGTTTTTCAAATGGCAACACAATCTGGTGAGCCCTCTGTCTGCCGTCTGACACCAAGCATCAACTAGCGTTAAATTGCCTAATGAAGGCAGTGTGGTCATGTGGTTACCGAAATACTGGAGATTACAGATTTATAAGAACAAAAGAATATCACACAGAAACTGGCACATGTGCCTATAGCAGCTGTCTCCTGCTTCTCAGTAGTTATACTTATACCCTTGAGGTACTTGAATGTTTCTATCATATCCCCTCTTTCCCTCCTCTCTTCCAGTGAGTACATATTGAGGTTCCTTAATTTCTCCTCATAAGTCTTGTGCTGCAAGCTCTGTTCCATCTTATTCGCCCTTCTCTAGACCATCTCCAGCCTGTTAATATTCTGACGAAGATGCAACCTCCAGGACTGCACACAGTACTCCATGTGAGGCCTGGCCATGGTTTTATATAATGGCATCACTACCTCCCTCCTTATGCTGGTGATACCACTACCTATGCATCCCAGCATGTCACTGGCCCTCCCAGCTGACTTAGCACTTTGACATTTTCAGGTCATCTGAAATAAGAACCCCCAGATCCCTTTCCCTCTTTGTGACTGTCTGCAACTCCCCTCCCACCCTATCCTGTAGCTTTCCTGAGGGGTTTCTGTGTCTCAGGTGCCTAACTTTTTTAAATTAAACTTCAGTTGCCAGTCCTCAGTCCATTTTTCAAGCTTCCCCAGGTCCCTCCTCATTTTCCCAACCCCCTCTGGTGTATCCACAGTCTTACAGATCTTGGTGTCATATTCAAACAGGCAGCCCTTTCCCTTCAGCCCTTCTGCAATGTCACTAATGAAGACATTGAACAGGACTGGCTCCAGGACTGATCCCTGCAGCACCCCACTGGTCACCCCCTCTCCCCAGACTGCACCCCATTTACCACCATTCTCTGCCTCCTGTCTGTTAGCCAGTTTCTAACCCAGTTTACTATCCTTTCGCCCATGCCCAGCCTACCTAGCTTGTTTATCAGACTCCTATGTGGGATGGTGTCAAAGGCTTTGCTGAAATCAAGGTAAGCATTTTCCACTGCCCCATCCTGATTTACTTCCTTTGCCACCCAGTCAAAGAAATCAACCAGATTTGCCTGACATGAACTCCCCACTGTGAATCCATGTTGCCTGTGGTCCTGGGCTTCGATGGCTTCTAGATGCCCCACTATCCTTTCTTTAAGCAATGTCTCCATGATCTTCCCTACTACTAAGGAGAGGCTGACCAGCCTATAGCTCCACGCCTCCTCCCTGCTGCTGGATTTGTGTAGAGGGACCACATGTGCCCTCCTCCAATTCTCTGTTACCACCCGTGTGTTGAATGACTCAGTGAACATGGCTGCCAGAGGTACTGCTATCTCCCTTCATAGTTTTTTTAATATCCTTGGGCGTATGCCATCTGGTCCCATCACTTTATCCACCTTCAATTTAGTCAGCTCCTGCATGATTCTTTTGCCTATAAATGGATTATTGTCTACCTCTTCACTGCTTTGACTATTGCTGTACTGCAGTGGCCCTTACCCTGCCCACTTTTCTTTGAATACTAAACAGAAAGACACAGTGGATGTCTCAGTAGGAGAGAAAAGAAGAGCACATGACAGTTCTTAGGTATAATACAATCACTTCTAAATACATAAACAGCATATTTAAACAAACAACATTCAGCATTGACAAGTGCTTGTTATTTATGATTTATCAGCACTGTGTTCTTCAGTTTTCTGTGTGCAATTACACTTTTCAAATAATGTCATGCAAAACAACTATCAATGTTTTACATACAGCACTAAAAGATTCTGGGGAAATTATCATATTAATGTAAATGTTAGGTACTCAGAGGTGCAGTCACCACCACCAAAATAAGGGACTGCACCTAAGCTGTAGATGTCCATAGTAAGGCATTGTGGGTACAATAAGATGTTTTCCAATTCCCTTACTGTGAGGTGCAGTCTCAAAGCTCTGCAGTGGCTTCAACAATAAAAGCTCTCATATGTTTATTTTCCAAACGAGGCATTGTGCGTGTAGTATCTAGTTGACAGGATTTCTATACAGAGAGCTGTAGTTTCCTATGTCGGGAGTGAAAATGTCTGCAAATACCAAGACTGACCAACAGAAGTCTCTGTTTCAAAACAGTGCTTATAAACTTTGTTTTCCTTGCCTGTTGTCATGCCATGGGGGTTGCAGCACTGAAAAAAAGGGGTGGGTTATGCAACTGAAGCAGAGCACAGAAATAAAATCATTTATTTGATGGAAAACAACACTTTTGGCAGTTTGAATGGTAGCAGATTCTACAGGTTACTATAGGTTATTAATTCTATTTTCTGGGGCAAAGTTCACAAAATCACTTTAAAAAAACTAACTGAGCAAGGGTTTATCAACAGCTTAATCTGGTTCAAGGTCAGTTGGCATTCATCTGTATCCCCCTCCCCCGGGTCGTGCCTGAAAATAGGCAGGATTTGTCTAGTGCACTTACCCGGTCAACAAAAGCTAAATAAATAAATAAAAAATAAATTATCTCTTGTTAAACTACCTACTTGCTCCAGGTTGTAGCCTTCAAATGTGTCATGTGGGGTATGGCAGTAAATTATTTACATACCCATGGTGCAGTGCTTTAACTCATAAACTGTATCCCTGTACTTGTAAGGCAGATAATGTACAACCATTTCTTATTAAAGCCCAGAACTGCTTTTGTCGGTTTACTTTTATTTTGAGTATTGAAAATTAGAAAGTACAATTGTGTTTTCCCACAGTAGTAATAAATACTGAAATCTCCTAATATCATTGGCAGCCTCTTTCTCATTTTGATCAAAATATGAATGTTGAAGTGTTGAACAATTTTTGATAGTTCTGCTTGTTGTCAAATAGAAAGATGGGGAAGTAAATAAAAATAAAATTAAACTGACTGGTTGTAGAAGTGTGTAAATATTCAAAGCTTTAATTTTTTGGAGATATACATTCCTATTAAACACCTGTTATTTAAACTTGTACTGCTGTAGCTGTCAAAGGGCCATAACAGCTTCCGTGTTTTATATTTTATAAACATTGTGCAGCCACTACCCTTACTGAGGGTGTGTTAAGAGATATGCCATGTATGAGGTGTTCGAACCCCAAAGGAGTGTTTAGAACACAAACTAGATGGGAAACATGCACAGTAGGTCTGTGATAAGAACTCTTTCATTTGCATACCCATGATGCAATTTTTATCTCAATTACAATAGCGTTGAGGAAGACAACAGAAGAACTTCTTTCTACTCTCATTTCTAAAATTTTGAATCTGTGTTAAGTTTCTTATCTGTGTTTTGAATACTGTGAAATGCTGACACATATGAAGGACTACTACAATATAAATAAGTAATGCTTTACAAAATAAGCAGTGGTAATACACTAGCTCTTTTCTTATGGAATGTACCAGTGCAATTCTTCAGTCGTCCTGTACGGAACTGAAGAGAATTTTTGACTGTGTCTTACAGAGATGCAAGACACTAGAAATAAACATTTAGCTATAATGAAGGTAGCATTGTTGTACTACACTGTGAATTGAGATAGGTTGTATTGCAATTATTGCTACTCAGGTGTGGGGTTGAGGATTTACTCATGGCTGGTGTGGTTTGGTCATGGGCCTCGTGACTAAACCATACCAGCCGTGGTAAATCCACCAGTATACCCACACCCTGGAGAGGTATATTGCTATTATACAATGGTAGGAATAATTTTTTTTGTTTTTTATTTTTATTATTTGTTTTGTGATAATGGTGGATATATTCTTCTGCTGAGAAAAATAGTTCCTTTTTAGTATTGAATATAGAGACAGGTAAAATGTTTTGAATAGGTTTTATTTGTGTAAATAATAATTTTTAATGATCATTTGAGAAGGTTTTATGTTATTAATAATTTTAATGAACATTTCAGAAGTGCAACATGTAATTAGTTATTTTGTTAAACAGCATTAAATGTTTTATTTGTGAAACATTTATGAAATCAATTGTGTTGAAATAACGCTTTATAGTTTCTATGAACTTTTCAATGTGTCACATTTTTCATTGAATTGCTCTCAGGTTTGATATTTGGTTCTTGTTTCTTTAAGAAGTTCGCTTGTGATTAGTTTGTGAGCATATGTTCGCTTCGTCCATCTGTAGAATGCCGGTATTGCAGTTGAGGAGAGGGGCGGCTGCTGCTTTCATTGCCAGGTAAGTTTGTGCTGTTGTGTCGCTAGTTTTGCAGGCCAAGCTGGGATATTGCGACAGCTTTCTGTGGAGTTTTAACGCCTGTTTCTAAGTATGCTGTCGCTTTGTGGATCGGATGCCTCATTTTCTTCGGTAAAATATTTTGTAGGTGTTGGAAGTCTAACGAGTGGAAACTGACGCTCATTTTTATTACCGTTTGATTTCGGTGTTGGCGCGCGATTACAAATAGCGCCGGTTCCTTTGAAGTGTAACGGCGGTAGTGATATTTGTAATGTGGCACTAGTACTTGTTGGCTGGCACCTTTTCCAGTGGGTATATTGGAGGATTTATAACTGCTGGAAAGTGCCAGCCAACCAATGAAATTTCAGGGATTTGTGCTTGTTTTTGGGTCCATGGTATAATTATATGTATATTATGTTTTGTTTATGGAATTCTTTAATCCTTGGGCTGTTACTTAGAAAGGGATTTTGTCTTAGTTGATCTACCCAGTAATTAAAATTCTTTGTTGCTGTATGTAAGACAATGGCAGCTCCTTGATATGACATCATTTTGGGTGTGTGGCTACACACAGGAAACTGGAGAACAAAGTGCTGATAAAATAAAATGACTATGACGGATTTTTTTACAAATCAAATTGCAGCTTCAACATCTGAAGCATGTCTGGCAATGGCATACTATGTGTAAAAGGCATTTGGAGAATCTTGCTACTTTCCTTTGAGGTAGGCAGCAACTGTTGTTTCCAACTGAATTGAAAATGCTCTGGGAATTTTGTTTGAGACTTCTTCTCTTGAGGGCTCCCTCCCACATAATATCAGTTAGACCCCTAGCAACTCCGGGGGAGGGGGTGCTGCATGTAAATGTACAAAAGTTCTGCTGTATTTTAGCACAAAAAAATTCTTGCAAGCAGCACACACACAGGGCAGGCAAAAGGTGTGTGCACAGTGCAACTTTGCGGTATCACTCCCTGATCCTAAACTGTGAGTGGTGGGATTGCAGTCAAACAACTGTCTTAGAGTCAATTTTTCACATCGTCTGATGAATGTGGCAGTTGTCATTTCTCTAATCCTACCCAAATGTGTTGACACATATGGTGCACAATGACGCATTACCCATTGTTTTGTAAATGACACCTGTATTTTGGGGCCACGCCATCATATGGACATTGACAGGGTGGAGGCGGTCCAGAAAAAGGCTACAAAGATGGTACAGGGCTTGTATCAGAAAACATATGAGGAGAGGTTAAAGGACCTTAATATATACTTACAGGAGGAGGGAAGGGAATGGGAAAAATGATAGAAACATTCAAGTTACAAGGGGCAGAGGGAGACTTCTTCCAATACAGAAGGAGTACAAGAACGATAGGGCATGAAAGAAAATTGGAAGGTGGCAGGTTGAGGAGAATTGTGAGGTCGTTTTTCTTCATAGAAAGGGAGGTGGTGGTGGTGGGAGCAAGCACTGTGGAGTGATTTAAACTTGCCTGGGACAGGCATAAGGGAACCTTAGTGGTGGGAAGAAGTGGTGAAAAGCCATTGACCGGGTACGGTCAGAGCCGCAAACAAGTGCAGGGCTTACAGGCAGACTGGATGGGCCTAGCTTTCCTTATCTGCCAACAATTTCTGTATGTATTACCTGTCATGCTCAGAAGGAGTGCCCATAAAACCATTCCGTTGAAAATGTGGAGTAAATATCTGAAAAACCAGTACAAAAGCAGTGCCTTACTAGTAGCGAAAATTTATATGATGTCGGGCTGGTGCAATGGTGTCAAAATTCAGAAAGAAAAACAGTTGCCTGCAATACCATCTCAGTCACCAACAGAGGTCTCTCTAACAAAACAGTGACATATGTTCTAATTTTGAACCTTAGTCATGAGTACATCCTGCTCCTGATTTTGGCAGTTTGTTTATTTTTCTCAATTAAACATTTTTCCTTCCCTGGATCCGCCCAGTGCCCCTCCCCCCTCCCGTGCCACGTAACTGACCTTGTCATGGACATTTATTTATTTACTGCAGTTTAGGATTAGCACCTCTGAGCCAAGGGCTCATTTACAAAGGCTCCAAGTCAGCAGTTACAAGACAAAAAAACGTACACACAAGGGAACAAAAATTAACATCAAAGTTTCAAGTGCATATACAGCGAGTACAGTATTACAAGTTCAGCAAGTAAGAGGACATGTTTACAATGAAGAGTAATTACCAACAACAGCACTGCATGAGTGCAGTACAATGGTTAGGAGAGTGCAGGGTGCATTCAAGGATGGAGGGTCCCAGTCTGTCGAGGAGTTGAAAGGTAGAAGCAACCAGAGTTGTTGTTGTCCATCGAGAGGGTGAGGGGAGGTATGGGAGATATGGAGGAGCTAGGAGGGGGGTGAGAGGGATAGGATGGGGAGGATGGGAAGGGGGCGCCATAGGGCTGGGGCGAGAGGGGGAAGAGGGGAAAGTGATGGGGCAGGATGGGGAAGGAAGGGGAGAGCAAAGGGGAGAAATGAGGGGGTGGGTAGAGATAGTGGGGTTGGAGGGGCATGGAGGGAGAGGTTTGTCAGGATTAGAAGCAGGGGGAGCATCATCAGTTAGTGCAATGGCAATCATATGTGTTCTCTAGGATGGTACATAGCCCTGATTTGAACTGGCTGACTTTGTTACAATCAATTAGGGCTGGAGGTAGGTCATTAAACCACTTGAGCCATGGTAAGAAAGAGATCTCTGGGCAAGAGAGGTGCAATTAAAGGATTGTATAAGACCTCCCTTTGAGGCACGTCTAGTGTTAATAGCAGGTTGAGCAGATTTGAAGAGGGTTGTCACAGCACCTATTGTATAGTGTACAGTTTCCCTTTTCTCCCCTGGGTAAGCTCCCTCTCTGGCAAGAGGGGTTTATGTTCCCCTTAGGGTCCTCCTTCCCCTTTTTCCCTGGAGCACAGGGTTTAGTGCTATGGGGTGCTATTTCCACCAGTCACCACTTGGAGGCAGCAGAGATTTAGGATATAAAAGGGAGAGCAGAGAGTGATTTGGAGAAGAGAGTAGGTGAGGAGACCAGCGGGCGCTGCAGGGGCAGTGCGGAAGGGGAGACCCCCCATTTTAGGCAGGTCAGACAGTTCAGTGGTGGAGCATGGGGTTCCTAGGTCTGTACCTCCGAGGGTGGTGGTAGGTAGCCACAGCTCCATCATTCTGGGTCTCAGGGCCTTTGGTGCTATGGCGGAGAGTGGTCTTAGGCAGTTAAGGGTAGGCTTCAGGGGACAATAATGGGACTCTGGTTGCTGGAGTAGTTCCCTGGGCCATGAGTGCTGCAGTGGTGGTGGCAGTGCCACTACAGAGGGAGAGGGCTGGTGGCAGCGGTCTCCTCCTTTTCCAGTGGCAGAGCGGTCAGGTGAAAGTGAAGGGGCTGAAGGAGCCTTTTCCAATTTTGGGGTCTGTTTGGAAGGACAGGCCTCGGGCACTGGATGAATTTGCCCAGGTAGGCTCTCCTGGATATGGAGGCTTAGGATCCCCATGCCAGTTAGCTCTAATCAAGCACAGGGTGAACGTTTGCAGGATACCTGGCTGTGTGGCAGGGAGTGCTACCCGCATGTAAGGGAGGCTCTGTGAGTGAGAGTCAGAAAAGACTAAGAGGCTGCAGAAGGTCAGAGTGGGGTCTGGGTAGCAGTGCAGGCAGGACAGGGGACCAGGGCATTAAAATGTGTGTGTGGGGTATGGTGGCAGCTCAGGTATTAGCAGGCTGCACCATCCATGTCCCTTGGGCTGGGAAAGAGAGACAGGGAATGGGGTTGGGGAAAAGCTTCATGCTTCCCTGGAGAAAGAGTAAGAATGGAGAAAGTGAGGGAGGTCCTCGTGGGGCAAAAGAAAAGGGCCCCATATTTATAGGGTGACGCTTTAAGGGCATAAACAAGGTGCTAGGGGGAGACATCTTCCAATATAGAAGGAGTACAGGAAAGAGAAGGCATGATAGAAAATTGGAAGTTGTCAGGTTTAGTGAAAATGTGAGGAAGTTTTTGTTCACGGAGAGAGTGGTGGATACATGGAATAGTCTGACATAGGAGGTAGTGGCAGGAGCAAGTGGAGGATGATTTAATATGCATGGGAAGGGTGGAAAGGTGGGAAGCAGGGTGATACAGGCTTGCCGCTCAGGTTATCTGTTTAGTGGCTCTGGTCCATTAGACTGCAGCCACCCTCCTCATATGCCCTCCCCGCCTCCTGGCAATTCTCCTCCCACTTGTAATTCTCCTTTGAATCTGTCCCACCACCTCTTGAAGCCCCCAACACTTTGCAATGATACAACTTCCTGTGGCAGAGCATTCCACCCTGCCACCACCCTTTCTGTGAAATAGTGCCTCTGCATTTCCCTCTGGAACCTGCCCCCTTCCAGCTTCATAGAGTGTCCCCTGGTTTCCCTTCCACCTTTCAGATTGAACATACAACTGGTATCTACTTTGTTCAAAGCCTTCAGGCACTTGAAGATCTCAATCATATCCCCTCTCTCCCTTCTTTCCTCCAGGGTATAGTGCTGACAATTTCTCTATTTCCATGTTACCTGTATGCTCAGAAGCAGTGCTCATAAAACCATTCTGTTGAAAATTTGGGGAAGTCTGAAAAAAACAGTACAAATGCAATGCCTTACCAGCTGCTAACATTCAACATCGTCAAATGCTTGTTGTTGCCAATAAGATGTCAGGCTGGTGCAATGGGGTCAAAATTCGGAAAGACAAAAGGTTACCTGCAATACCATCTCAGACCAACAGAGGTCTCTGTATCAAAATACAGCTATAAACTCTGAACCTTAGTCATAAAAGTGACTGCATTCTACTTCTGATTTTTCAGTTTTTTTGTTTATTTTTTTCAATTAAACATTTTTCATTCCCTGGATCTTCCCAATGGCACTGCCCCCACCCCCCCAACCACGTAACTGACCTTATCATGGACATACCACTGTTATCACAGCACCTGTTGTCTATTGTCTAGTGTCTAGTTTTCCTTTTTTCCCTTGTAATGTCTTTGCCATTTACCTAAATCGCTATATATTTTATTCTCATGTATAGTTATTAATGTCGCTCCTTGTATTGTATTGTCCTTCCAGGACCTCCTTTTAAATGAGCTCACGCAATGGAGTTTTTTCCTGGTCCCAAATAAATTGAACCAAACTGAACAGAACTGATACCGGTTATCCACAATTTACACAGGATGAGGTATACGCATAGTGCAACTGTGTGGCATCTCTACATGGCCCTAAATTGTGGGTGGTGGGAGTGCAGTCAGCTAACTGCCCTCCGAGACTGCTGGCAGCTACTGACTTTTCTGAAACCTGAGCACAACCTCAGATTACACCACAAATATTTTTAAAGACAGATTTCGACAGAAAAACTACTGTAATTTTTTTATTTGTAAATGTGCTAAAGTTCTGCTTCATTTTAGCACAAATAAATTCTTGTAAGCAGCATGTACACAGGGCAGGCAAGTGTGTGCACACAGTGCAGCTGTGTGGCATCACTAACTGGCCCTAAACTATGGGTGGTAGGAGTACAGTCAGCAGACTGCCCTCTGAAACTGCTGGCGGTTATTGACTTTTGTGAAACCTGAGGCCAACCTCAGATTACACCACAGATATTTTTAAAGCTAGATTTCAACAGAAGAACTACTGTAATTTTTTATTTGCAAATGTTCAAAAGCTCTGCTTTATTCTAGCACAACAAATTCCTGCAAGCAGCACACACACAGGGCAGGCAAGAGCTTGCATGCAGTGCAACTGGGTGGTGTCACTACCTGGCCCTAAACTGTGAGTGGTTGAAGTGCAGTCAGCCAGCTGCCCTGCAACCATTTTGGACACCAACTCATGAATGTGACAGCTGCCATTTCTCAAGTCATACCCCAAATGTGTTTTAACACATGGTGCACAATGACATTTCAGCCAGTGTTTTATAAAGGACACCTGACATTTGGGGGGCCACACCTTCATCAGGACATTGACAGGGTGGAGGCAGTCCAGAGAAGGGCTGCAAAGATTGTACTGGGTTTGCACCAGAAAACATATGAGGAGAGATTAAAGGACATCAACATGTACTCACTGGAGGAGTGGAGGGAACGTGGAGACATGATCGAAACATTCACGTACCTTAAGGGCATAAACAAGGTGCCAGTGAAGACATCTTCCAATACAGAAGGAGTGCAAGAACGAGAGGGCATGTAAGAAAATTGGAAGGTGGCAGGCTGGGGGAAATGTAAGGAAGTTTTTCTTCATAGAGAAGGTGGTGGACAGATGGAATAGTCTGCCACAGGAGGTGGTGGTGGGAGCAAGCACAATGGAGCGATTTAAACATCCCTGGGACAGGCATGAGAGAACCTTAGTGGTGGGAAGAAGTAGTGAAAAACCTTTGACCAGGTACGGTCAGAGGCTGCAAACAAGTGTAGGGCTTATGGGTAGACTGGATGGGACTAGCGATCCTTATCTGCCAACAATTTCTATGTTTCCATGTAACCTGTAATGCTGAAAAGGAGTGCTCATAAAACCATTCCGTTGAAAATGTTGGGTAAAAATCTGAAAAAAACAGTACAAAAGCAATGCCTTACCAGCTGCAAACATGCATCCTTAAAAAATGCTTGTTGTTACTAATATGATGTCAGGCTGGTGCAATGGGGTCAAAATTTGGAAAGTAAAAAGGTTGCCTACAATACCATCTCAGTCACCAACAGAGGTCTTTCTATCTAAACAGTGACATAAGCTCTAACTTTGAGCCTTAGTCATGAGTAACTACATCCTACTCCTGATATTGCCGTTTGTTTATTTTTTGTCAATTAAGCATTTTTCCTTCCCCAGATCTGCCCAAGGCCCCCCCCACCACCACCACCACCACCACCACCACCATGCAACTGACCTCATGGACATACTGTTATCATAGCACCTATTGTCTAGTGTATAGTTTTCCTTTCCTCCCTTGTAATGTCTTTGTTTGTCATTTATCCAATATAAACGCTGTATATTTTATTGTTGCCACTCCCTGTATTGTATTGTATTGTATTGTATTGTATTGTATTGTATTGTGTTTTAGAAAATGGGCAAAGAAAATCCCAGGCCCAGATTGGCTGATAGCCCTGGCAAGGTGGGCATCTATCAGACAACAAAGCTCAGGTATTAAAAGTGACAGTCAAGCCTGCTCTATCACCACTATCAATGGGCACTGTTTTTTTTTTTTCAACTTGTAAATCCACCATGTTTTTTCTTTTAGTAACAGATTTTCCGATCAACTGGCATCCCACCCACCATGACACCACCATCTCGCAAAAACATCCAGCTACAAGTAAAATACAAAATTCAGGTAAAAATAAGCCTTTTCATTAATAACAAAGTAAACAAGTTCTCTCAGTGTTTTTCACATCCGGCATCTACGCTATTTCCCTGCGTCGCCAACGTATTAGCTGATACGAGCCGGTAGTCTGTTTTCATGTATGGAGGGATGGGAACTTAGGAAAATCTGTTTAGCACGCCCTCTGGATGATTCTTCCTGTCCATCATATTTAAAATTTATAACATTGTACAGTGTCCCAGGTGAAAAAAAAAAAACCTCCCACAATAAAACCTAAAGATGCAAGTTTGCCATAGAAAATGGGAGTAGTAAATTGTAGAAGTTGTGAATCAGTCTCCTACCATTCTAACTGCCAAATAATGCAGTTTTCCTTGGAAAAAAAAAGTCTTTTATTGCAGTGCTCTGCTTGATTTGCATAAGCCGCCCATTTTTTTCTAAGGGCTGCTACCCCCCAACTGTGACATCACACCAGGGAAACAAAGTTATTAAAGGAATAGTGTCACTTTTTAGTTTTAGATAGACAAATAAACTATGTACTGTACCCACAATGCCTCAAAATGTAAATTAGTATACAGGGTATTATATTTCTGTGCTCACTGCAGAAATAGGAGAATACATCTCTCAGTATAGAAGTCTTGTAGTAATATATGATCTGCACAATCCATTGTTATGAAAATAAACATACAAAAGCTTATATTGTTGACACCACCACACTAATATGGGACAGCACCTCAAAGAAAGGACATTGTAAAACAGGTTCACATTTTACCCACAATGCCATGCTACAGTTATTTATATATTATTGCCCACCACCAACAGCATAAAGGACTGTACTTCTGAGTAAGGCACATTTAGGGCAACATTATAAATTACCCAGAATTCATTTGCTGTATGTAAATTATTGACAACTTCTGGGCATTACATCATTTTGGGTGTGTGGCTGCACTCAGAAAACTGAAGGGCAAGCAGAAAAAAAGTGCTGATAAAACATAAAAAAACAACTATAACAGATTTTTTTTACAAAACAAATTGCAGCTTCAACATCTGAAGTTGTCTGGCAAAGGCATACTATGTGTAAAAGGCATTTGGGGAATCCTGCAACTTTCCTTTAACAATGATTTGTTACTACTTGTATCCAAGTCCAAGGTCCAAGTATTGTCTTGTTGTAACAGGCTTAACACCTGTGCTTGTTGTTCAGGTGTAAAGTTATAAATTAAGTAAGTGGTTTCAGCTCCTTGATTGAAATCTGGGAATGGTCCACTATGGGTTGAACCTTGATTACTAGCACTTGCTCCAACATTCATTATTACTGGGTGCTGTGGGGGTCTCAGAGGCCAAGAAAAAGAAAAGGTAGCAGAGTGGCGCAGGAGTGGACAATAAAATGTAAATTTATTAACCTTTAAATCTTGCTACACTCTAAAAAACATAGGTGTTGTGGGTTTTAATTTTCTAGGTTCAAAAGAGCTCAACTGTACTGGGACCACTGAATTTAAATGGCTGTCAGCCCAAAACATACATTTTTACATTGGCAAATTCAGGATGCCCATACCCTTTAAGGGATAAAAGTCCATATAATCACTTGGGTCATCCTTCTTGTGACCTGAAGCAAATCCAAAATGAATAGGTAAAGACAAACTCCACACATCAAATCAAATCAAATCAAATAGTTATTTATCCAGGTGATCACCGTTGAGCAAGCTCATTTGCAAGGTGGACTTGCTGTTGTCAAGGACAGCTGTACATACATAGATTAATGGTGCAGAATACAAAATGAGCAAAGAGATACAAGCAAAATTACAGAAAAGTGATAGGTGCAAGGTATACAATCCAAGTGTTCTCGTAAGAACATATATGCATCACACAACATTATTGTGGTATATACAACCTCCATGGATACAAAAATTGAAGTAACATATTTATTCATTTTTATTCAAGCCTCTATAGAAAGGTACAATTCTTTACATTTCAGCCTTCAGTGACCGTTTAAAATGCTTGGGTGAAGATCCTAGGCTACAGAGGAACCCCCTAATGAAGTCTGTATCTCCTGCTTAAGTGGGGAGAGGAGGGGAGAGTAGTATGGGAGAAAGTGGTGCCAAGGGTGCCGAGGGCCAATATGGCAGCTGACTAGTGAACTTAGTTAAATAGGGAAGGAAGGAACTAGGTTTGTGGCTGTATGTAGTAAGGATAAAGAGGGAACCATCAGCAGGACTGCTAGGAACTATGGAAACACCTACAGATTTCGGCAAACGTTTTGTCATAAATGGTCCTAAACAGGGCAATACTGACAGGAGAGCTGAGTCTCAACGAACTTTGTATCCTATTCCAGAGTGTGGGCAAAGCATGGCTTATGGCAGCCCTACCAAAATGGGTACTGATCCTGGGGATTTTCAGAGAAATTAGCGAGTGGCTTCTTAGGGCATAGCTACTGATTGGACTCAAGGGGAGGCAGGCAACAATGTAATCTGGGAGTTTGTTGGTAAGAGCTCGGAGTGTCCAGAGGGCTACATTTCTACACCGTCTGTATTGCAGGGAAGGCCACCCTACGGCTGCGTATAGAGAGCAGTGATGTGTGGAGGACAGGAGACCAGTTATAAATCTTAATGCTCTATGGTACAGAACATCCAGTTTTGAAAGGTGTGAGATGGAGCATTGGCCATAGATAATGTCAGCGTAGTCAATTAATGAGAGGAATGTAGATTGAACAAGCTGTCTTTTTGCGTCTGCAGTCAGGAGGTGTTTAATTCTGAAAAAGAGGCCAAGTCTCTGCCTAAGCTTTTTCATCAATTCTTCTGTGTGCTCCACAAAGGAGAGTTTGTTGTCCAGCCATATACCCAGATATTTGAATTTAGGCACGAGCTCAAGATTTTTGCCTAGTAGAGTGGTTATGGGAGGAAGAGTACCAGCAGCAGCAGAGTAGGCCCCAGTGCTAGATGGTGAAAAGAGCATGGCCTTTGTTTTTTTTGCATTTTGCAGTAGCTTTTTGCTGAGAAGCTGGTGCTGCAGCGTATTGAATTCAGTTTGTAGTTCTGCACATGCGGCTCCAGGAGAGTCATGGCTTAGATAGAGCACCATATAATCGGCAAACAAGTGGATACTGGCTTCCGTGATGCCTAAGTCCAAGTTGTTAATGTAGATGGCGAACAGTGGAGGGCCCAAAATGGATCCCTGTGGTACTCCTCTTTTTATTGGTTTGAGTGGAGTTTCAGTTATTCATTTATTTTTCATACACCTCATTTGGCTACGTTTCATGGCCTAAGCCACTTCATAAGGCCACAGTGTTATCTCAGATCTAGTAAAACAATATAAACAAGCATTTGTCAATGCCGAATGTTGTCGCGCTGGCATTGGCAGTGGGAGTGGCATAGGTAGAGACACATAGAGCTGTGATTTTGTGAATGTGTCTCAAAAGGTGATTTTGCACAGCGAGCACGCCATTGTGCACCACAGCTGCAGAAACACATTTTGGGCAGGCTGTGAAAAATGGCAGCTGGACTGTTGATAAGGAGATGTGCACAAATGGCAGTGGTGAAAATGTGGCATGAAAGTATTGCAGATTGATGAAGTTACAAGGGTGCGTGGAAACTGCACAATGCACGCTTGCAACACAGTCATTGTATGGAGTTTGCACCAAATTTTCAACGAGGCATTTTAGGACCTCTGCTCATGAATAGTGTCACCGTCATTTCCTCAAACTGTCCCAAAAACTGATTTCACACAGTGGCCATGCAATCCTGCGCCAGACGTGCGAAAACACATTTCAGGCAGCTGCAGTGTTCATAAGGAGGTATGGAAAAATGCCAGTGATGAACAGCTGGAGTGAAAGTATTACAAATTCACAAAGTCATGAGCGTGTGTGCAAACTGTGCAACACATGCTCATAAAGCACTCATTTTATTGACTTTCGTTCCCAAATTTTCAACATAGGCATTTTAGGGCATCTGCTAATGAGCAGTGTCACTGTCATTTTCATCATGTGTCTCGAACACGGACTTTCCACAGCGACCACGCTATTCTGCGTCAGAACTGTGAAAACAGATTTTGGTCAGGATGTGAAAAATGACAGCTGCACTGTTCATTAGGAGGTGCAGAACAATGGCACTGTAGAAAATCTGGAGTGAGAATATTAGGAGTTTTCGAACGTGCAAACTGTGCAACGCACGCTTGTAACACAGTCATTTTATGGAGTATTGTCACCAAATTTTCCATACAGGCATTTTAGGACCTCTGCTCATGAACAGTGTCACTGTCATTTTCATAATGTGTCCCGAACACTGATTTCGCTCAGCGACCACGCTATTCTGCGCCGGAAGTGAGAAAAAACATTTTGGCCAGGATGTGAAAAATGACAGCTATACGGTTCACAAGAAGGTGTGGTAAAATGCCAATGTTAGGAATCTGGCATGAAAATATTGCGAATTCGCTAACTTACGAGCGTGTGTTGCACAGTTGCTACACACACTCGTAAAACAGTCATGTTTTGGATTTTTCCCACTAAATTTGCAACATAGGGTTTTTGGGAGCCCCCCTCATGAACAGTAGCACTGTCATTTCCTTACGTGGTCTCAAAAGGTGATTCCACGCAGTGACTGCAAAATCAACTTTCGGGACCGAATAACGTCATGACAGTACAAGAATTCAAGAGAAAGGGTCCAAAAAAACCCATGTTGAAAATTTGGGGCCAAAATTCACAAAAATGCCTAAGATATGTACTAAAGCTGAAAAAACCCTATCTATCCCATTATACAGATTACTGGCATTTCCTCAGTTCGCAGTCGACTTTGAAGAGTGCAGATGTGTTCCCTGTCCACCGATGATCGTCGCGCCGAGCTCCAGAGGTAAGTATGGGGTGAGGGGTCTGGGAGGCAGGGTGCACATTGGGTGGAGTGCGGTGGTGGGAGGGGCACGGAGACTACGAGGGACCATTTTCCCTTACAGGTTCAAAGGGAAAAACAAAACATCGCGGACAGGTTTTTTTTAAAGGGATTTGGCATGCTGGGTGGGCTCCCAGTGTGCCACCTAACTGTTTGGGGTGGGGTGTCTGTAGCCGACGGGGATTGGGCACCCTAGTCAGCAAACAACATGGGGTAGAATTTATGCCGACGGGATTAGACACCCGGCCGCACACAAAGAAGGGGGGCAGAGCCAAGAGGGGATTGGGCACCCCTCAGCATTAAACAATTGGGGGGGGTTATTTCTGCCGACGGGGAGTGGGCTCCCCCGTTGGCACATTCACAGCGGGCAGGGGCAGCTGACAGGGGGACTGGACACCCCCGAAGTCGGCAGTTCTAAGGCCAGTGTCCCACCATGTACATAATGGCCGCGAGCACAGCAAGAAAAGGACCGCTGTGTCTGACGAGCTTTGCTCAGATTGCAGCAGACCTTTTCTTAGATGTGCTCGCCACATTATGTATGCATGGTGTGGCGCCGGCATGCAGGCTGATTGGGGAATGTGGGACACACCTACTGGTGCGTGCGCCCTGCATTCGCCCAACAGCGACCGTGTCTCTAAAGCTGCACTGTCCCACGATGTTGGCTGCACAAGCGTGCCAACATAAAAAGTGCTTAAGTACATGTTATAAACAAACCATATCATTTAAACCACTTTGTAACACCCAAAATATACAATACTAATTATCAGTACTTCATGTTATTTACAGTTCTTAAAGTTCCTTTCCAAAAAATCACTGATGTCCAGAACGGAAAGCTGTATTGCTTCTACAGGTTTTGCTATAGTTCAAACTATATTTAGTATTTATTTCTTTCTGTTATACTTTTGAAAAATATATATAAATAATTAAAGTTTTGTGGGTACATTTACATCTTCCTAGTCAACAATTCTGTTTCTAATATTTCATTTCTTCTGGGATATCCTTCCCCTCATTAAAACAACAACAAAACACTATAAAGATAGCTTCACATTTGATATATTCATCAAAATATCACTTATTTTTAAATCATAAACACTTACTATGTAGTGAAACAAAAAACACTTTTTCTAACTTCCAAGTTACTCTATTTTGTTTTCTCCACTGTCTTTCAAACAATCACAGTTTCTTTTAAATAAACAAAACTTCCTATAGTTCATTACAGATTGCCCTCCAGAAAGGGAAGATGACAAAGTGCCCTACAACTTTTCAAAATAACATTTCCCTGCATGATGATGTCCTCTAGTTTTTTATTACTTCATTCTGTTCAAAATGACCTTCAGGTTCTTGTGTTAAAGTGATTTTGTGAGCTTTCACAGATGCCTTTTTCACATAGTATCCCATTGCCACTCATGCTTCAGATGCTGAAGCTGCAATTTGTTTTATAAAACAAATCTGTTATAGACATTTTTATTTATGTTTTATCAGCACTGTGTTCTCCAGTTTTCTGTGTGTAGTCACACCCCCAGAATGATGTCATGCAAGGGAACTGTCAATGTTTTACATACAGCACCAAGGAATTCTGGGTAAATTAGCATGTTGATAGAAATGTTAGTTACTCTGAAGTGTAGTCACTTATTTTAGTGGTGGTAGCTGCACCTAATATGTAAATGTTCATAGCAAGGCATTGTGGGTACAATAAGACATTGTTTTCCATTTCCCTTACTGTGAGGTGCAGTCTCAAGTCTCTGTAGTGGCTCCAACAATAAAAGCTCTTATATGTTTATTTTTCAAACAAGGCATTGTGCATATAGTAATCTAGTTGACAGGGTTTCTATACTGAGAGATGTAGTCTCCTATGTCGGTCGCGTAAATGTCTGCAATACCAAGACTGACCAACAGAGGCCCCTGTTTCAAAACAGTGTTTATAAACTTTGTTTCTCTTGCATGATGTCACACATAAGGGTTATCGCAGCACTGAGAAAAAAAAAAGAGGCGAGTTATGCAAAAGAAGCAGAGCACAGAAATAAAGGCATTTATTTAATGGAAAACATCACTTTTTGGCAGTTTAAATGGTAGGAGACTGAATTACAACTCCTACAGGTTATTAATCCCATTTTCCATGGCAAAGTTCACAAAATCACTTTAACCTTTATAAATATAAACATCATATGTAAACCATCAATGCTTCTCTTATAAAGTATGCTCAGCATTTCAAAATCCATTAGATTAACATAAACATTTCAACAGAAGATATAAGCAATGCTTACCCATTTCAAAGGACATCAGTGCAGAGTTGAAGCAGACCACCATCTAATGGGGTCTGTCTGCTCTTCAGCCGTGTGATTTAAATACCTCATTTTGGTACAGAGTGATGATGTCACAATTTTGACACCTTACATGCTGCTGCACTTATGCTGGCTGCCACTGAGGAAAGATCTCGGACTGCAGCTCACTCGGTGTCAGCCTGTTCATTAAAGTGATTTTGTGATCTTTGCCATAGAAAATGGAATTAGTAACCTGTTATAACATGTAGGAGTTGCGATTCAATCTTCCACCATCCAAACTGCCAATAAGTGCTGTTTTCCAAGAAATATGTGCTTTTATTTCTGTGCTCTGCTTCATTTGCATGTGATATTAATCAAGGGAAACAAAGTTTAGGTATTGTACAAACCTGTTCAGATTCTCTCTATTACCCTTCCATAGCATAATTACATCATCAATAAAGCGTCTCCAGAGGAGAATGTGGTCATGGAACACATTCTCCTCTGGAGACAACACAAATCTCCTCTCAAAATCCCACATGAATAGGTTAGCATATGATGGTGTCACGGTGCTACCCATGGTTGTTCCTTGAACCTGAAGAAAAAATTTGTTCTCAAACTGGAAATAATTCCTAGTAAAAACTATCTCAGCTAATTGTATCAGACATTCCTTGGGTGAGTATTGATCAGTTCTCTCTCTAAGAGCTTCTGTCAGCAAATCCAAACCCTCTATGTGGCTTATACTGGTATATAAATCTTTTACATCCAACGTTACTAATAAAATGTCATCCACATCTTGTGCCTGAAACATTATGGCTTCCAGAATCTCCATAATGTGTGTTGAGTCCTTGATGTATGAGTCCATCTTAGGGACCTCATCTCTACTGTGGTAATCCACATATTTGGAGGTAGGTTCTGTCACAAACCCACTCAGCAGGTCAGGCCCTCTGCTCCCACAGTGCAACCTCTGAACACAGTCTTGTGAACAGGAAACAGAAACAGGGTAACCTTCCTGTCTGTTTTGTGGGTTCAAATCAACCTTTGGTCTCAAGTCTTGGAGGGATTCAAATTGTGAACCTCTTGTTAGTGTACCCAATGTACAGGCTCAGATAATTCTGCTCTTCGGGAGAGGGGCAGATATCTTTCACCGACAGGCACCTAACCAGGCATACAAAATGAACCCTTAAAACTCTAATAAAGACCTCATACTTAGGCATCCATGTCCTCCTCCTCCTCTTTAAATTCGGCTATCAATTTGGAATTCAATTTGTAACCCAGTCCTGCAGTACCAGTTAAACCCAAGCCACTTACCTGCTCTGGTGCTGGTGGTTGGAGTCGTAGCTTCTCCAGTTCATGTTGCCTCTGGCGCGCACACTCCTCACGGTCCATCTCCCGCTGTTCACGGTCTCTCCTCTCCTCTCCTCTCCTCTGCAGCTCGCTGACACTCATGCTTCTCACGGTCTGCCTCCCGGCATTCTCGATCTGCCTCATGGTCCGCCTCCCGCTGTTCACAGTCCCTCTCCCTCTGGAACTCCAGCTCCATTCTGCACAACTCAATTTGCAGCCTGAGTACTTCTGGATCCAGGATACTGGTGACCTTCCCCTGCTGCTGTGGCCCTTCACTGACAGTGGCCCTGTTGCTCTCCTCATTGGATCTGGACACTGAACTGGCTGCTAGCCCTGCCACACTCAAGGTTTGGTCCTTTTCAGTCACTGTCTGTGACTCGATGTTCTGGGTATCTGCTACCATCAGGACATCCAAGAGGTTCTGTTTGCTGGCTTTCACCTCCAATGGGACTCCTCTGTCCCCGCACAACTGCTTTAAGTAGTCCACAGTGTGTCTGCTGTAGTTGGAAGCCATCTTCTTCCCTAACTATGGCTACTCTGACTTGGAGTTTAGAAAAAAAATAAAATGGGTAGGAACTTGACTGTACGCCAAGTGATATAGTTCTGTATCCTTTTTAAAAATAAATCACTGCCTTTTTCTTTCTTTGCAAGTGAGCTGACAGTCTCAAGCTGTCACACTGAACAATAAAAGCTTGTAATACCAAACTTATGCACACCACTGCCAACCAATCTGTCACAAACCCACTCAGCAGGTCAGGCCCTCTGCTTCCACGGTGCCAACCTCCGAGCGCAGTCTTGTGAACAGGAAACAGAAACAGGGTAACCCTCCTGTCTGTTTTGTGGGTTCGAATCAACCTTTGGTCTCAAGTCTTGGAGGGATACAAACTGTGAACCTCTTGTTAGCATACCCAATGTAGAGGCTCAGATAATTCTGCTCTTCAGGGGGGCAGATATCTTTCACCTACGGGCACCTAACCAGGCATACAAAATAAACCCTTAAAACTCTATTAAAGACCTCAGAATAAATTCTTACCTTTTCCCAGTTTGGTAAAACCAGTAAGCTTTGTACAGTGTCAGCTTTAACCATGTATGCTTCCCTTGTCAAGAAAAAAAATTTCAAAGGCACACCAAGTAGTCTCTAAAGTAGAGGTTTACTTCAAAATAAATAAAAAATGTCAAATGTAAATACAGAACCATATATCACAAAAACATACAATCACTTAAAAAAAACAAGATTTTAAAAGTGCAATTTCCTACCACCAGACAATTAGACTTGATTTATCTAATGTATCTCTTACAGTCCTGCTAGCATGTTGTAGCTTTCAGAGTCCAAACATTTGTGTGTAACCGGAAAACGGAATACTGTTTAAAAACTGGCTTTGCCAACCTCTTTGCGTGAGGTCACCTAGCTCCTCCCTGTCAGAATATAAAAAAATATATCTATGCAAAACAGGATGTCTTATCAAAGTATTAAATTCTATGACCTCAGCACAACTCATTTTCTCATATGACTTTCTTTGATCTTATGAGCAGCTTCCCCTTTCCAGGACGTCAAAGGACTTGTTATGTCTCTCTGCCAGATCTCACGGAGGTGCAACATGCTTTGTATCACCATGTGAATATTAACTGTGTTTCCTCTGAACATCATAAAAGTTTATGACCTATCTTGGCCGTTAGCAAGCTGCAATTAGTCACATAAACAGAAGATCCTAAATTTTAAGTCTCTTCTAACCTGTAATTATCTCTTGGCCTTCCAGGTAACACGTTGTAGCTAAAACCTGGGAGGGGGGTGTCATTCCACAGGCTGTCAGCATCTCTCATGAGAGACATTCAATAACACATTTTTATATTAGAAAAATCATAGATTAATCAGAACCAGCTGTCCAAGTGTCACAGGTTCCAGGATAGATTATATCCCTGAAACAATGGCCCTACCCGGTGGATTTACAGGATCTTTGTGCATTTTGGGGAGTACATAAAATGCCGGTATCCTCATTTTTTTCTGGGTCGTCATTTGCTTGACCTCATCCATGATCCACCCCATTTCGACTCCCATATCTAACAAATCCTGTCTCTCACTCTGTATGTCATTCACGGGGTCCCTATCTAATTTATTGCATTTATTTATTTATTAGATCATTGGTTTACAGATCTTTGAGTCAAAGACTCATTTACAAAGGAACCTCGTCAAGACAGCAATACATCACAGCAAACAAAACAGTACAGTACATAACGCTTAGATTAAAAATGCAACCAGTGTTACAGGCATTCACTGGTGGTACAAGCTTGGTAATAGATAGATCACAGTAGTCATAATATAGGTACACGAGTACCACGTCAGGTAGCAACCAGAGATATTTTATTACATTAGTCAGCAGATGTTGCCTGAGACCCCAGGCATATACAGCAAAAGTAGACAGGGCAGACCCAGCCTAGGGGTGAGGGTAAGGGGCAGGTGGGGGATTATGTGCCGTTGCAGCAGCGAGTGCTTGTCAGATGGCTTCTGAGGGAGACCTTGAAAGGACCAAGCTTAGTGGAGTCAGCAATGTTGGCTGGGAGGGAATTGAACCAGGAGGGAGCCTGATAGCAAAAGGATCTTTGGGCCTTACCCTGGGGACAATCAGGGAGGTTTTGACAGTGCTGCGGGTGGAAACTGAGGGGGAGGCATGCTGCAGGGAGGTGGCAACCCCGGGGGGGAGAGCCCTAGCTAGGTCTTTTTTTACAAGAAGGCAGGTTTGGAAGTGGAGTCTTTCTTCAAAGTTGAGCAAGTTGGTGGTAGAGTACAGCAGGCACATATGGGTGTGCCTAGGGGCTCCCAGCATTAGCCTGCAGGCCTTGTTTATAGAGAGCTGGATTCTTGCAAGCGCAGTGTTGTTGGCTGCAGCATAGATGGGCAGCCCATAGTCAATTAGCGACAGGTCAGAGGAGGTGATTGCCAATCTAAGGGCCTCTTGTGGCAGGCAGTCCCTATGGCGGTATAACAGTCCAATCCTGACATTGGTGGCAGCAGAAAGGGCATTGATATGGGAATGGAAGGAGAGTGCTGAATCAAAGGTAATGCCCAGATACTTGTAGGAGGAAACCTGCTCAATGGGGTTTAGTGTGCTAGGCAGTATTACGAGAGGGGCACCACTGACTTTGCTTTAGCGATGCGAGAAGAGCATAGCTTTGGTCTTTTTTAGGTTCAGAACTAGCCTTCGTGATGTGAACCAATGCTCAGCTCTATCTAAAGCTTGTTGGAGGGTGGCCTGGAGTGTCTTGGGGTTGGGGTCGGAGGCAAAGAGCACAGTGTCATCCGCGTAGAGGAGGATCTTACTTGGGCAGGCCGAGGGGAGGGAGTTGAGGTACAGACTGAAGAGGAGAGGGCCTAAAATGGAGCAGACAGGTCATGTGTCAGATAGGGTGCTATTGATTTTTACACACTGAGTTCGGACAGAGAGGTAGCTAGTGAACCATACAAGGGGGCCGGGGGAGAAACCAAGGCATCTGAGGGAGTCAAGCAGGAGGGGATGGCAAACCATGTCAAAGGCCTTGAAGAGGTCAATGAACACGGCACTGGCAGGACTTTCCGGCATCAAGAGCAGAGTGCAGGAATTTGGAGAATTCAAGTAGTGCGGCTGAGGTGTTGTAACCTGCATGAAAGCCATGCTGTTCAGGGCACAGGATATTGTGCACGGCCAGGTATTTGGCAAGCTGATTGGCAACTACTTTTTCAAGGGCCTTAGGGAGTGGGGGGGGATGGAGATAGGTCGATAGTTACCCGGGGTTGCTCGATCGCCGCTCTTTAGGATGGGAGTGATGTTGGTGGTTTTCCATGTGCTGGGGAACTGCCCCAGGCATAGAGAGTGGTTGAGCAACTCGGTAAGTGGGACCAGGATAGTATTCAATGTCAGACGAAGTAGTCTAGTGTCCAGTAGGTCTGTGCCGGGGTTGCTACTACTAATGGCTTTTTGCAGAATGGGTCTAGCCTCCAGCAAGGAGATGGCACATAGATAGAAAGGAGGTTTCTGGAGAGTGGGCACGGGTGCTACTGGGATGGAGTCAAAGAAGTTACTGGGCAGGACTGAACTCAGGTCTGAGAAAGTGTGGTTTAGGCAGTCTGTAATGCCAAGGGGGTCAGAGCAGACAGTTCCATTAAAGGAGAGTTGAGAGGGGTGGAGCGGGATTTTCCATTCAGCGCCTTTACATTATCCCAAAAGTTTCTAGCTGACCCCCAGGAGGAGACAAGAGTGGATTGGTAGTACTGGGCTTTGGGCTGTTGAATGGCCCAAGTACACTTATTGTGCTCGGTGTTGTACGTTTGTCTGTAAGCTGGCTTGCCAGATTCCATGGCAATGTGCCATAGGTTGTCTCTCATTTTAAGTTTGTGAAGGAGGGAGGAGGTAACCCAGGGTGTGCTTTGCTTTTTGGTGTGATTTCAAGCAAAGGGGGCATAGAGGTCACAGGCAGTGTTAAAAGTGCGAGTGAAAAAATCCAGTGCCTCGTCTATGGATGGTGCAAGCCTGATTGGGGACCAATCCAGTTGTGAGAGGTACCGTTTAAGGTGACGCAGGCTGCCTGGGAGTAGGCCATGCCGCTGGGTGGTTTGTGGTGCAGGTTTGCTGTTGGCAGCGGACCAAGAGAATACAACCGGAGAGTGGTCACTAAGTGAGTTGGGAAGTACACTGATATCGAGCACCCTCTGGGGTGGTTGGTAATGGTGATATCCAGGAGGGTGCTGGAGCCAGAAGAGGGGCTGAATCTAGTTAGAGTGGTGACAAGCTGAGACATGTCAAGGGCGGCAAAGATATCTCTGGTTTGGGAGGCCGTGGCAGAGAGCCAGTTGATATTCAGGTCACCAACAATTATCTGGGCCATTTTGGGTGGTAGGCCAGAGAGGTAGCCAGCAAGTGCCTGAATGCTCGGTCTTGCTTTCTGGGGGGGTGGGGGGAATATAGGCAATGGTGAGAAAGAGTGGTCCCTTACCAGGGTTGGGGGAGATTTTTAGCGTGAGGGCTTGCGCCCCGTTATCAAGCTTGGGTGGTGGAAGTGCATGTCCAAGGAGGGAGTCACGCATGTAGACAGCACAACCACCTCCACGCTTACCCACCCGATCTTCCCTGAAAAGGGTGTAACCAGGGAGGGAGGGAGACGAAGGAGTCAGGGATGGATTTGGATAACCAGGTTTTGACAAGTGCGACAATGTCTGGTTGGTGTTGAGTAACCCAGCATTGGAATGTAGCAGCCTTCTTAAGGAGGCTGAAAATATTCATAGAAGCTATGCAGAGTCCTTGAGCCTGGGCAGGCTTGTTTAGAAGGTTGGGCACTGGGCCAGGGTTTGGATGAATGTTACCTGATAGACACAACAGGAGGGTGATTAGGCGCACCACAGTGTGTTAGTGATTGTGTGTGTCATCCAGCGCCTCAACCTTCAGTGCCACTGGGCCGGCTTGACGATAAGTTATTTGAGCATGAGAGAGGATTACCCCTTTAAGAAGTTACAGGAAGGAGAGCCCCTTTAAGGAGCTGCTGTAATTAACTAGTGTGATGTCTCAGGGGGCGGGGATCACTGGGGAAGTGTACTTAATAAAGGAGGTAGGAGGAAGGGTGGGTGGGTGAAAAAACTGTCCAGAGAGCAGTACATCAAGGCAGTGGCTGAGCTGTGTTTTGAAAAAGGTGCCTTGGGTGCTTTCTTTCCCAATGGGGAGCTGCAGCATCCAATGGGAAGCAGCCACAGTCCCCAGGAGCAAGTCCAATTACGGGGATTGAAGTCTGACAGCTCCGAGCAAGGAACTGACCAAACGTACCTGCTTTCCTTGGTCAGGGGATGGCGGGCTGGATGCAGAGGTCCAGCCACCAGCAGGTAGCAGCACCAGAGCCACTTGGCTGAAGTGGAGAGCCTGGTTTGGGCTTGTGGCTGCTTCCCTTGGTCGGGGGGTGGCAGGCTGGATTCAGAGGTTCGGCCTTCAGCAGGTAGCAGCGCCAGGGCCATTTGGCTGAAGTGGAGAGCCTGGTTTGGGCTTGTGGTTGCTTTGCTTGGTCAGTGGGTGGCGGGCTGGATGCAGAGGTCTGGCCGCCAGCAGGTAGCAGCGCCAGGGCCACTCGGCTGAAGTGGAGAGCCTGGTTTTGGCATGAGGCTGCTTTCCTTGGTCAGTTGGTGGCGGACTAGATGCAGAGGTCCGGCCACCAGAAGGTAGCAGCGCCAGGGCCACTCAGCTGAAGTGGAGAGCCTGGTTTGTATCTCTCTGTATTGGTTAGTTGTAATAAACACTCCATTTTATAGTCTTCATAGTTCCAGAGTACTATCCTTCCCCCCCTTGTCTGATGGTTTAATAATAATATTTTTATCATTTTCTAATGATCTAATTTAATCTCTCCCCTTTTTTGTAAGATTATTAAATTTGGGGAAGGGTTCACTTTTCTCTATCAAATTTTTTATCTCCTTATCTATGATGGTAATGTAGCTTTCTGTCGTCTCTGTTCCTCTATGTGGATTAAATGTTAATTTTATTCCTAACGCTTTCTGTAATTCATATTTTTAGGTAACGGGTTCTAGGGCTATGTCCCTGAACCAATCTGTTAATCTTAGTTTTCGGTAAAACGTTTGTAGGTCAACCTCTAAGTTGAAGGGATCAAGATTTGTAGTTGGGGAAAGGGAAAGACCTTTCTTTAGGATGTTTTCCTCCTCAGATATCTCTCTACCACTTAGATTAAATACTACAGTTGGCTCCTTGTTCTGCCTCTACCTGTGTTGCCTTACCCCCTACTCCTCCTCTGTCACCCCTTCCTCCTCTATGCCCCAGATGCTGAAGCTGCAATTTGTTTTATAAAAAAAAATCTGTCATAGTCATTTTTATGTTTGCTTGCACACATGTGCAAGAAACATAGTGCCACCATAGGAGGTTTTGTAGGTGTGCCACCTCGCTTCCAATGCCCTGCTCCTTGTCGCTGGCGTGACCTCACCACACCAATAAATGTCCGAGCTGTCTATGACAGCAGTTCAGATGCAGTGGCGTACATTTCCAAGCAAAACACTGCTACAATTAGCGGTGATAACGTGTAGACAATTTGAATACTGCTGTCGGCAGTATGCAAAGTGCCTACACATCGGCACTGCACTGGAACAGCTGTCACAGACAGCTCCATTCCCCCCTGTGACAAATACCCAAGTAGCACGCTGGGAGCCCACCTCAGCATGCTCATTCACCCCCCCCAACACACACTGTATGGCTGACGGGGGTGCCCAATCCCTCGTCGGTTCTGCTGTGCCCCCCCAACAGACTTCCAGGTGCCACGGTGGGAGCCCACCTCAGCATGGCAAACATCTGTAAGGTCGACAAGGGTGCCCAATCCCCATCTGCTCCACTTCCCCCCCAACAGACTTCCAGGTACCACATTGGGAGCCCACCCCAGTGTGGCAATAGTCCCTATGGCCGACAGGGGTGCCCAATCCCCCATCGGCTCCACTGCCCCCCCAAACAACCTTCCAGCTGCCACGCTGGGAGCCCACCCCAGCATGGAAAATGTCCTGCATTGTCTTCCAACAAAAAAAAAAATCACCTGTAAGAAAAAACGGTCCCTTGCTGACTGTTTTGCCCCTGTCCCCAACCCACGCCCACCCTCTAAGTGCCCCACCTCCCCACACCCCCACCTCACCCCATACTTACCTCCAGAGTCCGGTGCAATGATCTTTGGTGGACCTAGAACATGTCTGCACTCTTCAAAGCCGACCGCGAACTGAAGAAATGCCGGTAAGCTGAGTAATGGCATAAATAGGGTTTTTTCAACTTGGGTGCATATCTTGAACATTTTGGGGAATTTTTTCACCAAATTTTCAACATGGAGTTTTTGGGACCCCACCTTATGAACTCAGTCACTGTCATTTTTTTATTTGGTCCAGAAAGGTGATTTCGCGGTCACTGCATGGAACCACCTTTCGGGACTGATTTTCAAAACGACAGTGTCACAGTTCATGAGGTAGGCCCCCAAAAACCCTGTCTTGAAAATTTGGTGAAAAAATTCCCAAAAATGACTGTTTTATGAGCATGCATTGCACAGTTCCTACGCACGCTTGTAACTTTGAGAATCTGTAATATTTTCACTCCAGATTTTCAACATTGCCATTTTACCACACCTCCTTATGAACAGTACAGCTGTCATTTTTCACATCTCGCTCAAAATGTGTTTTCGCACATGTAGTGCACATTGGCATGGTCGGTTTGCGAAATCAATGTTTGGGACACATTAAGAAAATCACAGTGACACTGTTCATGAGCAGAGGTGTTAAAATGGCTATGTTGAAAATTTGCTGACATACGTGCATTGCACAATTTCCACACACCCTCGTAAGTTCACGAATTTGTAATATTTACAGTCCATATTTTCAACATTGACATTTTTCCATACCTCCTTATGAACAGTACAGCTGTCATTTTTCACAACCTGGCTGAAATGTGTTTTCGCACTTCCAGTGCAGAATAGTGTGGTCACCGTGGGAAATTAGTGTTCGGGATAGATTAAGAAAAGTACAGTGACACTGTTCATGAGCAAAGGTCCCAAAATGCCTATGTTGAAAATCTGCTGTAAAAAATCCTCAAACTAATTACATTACGGGTGTACATTGCGCGGTTTCTATGCACGCTCATGACTTCACCAGTTTTTTTATATTTCCACTCCAGATTTTCAGCAATGCCATTTTTTACACCTCCTCATGAACAGTACACCTGTCACTTTTCACATCCTGTTTGAAAAGTGTTTTCGAACCTGTGGCACCAAATGGCACAGCGACTGTGCAAAATCACCTTTAAGCCCTAACGACTGATAGTGTCACTGTTCATGCGGTGGGGTCACAAAAAGGTCATGTGGAAAACTTGGAGTAAAATTACCAGGAAACGCCAAGGGCGTCAGGGTTTTCTACCCAGTAGGGACTGACAGGTGTTAGGGGTGTGACTTGGGATTGTTGACAGTAATGCTCATGCCATTGCACCCTCACCCCCGGCCTCCAGCCTCCAGCCAGTGACAGGCATCGAGGTGTGCCTTGGACCCTTTGCCCCCAGAGTTCATCCCATTCTCCTATACTGTGCCCATTTCAGCATATTTCCTTATGGAATGAGGTGAATGTAAAGCCCAAAGACCCCAAGGAACACCTCGACACTTGTCAGTATCTGAAGGGTAGGATGAGGTGAAATGTCATGATTGTCATGAGTGACAATCCAAAGGCACACCCCAATGCCTGTCAGTCTCTGCAGGGTGGGGGTGGGGTTGGCTTCAGTTCAGTACTTCACTGCCATTCCTATTATGCATCTCTCTAACTCCTACACTAGCATTGCCAATAAGCAAACATTCGGCATTGACAAATGCTTGTTATTTATGGTTTATCAGCACTGTGTCCTCCAGTTTTCTGTGTGCAGTCACACCCCCAGAATGATGTCATGCAAGGGAACTGTCAATGTTTTACATATAGCACCAAGGAATTCTGGGTTAAATATCATGTTGATGTAAATGCTAGTTACTCAGAGGTGCAGCCCATATTTTGGTGGTGGTCACTGCACCTAATATGTAGATGTCCATAGCCATACTTCTCAACCTTTCATCACCCAAATGTGTGACACATCATCAAACATGACTTTACAAGCTCAGAATACTGTGAAAATAAGTACACTAATGTTAATAATATTTACTGATAACCTAGCATTTTATATTATTATATATTTCTGTTTAAAAGTCTCAGTGGTCCATGTGGAATGTTACCTTCTCAATATGGGACAGACAGTCTCTGAGGGATGAAATGAGTGGCGTACCTTGTAATGTGTGACAGCTGAGAGGTATGACCATAGCAAGACATTGTGGGTACAATAAGACATTGTTTTCCAATTCCCTTACTATGAGATGCAATCTCAAATCTCTGTAGTGGCATCAACAATAAAAACTATCATATGTTTATTTTCCAAATAAGGCATTGTGCATATAGTATCTAGCTGACAGGATTCCTGTACTGAGAGACGTAGTCTCCTATGTCAGGTGTGTAAATGTCTGCAATACCAAGACTGACCAACAGAGGTCTCTGTTTCAAAACAGTGCTTGTTAAACTTTGTATCCTTTGCAGGATGTCACACATGGAGGTTGCAACACTGAGAGAAAAAAATATGCATGTTATGCAAATGAAGCAGAGAACAGAAATAAAAGCATTTATTTCATGGAAAACAGCACTTTTTGGCAGTTTGAATAGTAGCAGATTGAATCATAACTCCTACAGGTTACTACAGGTTATTAATCTCATTTCTTATGGCAAAGTTCACAAAATCACTTTAAAGAGATGCATAATTGGAGGGGACAATACGTGATAATCTATTTTTATAACCTCGGACCTTCCTTTTTCTGAGTGGGGCATACCTGTCGCACACCTGACTGAACTTGTCAATGAGGTGTTGTAATGATTGGTCCAGATCTTGCAGAAAGTCTAAGGGTGACCAGTCTATCTGGGATAAGGCTTCTTTCCAGGGGGCAAGCTGCCCTTTACGCAGCACTCTGCTTTCCACAAGCTTAGGTGTGAATTTTTTGTATTTATTGGTCCATCTGCAGATAATTGGGGAGTGATCACTCAGGGTGTCTGAGAGCACCAAGATGTCAGTGAGCGTATCCGGTAAGCTTGTGAGGAGCCAGTCAAGGAGAGTTTATTTCCGGATTTGTAATTTAATCTCGTGGGCTTGGCCATAAATTGCGAGAGATAGGAGCAACCCACCACGTCTCTCAGTTTCGCCGAGCTGGGACTGAGCCAATTTATAATGAAGTCCCTTGTGAGAATGAGTTTGCAGCTCTTTGAGATGCCATCTATGGCTCCCAGGACTTTCTGGAGTCCCTCAGCAGGATTTTTGGGTGGGAGATAGACACACACGGATGACTAAAGATTTGTTCTGGGGACCAAATAGGAGCTTTACCATTAGTAGCTCACGGTCCTCAGTCATGGCAGTTAATGGGAGAACCACCATTTGCAAGGTATCCCTGATAAGGGGTGTCACCATAATTTATTTTATTATCCTGTTAAAGAAATTATCACAGTTTAGAAAATGGGCTAGTAAATCCTAGCATTCTGATTGGCTAGGATAGTAAGTTTAGCGGGTGGGTATTTCTCGATAGAGCCTGCTAAAAAATGAGTGCCAATTCAGGGTGCCCCATTACTTGGTATATTATTGGGCACCCTGAATTTTCAAACTCCATAGCTGCCATTGTTTCCCCACTTGCTTAGCGAGCTATTTGTGACCCACCACCCTAAAAGGCCATTGATGTAGCGAATTGCCTAAACAGCCACCCAGTCAGTAAAAACTTAATAAATAATTAAAAAAAAAACTTATTTTACATCACACACTGTTTTGCAGCATCAGTAAACTGCCATGCTCCGAGAGAGAGATTCGCATGGTCTCCTCTCCCAAAAGCCAGCAGATGTAGCAAAACAACAGAGCCGACAGTGCATCTCCATACGTAGGCAAAAAAGGTCACCAAACTGCTGCCACTCCTCAGACCAATCATCCCTGCAGTATCACAATGTTCCAGTATCACTGCCCTATTCTATGATACCAAGTGGAAATAAGCAGCACATGTTTACAGCACACATAAATATACCTCTTTAAAAGGAATTCCTCTCCTGTTTTACTTGTAGGTCCCACAACCTCCATACATATCATACCAGTACCTTCATAATTCAAACGTACACCTGCTGTGTAATACCTCGTGAAAATAAACAGCAACATAAAAACATAAAGGTACCACTTTCAAAAGAGTTCACTGCACTTTTTTGTGCCAGCTTGCTTGACCTCTGTGTGTCTGGGGGGTGACATGGTAACCATAACAACCAGAACCAAGGCATATGTACAGAGGTGCCAGTAGGACAAAATTGTGAACCTAAAAAAAAAAAAAGAAAAAAAGTACTGTAATGCAGGCAGAGGAACTATTTTATTACAGAACAAATGAAATAATTTAAAGTTTAAAACATTTAAAGTGATTTTGTTACATAGCAATAATCAGAGTGCTGGAATAGGCACTTGCGATTGGTGAAACGACATCACGGGGTCCAAGTCGGAGCAGGTATTAATCCACGATAGATGCCGTGTTGAGAATGGTAGTCCCAAAGTCAGCCAGACCCCTAGCTTAGCAGCACTGGGCACGGGTGGGGAGCAAGGGTTAGATAGGCAAGAGCGGCACAGAGAGAGGGAGACGAGCTACAGGCAGAGTTCAGCAGAGCGGAAGGCAGCACACCAGAGAGGCAGTAACAGCACACGGTGCAGAAGATGCAGCGCACGACGTCGGACGACTGTGGGAGAGGCAAGGGGAAGTGACCTGGTCCGCATGGTAATCTGGGAGCGATTGCACAACCGTGGCAAGTGAGCAGTGCAGTGGAGACTCCAACGCGGTGAAATGGAGGTTAAACACCTGCCGCTGGTCCAGAAATTTTCCGCACTGGCATGTGAGCCGCAGTATCACGCTTCCTTAGAGGTAGTGAATATTTTGACCGCATCAGCATCCTAATGCTGTTTTGTAAGCAGACTTGAAAGTGCAGGCAAAATGTTTTCTCAGAACTCCGAGTCCCTGTGTAATGTTGATGAAGGCAGACGAAATAGGCTCCTGGCGACTCCATCATTGCGCGGCCCATGTAACAAGCGCATTAAGCCACTCTGGCGGTGGCATCTAATGTGATTGATGCATGGTTGGTTGGCCTCTGGCCTCGGGCAACAACCCTCCCAACCATGCATCAATCCAGCATTAGATGTCACCTTCGTCGTGGCTTAATGCTTACATGTGAACTTTCACAGATGCCTTTTTCACATAGCATGCAATTGCCCCCCATGCCCTAGATGCTGAAGCTGCAATTTGTTTTATAAAAAAAATCTGTCATAGTCATTTTTGTGTTGCTTGCATGCATGTGCAAGAAACACATTGCATCACATTTTCTTCACAAGCAGGTTATGGAGGTGCGGCAGTGTTGTGCCAAATGGCAGCAGCCCATTCAGGGGCTGGTCTCTGCCTCGGCCAATAGAGTAGCATGCTGTCATCATTGGCAGTTAACGAGCAGGCCACTAGATCAAAGTAAATGAGCAACTGCAATCAGGGAGCGCCCGTCACAACGCAATCAGCTGTTGGTACGGAGCCTCCCTGACTGCAGCAGCCAATTACACAGCTCCATGGTGCTGTGTTTCCATGGTGACAGGCGACGGCCTCTCCATCGGCTTCTCACAGTCCTCACAAAGCCGATGGAAAGTCGCTGCCCGCCATTCAGTGTGCCTTCCTCGTGAAACATTTCAATAAAAAAAGCTGACGGGGTAGCCCACTCCCCGTCGGCATAATGCCCCCCAATTTCAAAAGCAGGGTGCCTAATCCCTTGGCTCTCAAGCACTCAAGACCTATATGTGCCAACGGGTGCCCAGTCCCCTGTCGGCATGCCCCTTCCTCATCATTTTGCCAATGGGAGAGCCCACTCCTGTGAGGCATAATGCCCCCAATTTCTTGTGTGCCGAGAGAGGTGCCCAATTACCCGGATCTTGTCCCCCCCAGCACTCCATACGATGCTGACAGGAGTGCCCAATCCCGGGCTACAGCCCCCAAAAACATTCAGGTGGCATGCTGAAGCCCACCCCAGCGTGCCAATGTGAAATGTCCTTGTAAAAAAGAAAACCTTCCCGCAACGTTTTTTTTTTAAATAAACCTGTAAAGTAGAAAATGGTCCCTCGTCGAGTCCCGTGACCCTCCCCAAACTCGCACCCACCCTCTGCGCACCCTGTCTCCCCACCCCCCAACCCACATTTACCTCCAGAGCCCAGTGCGACGATCTTCCATGGACCAAGAACACGTCTGCACTCTTCAAAGCCGACCGCGAACTAAGGTAATGCCGGTAAGCTGTATAATGGCATAAATTTTTTTTTTTTAACTTTGATGCATATCTTGGCCATTTTGGGGAATTTTTTCACCAAATTTTCAACATGGGGTTCTTGAGACCCCACCTCATGAACTCAGTCACTGTCATTTTGTTAATCAGTCCCGAAAGGTGATTTCGCTGTCACTGCACGGAACCACCCTTCGGAACTGATTAACGAAACAACAGTGTCACAGTTCATGAGGTTGGCGCTCAAAAACCCTATGTTGAAAATTTGCTGAAAAATTCCCCAAAATGATTGTTTTACAAGCGTGCGTTGCGCAGTTCCTATGCACGCTCGTAAGTTAGAGCATTTTTAATATTTTCACTCCAGATTTTTAACAGTGCCATTTTACCATACCTTCTTATGAACAGTACAGCTGTCATTTTTCACATCTTGCCTGAAATATGTTTTCGCACATGTAGCACACAATGGCATGGTCGGTGTGCGAAATCAATGTTCAGGACAGATTAAGAATATCACAGTGACACTGTTCATGAGGTAGGCCCACAAAAACCCTATGCTGAAAATTTGGTGAAATAATTCCCCAAAATGACAGTTTTACAAGCATGTGTTGCACAGTTCCAAAACACGCTCGTAACTTCGAGCATTTTTAATATTTTCACTCCAGATTTTCAGTATTGCCATTTTACCACACCTCCTTATGAACAGTACAACTGTCATTTTTCACATATCACCCAAAATGTGTTTTCGGACATGAAGCGCACAGTGGCGTGGTCGGTTTGCGAAAGCAATGTTTGGGACAGATTAAGAAAAATCACAGTGATAGTGTTCACAAGCAGAGGTCTTAAACTGGCTATGTTGAAAATGTCATGACAGAAGTCCATAGTATTACGAGTGTGCATTGTGCGTCACCTCCTCTTGGGGCTCTGGGGAAAAAATTCTGGAGCAATAGCAAGGATCTCTGTGGGAAAACTGTTTCCCCCTACCCTTGCTCAGCTTATAGTAAATGGGGCTACCACTCATGACCCTATTGCTATCTCTGATGCCCTCAACACCTCCTTCTCTGACCTCTCTCATATTCTCCCACCTCACTTCTTTGACCCTACCACCCACCCACCCTACGTCACCTCGGCTACCAACATCCCTGCCCCCTTTAGGCTAAGAGTCATCTCTTGTAATGAGGCTCAACGATATCTCACCAAAGCTCTGGCAAACTCTTATTATAGCAATGATTCCCTGGACCTCAAACTCATTCGGCTTTCGCTGGATGTGACACTACCACATCTCACAAAAATCCTCAGCCTGTCCTTATGCCTCAGCCAGTTCCCCTCAGCTTGGAAGAGAGCAGTAATCACGCCCATCCTGAAGAGTGGTGACCCCACAGCCGCAAGCAATTATAGGCCAATATCAATCCTGCCACCCCTCTCTAAGGCCCTTGAAAAAATAGTATTGAATCAGCTAACTGACTACTGATCCAAACACGACCTCTGCCATGAACAACATGGTTTCCGGAGGGGCCACAGCACCTCCACAGCACTCATTGAACTCACTACTTTTATCCATGAGGCCCTAGAACAAGGCTCCGTGGCTGGGACTATCTAAGTTGATTTGGCCAAAACATTTGATACCGTCAGCCATGAGCTCCTACTCCATACCCTTCCATTCCTTAACTTTGTACCGGAGGTCTCCACCTGGTTCAAAGACTACCTCCCTAATTGGACACAAGTCAAAATAAATACTGCTATCTCCACATGCAAACTGTCTTGTACTGGTGTCCCGCAGGAGTCTATACTTGGCCCTCTATTCTTCACCCTCTTCCTTAACTCCCTCCCTAAATCCTGCAGTGGTAACATACTGCTCTATGCCGACGATGCGGTAGTTTTTTGGAAACATCCTCATCCTAATCTCCTTCAATCAGCTCTGCAGGGCTACTTTAGGGAGTTAGAAACCTGGTTCTCTGAACACTGTCTTATAATCAACTACAAGAAAACAAAGACCATGATATTTGCACACCGCCAAAGCCCCCATTGTCATGTGCCCCTAGTTGTAAAAAACACCCATGACTCCACTGCAGAGCAGGTCCTGTGTTTCAAATATCTTGGAGTCACCTTAGACACCTCCCTGTCCTGCCACTCTCACATCCAACATGTCTCCTCCTATATTAACACTAGATTAGGGATCCTTTACAGGCATAAGCACTGCCTACTCCCCCAGGCCATGCATCTCGCTGTGTCCTCATCTGTACTATCCTTGGTAGACTACAGAATTATCATATATGGATCAGCTGATGAAACTGCCCTACGCAGCATCGGCATCACCCTTAACAAAGCTTGCTGACTAGTCTCAGGATGTGTCAGGTTAACACACACATGTAAGCTTTATAATCAGGCAGGCTGGCTAAATTTCCAAGGCAGGCTTAAGTATTTTACCAGCCTCCTTGCCAAAAAGATACAACTTAAGCAAGCCCCCATCAGCTTCCACCCTCTTATCCACACAGCCCCCCATAGACGGACCCTAAGGCACACAGCAAACTCAACCCTTCTAGTTCCCCACTGTAGAACCTCGCTTGGACAAAGATCCTTCCACTATCAGGCCCCTCTATGGCTGAACAGTCTACCGTCCTCCATCTCCATGACCCATAGTCTCAGCCTATTTAAGTCAGGTCTCAAAACCCTGCTCTTTGACTCAGCAACCTGTGACTGTAATTAATCCCACATGCATACTATTGTCACCCCCTACCATAATTACAGAGACAAATGTTACACAGGAGCCTACTCTATCCCTGTAAATTATCCTGTAGCAAATGGTTAGTCTGATGCCAGCCCCCCTCCTATGTCCCCCACTGTCCAGTTATTGCGACTCTGGGTCCTTCAAGATCCTACGAAACTGTATCCTGTCTTGGCACTGACCAGAGAACTTCTGTATGCTACCAGTTGATGTAATCCACAATATAAGCTAAAACCAGGACTATCGATCCTTGTATTATTACAATACAATTGTATGTTTCTGATACCTATATATATCTTTTTCTTGTATTTTTACTCTGTACTTTTACTTTTATTTACGTGGATTCTTTGCAAACAAGTCTATGACTCAAAGGATTGTAATTCTGATTCTGTTCAATAAATGATAAACAATTTCCACGCACCCTCGTAAATTCACAAATTCATAATCTTTTCAGTCCAGATTTTCAGCATTGGCATTTTTCCATCCCTCCTTATGAATAGTACAGCTGTCATTTTTCACACCCTGGCTGAAATGTGTTTTTGCACTTCCGTCGCAGAATTTATTCATTTATTTATTTATTTATTTAAAAGTTTTACCAGGAAGGCATACCGGGCAGACAAACTGCTCAATTCCAGTTGCGTCCTGCACGGTCGCTGAGGGAAATCAGTGTGTTCGGGATAGATAAGAAAATCACAGTGACAATGTTCATGAGCGGAGGTCCCAAAATGCCCGCATTGAAAATCTGCTGTAAAAAATCCCCAAACTAATTACATTACGGGTGTGCATTGCGCAGTTTCTACACACACTCGTAACTTCACCAGTTTTTTTATATTTTCATTCCAGACTTTCAACATTGCCATTTTTTACACTTCCTCATGAACAGTACAGCTGTCATTTTTTACATCCAGTTCAAAATGTGTTTTCGCACCTGTGGAGCCAAATGGCACAGTCGCTGTGCAAAATCACCTTTCGGCTAACTAACTGATAATGCCTCTGTTCATGCCCATGTTGAAAACTTCGAGTAAAAATACTAAGAAATGCCCATGGTGTTAGGGTTTTTGACCATAACACCCCCCCTACCCTGTAGGGACTGACAGGCATCAGGGAAGTGACTTGGGATTGTCGACAGTAATGCTCATGCCATTCCACCCCCACCCACACCCTGCAGCCAGTGACAGGCATTGAGGTGTGCCTTGGACTTGTTGGCCCCAGAGTTCATCCCATTCTCCAATACTGCACCCATTTCAGCATATTTCCTTATGGAATGAGATGAGTAAAGCCTGAACACCCAAGGCACACCTCGACACTTGTCAGTGTCTGCAGGGTAGGGTGAGGTGAAATGTCGTGACCGTTATGGGCAACGACCCAAAGGCACACCCCAATGCCTGTCCATCTCTGTAGGGTGGGGATGGGGTTGGCGTCAGTTCAGTACTTCACTGCCATTCCTATACTGCATGGGGCCGATTCTCATAGAGGCCTGTGCCTGGCACAAGCTGCGCAAACAGCAGCTTGCACCAATGCCTAGTGAGCCAGGGACCCTGCACCTGATTCTGGTACAGGAGGAGTCCCAGCGGCTAAGTCCCCATGCTTGTGCTGACTGGAACCCTGCGGCAAACCCCTGGCACACTGCACAGGTCCACCTCAGGCCACCAGAGACTAACACAGGACACTTGTCCCACTAGGTAATGGGCATGTGGACCCAACCTGGTGGGCCAGTGTCCCCCCCACCATGTTTGGTGCAATTGGCACCTGGCCACGGAGGTGAGTGCTGGGATGTACCTGGCGCTGGGGAGCAGACAGGGTTAGTGTATGGGGGGGTTTGGGTACCACCTGCTGGGGCATGGGTGGGCACTGTACCACCATATGTTGGTGCTGCAGTAGCACCGATGGGGCAGGCATCAGGGGAGCTGCTGCCAGTATGGGCAGCATCAGGATGGGGGTACCAACATGGTACATAGGTGGCATTGGGAGCTGTAAGGGGTGCCATTGGTCCACTAGGATGGAGACCACACATACAGAGCCACACTTGGGGTATATGGTGGGTGGACAGTCACCCATGGTGTGCTGCACACAGGCATGTCACCTAGGGGAGAATGTCTAAGTCCCCTTATGCCTGTCTTGGCTGGTCTAAGGGCACTTAGAATTTCTCCCGCTAGGTGATGTCTGTGAATCTCAGGATGCAGCTTGCATTGGCCGCAGTCCCCCTACTACCTTGCCACGGTACATTGCAGGTGCAAGCCTTGTTTGGGGCAGGTGGACTGCGGTCCACACAGGCCATCTTTGTGAATCGCACGGAGGGCAGTCATGGACACAAGGTGCACCTTGCACCATACCTGTTCACCGCAGGCACCTTGCGTCTGACACAGGGCTTTGAGAATCGGGCCCCATCTGTCTAACTCATGCACTTCCACTGCTAATGCCAGCAAGCAACCATGCAGCATTGATAAATGCTTGTGTAGTAAGCTCTGGCCAATAAGAGGCTCACAAGTGACCAATGGGAAGCTCATTAATTAGGAAAAGACTGCATCTCCTTTTTAATGTCTTTATAAGTGACATTGCAGAGGGACTGGAAGGAAACATATGCCTCTTTGCAGATGACACAAAGATCTGCAGCAGGGTTGATATACAAGGAGGCGTGAAAAGGATGAGAAGGGACTTGGCAAGGTTGGAAGAATGGTCAAAAGTATGGCAGCTTGGATTCAATGCAAAGAAGTGCAAAATAATGCAGCTAGGAAACAAAAATCCAGGAGAAGACTACACAATGGGGGTAGTAACAACAACAAAAATGGAAAGGGACCTGGGGTAATCATATCAGAGGACCTTAAGGTTAGAAAGCAATGTGAGAAGGCAGTAGGGAGGGCTGAGGGATACTGGGATGTATAGGGAGAGGCATCGCCAGCAGAAAACAGGAAGTTGTTATCCCTCTGTACAGACAGTTGGTGAGACCCCATCTGGAGTACTGCATCCAGTTCTGGAGACCCCATCTCCGCAAGGACATAGACAAGATAGGGGGCAGTCCAGAGAAGGGCAACTAAAATGGTGCAGGGTCTGCAAGAGAAGCCATACGAGGAGAGACTAAAGGAGCTTAATATGTATACCCTTGAGAAAAGGAGGGAGAGGCGGGACATGATATAAACTTTTAAGTACCTCAGTGGACTCAACAAAGTCCAAGAGGGTAGCATCTTTCAGAAAAAGAGATGTGCAAGAACAAGGGGACACAATTTGAAAATAGAGGGGGACAGCTCAGGGGCAATGTGAGGAAGTATTTTTTTCACAGAGAGGGTGGTGGATGCATGGAACAGCCTTCCTGAGGAGGTTGTGGGGTCTAAAACTGTGGGAGAATTCAAGAATGCATGGGACAGACATAAGGCAATTCTTGTGGTGGGTAAGAAGAAATAGGCTGTTGGTTAACTAGGATCTGCAGATTACCCTGTAGGTAGGGAAATGGGCAGACTAGGTGGGCCAAGCAGTCCTTATATGCTGTCAAAGTCTATGTTTCTATGTTTCTATTTCTCCTGTCTGCAAGCTCAGCCCAGGCTAATGTACAAAGACTTTATCACATTTCTTGTGAGTCTTTCTTAAATATGTTTTATCTGTTTGCAGGTGTGCACCTGATTTGAGGCCAAAATCAAAAGCAAATAGTTATAGTAGCAGAGCCCCCCAACCCCCCACACACACATACACACTCACCGAAAAGCTGCTTAAAAGCCTGAAATGCATTCAAATCAATTCCATTTTCTTGCTTAGTTGGGGTTCAGTGCCAACAAGTGTAAAATAATTTACCTAGGGCATAGGAACCCAGATGCTGAGTATAGGATGGGGAAGGTACTGATACTCACTAGACATGAAAGGGTCCTTGAGGTTATTATATCAGAGGACCTCAATGTGGCAGTACAGTGTGACATGGTTATGGGCAGGGCAAATTTGGATTCTGGGATGCATAAGGAGTGGCATCTCCAGTAGGAGGAGGAGGAGGAGGGATGTTGTGCTGCCATTGTATCACTCCCTGGTATACCCCCAGCTGGAGTACTGTGTCCAGTTTTAGAGTCCACACTTCAGAAAGGCCATAAGGTGGAGGTTTTTCAGAGGAGGGCAACTAAAATGGTTCAGAAGTTTCACAGGAATCCCTACAAGGAAAGGCTGAAGAATCTCAACATGTACACTCTGGAAGAGAGGAGGGCAAGAGATGACATGACCAAAACCTACAAAGTACCTCACAGAGGTAAATAGGGTACAGTTGGGGAGTTTCTTTCAAAAGAGGATGAGCACTCAAACCAAGGGACATACAATGAAGTTGGGGGGGGAGTTCAGGATAGATGTGAAGAAATATTTCTTTACTGAAAGGGTGGTAGACGCCTTGAACAGACTGCCAGGAGAAGTAGTGGAAGCTAAAATGGTAGAGGGCATGAAGCATGCATGGGATAAACATAGGGCTATATTAGAAAAAGGGGAAGGAGGGGGTCAACGGAGATCAATAGGACTATGGAGATGGAGTAGATTCAAGTTCATTGCAAGAAAAATCCATTGAGCAAGTTCATTCCCAAGGATGTCCTGATGGACACAGGCAGAATAAGACATGCAGTAACATATACAGGCAGGAGTTACAAGAAGGTAGAGAACACTTGGGCAGACTGGGTGGGCTGAGCGGTCCTTTTCTGCTGAAATTTCTATTTCTCGACAGCGTCATGTGTTTATTCAGGTGCAGTGTTTATTTAAAGTTGGGCCTACCATACATCCAGATGTAAGGTGCAGTAAATTATCCAATTAGATGCAGCCCACTTACAGTACAATAAACAGAACATCAGTGCTTCGAGAAGCCTTTACTCTTCATAAGGCTGCTTAAACAGCTGGGGTTTTATTTGCAGTGTCCGCACGAGTATGCTGATCTTAAAATCGATGCCACATCTGAATGAGTACTTGATTCTTGCTCACTCCATTTCTTTTTTTTTTTTTTTTTGCGCCCTCCTCTCCGCCAGTCATCCGCCTGAAATCACTGACTCGGCTGCATCCCCACATGAGCCGCATCTCCGGACCCCTGATTACCCCCAGGGCGGAGACATGGCACCCATCCCCTTTGGGTGCCACGAACAACGGGATAGGGCGGGAGTCGGCCTGGGGAGCCGATAGCAGCTCGAGGGGCGGGCATCATCTAGGCGGCGAGAGGCGGGCTGTTTTCTCCCCCTTAGAGGGGCGGGAACGTGCAATGACACCAGCGTCTGTCCCGCCCCTTGGAGCCTTTCTGTCCCGTATGCTGAGGTACTCCTGGCCTCCACCAGGTGTCCCCATGCATCGGGTGACATCCTGCGGTTCATCCCCAGAGAAGGAGAGCAGTCATAGGACACTCGATCCTTCTCTGCCTGTTTCCTCCGCGACCTGAGCTCATTCTCAACCCAGGTGCGCCGGGCGTTGTAAGCGAAACTAGTCCGCTGCACCGGCGGGCCGGCTTGCTCACTCCATTTCTTCCCCACTTTGAAAGCTGCTTGTTCTGAGTTAGTTTTGGGCTGGCAGCACCTCGCCTGTGTTGGAAGATGACCAATAAGCGGCACTGAAAGACATCAGACTTCACAGACTGTGAAGGCAGCTGCTCACCCACTATCTTGGCAAGAAGAAGGCTGCAGCTGTGGCCACTGATGATTGTTGGGGTGTAGGGATGGGGGACCAAAGGGGACAGACATGAGATAAAATCATAATAAAAATTGTTAGACCATCACCAGCTTTCTAAAACGCTTACCAGTAAAAGAACACTCTATGAAGTTTTTCAAATGGCAACACAATCTGGTGAGCCCTCTGTCTGCCATCTGACACCAGGCATCAACCAGCGTAAAATTGCCTAATGAAGGCAGTGTGGTCATGTGGTTACTGAAATACTGGAGATTACAGATTTATAAGTACAAAAGAATATCACACAGAAACTGGCACATGTGCCTATAGCAGCTGTCTCCTTCTTCTCAGTAAGTATATTTATACCCTTGAGGTACTTGAATGTTTCTATCATATCCCCTCTTTCCCTCCTCTCTTCCAGTGAGTACATATTGAGTTCCCTTAATTTCTCCTCGTAAGTCTAGTGTTGCAAGCTCTGTACCATCTCATTCACTCTTCTCTGGACCATCTCCAGCCTGTTAATATCCTTATAAAGGTGCGTCCTCCAGAACTGAACACAGTACTCCATGTGAGGCCTGACTATGGTTTTATATAATGGCATCACTACCTCCCTCCTTATGCTGGTGATACCCCTGCCTATGCACCCTAGCATGTCACTGACCCTCCCAGCTGCCTTACCACTTTGACATTTTCAGGTCATCTGAAATAAGAACCCCCAGGTCCCTTTCCTTCTTTGTGACTGTCAGCAACTCCATCCCCCCATCCTGTACCTTTCCCCAGGGTTTCTGTGCCCCACGTTCATAATTTTGCACTTTTTTGAATTAAACTTCAGTTGCCAGTCCTCAGACCATTTTTCAAGCTTCCCCAGGTCCCTCCTCATTTTCTCCACCCCCTCTGGAGTATCCACTGTGTTACAGATCTTGGTGTCATCTGCAAACATGCAGACCTTTCCCTTTAGCCCTTCTGCAATGTCACTAATGAAGACATTGAACAGGATTGGCCCCAGGACCAATCCCTGTGGCACCCCACTGGTCACCCTCTCCCTAGACTGTACACCATTTACCACCACTCTCTGCCTCCTGTCTGTTAGCCAGTTTCTAACCCAGTTTACCACCCTTTCCCACCCATGCCCAGCCTACTCAGCTAGTTTATGAGCCTCCTATGTGGGATGGTGTCAAAGGCTTTGCTTAAATTAAGGTAAGCATTGTCCACTGCACCACTCTGATTTACTTCCTTTGTCACCCAGTCAAAGACATCAACCAGATTTGCCTGACATGAACTCCCCACTGTGAATCCATGTTGCTTGTGGTCCTGGGCTCCGATGGCTTCTATATGCCCCACTCTCCTTTCTTTAAGCAATGTCTCCATGATCTTCCCCACTACTGATGTGAGGCTGACCGGCCTATATTTCGCTGCCTCCTCCCTACTGCTGGATTTGTATAGAGGGACCACATGGGCCTTCCTCCAATTCTGTGGTACCACCCCTGTGTTGAATGACTCAGTGAACATGGCTGCCAGAGGTACTGCTATCTCTCTTCACAGTTCTGTTAATATCCTTGGGTATATGCCATCTGGTCCCATCACTTTGTCCACCTTCAATTTAGTCACCTCCTATAGGATTCTTCTGCCTGTGAATGGACTGTTGTCCACCTCTTCACACCTTCGCAACTGCTGCACTGCTGTGGCCCTTGCCCCTTCCCCTCTTCTGTGAATACTGAACAGAAAGACACAGTGAATGCCGGGGGGTGGGGCACATGACAGTTCTTAGGCATGGTACTATCACTTCCAAATACCTGAACAGCACATATAAGCAAGCATCATTCGGCATTGACAAATGCTTCAAGTTCAAGTTCAAGTTTATTATAGGAAAACTCCGTTGGGCAAGCTCATTCACAAGGAAGTCCTGAGACATTTACACATACATATCGTTATTACATAGATAGGAACAATTATATGTAGATAAACACTGTGACACGGATATTCAGAAGGGTTGCGCATGGCGCAATACAGTTGCGCAAGCGCAACCCACTGATGCCTCGGACGCCGATATTCAAAGGGGATTGTGCCTGGCTCAAATCACGATGCACCGGAGCGCATCAGTAATGTATGCAGCGCAGGTAGGGGGAGCATGCCCATGCATACTCTGCACATCCCGATATTCAGCCCGGGATGTGCTGAGCCCATGCATGCGCAACTCCTACCTGCGCTGCACACAGGTGAGCCAAAAAAAAAAGGAGCAACAGCTGGCCACCCACAAGTGAGCTACCGTATTGTAGGGCACTACACGGCAGCTGCCACCTGTGGGTGGCCACCTGAGCTCCAGCTGCACCTTCATGGTGGCACCCCCCCATGCCCAATCGCAGGCATATGTAGTGACATTAACAGTCCAATATCCCTGGCAGTCCAGTGGACCACTTGCAGCCCAATCGCGGGCATCGGTATAAAATAAACATGTCCAATATCCCTGGTGGTCCAGTGGACTGCTTCCAGCCCGATCGCGGGCATAAGTGTACAAAAAAAATGTTAAATTATCCCTGGTGGACCAGCGGTCCCCCCCCCTCCCCACCTGCCCACTGAGCCCCACCGCCTCGCCTCCCCCGGGTCAGCGGCTGGCGGCTCTCCTCACTGCCTTCTGCCCACACGCCGCTGACTGACACTGTACAGTAGGGCTGGCACATTGGTCCAGGCGTAGGCCAATGGGCGAGCAGCCCATGCTGTACTACACGGGCCCAGATGATGTGAATGGATCCATTCACATATGTGGACTGTGTAGATGGTATTGGCTGCACGCCCATTGGCTCATGCCAGGACCAATGGGCATACAGCCCTACTATATGGTGTCAGTCAGCGGACAGCGGGAGGGCAAGCGGGTGGGGAGCCGCCTCCCACCGCTGACTGGTGGGGCTTAGAGGGCAGGTGGGAAGGGGAGGCACCGCTGGACCACCAGGGATAATTTAAAATATTTTTTAGTACACTTATGCACGCGATCGGGCTGGAAGTGGTCCACTGGACCACCAGGGATATTGGACATGTTTATTTTATACTAATGCCCATGATCGGGCATCGGGGCCCTTTGCGATGTGCAGAGGCGTCAGTCCCCGACAGCTGTCGCCTGGCAGGGTGCCAGGTGCAAGTCGCCGGGGATCGGCACACCTGCATGCAAATGGGGACATAATGACATGCAAATGGCCCCATTTGCACCTTCTTGCACATTATGACCCCATTTACATGTGCCCTTTAAAATATCGCGATGGTTACGCCTAACTAATGGAACTTGTGCTAGCATCCCCTCTTCCACTCAGCCACTTATGCTGGCGCAGTGCCACCGCGCCCGCCCGGTGACCACGGGTGGCCAGGGTGCGATATTCACGATGCTGTGCCATGGTGCAGCTCCGTTGAATATCACCCTGTCAACGCCCCTGTGCAACTAAGTTGCGCTGCACCCAGGCTTGCGCCACAGCCTGGCGCAGTCTGAATATCCGGGCCTCTGTGTACATATAATACAGGTGATGTACAACATGGTAAGTTACCAACTAGCTACAACATAGCAGCGCAGGGTCCAGTTGACTCATATAATATGTCAAGTGGAGAGAAAAAAAGAATAGGAAAATTTATACCAGGTAGGCAGTTACATTCCAGCTTGGGGAGTAGTAGGGCAGTCAGCACACAGAAGCTTGACTTAGAGTTAAAGGGAGGCCTAGTAGCAGCTGCAGGTATGTTTTATTTTAGAGCCTGTTAGTGTTTTGTAGGAATTGAATGAGATAATGCTGGTTACCTTCAGCATGGATTGTAGTTGATTCCAAATGTTGGGGAGGGCATATGAAATAGCCTGTTGGCCAAATATAGTTCGAGTCCTAGGAACGTCTAATAGGATATAGTCAGATTTCCTTAGGGAGTAAGCACTATGGGAGCTGTGTAGTAGAGATGTTAGGTAGTCCGGCAATTTGTTCAAAAGTATCTTAAGGGTTCAGATACCAGCATGGAGCATGCGTCCGGTGGCAAGTGAAGTCCAGCCAACTTCCGCATATATATCGCAGTGGTGGGTCCTGAAAGTGGAGCTAGTAATGAATCGTAGAGCACGGTGGAAGAGAACGTCCAGCTTTGAAAGGCTAGAGGCTGGGGAGGAGATATAAATAAAATCCCCATAATCAAGTAGGGGAAGGAAGGTGGCTTGGATAAGCCGTATATGGGTCACGAGAGAGAAGAGGAACTTAGTTTTAAAAAGAATCCCAGTCGGGCTTTGAGCCTCTTAGCTAGATCCTCAATATGGTCACTGAAAGATAGCTTGTCGTCTATCCACATGCATAGGTATTTGAATTTGGGCACGATTTCCAAGGGTTCACCCAAGGAGGTTATTAGAAAGTCCTGCAGAAGGGCCAGTAGGGCACCAAGTGAGTGATACCATGTAAAAATCATTGCCTTGGCTGAACTTCTGCTCCAGGAAAATAGATCCTGCTATAAGGCTCCTACCCCCTGAGCGGCGCTCCTGGGATCAGGCGGACACTCCAAACCGCCTCCATGGCCCCGACCGACTCCATCGTACCTCCTGGGCCGAACTCCTGGCTCCAGGAAGACGGATCCTGCTATAAGGCTCCTGCATCTGAGCGGCACTTCTGGAATCGGGCGGACACTCCAAACCGCCTCCACGGCCCCCGACCGACCCACTGTGCCTCCTGTGGCCGAACTCCTGCTCCAGGAAGACAGATCCTGCTATAAGGCATGCCTACTGATCTTTGCCATGGCCACCTTGGACGGCTAATCCCCGATTGGTGCAGAGCTCTTGCAGGCAGATTCTGATTGGACTGCCTGCTATACCACCGCATTCTGATTGGAGCACTTTTCCCATAGACTTAAACTGGGACTTCTGGCTTGATTTACGTCCGCTCTCCTCTCGGAGCACTATTCTGTTCTGGCTGAAATTTTCTTCCGTCCCCACCACCCCCTCCCAGGCCTCCTTTAAGTACAGTGTTACTCTGCCCCTTTGTATTATATACCTTCTGATTGGATCTCCTTACAAAGACCACATCTTCCCTCTTTGGTTATCCCCAATTCTCCTAAATCAGCAGGGTATTAGTGTGATTGGTCACCTGTTCAGCTGTCCTACATAATTTACACTCACCTTGATACCCATTCTTGTGCAACATGGCTTGCTTTATCATCTTATTACTAATCCTGGCAAAATGTGTAACGCTCACTACACTGCTCCATGAAGAGACAGGAGCCTACCCAGCCATACAGCCTATTTTCTTAGCCCCGACTCTCTCCTCATACTGCACCTCCGCTATTCACCTGTTGGATATACAAATAATTTTTCATTCCACCCCCTTGGCCCTCCTCCCATCCCCAATGTCTATCCAAGCACTCTTCATGTTAGCCCTCAACGATCAAGGCAGCATTACCTATGCCTTATCCAGATGTACATCCCTGACAACATACCAAAAGAGGACCCAAAGAAAAAAATCCCTTTACTACTTGATAACTTCCCTTAAGAAAATGATTCTAATCCTCCTACTCTGTTCTGGCAATGTAGAACTAAATCCAGGTCCTCCAACACAAATCACCTCCCCATCGGATTTGCAGCAGCTCCTGGGCTGAAAATAATGTTGATTAACATCCTTAGCCTGGTCAAAAAACTTGATCAACTTCAAGTTTGAGTGGTGCATACCGACCCAGATATGATCATCATTACCAAATCATGGCTAAAAAGGTTTGTCACTGACTCACAAATTACACTCCCGGGTTTTAAACTTTTTAGGGCTGACATGGAATCCGGTGGGGGGGGGGTCGTCTACACCAAAACTACATTTGAAATTACTGACATTTCTGGTATAACTAAGCCAAAAGAATATGACCTTGTGTTGCAGAAGCTTCACCTTCCATCTACTGAGTGCATCATTATTATAGGTGGCTATAGACCACCTTCCAGAGGCATGGAAATCCTTAACACACTGAAATCTCTAACCTTGGCTGCCAATACAGAAACAATAGTTCTAGGGGACCTCAACATGGATTGGCTCACGGCAAAATCTCACCGCCTGAAGTCGATCTGTGATGAGCTGGGCCTTACTCAGATAGTCACTGAGCCCACAAGAAATAACAATTCTCACACTGCTAACAGCCCACTCCTAGATGTCATTTTAATTATGCACCCCCATAAAATCTCTCATTCTGCAGTTTTCCATAATGACATGAGCGACCACAGTGTTGTTGTGTGTATAAGATCACAAACCAAAACACACCAGCCGCCTAATCTCAGAATTAAACGCTCCTTTCTTAAATTCAATACAGCAAACTTTCTAGCTGATTTGGGTAAGATCAAATGGCAAGATTTATATCTTGCCAAATCTACTGACGAAGCTGTCACAGTCCTTAATGACAACCTTACCATCCTGATAAACAAGCACGCCCCCTGATTAAGGTGAGGGTACATAAAACCTCACATCCCTGGTTTACCACAGAGCTGAAGGCAGCACTCACCAATAGAGACCAGCTTTGGGCCCGAGCTAGGGGTACCAAGAACTCCGCAGACTGGCAGGCCTTTAGAAGAGCTAGGAATGCCTGTGTTAAAAACATACATACCACTAAAGCAAACTAAAACATCTCCACCCTGGAACAGGCCAAAGGGAACCAAAAAAAAATCTGGAGGACATTGAGATCCATTGAAGGTTGACCTGCTGCTCCCTCTATACCAACTAAGATCCTTACTAAGGACAGGGTGGTGGAAAACCAACCGCAAGTCCTTGAAGAATTCAACCAACACTTTGCCACAGCCAGATTAGCATTTGACTCCACACCGTATGCTAACCGGACAAATGGCAATCTCAGCCCAGACTCCGCATCTGCCCCCCCTCCTCAGCCCTTTCAGCTGCGCTTGTTTAGCTATAAAGAGGTTGAAGACTTGCTACTCAGCTCCGATACCAGGAAAAGTGCAGGGAACGATGGCCTTGACCCATTCTTTTTGTGATTAGGCTTCGCTCAGCTCACAGCTCCCATCCTCCATATTTTCAACCTCTCCATCACCTCTGCCACAGTGCCATCCTGCTGGAAATCTGCCCATATTCTTCCTCTCTTCAAATCAGGAGACCCCTGTGATTTAAACAATTACAGGCCTATATCCATTTTACATGTTCTGTCCAAAGCCCTGGAAAAACTGGTTTACGACCAACTAAAAAATCACCTTGAAGTGCATTCACTCTTAAACCCAGCACAATCTGGTTTCAGGTCTAAGCATAGTACCATCTCAGCATTGGTTAAAGTCTCTAATGACTAGATCACTACTATGGATTCCAAGAAGGTTACTGGTGCAGTCTTTCTAGACCTCAGTAAAGCTTTTGACACTGTCGACCATCACATCCTAATTACCTGCCCGTCAAAATAGGTTCTACTCCCTACACTGCTCAGTGGTTCAACAGTTATCTCACAGGAAGGATACAAAAAGTCAAAGCCAATGGCGTATTATCAGCCCCTCTCTCAATTGCCAGGGGAGTCCCCCAAGGCTCCATCCTAGGCCCGATTCTTTTCTCAATATATATCAATGATCTTAATTTCTACATAGAAAAATCCAGCATACATTTCTTTGCGGATGACACCGTATTATATACCTCAGGTACAACCTTATGCAAAGTCAGGGAAGTGTTGCAAGCTGACTTCTATCAGTTAGAAAGCAATCTCATCAAGGCCAAATTTCTCCTAAATGCCAAAAAAAACCAAGGCAATGATTTTTACACGGTATCACTCACTTGGTGCCCTACCGGCCCTTCCGCAGGACTTTATAATAACCTCCTTGGGTGAACCCTTGGAAATGCTTGTTACTTGTCGGGGGGAGCACATGACAGTTCTTAGGCATGATACTGTCACTTCCAAATACCTGAACAGCACATATAAGCAAGCATCATTCGGCATTGACAAATGCTTGTTATTTATGTTTTATCAGCACTGTGTCCTCCAGTTTTCTGTGTGCAGTCACATCCCCAGAATGATGTCATACAAGGGAACTGTCAATGTTTTACATACATCACCAAGGAATCATGGGTAAATTATCATGTTGATGTAAATGTTACTTAATCAGAGGTGCAGTCCCTTGTTTTGATTGTGGTGACTGCACCTAAAATAGGCTGGTATTATAGCCTAGAGGTTAGAGTAACATGCTGTGAACAAGCTTGATGCAGACCAGACCTTGGTTTGATTCTCACAACCTCCACTTGCATACTGTGTGACTCTAAGCAAGTCACTTAACCACCCAGTGCTCCCATGTCACCCTTAAAAAGAGGTACTTTTGCCTACTGGGCTTTACCTGGTTACCAAAAATTAAAAAAAACAACTCTGGTCAGATCGTACACATCTGCATGAAGCTATTAAGAAAGTATGGAGGTGATGGTAGAAAGAGTCTTCATGTTATGGAGTTCAGGGTGCACATGTCCACTGTGTCCAAGATGGTCAGTGGAGTTCACACATGTGCATTGATGCAGTTTTTTTTTTTTTTTTACAAAGAAGATAGATAGATAGATAGATAATGTTGGTGTCAGTATGCATTATTGCTGTACCCCATGGTTAAAGATCATATGCTATGAAATTTACAGAAATTAAACTGTCAGCATCATTCATTAAATATTGTTATAACAACAGTGTCTGCCTAGTGTTTTATATGAAAATCTACCATTTCATACCATTTATAGCTATTTATTGTGTGGTGAGTTTCAACAACACTGCTAGATGCTGAGACTTTCTGTTCCCTGTGGTAATCGGCATGTCTCCACTCTGGTGATGTCATTTGGGGTGCTATTCTCTTTCTTCAATACATAAGCTATGGAGGTAGTCGCATTGCTGAGGTCTGTGAAGACTTCTTATTCCTTGCACTGTGCCTGTTGCAAGAATCTGAAAGTTGTTTGATTGTGGTTGTATTATGCTCAATGCCAGTAATGCACAATAACAGTTTAAATTTAATTTTATAGCCTGTGCAGAAGTCAGGGAGAGTAGCACATTGATGTTAAAGTAAATGTTGAAGGTTCCCCAAATGCCTGTTATACATGACATGCCATTGCTAGGCATGCTTCAAATGCTGAAGCTGCAATTTGTTTTGTAAAACAATCTGTCATTCTCATTTGTTTACTGTTTTATCAGGGTTTTGTCCTCCAATTTCTTGTGTGTGGCCACCCCCCAAAATGATGTCATACCAGGAAACTATCATTGTTTTACGTACAGCAACAAGGAATTCTGGGTAATTTATAATGATGCCTTAAATGTGCCTTACTCAGATGTACAGTCCCTTATGTTGCTGGTGGTGAGCACCAATATGTAAATAATCATTGCAAGGCATCGTGGGTAAAATACAAACCTGTTTTACAATTTCCTTACTCTGAGATGCTGTCCCATATTTGTGTGGTGGTGTCAACAATATAAGCTTTTGTTTGTTTACTTTCACAACAATGCATTGCACATACCGTAGCTAGCTACAAGACTTCTATACTGAGAGATGTTGGCTCCTATTCTTCAGTGAAAACAGAAAAATAAAAGCCAGTATACTAATTTACATAGTGAGGCATTGTGGGTGCAGTAGCGTACACTCCTACAGGTCACTTCTCCCATTTTCTATAGCAATTAGCAAACCTCAATAAATCACTTTAAAATTATCTTTTTACCAGGGCTAGCACAGCCATCCCTAGTAGGAATTGGTGCAGATAAGGTCCCTATTTAATCAAAATTACTGCAAAGCAGACACTGACCAACAGCAGTAAAGTTACCAGCATTGTCTTACTAGCAGCAATACAACTTCCTAACAGGCAAGCACCCCAAATGACATCAGCAGCCTGGAGGCATGCTGACTCAGCATCCAGCAACCTTGAAGAAATGGACCACAACAAAAATACATTAAAAATGCATTAATTTGTTGACTTTTGTTGCAAAACCTGAAACACAAATAGGTTTTATAGCAGTGTTTATTGAATGGTGCTGTTTCTTTTAGTTTTAAAAACCTTTGCATATGACCTTTAACACTGATACCCGCTCTCTCAATCATCCGTTAGCTGAGTATCTAACAGATGACATTGCATTTGACTGTAACTTATTTTTAGTAGTTCGTTGTGTATTCCCATCATCATCATTAACATCCATTGATTAGCTATAAAACATTCATTTAAGATAGATAGATAACCACTTTGTTTTATTAATAGCATTAAGGAATTCCATGGGTTGGGTAACCTTTGTTGTTCTAATCCTGGAAATAAAAGGTACCCGACTTCACCTCATACCTCATGATTCCATTATACAGTGCCAAGGGTGAGTAACCCTACCCCTGGCCTTAATGCTCAGTTTGCATCAATAACAGGCCCATTGATGTAAACATCCACAACTTACTTATTACTTAAAGGCTGGAGGTGTGTTAACAACTGACTAATGTAAAAAGAAACACAGCACAGCTGGAAAAAGTTCACCCCTGGAAGACCAGTGTTGCACTGTGGTTTAGGAAAGCTAGCAGCTGGAGAGACAAGTTGCTGAATGATGGAGAGAGATATATACGGAACATGCTCAAATGGCAAAAAAAAACAACAACAACACAGAGTATGTGAAGTTAAAGAGCAGGTTCTTACCTCCTCTCTCATCCTGTTTCTAAGCGTTGTTCTAACGTGAAAGTGCCATCCATGCAGCCCGGTTCGAGTTATTCTACTACTGCTGTATTAAAATATGTTAATTTATATTTATTGTTGTCCCTTCCATGCCATCCTCAAAACATGCAGAACATTGCTGCATACCTTACTAATGCGAGAGTCCGTCTTTGACGTCACTAAATGAGCAACAGTATATCTCAGCACCTGGTGAAGGCTGGCATTCATATCGCATAATGTGATCTGCAGTGCCACTGTTCCAAACTACCATTTTTTTCAAATGTTTGTGTCACACTAGTATCACAGATGTACTGTTGTTTTTGTTTGTGTCTTCTTGCATTTTTATTCTGAAGTTACATTAACATTTTGCATGCCATATTTGTTTTGGTGACCACAAAGGAATAATGTGCAGCAGTTCCTCCCACAGAGCCGATGGCTGATTAATTAATAATGTCAGTGGCAGATACAGAAGTTATCTGATGTGGTTTTCTTTGACTGGATGCATATTTCTAGTTATTGTATTTTTTTCTTACACTTCCAATGGTGCTGCAGATTAGGTAATGTTCTGATGCTCTCATATGTGGTAATGACAGCAAATGTGGTAGATCTACTGTTTGATCAAGCTCAGCATAACATTTCAGCGGCATATTAGCATTACTACTGAAATGTGATTTTTCTCCTGGTTTCATACATCATAGTGTGCTCTCTGCCATCTTATTTTCATTTCCCTAGTGTATTATTTTGCATGTCTCCATTGTAATTGAGTGTTTGTTCTGTAGTGCTAGCTTGCCTTGATCGCATTATATGTTCCACTGTCTAGTTCTGTAGTCCTCTATTTCATTCATTGTTGAGAATCTTTCTAAGAGGCTGCTTACTTTGTAAATGTATGTTGTCCTGCGTTTTCATATGTTGATGCTAGGCTGAGGCTAGGTTGTCATTGTGAGCGGGTAGTATTTGCAGTGCAAGAAGGGCATATGCTGTTGTTCTAATGTTTTTCAGGAGCCAGTGTGTCCGTGTTCTGTGGCATTGCAAAAAAACATGTAGCAGGGTATTACTCTTCCCTAGTTTGCTATGATCATATTTTTATACCTGTTATCAGGTAATCGATAATGCCTGAGACAAATACATTACCATGCTACCATACACCAGCTTCAGGGAGCTAATATTAACTTCCCTTGCGAAATTAGTTCACTCTGCAGATATTGTTATTTATTTGTACTAGCTCATGCACCATGCTGTTCGTTTGGGAAGTGCTATTTCCATTATTCATTGTTTTGATGCTTCAACAGAGGTTAATTGATCTGTGTTTCCCTGGTTGTGAGCAAATGAAATGGTCCTGTGTTTCCTCTGTATTGCTCACTACCACATATGAGAGCATCGGAACATTACCTAATCTGTAGCACCATTGGAAGTGTAAGAAAAAAATACAATAACTAGAAATATGCATCCAGTCAAAGAAAACTACAGATAACTTCTGTATCTGCAGCTGACACTAAAATGACATAAGGGCCACACAGATCCAGGAGGAACAAAATGGGGGAGAGATACTGTGGGTTAAGCTGGAAAGGAAAATGGGGCCAGCCATCCGCACAGGTGTGGTCTATAGACCACCAGCCCAGGAGGAAGAAACAGATAGGGAGCTGATGCTAGCCATCCAAAGGATGGCTGACAAGGGTGAGGTAGTACTGGTTGGAGACTTCAATATACCAGATGTGGACTGGAGCATCCCAGCAGCAGCATCAACTAGGAGCAGATTTATCCTGGACTCCCTTCAGGGTGCCTTCCTCAAGCAACTGGTCATGGAACCAACTCGGCAGAAGGCAATACTGGACCTTGTGCTAACAAACAGGGACAGTGTGATGGGGGTAACAGTGGGGGAGCACCTGGGTAACAGTGACCACCAGTCATTGTGGTTTGAAATCACAGAAAGAGCAGAACCAAACCACACAAAAACACGTATCCTGGATTTTAGGGGGGCAGACTTTGGGAAAATGGGAGATGCTTGAAAGAGGCATTAAGGGAATGGGACAGGAATCCAGGGATTGAGGAACAGTAGCAGTATTTAAAATGGGGATTATAAGAACAACAGAATTATGCATTAAGCAGGTTAGCAAGAGGAAAAGAAAGAGGAGACCATTATGGTTTTCCAAAGAGGTAGCAAAGAAATGAAAGCCAAAAAGACTGCATTCAGGCAATACAAAAGACACAGGCAGAAGGGATAGGGAGAAGTACCAGGAGAAACAAAGGGAGGCAGGGAAGTCAGTAAGGGAAGCCAAAGCTCAGACAGAAGAACACATTGCAAAATCAGTGGTTAAAGGGACAAAACCCTTACAGGTACATCAGTGAAAAAGAAGGACAAAGGAGGATAGTTAGACTGAAGGGGGAGGATGGGAGCAGCGTGGAGGATGACAACAGTAAAGCTGACATATTGAACAGGTATTTCTGCTCAGTCTTTACTAAGGAAGAGGGGTAATGGGTCTGAAGGAGTACAGGGGTGAGAATGGTGCAGAAATGGACACAAGTCCTTTACCGAGAAAGGGTCCTGAAGGAACTGGAAGTAATAAGAGTTGACAAAGCAATGGGGCCAGATGGGTGCACCCCAGGGTCCTAAAGAACTAAGAGAGGTGGTGGCTGAACCTCTGGCTATCCTGTTCAGCCAATCACTGGAAACAGGGAGGTACCCAAAGACTGGAGGACAGCAGATGTAGTCCCTTATACAAAAGTGGGAACAAAGAGGAAGCAGGGAACTACAGACCAGTCAGCCTCACCTCGGTAGTGGGAAAGATCATGGAAGCACTACTGAAGGAGAGATTGGTGGAACATCTGGTTGTCAATGGACTACAGGACCCAAGGCAGCATGGTTTCACCAGGGGAGGTCATGTCAGACCAACCTCATTGAATTTTTGACTGGGTGACTAGGGAGGTGGATCAGGGAGGGCAGTGGACATGGCCTATCTGGACTTCAGCAAGGCCTTTGACACTGTGCCACATAGAAGACTATTACAAACTGGGGAATATGGGTGTGGGCAGGACAGTAGTGTGGTGGGTGGGTAACTGGCTGGGTGGCAGGACACAGAGGGTGGTGGTAAGTGGCTGTCCCTCCACAGAGGGAAGAGTGACCAGTGGGACTACCACAAGGATCAGTGCTGGGACCGGTCCTATTCAACATCTTCATCAGTGACATTGCACAGGATATAGAAGGCAGAATTTCACTGTTAGCTGATGACACAAAGCTCTGTAACAGAGTAGACACACCAGAGGTGTAGACAGAATGAGAAGGACCTGCAGAAACTTGAAGAATGGTCAAGGGTTTGGCAGTTGAAATTCAATGCAAAGAAGTGCAAGATAATGCATATGGGGCACAAAACCCTGGCACAATATATCAGTTAGGGGGTGAGGATATAGCATGCACCAAGCAGGAAAGGGATCTTGGGGTTGTCATCTCCTGATGACCTCAAGGTAGGGAAACAGTGTGACAAGGCATCAGGTAAAGCAAATAGGATGCTGGGATGTATAGGCAGGGCATCACCAGCAGGAAAAGGGAGGTCATAATTCCGCTATACAAGACACTAGTGAGGCCCCACCTGGAGTACAGTGTACAGTTCTGGAGACCATACCCGTGAAGGACATAGACAGGGTAGAGAAGGTTCAGAGGAGGGCAACAAAGATGGTGCATGGGTTGCATCACAAATCCTATGAAGACAGGTTGAAGGAACTGAACATGTACTCCCTGGAGGAGAGGAGGAGAGAGGGATATGATAGAGACATACAAGTATCTTACAGGGAGGAACAGGGTGCAGGAAAACACTATTTTTAAGCGAAAAGGATGTTTCAGGACTAGAGGGCATGGGATGAAGTTGGAGGAGGGCGATTCAGAGGAAACATGAGAAAGAATTTCTTCACAGAACGGGTGGTGGACAAGTGGAACACCCTGCCAGAGGAAGTGGTGGGGGCTGAAACAATCACGGGATTTAAGAATGCATGGGATAGACATAAAGGAATTCTAGAGGTCAGGGGTAAGGGGAAATAGACTTCTAGGAAAACAAACTGAACTTACAAGCTCAAATGGGCAGACTAGGTGGGCCATAGGCCCTTATCTTCCGACACTGTCTATGTATCTATGTATCTACGTACTATTAATTAATCAACCATCGGCTCTTCGGGCAGAATTGCTGCACATTACTCGTCTGTGGTCAGCAAAACAAATATGGCATGCAAAATGTTAATGTAACTTCAGAATAAAAATGCAAAAAGACTCAAACAAAACAAAAGTACAGCTGTGATATTAGTGTGATACAAAGATTAGAAAAAAATGGCAGTTTGGAACAGTGGCACTGCTACTTCACAGAGCTGCTTTCACAATAGCAAACGAGGGAGTGGGGGCGTTCAGCACACAGTGGGAGGCTGCGGCAGGGTTTGTTTACAACTGCAGTAAACTCCCTGTGGGGCGGAGTTGGGGCAGGTTAACCATACTCTCCAAGGGAAGGGAACTCTCAAGACATCAAGTGCCGAGAAAAATAGGGCTCTTCAACTTCTATACCTCATACAGGCAGCGTAGTAATTGGGCTCTCCGTGGAAGAAACTGTTTTAACACTTCATCATGTTGTACGGACAGAAAACAGGACGTAGGTCCTTTTTGGATTTAAAACATCTGCATGCTACGCCCACTGCAGACGTAATAAAAAATATGTAGGTATCCCTAGCAAGGCATTGTGGGTACAATACTATGTTGTTTTCCAAATTCCTTACTGTGAGGTGCAGTCTCAAATATCTGTAGTGGCTTCAACAATAAAAGCTCTTGTATGTTTATTTTCCAAACAAGGCATTCTGCATATAGTATGTAGCTGACAGGATTTCTATACTGAGAGATGTAATCTCCTAGGTCAGGAGTGAAAATGTCTGCAATACCAAGATTGACCAACAGAGGTCTCTGTTTCAAAACAGTGCTTCTAAACTTTGCTTCCCTTGCATGGTGTCACGCATGGGGGTTGTAGCACTGAGAAAAAAAAAGAGGTGTGTTATGCAAATGAAGCAGAGCACAGAAATCAATCAATCAAATCTTTATTTATCCAGGTGAACATCGTTGAGCAGAACTCATTTGCAAGATGGACCTGGTTAGGTCAAGGGTCAGTTACACAAAAATATAGAACATTTCAAGGAACACAACACAATGAAGAAACAGATTATACAGGATATAATGGCATAAAGGATACCAACACATGGATATGTACAATTATGTAATATCTATTGACACAAATTTTACATATTTACATGGAATAAGGAATTGGCAGAACAGGAATTTGAAGTGGAGTGAGAATATGTGGCGACTAAGGTATAAAGTATAAGGTATAAGGGGATTTGTCAGAGGTGTAGGAATGGATGGTGTGCGGTCTGGGCGGATGAAGAAGGTGGTGCTGCGGGGAGAGGTGAGGGGGAGGGATACTACAAACAGGGCTGGGTGACAAAAGAGAAGAGATGGTATTGATGGTCTTAGTAGTGAATGATGGCAGGGCTGAGAGAGAAAGAGAGAGAAGGAAGGGGTGCAAGTAGGCAGGGAGGGAAGACGGAAGCCAGTGATGAGGGAGTGGGGAATGTGACAGGGAGGAATAATGCGGCACTATATGATGACATGATAAAAGATAAAATGAGAAGAAAGGTATGAATACAGGATCTGGAAAGCAGCAGAGAGCGTCAGAGGATGGGACAGACTAGGAGATGAAGGAGAGGAAGAGGATTATTCTCCACTACTGTCGAGAACAGTTACATTTTCCTTTGATAAGCCTCGAGTACAGGGATTTGAAGGATGCAATGGGTATGGGTTTGCTCACGTTCAGTATTTTCTGCATATTGTTCCATCGGGAGGATAGCACAAAACTAATGGCAGTTCTACCACAGCGAGAACTGAGTTTGGGCACTTTGAGTATGATGAAATTGTAGCTTCTTGGGGCATATTTACATGAAGTGACTTGCGTGAAGCAGTCCGAGACATATTTTGGTAAATTCTTGGATATGGCTCTGTGGATCCATAGTGTAGCGTTTCTGTCCCTTCTAAAGTGGAGCGAGGTCCATCCAACTGCAGCATAAAGGGAGCAATGGTGGGTGTAGAAAGGGAGTTCTGTGATATACCGCAGGGCCCTATGGTAGAGTGTATCCAGTTTTTCCAGGTATGAGATGGGGCAATGACTGTATAAGAAATCAGCATAGTCGATTACAGAAAGAAATGTGGCCTGGACCAGCTTTTGCCCAGCCTCGCTTGTGAGAAAATGTTTTATTCTAAAATTTTCTACATATATTAAGAAATAAAAGCATTTATTTAATGGAAAACAGCACTTTTTAGCAGTTTGAATGGTAGCAGATTGAATCACAACTCCTACAGGTTACTAATCCCATTTTCTATGGCAAAGTTCACAAAATCACTTTTAACAAAACATTATTCTTTTTCAAACAAATGCATTACAGTGCCTATTTTCTAAGTGCAATAATACACTCCAGGATGGAAGGTATTGAAATATATCAGACATTCTAGGAGCTCTAAGGTCCTTTTCCTGTGGTGTCGGGCCTCATTATATCTCTGAATGGACCAGTATTTCCCAATACCATCCATCGTGTTAGGTATTATTATTTACATATCATGATATAATATCTAAAATTATGGAAAGAAAATCAAAAAATGGATGTTATAACATGGTCAACACCTGTGCCAACATTCACTCATCTTGTAGCCCTACACTTCAACCATCACTTGCCCCCACCCCCAAAGCTGTTGCAGTAGTGGGGACACAGGATCAAATTAGGGAGAGGTATGATGGCCACTGTAACTATATGCCATTCAGTATGACTGAGTCAAATCAAGTCTCCTATTTCTGCAATGAGCACAGAAATATAATAGCCTGTATACTAATATACGTAGTGAGGCATTATGGGTACAATACATAGCTGATTGTGTATCTAAAACTAACAACTGACAGTGTCCTTTTAAAGTGATTTGGAGAGCTGTGCCACAGAAAATGGGATTAGTAACCTGTAGGAGTTGTGATTCAATCTCCTACCATTAAAACTGCCAAAAAGTACTGTTTTCCATTAAATAATTGCTTTATTTCAGTTCTCGGCCTCATTTGCATAACCCATCCCCCAATTTTTTTCAGTGCTGTAACCCCCAAGCATGACATCATGCAAGGAGAAACAAAGTTTATAAGCACTGTTTCGAAACAGAGACCTATGTTGGTCAGTCTTGTTATTGCAGACATCTACACTACCAGCATAGACTACATCTCTCAGTACAGAAATCCTGTCAGCTATGCACAATGCCTTGTTTTTCAAATAAACATATGAGAGCTTTTATTGTTGAAGCCACTACAGGAATATGAGACTGCACCTCACTGTAAGGGAACTGGAAAACAACTTCTTATTGTACCTACAATGCCTTGCTATGCACATCTACATATTAGGTGCAGTAACCACGACCAAAATAAGGGACTGCACCTCTGAGTACCTAACATTATATATATATATATATATGAAACTAGTATTAATTGGTGCTGTATGTAAATCATTGACAGTTCTTTGCATGACATTATTCTGGGGTATGATTACACACAGAAAACTAGAGAAAACCGTGCTAATAAAACATAAATTCAAAGGACTAAATGACAGATTTTATTTACAGAACAAATTGCGGCTTCAGTATCTGAAGCATAGGTGGCAATGACATACTACGTGAATGAGGTATCTGCAAAAGCTCACAAAAATTAATTGCATGTTGTTACATACATACCCTGAAGTGCAGCTTCAAGTCTGTATTTCCATTTTGACTAACAAGGATTGCTGTCAGCTCCATGCAATAGTGCCAGGCAAACAACATGGAACTGTATGCTAAGCAGCCAATAATGAGATGCAACTGTGACTGTTTGCCCACTGATTACCTAAGTAGGCTCATTTGCTTAGAATCTTAGTGTAGTTCCATAGAGGTTGGCTGATCAGCAGACCAGGGAAGACCTCTGGGAGGGAAAGGGTTAACACCCCATAACCAGTCAGGTAGCTTGCTGACCAGGCTGGGTGGCTGACCATTTCCTGTCCCTATCCCCTTCCCCCTCCCTCTCCTGGACTTTTCCAGGGCTTCAGCCTTTGTTCTGTCCAGGCCAAAGCTCTGACTAATGCTTAAAGGGGGCCATAAATCAGCCCATGGGTCTGATCTGTGCCCCAATGACCCAATCACTTGACCAAAAGCCAAGTCCACCTCCAAGCTAGAAAAGGGTCTCCCCTGCTAGCCAGATGGCAGTTCTGGACTGGGGGACTGACAGAGTAGAGAGCACAGAGGTACGGACACCTGGAGGCTTACCTGAAGCTCAGGTCTGTGGCTCCCTGGTGGCTACTCTTTTTGTAGCCAGTGGTCCTTAGGGTCTTCAGCAGCAGGCAGTAGGTATCACCTCCCTCCTCAGTGGGTCCAGCAGCTCTCTGACTATCCAGCAGTAGCTCCAAGTGTAAGCTCTCTTAAGTTCTTTTCCCTGTGGTTGGTGAGACTGGTAGGGCCCCATTGTTGGGTGGCCTGAGCTGCATCCTAATTAGGCAGCCAGTGCAGTCCTCCTGTCAGTCCCCTGTGGCTGCAAGCCCCGGGACTCGGGTAGTCGACAATTCTTGTGTGGTTCCGCCTCTTGGCTGGCCTCAGTGCCAGTTGTAGTTCTCCCTATCATCCCATTTGGGTTGCCTCCCCCTCTTGGGCACTCTTGCAGTGCTGGGCTTGTTGGGCCTGCTCGTCTCCCTCTCTGCACCGGGCTATCTGTGGCCCCTCGCATGACCGAGGTGTCCTGTCCCAGAGAGAGAGTAGGCGCAGCCCTTCTGTAGTCAGCCACCAGGCTTTATGGGACTTCTCAGGGCACTTGACTGCTTCCCTCCCATTTGCTTCTCTGCACCGGCCCCGGCTGGGAGCTGTTTTCCAGAGCTCAACCCAGTCAAGGCAGAGATGGTTCCGGTAATCGCTGGTAACCCCCAGAGTTGCTGGTGCTTTCTACCTTATCCCTTCAGGGTGCATACAGTGATACAGTACCAACATGGCCACGGGGTCCTACAGAGTTCCCATGACAATGCGCACCGCATCACTGAGGGGTGGGAAGGCATTTGAGCAGTGGGACCAGCATGTACAGCAGCAAAGGGAGTCTGGATGGAACTCTGTGTCCCCATCCCAGGGGTTCCACCTCACAGCTGCACCCAAGGGAATAGAATGCTGAGAGAAGCATGGCTCCCCAGCTACCCCACCAACACCACCGCCGATTGCCTCTGCCTCAGAGGACTCTGTCCAGGTGGTGAGTGGGCTGTAAGCCCAAATAATTATTTTATCTAGCCCTGAAGGTGCCTAGGAGAGGAAAACAGGGCACCAGGACAGGCATGGGCTGAGCACCCACTCAGGGCAAGAAAACAGGGGCATCGTGGAGCATGAGTCCCAGGACTGTCCAACTTGGTGCCAAATCAGTGCCTCAGTAGTAGAGGATGGAAAGGCTAGGTTGGCAGAAGTGGGGTGTGGGAAACCACAATTTGGTGCCTCAAGGGCAGGGGTAGGGTTTGTTACCTTAACACTCTTGGTGTGTACGGTAAATAATAATAATACAGATTCTTGTGTCTCGGAGTCTGCCCAGAAACATTCGTAAACAAGCAAGGAGTACTAATAAAGTTTATTATACTACTTACGCCTAGCATGTGACAAACAAAATCACAAGGGAGATGGGTTTCTCACAACTCTCCTGAAGAATGTACATCATCTCCAGGATTGTAGATCTTAGGTGCTCTAAGATCTTGTTTTCTCTCCCCATGCTCCAGCTTTCCGCCCTTCTAGAGGAGCTACTGTGGGTTGCAGACAGCTAAATACTACAGATAACAGCATAGCAACAGAGAGTACCTCATAGTTACAGATATGAGAAACAATAGGTATTGGTCCTAAGTCATTCTCCATTGGATGATGACTTAGACAGAATTACTAGGGAGTACTAATGAGTATCATATGAGACAGAATATGCTTCCATTTACATTATAGCGTGGACAAAAGAAATGCTGACAGGTTCAAACTACATGTGGCATTTCTTGCTTATGTACTGTATTATATATAAACACATAACAAAGGCTTTCTCTCTCTCTGTCAGCTTGCTTAGAGACAAAGAGAAGTGCTGACAGGGCCCTATTACACATGGCATATCTGCCTGAGTGTAAAACACACACTACATATGATTATATGAGAATATAAGTATACAATAATCACTGATGATCCCTCAGAGTCATCTTATCAGTGATTATTTATTTATTGATTTAGCTTTTGTTGACCAGGTAAGTACACTAGACAAAACATATGCCTATTTTCAGGTACGACCTGGGAGAGTATAGGAAATTAAAAGAACATGCAAAGTACAAATTGAAGCAAGTAAAGGCAGATACACTGAAGTCAGGAGAGGCATAGCACACATAGTAGGATAGCTCAGGTTATAACAGTGGACACCATCAAATGTAAAAAAGTACAGGTTTTCAAAAGCAATATTCCTAGCAATATATACAGATATAAACAGGACTGTCACACTTTACACAGGGCCACACCCAGGTGGGCAGGCAACAACAGCAGGGCCAGAGCCAAGTACAGGAGATGATGTGCTCAAGTCCAGTGCAGGGACCAGGGTACTCAGAGAGGTCTGCAACAGTCACAGACTGAGGAGAACATCAAGTGCTTCCATAGGGAGGTTCGTAGACACGCCTGGGAAGGGGAGGACCTGATCGGGAGAGGAAAGGAGTTCATAATCTTGGAGCACAGGATGCAAAATCCCTGTTCCCCATTTGGGTACGCGACACAGGAACCTTAAGGATGACAGGGCCCAGTGACCTTAGGGAGTAGGCAGTGGGAACAGCAGGCATGAGAAGCTCTGCCAACCCAGAGGGGGTGCCAGTGCCCACAACCTTGCCCGTGAAGCAGCCCAAGACAAAGTTCATGTAGCTGGACAGGGAGAGCCAGTTTAGCTTGCTTCAGTATATAGATCACAATGGTGAGTAAGGCGGGGGGCTGCAAGAGCAAAATGGAAGATGTTATTGTAAGCTACAGTCCACCTAGTGAGGTGGACCTTGGTAGTACGGGCAAACAAAAGGAGCCCATAACATAGAGCTGGAAGAAACACACCTCTGGCCAATGCAAGATGAGCAGCCGAGGTAAGATTATTCTTCGCCCTGTAAGCCAGACCCAATTTCCAGTTAACAGCTCGACACACATTGTGGATGTGGTGACCAAGGTCGAGCTGAGGGTCGAGTGTCACCCGAAGATATTTGACAGAGTCAGTGTTAAGAATGGGAACACCATCAGGACCCAAGATGCACAGAGGGACAGGGGAGGCCTTTAACTTAGCCTGGGATCCAAACAGCATGGCCTGAGTCTTTCTAAGATTAAGGACCAGCTTGTGGGATGATATCCAGCATTGGATACTCATGAAATCCTCACTCAATTGGTGGTTAATGACCCCAATATCCCGGGCATGAGTGAGAATAACAAGGTCATCAGCGTACAGGATGGCCCTGCAGGAGGCAGCTGAGGAGGGAAGGTCATTGACGAATATGTAGAAGAGTAGGGACCCAAGGACTGACCCTTGGGGAACCCCTGAGGACACCACGGTAGCATCCGATAGCACCTTACTATACTTGGTAAGTTGCTGCCTATCCTGCAGATAATTATGGAACCAACTGAGTGCAGGGGGGGACAGGCCCAATGTCCTAAGCTGAGTGCATAGCAAGGCATGGTCAACTAAGTCAAAGGCCTTCGAGAGATCAATAAAGATGGCCCCAGAGAGTCTGCCCTGATCCATAGCAGCCCTTATCCCAGAAGTGACAGTGACTAGGGCAGAGGTTGTACTATGCCCCTTACGAAAGCCATGCTGCGAGGGAGACAGTAGCTCATGAGACTGGATATAATCCATGAGTTTCCCTGCCACAACTTTCTCAAGAAGCTTACCGATAGCAGATAGGATGGCAATCGGCCGATAGTTATCAAGGACCCTAGGGTTGCCCTGTTTGAGTATAAGGACAACCCTGGCCACCTTCCACAGATCAGGAATAACCCCAGAGGCTAAGGATAGGTTGATGATATGGACCACAGGGGAGGCAATGAAGGTAGCCGCAAGGCGGAGAAGCTTTGGTTCCATACCATCATGCCCCAAACTAGAAAAGTGGGAAAGACCAGAGAGCAATCTCTGTATCTCTTGTGCTGTCACTGCTCTGAGGTAGAACAAAGGATGAGCGGAAGGTGCCAGTTGAGATGGAGGGGCCTGGACAGGTCTGTCACTACCACTGGGTGAGAACAGAGAGGTGAAGGCGGACAGGTCCGAGAAATGTGAGTTGAATGCATTGGCGATGGTCAGCAGATTAGTACAGCTAGCATCCTCAATAAGCATGTCAGGGGCCTCGGAGGTGGAGGAACCACTCACAATGTTTTTAATATTCCTCCAGAAGCTGCTAGGGTCCTTAGCTGAGGTCTGTAGGGCGGCTTTGCAAAATTCACTTTTGGCAGCCCTGATAGCCTTTTTACATTTGTTCCTGAGCCTCCTGTAATGCTGGAAAATGGTCTGGTCCATTGAGACCTTGAAGTTGGCCCAGCATTTGTCCCTGGTCCTCATGAGAGCAAGGAGGCTCCCATGCAGCCATTTCGTAGCAGCTCCCCTTACCCTCCATCTGACAAGAGGGGCATGCCTGTCCTGTATCACCCCAAAGATGCTAAGGAAATGACAGGCTGCTGAGGAAGCATTCTGGTCAACCATCACTGTGGACCAGTCCTTGAGCATAAGATCCTCCTGGAAAGCACTATGGTCAAACTTGGAGAAATCCCTAACCTGAATGATCTTAGGAGGGATCTTAGGGGCTGAGACCTTCCATACGCAGTACACAGGGGCATGATCCGAGATAGAGTCAGGGAGGGTACCAGAGAAGCTAATCCTCAGGCCTATTGGATAGGACCCAGTCCAGAAGCGTGCCGGTACAACCCCTTGACGACCACCTGGTGGGATCCTTAATGAGTTGGGCCAGTGTGTAGCCTACAAGCAGAGCCTCATACTGCTTGGTATTGCTTCCAAGCCAGTTTAGGTTGAGGTCCCCTAGGATCAATAGCTCATTGTTCCCAGTCCAGGTGCCAACCGAATCAAGAAGGGAGGACAAACCCAGTACTCCACCCATGGGAGGATTGTAGGTACACACAATGTGTAACTTCTTTGCATTCCCAAGTAACAGCACAGTGTGCAGCAGTTCACAGGAAGACTGCTCAGGCTGTGGGCAGGCCAGCATCGACAGGTTAAGGTGACTCCTGTAGTAGACCAGTATGTCACCCCCCCCCCCTTTTACTTGGATGGTCATGCCTGACAAGGTCAAAGCCAGGGAGTGCACAGGCCAAATCTGGGGTAGAGGGTTTGAGCCAGGTTTTAGTTATCCCAAGGATGTCAGGCTTATAATGGGTGACCCAGGCAAGGAGTTCAGCCAAGTTGGGCAGAAGGCTGTGGACATTAAAAAGAGCAATTTTCAGCCCATTGCCAGCCAGCCAGCCCACAGGAGAGGAGAATGCTTGGCATGGAGGACCAAGGTTCAGCTCCACATCCCCTGCAAGGACTAGAATCATCAAGAGAAGCCAGAGTAGGTGCCTCAAAGGTGGCGAGCTGACCCTAGTGGATGGCCTGTGACCAGAACGCCTGACCACTATGGCAAAATACTGGAAGCTCCACGGGTTAAGGCAGCATATGGGCCAGGGAGACTGTCTGTCATAGGCTATTATGTTAGAGAAGGTAACATCCTTTTCATCAGGCAGTCCAGGTGAGATCCCAGGTTGTCCCATAGGGGGAGCACAGTCCAAAATGAAGAGAGGAAGGAACATTGCAGTGAGCAGCCAAATGAGGGGGACTGTAGAGAGAAGGAGGGACTCAGCCCCATTCAGGCAATGCTTAGTGGTCCACATGTTATGCAAGCCCTCACAGAGTCTTACCCTGAGTCGTATCAGTATCCTACAAGGACCCAACAGAACAGCAGCAACAAGCCGTCGTACCACTGGGTTACCTATCACCACAAATAGAAGCCCCCCAACCCAGCAATTTTCAGTCAAAATACAGCAAAAACAGACCCTGGCTAAGTACAGCAAATCAGATCCATGGGTACAGACTAACAATTGCTCCTAGAGAGATAGCAACACAGCGAATGCATGAACAGACATTAGGATATTCATAATACAGGGTGCCTAATCAAAACAGTAAATGCATGAACAGACATTAGGATATTCATAATACAGGGTGCCTGGTGACCACAACTTGACACACAACTTCTAGTCCACAGCTGACTGCCAGGGAAAGTACCGATGAAAAGTTCTGCCCTCCTCCCCACAAGAACATACCACTCAGCAGGGATGAAATGACAAGACAATAACCAGACACCAAGGGATATGTAGGCAGGTCTAACACCCCTCGAGTTCAATTCTCCCATGAGACAACCCCAACTATGTCATAAGGACCAGCCTATCCCACACACTGAGCATGGGACAATACACAAGTGGGAGTGGCTTAAGTCCATTTAAGGGGAGGAGGGAACAGGAAGGGTGGGCGGAAAATTTTAAACCCCCACAGGAAAGTCTGAAAGACCACAGCCACTGCTTCTTTTAAACCCCCACAGGAATGTCCAAGTCCAAAAGACCACAGCCGCCACTCCGTTCTCCCATACACTTTCTCTTTTGTCCCAAAAAGATTCTCCTGCTACGCCGCGGGGCACCCAACATTGGATACACCATAATTGGCTTCGGCAGGCAGGGGAGGGCAGCCCGACTCCTGTTACCGAGTCGGCGCCTCAACCCTCAGGTGATTTCGTCAGTTTTGGTGGCGGCAGCGACGGTTGGGGGGGGACCCACCAAGCAGAGGCCACCCTCACCACCCCTCACTCACAGAAGCAAAGATCACCACTGGATGCTCCTCTCACCTTTTAGCTGGCAGAGCGATGTCACAGCCGACAAGATCCAATCACAACAGTAGTTCTTTTCAAAAGAAAAAGGCACCAAGATAGTTATGGGACACAGGAACACCAGTCAAGAGGCCGCAGTCCAGTTTCTTCATATAGATTTAAAACCCCCACAGGAAAGTCTGAAAGACCACAGCCACCGCTCCTTTTAAACCCCCACAGGAATGTCCAAGTCCGAAAGACCACAGGCGCTGCTCCTTTCTCCCACACACTTTCTCTTTTGTCCCAAAAGATTCTCCCGGCTTCCGCCCGAGCGCCCGACGTGGATGCAGCATAATCAACCCGGCGAGCAGGGAGGGCAGTCACATTCCTGTTACCGAGTTGGCGCCTCGACCCTCAGTCGAGTAGGTAGATTATATATGGAATATATATGAAAGACAAACATAATCTAGATAAATGTATTATAGTGAGGTATAATGAATCAGGCATGATAAACATTAGCATATATTAGCAGCAAAGCACATTCCTGGCACTCATGCTTATGTGGTGGATACCTAAAATCTACAAGTTAACGCAAAATAGCAGTATCACGGTATAACAGACCAGGAATACAGTGTGAGGTGTATGTGGGACGCTAGGGGAATAACACAGGCATAACAGGGTGCAGACCTGGGACTGCAACCATAGGGGAATGGAGGGGAGCTAAGCCTAGGCTCTGCAGGGTAAGGCTACAGGCCATGAAGTTAGTATTCATGAGGGGGTGGAGAGCAGCCTGAGCCTACTGCATAGCCCAGCTACCACCCCTCATACATATGCAGTTAGTGTGAGTCTGGCCAGGCCTGCCAAGTCAAAAGGATCACTCAGGGATTTAAAGGGCCAGTATCCCCTTTTGGAGAAGGTCACCACAGAGGTCCTAGCTCCTTCACTGCAAGCCCCAACCACCTCTAGTCAGCCATCCTATTTCCCCCTAGACTGCTTGCTGGTAGCTGGTGTGACCTACGGATCGAAGGGATGGCCAGGCCTATGCTGCACTGCACTGCCTGTCAACCTGACCCTGGCCTTCAGGTAAACCCAATCCCAGGTACAGAAAAGTAATTATTGTGTATTCGCTGTGTCTGATGTCTGCCTGGGTTGCACCATGCGATGTTAGTGACTCCAGCTACTAAACTGATTGTATCAGGGTCTGATTAAAGATTGTAGCAGGGCCTGAACAGTCTGCCCTGCACCCACCCAAGCCACCTACCCATGCCAGGGCTGAACTTGTTTGCCCTGCATCTCAACCGGTTGGTGCCTGAACTGTCCCTGAAGGGGCTCGAACTGCCTGCCCCCTCATCAACTGCACTGAGACACGTCAGTTCTCTCTCTCTCCACCCCCTGTCTGAGCTGTTGCTGTGGGGAAGTGGACAGGCTGCCAAGCAATGGTAGTCCCATCATTTAACTAATCACCCTAAGAAGACTGCGATTGCCTGCACCCCTGAGGTCAGGGGTCATCCGCCTTTTGGCCAAACATCCAGTGCCTTCTGCCCAGTCTGCCAGCAACCCCTGAAGAAGATGAAGGCCTGCAATAGCTAGCATAGTGGTAGTCAGTGCCCCCCAGTCCAGTTAGCTTAGGAGCTGCCTATTACACAATAGTGAGGTTCCTTCTGAAGTCCGCGATTAGGAAATTGCCCCAGCTCCCTTCTCCGGTTGGGTAACAACTCATCAGGAGCCTTCCAGAGGACCCATCATCACCACCAAAGGGCAACACCTCGACCATCCTTCATCTTCTCATCACCTGCATCTCCAGCTCTGGACCAGTCTGCATCCTCTTCATCTTCATCTTGTCTTTCTCAGCCTTCCTGCCAACCAACAAGACTGATCGGTCACTAAGGTACTGTACCCACTCTTCAAGCTAGCTAGCCACCACCTGCTTCACACCAAAAAGACTGTTCCTCCAACTGGACTGTGGGACTATAAGCTGGTGTATCTTTAGTTACCCTTGGCCAAGGTGGTTAGGCATTGGTAAATTATTATTATTGACATTTGCAGATGTAGGGCACTAGATGACCTTTTTAGAGGTACCGTACATATTGATGTTATATATCTGACTGTTTACTTCCACTTTCAATGCACCTAGACCTGTATAATTGCCTTCTCACACTAAGTATTGTAAGTGTTGTGCATGACAGTCACTGTAAGTGCCTTGTACTTTGCAACAGCATAACCAATTTCTTTCCGGCGTAACCAGTGGCTGTCCCAATAAAAACTTGCCATTGGCACCTGGAACTGTTGTGTCTGTCTTTCCTTGAAAAGAAGAGATGAACCACCCTCCTAAGTCCAGTCACCACAACTTGGCATAGTTGGCAGGATTAGGAGTCCAAAGCAGGCCCACACTCCAAGACAGCCTCAAAATGGGAAGCAGATATGACTCCAGCTTTAGCAGCAGAGAGGAGGAGGAGGAAGATATGCAATCCCCACTCACCGTGCCATACTACTTCGGCATCCCCTGGCTCCCAAAATACACAGGTGACCCCACTGACCCCAATGGTACCAGCCTGGGAGAATTCAAGCATAACATGAGAGAGCTGTTTCAGCTGCACCAGATCCCAGAGCACTAAAAGGTAGAAATGCTGATTGGACAGCTGGGAAGGGTGGCCCACTGAGAAGCCATGAGCTGGCCTGAGCAGGAACGAGCCACCACTGACCAGTTTAGGAAGAATAGGTTCACAATTCAACATTGCTATGTCCTGCAGCATCTGATTTGGAAATATGTTAAAGTCAGAAAAACTAATTTATATTGTTGTTTCATGGATTTGTCTTCCGCCTTTGATGGTGTCAGCAGAAAAATTCTCTGGGCAACCCTCAAAGAGTTAAAGCTTGAGAGTTCCCTGCTTGACATCATCATTAGGCTGCACGAAAACACCTGGGCTAGAGTACGATATGATCAATATGGACATGAAACTGAGAATTTTCCAGTGAATGTAGGGGTTAGACAAGGGTGCATTTTGGCCCCAACGTTATTTAACATATATATAAACTCAATTTTGGATCAGATTACAGACTCTGACTTTCATGCTCCCAAGGTAGGTAACTGCAGGACAGATAGCCTTTCATATGCAGATGATTTGGTTCTACTTTCTGCTTTAGCTTTGGGTCTGAAAAAGAAACTGATGAAGTTTGAATCCCTCTGTATTCAATTAAGACTGAGGATCAATCACAATCACAATCAAAAACAAATGTAGTAGTGGTTGGAAAACAAAGGAACAACACCATAAATTTTAAGATTGATGGTGTAAGTATAGATAGGGTAAAGCACTATGACTATTTAGGAGTTTGTTTTGCTCATGATTTATCTTGGACCAAACACCTGGATACTATTCAATACAAAATGAGATCCACAGGAAATGCCCTAAAGATTTTCAATAATAAAATGGGGAAAGCATCAGTAAAAGGAATTATGAGAGTGTTAAACACTAAAATAAGATCGAGCATGTTATACACCTCTGAGGTGTGGGGCAACGTAAAGAATGATAGGCTATAAGTCATATTAAATAATTTGTATAGGCACATTCTCATGTTACCACAAGGAATCCCGAAGTGTATCTTGGTGCTGGAATTAGGCCAGCGCTCTTTACCTTCTTTCACACAGGAGCAACAAATTGTATTTCTATTGAAACTTTTTTCTCTAACGGAAAAAAGATATCCTAGAATGTGCTTAGAAGAAAGTATAAGGATGGCCAGTTTGGGATATGTACATCCCTGTATCTGGCTTATCAAAGAAACTATAATGCCAGCTGGCCTGGGACATCTTCTACATAAAATTTATCTTAGACCCTTTGTAGAAATTAAGCAGGATGTTAAATTGAGACTTGGTGACCTGGATAAGAATGATCTGCTCTCACAACTTTCTATGCTCAAACTACATGACTGCTATAAGACACTTAAGTCTTCATGTAGCTTTGAGATATATCTTTCACTGTTAACATGCCCTAAATTAAAGAGAATTTATACGAGATTTAGGACTGAATGTTACTCGGCTAACTACATACTGTACAGTATAGATACAAGCACAAGGCTGCCCCTTCACCATTCTGTAAATGTGGATTGGAACTAATAGATGACTTGAAACATGTTGTTCTTTTATGCCCTCTCTATGAATCGTCCAGGAAAATATGGTTGGGAGGGTTACTTGGTGGTCTCAGTCCCCCCCCACCCCCGATTAGCTGGACTACTTGTTCAGAGCTACGGATAAAAAAACTGTTGAGCTCTTGGCAAAATTTCTTTTAACAACTCATTTGTAAATGTATGGATCTGTGCTAAGTATTTTTGACAAAAGCATCAGACATGTTTATACTAATTTGGCACTTTATACTGAACTTGAGAGATTTGTTTGATATGTTTATGTCTAATGTTTTAATTATTTATGTATTGCACTTTGGTCTCAAAATTTTATATTGTATACGGCTTTATGCTGATCAATAAAATGTACTACTACTACTACACCACTGACCGGATCCTGACTCGGCTAACCTGCACCTTCGAGACTAGTACCCTGTTGGAACTAAAGATGCAGTTCTTTGCCCACACCCAAGGCCCCAGAGAGAGAGAGAGAGAGAGAGAGAGAGAGAGTCTATGAGAGTTTGCACTGAGCCTCCAGGAAGCGAGAGGACCCGGTGCCGTGCAACACCCGGACAGTATGTTGCTGGACAAGTTCATCAATGAGGTAAGGAGTGAGACTCTCCGAAAGGACCTCTGAATACTCCAGGGGCAAGCCCCTAAAGATACCTTCCTGGAATTCAAAGAGAGGGCATTCCAAATTCTGAGAGGCAGCTGGTCAACCGAACAAGCCATGGCCAATGTGCAGCATACCGGCAGTCCCCCGATGATGTGACCAGATGGCACAGCTCTGGTAGAGGCCTTCTACACAAAGGGTTGGCAGACAGAAGCCAGCCATACCTCAAATCACCCCACTGAGTATGCCCAGGGGGTGCACAATGTGGCTACAGTACCTGATTGACGTCCTGGTCAGGGAATGGGCCCTTCCTCCCGACCCCATCCAGAGCTCCAGAAGCACATGAAGGAGCTCATCAAGCTAGTGGCTGACAAGCGCCTGGAGATCAGAGAGCTGAAAGGGGGTCCGTAACCTGAAAATGGGCATCCAACCGACTGAGGCCCCAGGAATCCAGGAAGGAGACCGACTGACCAGTTCATGAATGCAGCAGGCCTATTTGCAGGAGGTGTGGCGTGAGCAGCCATGTGGAGCGGGAGCATATGCAGCATCCAGTAGAGGCTGCTATATTAAACACTGAGCCCCCGGGGCCATGGGCCAAGCCCTGGGAGAGAAGAAGGAGCTAGGCCCACAGTACAAGAAAGAACACTACAAGTATGTTGGCAAGTGCCCCATCATACCCATCCGGATTAACGGTGTTAAGTTCATGGCACTTCTTGACACCAGCTCTCAGTTCACCACTATCCAGGGTGAACACTTCTTCCAGCACTAGCCTGAGGCAAAGCTCCAGACCCCACCCCAAAAGTGGCTCCAGCTGATCATGGGAAATGGGCTAGACATCTCCTATCATGACTACCAGGAAGTTGACATCCAGTTGGGCATGGCCACATACTCAGATCAAGGAATTATCATCACCCAGACTTCAAATAACAACTTAGCCCCAGTTATCTTGAGAATTAATTGCCCACCCCACTGCTACCAGGAACTGCTAGAGGTCCTAAGGGCTCTAGCCACCAATGTACTGAAGCCTGAGAGATGTGTCTGGCAATGGGCCATCCAAGTCATACAAAGGCATGCACAGTTCACCAAAGACAAAGGAGAGATTGGCCTTGTGCGAGTTGTGGATCCCTGGCCCATTGTGCTAGGCCCTGGGTCTGAGACTATTGTCAACTGCAAAGCCAGAAAGTGGGTACAAGGGGAGGACTATATCACCTTGCTGGAACCCTACATCCAGGATGAGGATAGCTCCATGGCCATTGACCGGAGCCTAGTGGTAGTAAAAAAGGGGCAGGTACCAATGAGGATCCTTAATTATGGGGTGACCCCAGTCAGGCTGTACAGGCATTAGCCAATTGGATGTCTGGTGCAGGTCGATCTGGAAAGTGTGGTGGAGGCAACCCCTGAGAGCACCTCTGGCGTGAGAGGTGCAACCGTCTCCACAGTCACTACAGCAGGGTCTGAGAATGGTTTGGAGGAAGAGTGGCTCCAGGAAATCAACCTGGGCAGTGGGCACCCCAGAAGTCACAGAGGAACAGTGGTGTGAAGTGCTGTAGCTGATCTGACAGCATCACATGGCATTCTCCCAGCACCCGCTTGACTTTGGATGCACTAAGTCTGCAACACCACATCCTCACGGGATCCCCCCAGCACAGAATGCTTCCAACCAATACCGCCTGCCCTGTACCAGCCTGCCAATGATCTGATCCAGGAGATGCTGGACGCCAACGTTATCCAAGACAGTCAGCGACCCTCGGCTGGGCCCATCGTGCTTGTCAAAAAGAAAGATGGGCAGCTCCAATTTTGTGTTGACTATTGCAAGCTAAACCGGGTTATGCACAAGGATGCCTACCCACTGCCCCAAAATGAAAATTCCCTCACTGCACTGAAATCCATGACCTGCTTCACCACCCTAGATCTGGTCAGTGGATACTTGCAGGTGCCAACTGCTCCAGAAGACCAAGAAAAGATGGTCTTCACCATGCCAATGGGACTGTATGAGTTCACCAGAATGCCCTTTGCTCTATGCAGTGCCCCTGGCACCTTCCAAAGACTGATTGAACACTGCCTGGAGTGCCACAACTATGATATCATCCTGCTGTACCTGGATGATATCATCTATTCGGCCAACAATCAAGAGCACCTGCAGCACCTACAGAGGGTCTTTGTACGTTTGACTCACGACAGCCTAAAGATCAAATTTTCCAAATGCCATCCTCTCAAGGACCAAGTAAACTACTTGGGCCACATCGTTGGTGCAGCAGGAGTTTCCCCTTAACCAGACAAGATTCAAGCTGTACAAAAATGGCCTGCACCAACCACCATCCAAGACGTTTGCAAATTCCTTGGCTTCATGGGATACTACCTTCAATTCAACAAAGACTTTGCTAAAATCATGGCCCCACTGCAGAAACTCCTCCAGAGACCAAAAGACCCGAAATCGACCCACAACACTTCAGTGCACTGGGAAGAACCTCAGCAGGTGGCCTTTCAGCACCTAGAGAGCATCTTAACAGAGGCACCTATCCTGGCCTAGCCAGACTACATGCAGCCATTTGTGTTGTACACAGATGCCAGTAATCAAGGACTGGGGCGGTGCTATCCCAATGCCAAGATGGGGTAGAGAAAGTCATTGCCTATGCCAACCGAGGGCTAATAGGGGCAGAACGCAATGACGAGTTCTACAGCTCCTTCAAGCTTGAGTTCCTGATGCTGGTGTGGGCAGTGACTAAAAAAGTTCAAACATTACCTGGCAGCCACCCCCTTCATCATGTATATGGATAACAACTCCCGAGCTCACTTGAACACAGTCAAACTAGAGGCCCTGGAACAGCAGTGGCTAACCCACCTGTCGAACTTTAATTTTGAGATCCACTACCAGGCAGGGTGAGCAAATGTCAGTGCTGATGCTCTGTCCCGGTTACCTGACAAGGATGAGCCAGGAGAAGATGGGACTGCCCAAGAAAATGTGGAGATGCCACCATTCTCCACAGTTCACCCCAACATGGTACAGGCTTTTTGCTGCAGCCTCCCACAGAGCCTGCCTCCGGAACAGGGGAATCCGCCTTCCCCACTGCTCTAAGATGAGGACTAGTGGGGTAAAATTCAATGTGACAGTCCAATTATCCAGCAGATCCAAGAGATACTGGTGACTGGGGGTCCACTATCCCCCCAAGCATGACTATGGCCCCAGAAGAACTCTTTAAATTCCTCTGGCACAGAGACCGGTTCTCCATTGGAGAGAGTATAGCACAGTGGGTTAAGGCTCTGAGCTGCATATCTGGAGACCTGGGTTTGAATCCCACAGCCACCTAGGTGGATAATGTGTGATCCTGAGCAAGTCACTTAACTTCCTTGTGCTCTCAGGTCACATCTGGAAACAAGCTTCGGCTTAGTGTGCTACTCCAGGTTAAACAATGTTCTCTTCCTTCCTTCCTTACCTTCCCTTCCATTCAACAAGGTAGGCTGGTCCAAAGATCCTGGTGCCCCACAATCCACCAGCTTCATGTGCAAATTGTCTTGCCGAAGCAGCTGCACCCCTAGTGCTACGGGCCTTCCATAATCTGTCTGGGCATTTTGGCCATACAAAAACAGAGAGCAACCTCCGAGAGCACTTCTACTGGGTCAGTTTGATGGAAGATGTAATTGCCTGGTGAAATGCCTGTGCAGCATGCTGCCTGAAACGCAGTCCATGTTTGGCAGATCGAGCACCTTTGGTACCCATAGTCAGCCGCGCACCCCTGGAGTTGGTCACAATGGACCACCTCAAGTTGGATCCCAGCAGAGATGGATGAACCCATGTTCTGACCATCACTGACCATTACAGCAAGTTCCTGTGGCTGTGCCCGTCCAAGACGTATCTGCCAAAACCACTGCTAGAGCCTTTTGGACTCACTTTATCCAGTAGTATGGGTTCCCCACCCAAATTCTCATGGACCAAGGTACAGCTTTCGAGTTGCAACTTTTCCAGGAGTTCTGTTCACTTTATGGGAGCAACAAGCTGTGAACCACCACCTACCATTCACAGTCCAATGGGCTCTGTGACAGGGCCAACCACACTGTCATCAACATGCTAAGGTCTCTGTTAGATCACCAGTGCACTGACTGGCCCACCCTCCTACCACAGCTAATCAATATCTACAACACCACCACCCACTGCTCCACCAGGTACACTCCCTACTACCTCCTATTTGCATAGCACAGATGCCTACCAATGGACCTGTTTTTGGGGGCACCTGGGCAATCCAAATCAACCCTCATCAATGATTGGGTACAGGAGTACCATGAGAGACTCTGCATGGCTAGCCAAGTGGTCTCCCAGCAAATGGACAAGGCGCACCAGCAACAGAAGGATCTGTACAACAGCTGGGCCAAAGCCTAACCCCTTGAAGTCAGAGATAGGGAACTGCTCAAGCCAATGTACCATATCCAAAATCTCAAGACTAAATAGGAACCAGACCCCTACCTAATTGTGGACATTCCTAATCTGAACCTCCCTGTCAACCGCATCCTACAGGAGTCGGACCCCTCCCAATAGAAGACAGGGCACTGCAACCTCCTCAAGCCTTGCACCTTCAGAGCTGACCAACCATCGGAAGAGGAAGATCCAGCATCCTCAAGGAGTAAACCCGAGGAGAGGCAGGAACAAAGATCCAGGGGGCCACCAGGGTGCACCCCAGATGACCTCTTCTCGTGGCCCTGCCTCAACCATGGCCCAGCTCCCCCATTTCCGGGGCCACCTTTAATGGTAGAGTGGCAGGTAGCAGAGCCGCCCATGGTGGATAGGCAGGCCCTGGACCCACCCTGTGTGGGTTTACCAGCACTGGACTCACCCCATATGGGCATGTTGGTGTCCAATCCACCGACAGCTGAGGCCTCAGTGTTTGAACCACCAATGCTGAGCTTGCCTGCACCCAAATTACTGGCAGAGGAGACGCTGGTGCCCGACCTGCCCATATTAGGACCACTGGCCCAGGACCTGCCTGGGGAAGACCCACCAGCACCAGAACCGCCCTTGCAGTGGCCGCAGTGGTCGACAAAGGGGGTGCCCCCTATTTGGCTCATTCAGCAAATTTAAAGTCCCATAGGGGCCCAGCCATTGTGCCATGCCCCGTTCAGACATAACTATCCTAAGGTATTACTACTGTAAACATGCTAATGCTATCGTACATTAGATGTTTCATGTTGTACTCCAGTAAAGTGCTTTGCTAACATGTAATAGTACTCTTCTTACTCATATGCTTTAACTAAAGTGGCACCCCAACCCTGTACATGGGGACATGTATGTTCAAGGAGGGGCGAATTGTAGTGCCCCAGAAGTTGACTGACCAGCAGTCAGGAAGACCTCCAGGAAGGAGAGGGTTACCCCCACCCACCCATACCCAGTCAGCTAGCTTGCTGACCAAGCTGGCTGGCTGATAATTTCCTGTCCCTATCACTTCTCCCCTCCCTCCCCCTTCTGGACTTTCCCAGGCTTCAGCCTTTGTTCTGGGCAGGTCAGAGCTCCAGCCAATATCTAAAGGTGCCATAAATCAGCCCAAGGGGTTGATCTGCGTCCCAGCAACCCAACTTCATGGCCAAAAGCCAAGTCCACCCCCAGGCTAGAAAAGGGTCTCCCCTGCTAGCTGGAGGGCAGTTCTGGACTGGGGTACTGACAGAGTAGAGAGCACAGGGGTAAGTACACCTGGAGGCTTACCTGAAGCTCAGGCCCATGGCTCCCTGGTGGCTGTGCCTCTGTAGTCAGTGGTCATTGGTGTCTTCAGCAGCAGGCAGTAGGCATCTCCTCCCTCCTCAGTGGATCCAGCAGCTCTCCAAATGTCCAGCAGCAACTCTTAAGTTAAGCTCTTAAGTTCTTTTCCCTGGGTCAGTGGGTTCCCTTGTGGTTGGAGAAACTGGTAGGGACCCATTGTTGGGTGGCCTGGGCTACATCCTAATTAGGCAGCCAGTGCAGTCCTCCTGTCAGTCCCCTGTGGTGCAGGCCCCGGGACCGGGGTAGTAGACAATTCTTGTGCGGTTCCCCCTCTTGGCTGGCCTCAGTGCCAGCTGTAGCTCTCCCTATCATCTCATTTGGGTTGCCTCCCACTCTTGGGCACTCTTGCAGTGCTGGGTTTGTCGGGCCCGCTCGTCTCCCTCTCTGCACTGGGCTGTCTGTGTCCCCTTGCATGGCCGAGGTATCCTGTCCCAGAGAGAAAGAGAGAAGCCCTGCTGTAGTCAGCCGCCAGGCTTTATGGGACTCCTCAGGAAACTTGACGGCTTCCCTCCTGCTTGCTTTCCCCTCACTGGCCCTGGCCAGGATCTGTTTTCTGAAGCTCACCCTGGTCAAGGCAGAGCAGGTTCCGGCGATCGCTGGTAACCCACAGAGTTGCTGGCGTTTTTTGCCACATCCCCAGGGAGCATACAGTGAGAATGTGGCTACAGGGTCCTGCAGAGTTCCCTTGACAATGTGCGCTGCATCACTGAGGGGTAGGGAGGCATTTGAGCAGTGGGACTGGCATGTGCAGCAGCAAAGGGAATCTGGACAGAACTCTGTGTCCCCGTCCCAGGGGGTTCCAACTAGCTGCACCCAAGGCAATAGAGCACCAGGGGAAGCATGGCTCCCCAAGCTATCCCACTAACCCACCACAGATTGCCTCTCCCTCAGAGGACTCTGGCCAGGTGGTGAGTGGGCTGTAAGCCCAAATAATTATTTTATCTAGCACCGAAGGCACCTAGGAGAGTAAAACGGGGCATCAGGACAGGTGTGGGCTGAGCATCCATTCAGGGCAAGAAAACAGGGGCATCGCAGAGCATGAGCCCCAGGACTGTTCAACTCGCCACCAAATCAGCACCTAAGTAGCAGAGGATGGAAAGGCTAGGTTGGCAGAAGTAGGGTGGAGGAAACCTCAATTTGGTGCCTCAAGGGCATTGGTAGGGTTGCTGACCTAGGACTGCAGCCATAGGGGAAAAGGTGGGGAGCTAAGCCTACGCTCTGCAGGGTAAGGCTACAGGCCATGAAGTTAATATTCATGAGGGGAGGAGCACAGCCTGAGCCTACTGCATAGCCCAGCTACCACCCCTCATACATATGCAGTTAATGTGAGTCTGGCCTAGGAAGTCCCCTGTAGGCCTGCCAAGTCAAAAGGATCACTCAGGGATTTAAAGGGCCAGTATATCCTTTTGGAAAAGGTTGCCACAGAGGCCCTAGCCCCTTCACTGCGAGCCCCGAACACCCCCTATCGGCCATCCTGTTTTCCCCCCTGGACTGCTTGCTGTGATCTGTGGATCAAAGGGATGGCCAGGCCTATGCTGCATTGCACTGCCTATCACCCTGACCCTGGCCTTCAGGTAAACCCAGTCCCGGGTGCAGAAAAGTAATTATTGTGTATTCGCTGTATCTAAAGTCTGCCTGGGTTGTACCCTGGGACATTAGTGACCCCAACTACTAAACTGATTGCATCGGGGTCTGATTAAAGATTGTCGCACAGTCTGAATTGCCTGCCCTGCACCCACTCAAGCCACCTACCCACATCTGGTCTGAACTTGTCTGCCCTGCATCTCAACTAGTTGGTGCCTGTACTTTCCCTGAAGGGGTTTGAACTGCCTGCCCTCTCGTCAACTGTATTGAGACACGTCCATTCTCTCTCTCCACCACCGGTCTGAGCTGTTGCTGTAGGGAAGTGGATGGGCTGCCAAGCAGTGGTAGTCCCATCATTCAACTAATCACCCTAAGAAGACTGCAATTACCTGCTCCTCTGAGGTCAGGGGTTACCTGCCTTGTGGCCAAGCATCCAGTGCCTTCCGCCCAGCCTGCCAGAGAAGATGACTAAGGCCTGCATTAGCTAGCATAGCAGTAGTCAGTGTCCCCCCCCGCCCATCGGTCTAGTCAGCTTAGGAGCCACCCTGGCTTACGATAGAGAGGTTCCCTCTGAAGTCCATGATTAGGAAATTGCCCCGTTTTTGTTTTGCTTTCCCGAGGTGGACATAGTTCCCTTCCCCAGCTGGGCGGCAACTCATCAAGAGCCTTCCAGAGGACCAGCCATCGCCATTGAAGAACATCACCTCGGCTATCCTTCATCTTCTCATCGCCTGCATCTCCAGTTTCGGACCAGCCTGCATCCTCATCTTCTTCTTCATCTTCATCTTGTCATCCTCAGCCCTCCTACTGGCCAACAAAACCAACTGGTCACTGAGGTACTGTACCCACTCTTCAAGCTAACTAGCCACCACCTGCTTCACATCAAAAAGACTGTTTCTCCAACTGGACTGTCAGACTATAAGCTGGTGTGTCTTTAGTTACCCTTGGCTAAGGTGGTTAGGCATTGGTAAATTATTATTATTGATGTCTGCAGATGTAGGGCGCTAGGTGACCCTGTTAGAGGTACCGTACATGTTTATGTTATATATCTGCCTGTTTACTTCCACCTTCACTGCGTCTAGACATGTATAGTTGCCTTCTCTCACTAAGTATTGTAAGTGTTGTGGATGCCAATCAATGTAAGTGCCTTGTACTTTGCAACTACATAACCAATTTCTTTCCAGCATAACCCTTGGCTGTCCCAATAAAAGCTTGCTGTTTGCACCTGGAACTGTTGTGCCTGCCTCTCCTTGAAAAGAAGAGATGAACCACCCTCCTAAGTCCAGTCACCACAATAGCAAACTTTTGCCCCGGGTTAACCTGTATACACCGGGCTAATGTGTTAGCACTGTGCAGTAGGGTTAGCCCTGGACAAACTTCTTAGCAGTATAGCACAGTTCTGCAGTGTGTGGCCTGTATTGTTGTTTGCAGTTGTTGTGCAACTCTTCATTGCTGTCACACACATTTTCCACTAACAGGCAAGGAACCAAGTAACCAAGGATCGTGTAGACATCTATACAGCGCTACACAAAGGTGTTTTCTGTTGTTGTAAACAAATAAATATTTGAAAACAGAAAACAAGTAAAAGTACATTTAAAGCAGTGTTTTCAGTTTTTTATGTTTATGTTTCACCCCCCAGTGAGGGTCTCTAAATGTTGTCTTTTAAAGGGCCCTAACAGGGTTTCCTAAATGTCTTTTTCATGTAGTATGCCATTGCTAGCCATGTGTCAGATGTTGAAGCTGCAAGTCATTTTGTAAAAAAATCTGTCATAGTCATTTTTTTAATGTTTTATCAGCACTTTTTTCCTGCCTGCCCCCCCAATATTTTGTGTGGTCATGCCCCCAGAAGGGTGACATGCAAGGGATGTTTTACACACAACAACAAGGGAATCTGGGTAAATTATAAAGATGACTTAAATGTCCGCTACTCAGAAGTGCAGTCCCATATTTTGGTAGTGGCCACTGCAGTACAGCACCTAATATGTAGATGTATTTATTTAAAGGTTTCACCTGGAACAACATACTGAACAGACAAGCTAATTTCCAGATGCATCCAGGGGAGGAGGGAAAGGGACACACAGGGCTGATGGCAAATTGGCCCAAACTCTTCTTTGCCATTCCATCTCTTCGATCCCTTCCCATCCTAGTCTCACTCTCTGCTACTCCCACCAAGGGTACTGTCTCCAGATGTCACAGGCACATTAGCATTCCTCTCAGGCTGATTACACTACTACTTCTCTCTGGTAATGTTCACCGAAACCCAGGCCCGCTCACTGTCAACCAGCCTCGTCTATCAACAACCTCAGGACTCAAAATTGCCTCCATAAACATCTGTAGCCTACTAAAAATATTTCTGGCCTGCAAGTTTGGGTCACCCAGCACCAACCTGATGTGCTGGCACTAGTCGAAACATGGTTAGCAAAGGCAACACCTGGCCCATTCATCTCCCTCCTGGGTTACTTGCTGTACAGGGAGAATAGAGTTGGGAAGTGAGGGAAGGGGCTGTGCCATCTACATATGGGACTCCCTCCTATGCCTCCCCCTTGAAAAACCTCTGCTGGAGCATGGTGCCCAGGCTATCTCCCTAAAAGTCACCCTGGGCCCTTCAAGAGCCCTCCTCATCATCACTGCTGCCTACATTCCCCCACACCACCAGAATCGTGCCCTGCAACTCCTACTAGACTACATCACTCATCAACCCAGTAAGATGGAACAAATTATCATGGGGGGACCTAAATATTAACGGACTCGCCAATACTGGGAACAATGCCAAAGATGCCTTTGCTGTGCTCAATGTCACCCAACTTGTCTCCATCCTCACCCGCCCCCACCCAACTACTGCTAGCGCCACGCTAGTGGACCTGGTACTCTCAAACAGGCCTCATAAGATCACTGATTTGATAGTACTACCAAATTCCCTGAGTGACCACTGCCCAGTTGTCTTCTCCTGGTCATGCAACCTTGAGAAGCCTAAGCCCGTCCTCATCTCCATGCTCATGTCCGCAGGTAACCTTTCCTTACTCCGTCGACACCTTGCCAGCTGTGACTGGTCCCCAGTAAAACTGACCCCTGATATTGATGCTGCCCCTAAACTACTTTATATACTACTTTAACAGGGCCTGCAATGCTTATGCACCCATCTCCAAAACCATGCAAAGGAAACACAACTCTCCCTGGATCACCTCCGCTCTCCTAAAGCAAATGCATCTCAGGGATGATCTTTTGCACAGAGCCCTGGAGTCTAGGAAGCCTGCTGATAGGCAAGCCTATAGAACTGAGTGCAACAAATGCACCTGGGCTATCCATAGTGCAAAGGCAGCATACTACAGGAATACCCTTGCATCCACCTGGGGCTCCTCACGCAAATTCTGGGGACAACCTAAAGGAACTTAATGGAAAAACCCAGTCCCCCCCACCCTCTCACCTCAATATCAATGGCGCCATCACCACTGACACACGTGGTATTGCTAATGGACTGAATGATGCCTTCTCGGATCTCTCCTCTACCCTACCTACCAACTTTTTTGATCCAGTCCCTGATCCCCCTACCACCACTCTCCAATACCCACCCTTCTATTTCTGAGCCCTCTCCCCAACTGCTGCCAAACCCTATCTGATCAAAGCCCTAAAGGGATCCAGACACAGTAGTGACTCACTCGATCCCTGTCTTCTTTACTCTACCCTAGACATTGTCCTCACCCCCCTCACTGACCTTCTCAACCTCTCCCTCTGACTTGGCCAATTTCCCCTAGCATGGAAAAGAGCTATCATCACTCCCATACACAAATGCGGTGAAAAAATGACCCCAGGCAACTACCGGCCGATTTCCATCCCCCCCCCAAAGCCCTAGAAAAGATCATGGCTGACCAGATAACGGACTACTTTACTAAGTATAACCTCCTCTGCAGGGAACAACACGGCTTTCGCCATGGCTTCAGCACCACAAATGCACTCATTGAGTTCTCCACTTTCATCCACTCTGCCTTGGACAAAGGGTATCCTGCTGGGGCAGTCTTCATCGACTTGTCTAAGGCCTTTGGCACGGTCTGCCACCCTCATCTTATAAACACCCTCACTCAGCTTGGTCTCACCTCGGACCCTGTAAAATGGATTGCAAATTACCTCGCTGCCCGTACACAGTGCGTAAAAATAAATAATATCCTCTCTAGCCCTCGTCAGGTCTGCTCCGGGTTCCCCAAGGCTCCATCTTGGGGCCACTACTTTTCAGCCTATACCTAAACACGCTACCCAAGGTCTCAGAAAGCATTCTGCTCTACACAGATGATGCAGTCCTCTTCACATCCCACCCTGACCCCGCCAAACTCCAGCTTGCACTACAATACGCTTTTGCACTGACTGAGCAGTGGTTCCTCGACCACAGGCTTGCGATCAAGCTGAAAAAAACTAAAACTCTGCTGTTCACCCACAATCAGAACAAACTCAAGAACACTGTAGTGTCCATTCAATCCCTCTCCCACCAACCTATTGAACAGGTTACCTCATACAAATACCTATGTATCATCCTCGATTCCTCCCTCACCTTCCATGAACACATCCACACCCTCTGCTCTGCCATAAATTCCCACATAGGCTTGCTTTATTGGCACAGAGCTTGTCTCCCCCCAGAAGCACTAAGACTTGCCATTGACTCATCTGTCCTGTCCCTAGTGGACTATGGACTCCTACTATACGGCGCAGTGGACAACACTGCCCTGGGCAAAATCAAGCTCTCAATCAACAAGGCCTATCGGCTACTCATTGGGGCTGACAGGAAAACACATACCTGCACACTTTACACCTTGTGTAATATCCTCTCCCTTGCTGAGTGGCTACTCTAAAAGACCTACCTGCTCACCCAAAATGTCCGTGTCGGATTAACCCCCCCCCCGGACTGACTAAACTAATCAGCACGGCCACCCCTCCTGTCCACACTCGTAGCTCCACTAAAACCCTACTAGTAGTCCCCTGGGTTAGGATGACCCACTCTCAGAGATCCTTTCCCTAGAGGGCACCCTCCTGGTTCAACACCCTCCTTCCTGATACCTCATCTGAGCTCAGAATTGGACCATTCCAGTCATCCTTATGTAACCACCGTCTAAGCTCCTGTCATTGCAATTGTAAATCACTGCTCCACTACTGGTCCTCAGCCAGTTACCTAATCCTGCACCACCCGCCCTGTTCTTATATCAGTGCACATTTCCATGATTGCTGAGCTACAATCACATAGAAACCTCACCTGCAATCTTGAGCTCAGCACCAAGCTCTGGCTGTCTACCACTACTGTCCTCAATGTATATATGCCCAATGATCACTCCCTCTTGCTTAGCTACCATAATGTATAGACCTGTCTCCTGCAAGCTGTTATTGACCTTCCACCCCGTTCTTAACTGTACAAAGTGTAATTGTATATACTTCTGCCATGCTACTGTCCTACACTGTCTGTTCCCCACACACTGTATATGTTTTGCCTCCCTGTCCTATTCTTTGTACGACGATGAGCCTTTGTAAATGAGTCTCTGACTCAAAGGGTTGTAATTCTGATACTGTAATAAATAAAAAATAAATAAATGTAGCAAGGCATTGGGGATACAGTACATAGCTGATTTTTCTGTCTCCCTACTCCTATTTTGCTAAAATACCAAGACTGACCAACAGAGGTCTCTGTTCCAAATCAACAGGTGTTTACTTCTAATGAACTTGCACAGACATACTAATAAAACAAAGAAGACTGAAAAACCAGTGGGGCATCACTTCACCCAGCCTGACCACTCAATTTCAGATATGTCAGTAATGGTCTTAAAAGGAAATCTCAAAAGCACACACAACAGAGGTAAGCTTCTGTGATTAAACTTATTTTACATCTCAATATGGTAGCAGATGGGATGAACATAGATCTGGGTTTCATGGGACATTACAGAATCTAACATCCATAGTCCTCTTCTTCTTTGGACTGACATATTATATGACTTCAACACGTGGGGTGTGTGTGTGTGTTTTGGGAGGTATGTGAACATGGCAGGTGTGGGGCTTCCTGTTACATTGAGGTAGGCATTTGTTGAGATACATGGAGTCACAGTGTGTTATTACTCTTACTTCACACACATAATGAGTATTAATTCCTTCTTACTATTTACTTTCACCAGGGAGTAGGGTTGAGTCCATTGCACCATATTAAGATTCCCTAGCCTATTACTGTACATACAGTAGTGTTATTATAGACTGTCACAATTTTTTTCAACGCTGAATGTGTTGGGGTGCAGGGTCTTGTTTGCATGGGGGTCCTTGCAGATATATTTACATTCAGCTAATATTGTAGTGATTTGTGGAAATGTATGTATTTTAGGACTCTTGTCTTACACATATACTTTATATTTACTTCTAGTTACCTTACCATTGGGAGGGTGGAAGTTCTATTTCATTGTGGTTCTAGCCAGAATCCTTGGAAATCTTACCGCGCAGATAGGAGTAAGGTTAAATAGTGTCATATTTTTACTCTGTAGATATTAGGATACATGATCCCTTTACTTGGGATTTCATGACAAGTTGACTTTCTTTGGGTAACAATTGCAGTGATTGATGTGAATGATGGTGCATTAGGAGTGTGTGTATGTGTGTGTGTGTGTGTATATCTCCTTAAAACTAGTTATCCCCCCCACAACATTATGGGGGTGGGGTAGGGTGTGGTGTGTGTGTGTGGAGGGGAGGAGAGAATTTAATTTTTATTTCTTATTCAGATTCCTTAGACATTTTTGGTACATCAACTTGTTATACACTGAGAATTTACTGTCATCAATACATATCAGACTGCATGGTCTTAATTCCTTGGGGGTTCTTGACAAGAGTTTTTTGTTTGATACTTATACTGTCTATTTATATTTATATTATCATCTATAAAGTCCTTTTACTACACTATATACCTTTGAAGTTTATGGGGCATAATATCTAGCTGGAGAGTATAGCTGGGTAATGGATCCAGCTTTACACATCATACAGTGTGTAACTACTAACCTTTTTAAGACAGTTTTACTGGGTTCTCTTTGTCTGTAATACATACATAGATGTTTCCTGTAGTCTTATGACAATTTTAGTATGTCTTTAATTAGGTTGGGGGTTGTTTTTTTGTAATTGCATTCTTACACACATTGTGACACTCATAATTTGATTTAAGAGCCATCTGCCCAAGAAGTTGTTATCTCATGTCAATTTAATTTATATGAAGTAGAGTTCTTTGTAAGTCTTCAGCACTGAGCACCTCTGACCCCGAGACTCTCCCAGCTAAAGGTGACATAGTACTGTTAAGCTTCTCTGACATCATCTTCTGTTTTTTTTTTCATGAATATTTTAAACCAGTGGGGATTTTTCTTTTTTTTCTGCATGATCTGGGTGTTAAAAATATATATTTTTTTCTAAATAACTGTTATTACACTTCTGACAAAGGACTTGTTGGTCCGAAAGCTAGAGCGCTTTGTTCTTGTTGTTACATCTATGTTGGTCCATTAAAAGGTATAAAATCATTTGCTTCTGGATCTTTTCTAATAAAGAGAATACAATTCTATTTATTGTGTTTTGATGTGTTAGTAATTAATTTTTACTTTAATGATAAAATATCTGTTAGTGCAGTGACACAAGTGGATTTTCACCTTTGTTTCTCACACTGCTAGTAAAAAAGAATTCAGCAGACCTCTGGTATTGTCAGGTCATAAACTCCGTGCTACTTAAGCAATAAGGCATGACAAGGTGTACGTCATTGCTGAATAACCTTACTCCTAGAGTGGATTGAAGCACGAGGCCATAGGCCAAGTGCTTCCACCACCCTAGATGTGACATTATTTAGGAACGACTCACACCCTGGAGTGCCTTATTATGATTATAATATGGCTATAAAAAATTTGACAAGACTTTAATGATCAAGTAATAGACATGAGAAAGAAATCAAAAGTTATTAACTTTATCATAAGTAATTTAGACATAAAATACAGATAAAATAGTGCATTCAAGAGCTTTACTGCATCCCTCTAAATTGCTTACTGTGACTTTTTTTATTGCTTATTGTATTACTTTGAGCTTAGTAATATTTTTATACTCCTGCTTTTATCTCATTTTTCACTTTGCAGAATTGATAATGACAGTCACATTTAGTGTCCCTCTAAAAATCAATCATGTTGTGGCAGAGGCAACCATGTGGTTATTTTCTCTGTTTCCTTATTTTTTTTTAAGAGGAGTGAAGACTATCCTAACAAACAGAAAAAAAAACTAAGCAATAAGACATGACAGGGTATACACTGTGGTTGGCTATTGGCACACCTTGGGTGTGGCATGAGGCATCACTGAGTGATTTCACTTCAACCACCTGAGAACTGCTCTTACCTCACCACAATAAATACCCTGGAGAGTCTTACTGTGATTATAAAATAGGTCTAAGGTGTTTTGGTGTGGAGGGGAGAAGGGGGAGAAGAAATGCACCAAATCAAAAAAGAAACATTTTTATGACTTTTTTTTTTAAATAGCCCCAGCACATCCCTGCACTGTCATGCCATCTCAGGTTTAAATATTATGTACAGCAAAATTCATGTATTTTTAATTAGCTCTTAAATCCTCTAGTTCCCCCAACCCACCATCTTTTACCCATTGCTTCACCTTTCATTCTCTTTCTTTATAATATTCCCTCTCTTTTCTCTGTGTTGTTTATTTTCTGTCTTGCCAACATTCAAGAGATGGAATGTTTATTACAGATAGAATGCAAGAATTCATACCTCTGTTCAAGTTCTGCTGACAGAATGTTTACTCCCACTAGCACACAGAGGAAGGCCTTGGGTAGGACCAGGCCTTTTGTTTTATCTTTAGAAAATGGGCAAAGACAATGCTCTCTTCTGATTGGCTGAGACACTTATTTAGGTGGGCATCTATCAGACAATAGATGCCCACCAAATAAAAAGCCCCAGTCCAAACCTGCCTCATGCCCAACAAAGTATCCTTGTGCCCAGCCTGCTTCATCATTGGCTGAAGCACTGGGCACACAAATTAAATCTGCCGCCATTTTCTTTTACTGCATAGCGAGAGAGAGACCGAGTGATGCAAATCTCACACACACACACACACATGTGAAACGACTGTACACTGCAGTGGCAAAACATTTTCTTTCTTTCTTTATTTACCAGCATTGTCTATTATACCCTGTTTGCTTGCTCCTGTTCAAAGCCACCTAATCCATGGTGGTAGAGTCTCCAATCACCCTCCCCCCTCAGCCACTCGCTTCCTTGATTTGGCTAGCCAGGTTCTGAATGTTTTGTTTTGCTTCTCCCATCTAATGACCAACAAGTCACAAAGCAGCTTAGACCTCTGAGTCAGAAAACAAAACAAAACAAAAATACTGGCTCCATCCTGCATCCTTGGCGCTCTGCTCTCAAACCCCATCCCGTCCCTCTGTCGGTTCCTGAATGTGTGGAGGGTGTCATGCTTGGCTTGCCTGAGAAAATAATAACGGAGTACTCACAGTCAACTGAAGGCAAATTACTCCAGATGGCAGCACATCCCAAATTTTTTTTTTTTAAATCTCAAACGGTGCTGGTCATGGACTACAGTTCCTGCTTTGACATAGCAGGGTCGAGCATCGCCCAGACTACAGTACGGTTCCTGCTTTTACGTCGCAGGGTCCACCATCACGCACATAACAGCCGCGAGCTCCGAATAAAAAAAAATCTAGCAGAAACATCAGAAAGCTTTTTATTTTACTACTAAGATGGCAAGATGGTGGCCACGCTGGGCTAGCCACTGCACTCTGCTTGTTTGACTGTTTGTCTGAACTCTTTGAATGCTCTTTGAATGCCTCCTAGAGCTTTTTATCTGCTTATTCATCGTTTTATTCATTGTTTAATTTTTGCAGTATTTTATCGTTTCGGAGACCGAATCAGTTTGGCAACTTGGTGTGGTTGTATCGCTCCTATATTAACCCTGAATGGGTTAAGCGTCACGGGCTACGGTTATAAATTGTGGATTTTGGATGAGTACTCATCAGCAGAGCTGGATTGAGTCTTAAATTGGACTGCAACTTTTGATGAAGTAAATCTTTTTGGATTATTACCAGAATGAATGGAGGATTGTAAATTGGATACTGATTGGAACATGAGGCAGATTGTCATATATATGGTATCGTACATATGGTTGCTGGAGTTCTGGGGGAGAAGAGCATGAATTCACTGAGTTGGTGCGGTGAGATTTAGGAAGCCTGAGATAGGAGCCTGCATCTGTTTGCTTCCGCTGTGGAAACTGTTTGTCCCAGGTTTTGGCCCTGGATTTTATGAGACAGCATGTTTTGGGGGAGCTGCCTGGGGTGGTTGCTGTCGGCAGGGTTCAGGGCGGGCGACGCCGGCCTTGGGCCAGCTGAAGGGCGGGCACGAGTTGCCGGTATTTCGTAGACTTACCGGAGGGGTCTACCGGTGGGTGGACACTCTTCCGGGGTTCGTTGCTCTGGATCTGGCCTGAGTAGTGGCCGCTTTCAGGGTATTCTTCCCTCACGTTTTGACCTCTGAGCCCTCAGTGCCACTGGTTCTGGACCTGCTTTTAGGACTTTCTGCTTATTTACATATGGATTATGGTCAGACTTTAACTTTGTTTTCTCAGTGATTTACACTCCTTTGGTTTGAGGCAGTTAGATTGCTAGTTTTCTCTCTGATCTCCCGGGTTGTAAGAGGGTCTGGGGATCTGAAGATTTAAAGATATTGGCTGCCTTAAGACTCATTATTATTTAATTTTATGTTTTGTCATCTGAATATGCCTTCTTTCTCCAGGTGGTGAGAGTGTCTGGGGACTGAAAGGCTTTGGCTGGGTTGCACTTACTCTCGCTTTTAAGTGAGAGCCTGTGCTGGGAAATCATCTGCACTTATTGGTTTTATTTACAGCTTTGAAGACTTATTATCCATCTCCCTGTGACTTGTGTTTTGCAGACTTATTTGATTTGGACTCCGACGTTAGGCTTAATAATCTACATTTTTTGTGATTTTTAGTTTATTTATTTTGTGTATGTTGGGGTGGGTTAGAGAAAGATATTATTTTACTAATTTGTGTGTTTATTATTTCTTTTATAGTTTGTTATTATTATTAGCACAATATTATTTATTTATGTAAGGGTTATTTATTTTGGGGTTGGGTTTGAAGGTGAGATAGTTAATTAGTTTGTTTGTTGGGTTTGTTGGGTTTTATTGATTGTTCTAAGATGTGTTGGGAGGGCTTTACGACAGTCAGGCGCTATTATCCCACTCTGCTCTGGAGCCTCCGCCCTTTTCACTGTCCCCGTTTACCTGCCGTTGTTTTTAGTAAGTGTCGTGCATTGGGGCTAGTGAGAAGGCATTCGAGGGGTGGATGGGCTGGACAGAGTGGGAGAATAGAAAGGAGTGGGCAGATAGGAATAGTTGGGACTAGGAGATGCCCTGGGGCGAAACGAGGTCAGGAGAGGGGTCTTCCCTGCTTGATTCCCATACCCAAGGGCTCCGTAGATTGTGGGCAGGTACTGCGCTCCTCCCTGAAAACCCATCCAACCCGGGCGGTGTTACGTAATGCCAGGTCTATTAGGAACAAGACTGCAATTATTGCAGATCTTGTTGCAACATCTGACCTGGCATGTATCACCGAGACCTGGCTTGGTGAGAATGCAGGCCCTATACTAGCTTCTGCTGCTCCGGCTGGGTTCTCAGTGATACACCGCCTGAGACTGGATCGTAGAGGCGGGGGAGTAGCCATCTTTTTAGAATGGAGCTGAGTCTTGTGGATGTGCCAGTGGGTGACACTCAATCCTTTGAGTGTATCTTGGGAGCAGGTGTAGGATTCAGGATCCTCCTCATCTACCATTCACCCGGTGATGGTGGAGAATTCCTGAAGGAGTTCATGGACTTCATTGTCGACATAGCATTGGAGTCGCCCAGATGGCTAATACTGGGTGACTTCAATGCCTGGGTCGACAATGAACTCTTGCATTTTGGAAAGAATCTCCTCCAACTTATGACTATGTTGGGCCTCTCACAGGTAGTTACCTCTGCTACCCATATAGGGGGTCACTCATTGGATCTAGTGTTTCTACCGGATTTGGAGGTCACGCATTTGGGGGTGGAACCGAATGCATGGACGGACCATCATACCATAAGATTCAGCTTTGGGGCACCCCCAAATAGGCCTGCCTCTATGGAGATGGTCCAGTATTGCCCTATAAGGGGAGTTACCCCAGAGGGTCTACTGGTGGTACTGGATCTATCAGGTGTTTCAGGTGAGTGCATGGGTCTAGGGGACCTCGTTCTTGCCTATAATAAGGCGGTGGGTGAGGCCTTGGACTTAGTTGCTCCTGTCTGTGTTCGCCCACTCACTCAGCGCCCAAAGACTCTATGGTTTGATGAGTCTTTAAAGGAACTGAGGAGAGTGGGGCGAAGGCTAGAGAGGGCTTGGCGGAAATCCGGCCTTGATGCGGACAGACTTAGATTGATGGACCATTATGTTTCCTATCAATCAGCAATCACCCGTAAGAAGGCAGAATTCCTGTCCAGGGAGATTGCTGCTGCGCAGTACCAACTGGCTCAACTCTTTCAGACTGTCAACAGACTGTGCAATCCACTCTGTCTGCAGTCTGGAAGAGATTTTTCACAAATAAAATGTGATGAGCTTACTCGGTTCTTCACAGATAAGATTGCCAACGTCAGGTTGGGTATCGGCCAATTTCCCTCTTTAAGGGTTTGCGGTGATCGTCGAGAGGACACAAACACCTCTGTTACCTGGTCTGACTTTGGTAAGCCAGAGCTCATGGATATTGTGAGGATTATCCAGATTGTATGACCAACCAGCTGTAGTTTGGATCCAGGCCCTACATCACTGTTATTAGGTTGCATAGATACTATCTGTCCAATCCTTGCTGAAATTGTCTGGAAATCTTTGGAGCAGGGGGTCTTTCCTGGTCCCCTAAAGGAGGCGGTCATTTGACCACTCCTTAAAAAGTCTTCATTAAATCCAGATTGCTTAGCTAACTACAGACCTATCTCTAACCTGCCCTTTGTGGGTAAGGTTATTGAAAAGGTGGTTGCGCTACAACTGGATGACCATCTTATAAATCACAATGTCTATGATACTCTTCAATCGGGATTTAGGAAAAGACATAGCACTGAGACCACCCTTGTCTGGGTTTTAAATGATCTCCTGATTTCGAGAGATTGAAAGGCTCGCACTATTCTAGTCCTTCTTGATCTCTCTGCAGCATTTGATACTGTGGACCATGGTGTGCTTTTGGAGTGCCTGCGGCTCTATTGTGGACTGAATGGTACAGTTCTGCATTGGTTTTGATCTTTCCTCATGGGTTGGAGGCAGAGGGTTGTCACTGGAATTTATTCCTCTGATGCCATCTCCCTGTCTTGTGGGGTGCCGCAGGGCTCCATTTTGGCACCCATGTTGTTCGCCATATATATGCTGCCATTGGGAGACATTATTAGGCGATACAATCTGGGTTTTCACTGCTATGCAGATGATACCCAGTTGTATCTGTCCTTCAATCCCGGAAAGGAAGAAGCGATCTCTATGCTTAACAGCTGTCTATCCAAAATCAAAGATTGGATGAGTACCAGCTGGCTGAGGTTAAACCCGGATAAGACTGAGGTGCTGACTGTGGACCCTGGTCATCTTGAGGTGGGTTGTAGGGCTGGGGTTCCATCGGGCATATGGCTTGATGGTATCAAACTCCCAACCTCAGATCAGGTACGTAATCTGGGCATTATTATAGACGATGGCCTGACCCTAAAATCTCAGGTGTCTGCCGTTGTCAAATCCTCATTTTACCATCTTAGGAATATCGCTCGGGTAAAACATCTGGTTCCTCTGGCTGACCTTCCTACCTTGATCCACGCCTTTGTGACCTCTCGCCTTGATTACTGCAATGCCCTGTACCTTGGGCTACCAGGGGTTGATATCTGCCGCTTGCAGCTGGTGCAGAACGCAGCAGCCAGGCTTTTGACTGGGACATCTAGAAATAGTCATATTACGCCTGTGCTGCGCGGACTGCACTGGCTGCCGGTTCAGTGGCGGATCACCTTTAAGGTCGGGTTACTGACCTATAAAGCCCTACACGAACAGGGACCACGGTATCTGCAAGATCTCCTTACTCCCTACTGTCCCTCCGTTCACTCCGATCCACCAACGAGGGATTGCAAGAGATTCCCAGGGTTCATTTAAAGACATCTGGGGCACATGCATTTTCTTACGCTGCCCCCACCCTGTGGAATTCTCTACCTTGCCGGATACGAGGCTGCCTGACCATCGAGAGTTTCAAATCTGAGCTTAAAACCTTTTTGTTTTTAAAAGCATTTGAAGAATGATTTTATTGTTAATATTATGTCTGTTATTTTAAATGTTGTTATTGTACAGCGCTTTGGTTTTGAAAAGCGCTTAAAAATAAAATGTTACTTACTTACTTTACTTACTGGATGGGAAGAGACTATGGGGAGGGGGACTGCACAAGACACTCCATGTCATGTTCTGCAGTTGTTCATGTGGTGCAGTTGGTGGTGGGGGTACGTTGAACAGAATGACAGGGGGCAGCACAAGCTGGAACAGCAAGAAAATGGACTACTTTACAGAAAAAAATTTTTTATTTTATTTAATTTTTTATTAATTTTCTTAAATACCATGTAAAAATAGCTCACTTAGCCCATTTTCTAAGCGCAATAATACCCTCCAGTGTGGGTGGTATTGGGAAATACCAGACCTTCCAGGGGCTATAAGGCCCTCCACCTGCGGCGTCGGGCCTCATTCGCCCCTGGGCAGTCCAGTATTTCCTTACCACTCCACCCTGTCAGGTATTATTGCTATTAAAAAAATGGGCTTAAAAATTCCAGTAACCTCATTGGCTGGCAGGGGTACATTAACTACAGTGAGAGTCTGTGGGTAAAAAGTGCCAGCCATGCCAACCTACCAGCCTCATAATGGTATCCTTGTGCCCAGCCTGCTTCATCATTGGCTGAAGCACTAGGGCACAAAGTTTCAAACTGCCACCATTTTTTTCCCCATCGCTTAACGGAGCAAGAGACTGAGAGCCACTGAGAGTCGCGGCTCTCAGTAACGGAGGAAAATACATTTCTGCTTTTTTTTTTTTCCCAGTGTGCAAAATGAGCCAACCACATTTTTATTACCACTCACTTTATTGTGAGGGACTTGACCCCCACCACCCATACCACAGTCAGTGAAGAGACTGCCAAAACAGAGGATATGAACATTGATTTCTTGTTTGTTTTTGTTTTCTTTTTAGCACACTTCTTTTGTTCACGTACCTCTCTCCTGAACCTCATTCACACAGCCTATTGCCAGCCGCCCTGTCAGCCTTCTCCCAAACTGTTCTCCACACTGCGAGATGCTGGCTGCCCATCTTCCTTCTCTTCCGCCTTTATTCAACACTGCGACCCACACTGTCTCTGTCATGCAAGTTACACCCCCCACTACATAAAAAAATAGCAACTTTACTCACTCCAGCAGAAGGGACAAGAAGCAACCAGAAAAAAAGAATGAGAACTCAGGAGTGGCAGACAGTGACCACGCATCACTCCAGCAACCGAAAACCGTTCACTTTAGTGCGGTTTTTCACCCTGCATTCCACTTTTCCTTCCAAAGACAGCACAGCAGACAGCAGAGCGGTTTTATAATAATTAAAAATAAACTGTGCCACAAACAACACAAGAAACACAGAAGGGAACAGACAAATAAATGATGCAGCTCAAACATTACGGGACACTACCATACATAACAGCACCCTCTTCTGCCAATGCCAGTAGAGGGACTTCTTCACCCAAAAAGGAGAAAACATTTAATTGTAGTCATTTTTATAGAATTACTTTAGTTTTTTTTTGTAATCCTATAAATAATGACACAGTTCGCCCATTTTCTAAGTGCAAATGATACCCTCTAGGGTGGTCGGTATGGGCGATCACGGACCTTCAGGGGTTGTAAGGCCCGCCTGTATGCCGAACTATTACACCTGGGTGGTCTAGTATTGCCCAATACTGCCCACCCTGTTGGGTATTATTGCTTGCGTAACAGCTTAAACAATACAGATTTCCGTAGTAAGCTGGTGAAGATAGGAGGGTGATTTTTTTCATGGTCACCAAAGAAACACCATACATTACAATTCTAAGTACTGTAGTACTTCATTTTTTAAGTTATGCATGTGTGTGCAACCGGATAATTATGAAAGCAAATAACATTTAATCCTTATGCTTATAAATTTAATACAGTTTTATTTTTAGGGCCTAGTTGCAGGTTTTTAGTGAGTGAAGGTGATAGCTACATTTGTGATGGCAGTTAGTTGGTACTATTGATTTTATTGTGAAGAGGCTACTGGACCTTCTTCCAGTACTCTGTTATAGGATATCAGTACTTGATTCTGGGCTTTATAGGCAATCAGATTACTGGATTTTTTATAGCCATATTATAATTAGAGTGATTTTGTGAGCTTTGCCATAGAAAATGGGATTAGTAATCTGTAGTAACCTGTAGGAGCTGTGATTTAATCTCCTACCATCCAAACTGCCAAAAAGTGCTGTTTTCCATGAAATACATGTTTTTATTTCAGTGCTCTGCTTCATTTGCATAACCACCTTTTTTTTCTCAGTGCTGCAGCTACCAAGCGTGACATCATGCAAGGGAAACAAAGTTTATAAGCACTGTTTTAAAACAGAGACCTCTGTTGGTCAGTCTTGGTATTACAGACATCTACACTACCGACATAGGAGACTGCATCTCTCAATAAATAAATCTTGTCAGCTAGGTACAATATGCACAATGCCTTTCTTGGAAAATAAACATATGAGAGTTTTTATTGTTGAACCACTAGAGAGATTTAGGACTGCACCTAACAGTAAGGAAATTGAAAAACAACTTCTTATTGTACCCACAATGCATTGCTATGTGTATCTACATATTCAGTGCAGTCACCTTCACCAAAAAAAGGGACTATACCTCGGAGCAACTAACATTTACAGCAACATGATAATTTACCCAGAGTTCCTTGGTGCTGTATGTAAAACATTGACAGTTCCCTTGCATGACATCATTCTGGGGGTGTGACTACACACAGAAAACCGGAGGACACAGTGCTGATGAAACATAAATAACAAGCATTATGTCAATGCTGAATGTTTGCTTGCTGGCATTGGCAGTGGTAGTGTAGAAGTTACAGAGCTGCATAATAGGAATGGCAGTGAAGTATTGAACTGAAGCCAACCCCAGCACCACCCTGCAGAGAGTGACAGGCATTGGGGTGTGCCTTTGGGTCGTCAGGCATAACGGCCACACCATTTCACCACACCCTACTCTGCAGACACTGACAAGTGTCACGGTGTGCCTTGGGGTCTTTGGCCCTTATGCGCACCCCATTCCATCAGGAAATACGGTGAGATGGGTGCAGTATTGGAGAATGGGGTGAACTTTGGGGCCAAAGAGTCCAAGGCATACCTTGATGCTTCTCACTGGCTGTATGGTGTGAAATGGTATGAGCATTACAGGCAAGAATCCCAAGTCACACCCCTGATACCTGCCATTCTCTACAGGGTGGGGTGTTATGGTTGGAAACCCTAACACCTCAGGCATTCGTTGGTATTTTCACTCCAAATTTTCAACATGTTTTTTTTGTGACCCCCACCTCATGAACAGTGGCAATATCAGTTTGTTAGCCGAAAGCTGCTTATGCACAGCGACTACGGCATTGAGCATCACAGGTACAAAAACACATTCTGAACAGGATATGACAAATGACAGCTGTACTGTTCATGGGGAGGTGTAAAAAATGGCAATGTTGCAAATCTGCAGTAAAAATATTAAAAAAACTGGTGAAGTCTGAGTGTGCATAGAAACTGTGCAACGCAAACCCATAATGTAATTAGTTTGGGGATTTTTTACAGCAGATTGTCAACACAGGCATTTTGGGACCTCCGATCATGAACAGTGTCACTGTGATTTTCTTTATCTGTCCCGAACAATGATTTCCCACAGCGACCACACATCTCTGCGCTGAAAGTATGAAAACACATTTCGGCCATGTTGTGAAAAATGACAGCAGTACTGTTCATAAGGAAGTGCGGAAAAATGCCACTGGTGAAAATCTGGACTGAAAATATTACAAAGTCATGAACTTACGAGGGTGCGTGGAAACCGCGCAATGCTCACTCGTAACAGTCATTTTATGGACTTTTGTCACCAAATTTTCAACATAGCCATTTTAAGACCTCTGTTCGTGAACAGTGTAACTGTGATTTTTCTTAATCTGTCCCAAACATTGCTTTCGCACACCAACTGCACCATTGTGCACTACATGTGCGGAAACACAGTTTGGGTGACATGTGAAAAATGTCAGCTGTACTGTTCATAAGGAAGTGTAATAAAATGACAATGTTGAAAATCTGGATTGAAGATATTGAAAATTCGCAAACTTACTAGCATGCGTAGGAACTGCGCAACGCACTCTCGTAAAACAGTCATTTTTAAGAATTTTTTCACCACATTTTCAACATAGCCATTTTAAGACCTCTGCTCATGAACAGTGTCACTGTAATTTTCTTAATGTGTCCCATACATTGATTTCGCACACCGACTGTGCCATTGTGCGCTACATGGGTGGAAACACATTTGGGGCAAGATGTGACAAATGACAGCTGTACTGCTCATAAGGAAGTGTAATAAAATGGCAATGTTGAAAATCTGGATTGAAAATATTGAAAATTCGCAAACTTACAAGCGTGCGTAGGAACTGTGCAACGCATGCTCGTAAAACAGTCATTTTTAGGAATTTTTCCACCAAATTTTCAACATAGGCTTTTTGAGAGCCCACCTTATGAACTGTGGCAGTGTCGTTTCATTACTTGGTCCTGAAAGGTGATTTCATGCAGTGACTGCGAAATCACCCTTCTGGCCTGATTAACGCCATGACAGTGAGAGCATCCATGAGAAGGGGTCCCAAAAACCCCATGTTGAAAATTTGGTGCAAAAATTCCAAAAAATGCCTGAGATATGCAGCAAAGTTGAAAAAACCCTATCTATCCTATTATACAGCTTACCGGCATTTCCTCCATTCACGGTCGGCTTTGAAGAGTGCAGACGTGTTCCCATCCACCGAAGATCGTTGTGCGGAGTCCAGAGGTAAGTATGGGGGTGTGGGGAGGCAGGGTGCGCAGTGGGTGGGCAAAGTGAGGGCAAGAGTCAATGAGGGACCGTTTTCTATTTCAGGGTTGTTTTTTTTAAAACGGAGGGAGACGACGAGGGACGCTTGCCACGCTTGGGGTGGGCTTCCAGCGTGGCACAAGGACGGCTGTTTGGGATGCGTGGCTGCCGACGGGATTGGGCACCCCGTTGGCAATAGCATCTGTTGCCACGCTGGGGTGGGCTCCCAGCATGGCACCCTGTACTCTGGGGAGACAGTGGAGCCGGCGGGATTGGGCATCCCGCGGCTATACATGTGAGCCACGCTTGGGTGGGCACCCAGCATGGCTGTGGAACTCTCTTGGGGGGTAGCGCAGCACAGCTGACGGGGGATTGGGCACCCCCATTGGCTATACAGTGTGTGCGTGGGAGGGGAGACACGCAGCATGCATATGTGTGTGTGTGTGTGTGTGTGTGTGTGTGTGTGTGTGTGTGTGTGTGTAGAGGGAGCACGCATGAGCAGGCGATATCTTATCGCTGCTCACTGAAGCGTAGCTCCCCCTTTCAACTGTACACCACTGCATTTTGGACTGCTGTCATACACAGCTGCAGCAGGCATTGGAGAACTGGGGCTGTGCCTGCAAACACACTGACTGAATTGGGAGAGGGCTGCCACACCTCCGAAAACTCGGATGACGGCACTATGTTTCTTGCACATGCGTGCAAGCAAACATAAAAACGACTATAACTGATTTTTGTACAAAACAAACTACAGCTTCAGCATCTGAAGCATGGGAGGCAATGATATACTATGTGAAAAAGGCATCTGTGAAAGCTCACACAGTCACTTTGAAGATAAGTGTAATGAACTGAAATCAATTTGAGCTTCTGCAATAGCTTTATTTACATCCGAATTGATGTTTATTATAACTGCGTCATCCATGTAAAGTATTACTTCTGAATTCCTACAGGATGTTGTCATAGAATTGAGAAAAAGTATAAACAGGAGGGGGCCCAATATGGACCCCTGGGGTACTCCACATTGAATTGGTAATGGGTTAGAAAAATGTCTAGGTACAATAGTCTCTTGGAATCTTTCTGTAAGATAACTTGTAAACCATTTGATGATATCAACTGAAAATGTACACTCATTTAATGTATCCAACAGTAAAGAGTGGTCCACCAAATTAAAAGCCTTGGTGAGGTCAAAAGGATTCCAGCAGCACAGTGGCCCTTTCCAGTGGAACCTGCACACTGCTTGTTAACCTGAAATTGTCCAAGAAAGCAGTAGCCTGATCAAATATTCACTCGAATATTTTAGAAAGTGGGGACAACAGAGAGATAGGTTTATAATTGGCAACATTGTCACTGTTGCCACTTTTTTTTATTTGCTCTTTATGCCCCCTTCTCACTGCAACACTCCCATTCTTTGGGAGACACCTATGGCCTTGTGAGTCTCCACTCATCCACTGGACACCGGTGCAGACCATCCCCCCATGGAGCCTTGGTTGTACCCCCCAGGCGGGTATGGCGTGGGTCTCCCGTTCCACCCCGACATGTCTTTATTTAATCGGAGATGCTGTCACCTGGTGCCAGTAGGGGCACTGGAGATCAGGGCCTGATGCTCCATCTACTGAGAGCACTATGGGGTGTTTCCTGATTTCGTGGTCCCTCCTTCAGGGCATCGGCTCACTGAGGAGAGCCTAGGGGTGGAACACGTCACAACGAGCATATGCTCCGGCTCCTAGCCAATGTCCTCCCTCCCTTCATCCCATTGTCCCACTGTACCTCCACCTGTGGACACCCAGGTGGTGGTATAGCGGCGGGACAAGTGGCCCACCCCTCCACAGAGAAGGAGAGCAGCCTCTGGGTGCTCGATCCTTCTCCCCCTGGCCCACCCTCCAGCCACCCAAGTCCACTCCCAAACCCGGATCACTGGCGCTGCGAGTGGTAACCCTATTGCTGTACTGGCAGGCCAGCCTACTGTTGCCCCTTTTGAAAATGGGACAAATTATTGCCAATTTCCATACTGCAGAAAAAAACACTATACATAAAGGAAAGCTGCAAGGTTCCCCAAATGCTTTGTACACCATATGCCATTGCCAATCATGCTTCAGATGTTGCAACTGCAATTTGTTTAATAAAAAAATCTGTCAGTCATTTTTTAAAGATCATATGTGATGACATTTGCAGAAATTAAACTGTCAGCATCATTCATTAAATATTGTTATAACAACAGTGTCTGTCTGCCTAATGTTTTACAAGAAAATCTACCATTTCATACCATTTATAGCTATTTATTGTGTGGTGTGTTTCAACAACACTGCTACATGCTAAGACTTTTTGTTCACTGTGGTAATTGGCATGTCTCCACCCCAGTGATGTAATTTGGGGTGCTAGTCTCTTTCTTCAATACATAAGCTATGGAGGCAGTCACATTGGTGCGGTCTGTAAAGACTTCTCATTCCTTGCACTGAGCCTGTTGCAAGAATCTGAAAGTTGTTTGGTTGTGGTTGTGTCATGCTCAATGTCAGTAATGCACGATAACAGTTTAAATTTAATTTTATAGCCGGGGGGGGGGGCGTCGCCAACAGCTAAACAGAGCAGATGTGCTCAACAGGAGCTCCTGTTTATTTCAAAATAAAATATCTAAAAAGGCAATTTCTTCGTCGGGCTATTGACTCTTGTCTCTGCCTTTGCAATTTGGAGTCCACTAGAAGACATTGGAGGATCAAATCTAAGCCAAAATGGGCAAAACAAGACAAAATTTGAAGTCGAACTCCAGCAAGGGGAACGTCTCGCAGGAGACTACATTAGGTGAAGGCCGAGTAGCAGACAGGAGCAGGGCCCTGGAACCCTCCAACAGCGCTCTTTTGCAAGCAATTCGAGACCTAGATAAGAAAATGGATGGTCCTGGCACCCGACTTACAGCAATGGAGACCCATGTCGATGTAGTTGCCTTGGAGGCCAAACAAGCTGTGGATTCTGTGAATACTTTAGCAGCAGCTATGGTGGGAATCCTGGCTGAAAATAAGCTCATGCACCTACAGCTCGAGACTTTAGAGAATAACAAACAAGCTAATAATATTAATTTACTCAGGATACCAGGAGACCTAGAACGAGAAGATCTAATGGGATTTATTTTGACCCTAATCACCCAACAACTTAATTTCGAGTTGCAGGGTCAGATCATCAAGACCTACCAACTCAACCCATGTAGACAACCAATGGAAAATACTCCACGCACCATCATGATCATTGCCACAGGAGTACAAGTTTGGGACATGGTTCTCACAGCAGCAAAATCCTTGGGCTCTCTTAAACTGGACTTAGATCGCCGGCCTGTCGGCACAGCAGTAGGGTTACCGCTTGTGATGCCAGCGACCGAGGTTCAGGATTGGACTCGGGCTGCAGGAGGATCGGCAGGGGGGAGGAGGAGGATTAAGCACCCAGAGGCTGCTCTCCTCCTCCAAGGTGGGGTGGGATGCATGTCCCGCCACTCTACCGCCACCTGGGTGACCACGGGTGGAGGTGCAGTGGGACTGCAGAAAGAAGGAAGGGGGACATGGGCCGGGAGCTGGAGTGCTCGCACGTGCGCCACCCCTTGGCTCCTCTAGTGTGCCTACATCCTGTGGAAGGGGACAGAAAATGCAGAAAAACCCGGCAGTGCTCCCTGTAGACGGAGCTCCAAGGCCCCATTGTCAGTGCCCCAGCCGGCGCCTGATGACAGCATCCCTCCGACGAAAACACAGACACGTCGGGACGGTAAGGGGGGACCCCATCCTGTACCCGCCTGGGGGGTACAACCAAGGCTCCATGGGGGGGATGGATGGCACCGACACCTGGTATGAGGAGCAGGGACGTACAAGACCAATACAGGAGTCTCCTGAAGAAAGGAAGTACTGTGGCGAAGGGGGCATAAAGAGAAAAACAAACAAACCTGGGCTTAGGAACCCAGATATATTTCTTTCCAGACTTGAGTTTTACAATTAGACAAAGACGCAAAAGTTTTGATGCTGTTCAAGCAGGCTTACAGGCATTAGAAATAAATCACTCCCTGCTTCTACCTGCACAACTTCAGGTGCACTATGCTAGTAAGATATTTTTGTTCTCTGACCCTACTGATGTGGGCAAAAAACTAGAGGCTAACAAACAAGACTTTATGTGTCGACCTCATGCCCATGAAGAGGAAGACGAGGGAGAGGACTGAACTCTTTATGTAAAGGCTTTTACAACCTGCTCCTGATTTACATACTGGGCAGGATTCACAAATAAGTTGCACTGGGCGCATCACAAATGCACCGGTGCAAATCAGATGCACCGAGCACAGACAGAGCCATTCACAGAGGCATGCGCAATGGGATGCACCGAGCACAGCCCCTCTGTGAATCGCTCTGAAACAGTACAGTGCAACTGGAGATGCACCAGTGCAACCTGAGATGTGCCAGGGCACGCTGGATACCCTGAGTCACACAGGGGGGCTATTCCGAGCAAGTGGAGCAAGCTAGCAGGGCACAAGGGAGCAACCACATAGCTGGAACAATGAAACCCATGGACACAAGTGCTGAGAACATGTTTATAAAAGTACAACAGATAAAAAAAACTGTACAACAGAAAAGCAGAACAACAAACAACTAGAACAACACCAAAATGAGAAAGGGAATGGCAGGGATGGGAAGGAGGGAAGGAAGGGGACAGTAACAGTGAGCTATGTACAACAACTATGTACACAGGACAGCCACTAGCGACGCCATGCCCTGCCACGCAATGCCCTGGCACAGCCATGGAATGGGAGCCACAGTAGAATGCCCTGCAGGGCAGCCAACAGGCACTGAGCAGTACTGGACAGTGGGCGCTGGGCTGCCTGGATGGCCACACGGATCTATCGTTTTTTGTCCATGGGGCACCACCCTCAGCCACTGCATGGCAATCCTGGAGACCTACAGCGTGGCAGAGAGAACACATACTGAGGGCCTGAATGTGGACAACATCCCCACCCAGCTGTAACCCACAGCAACTGAAGTGCAGCAATAGCAGAATGCAGCGCTCACCTGCCCATGGAAGGGCACCAGACCTGGCACCCATGATCCTCCTCCTCCTCACCTCAATGGCATCTGTGGCCCTCTGCCTGGCATCTGGTCCTGCAAAACAGAACAGACAACACCATGAGCCACCACAGCGGTGCCAGACACACATCACAACACCGACATGCAGAGGCGATGTATGGACAGCCGGACACTGCCACTGTGCAGGATGCACTGCCACAGTCCCCCCCCCCCTTGCTGGACTGTGTCCATGCAGCAGACAGTAGTAACCAGCCATGAAGCCCTCAGTGGCCTGCATGCAGACACAGCATCGCCCAGTGCCCCCCATAGCACACATGATATGGCAGCACTGGACAGGTGCAGCGACTACCGTGTGTGCAGGATGCCTGAGACCCATGTGGGTGCCCCATGAGGGCCTCGATACACACACCCAGCACGTGCCACAAAAGGAGCCAGATGATCAACACCTACCTGGCCTTGGCAGTGCACCCCTGCGTGCACAGCAACGTTGCTGCACCAGTCTCTCCAGGTCCCACCTCTGGAGGTTGTCAAAATGATGCCTGCACTGCTCCCCAGTGCGTGGCATCACTGTGTGCCACACAAGCCTACAGGCTATGGAGGCCCACACCAGGGCCCTGGGCTCATGGAGGTCATCCTGCCCAAACAGCTGCCTTCCACAGACAGGACAAGAGCCACCAGATGCAGCAGCTCCACCTGGGACCAGTTCATGGCCCTAGGTGTCTGTCTCCCTGCCCTAAGCATACTGCCATACCAAGACACAGTGTCAAGGTGCAACACGGCAATGCACAGCTGAGCGGTCGATATGCGCCACGTGAAACACTAAGGCACGTGCAGCACAGCGTGCACTGCACGTGAAGCATGATAGGTCAAAGGCAACATGCCTGCGCATGTGCAATGGAGTCCGCAACAGCATGGTAAGGCCATGACCCGGTCACACATGCGTGATGCACATGCGGATGCCAAGTTGTGCACGGCACGTGCTATGAACACCTACCACATGCTGTGCGTGATCCATGGGCACTACAACCACAGTGCAGCATGGACCATGCACATGGGAACACACTGCACGATAGAGTACACAACGTCATGGACAGCAGGCCTGCAACAGCGCATCGGGTGAGCAGCATAATGGCGCATCATGGAAGATGCACCACCGGACACGGTGACCGCACATGTGCGACAGAAGCGCCGTGTAGACTGCCCCAGATACAGGAACATGCACCCAATGATACGCGCATGCACCGGAGATGCACTGTTCTGCCATTGGAGCAACCCTGAGATGCTCCTTGTAAAGTGAGATAAGCTGGGGGAAATTGTGTAATTCACAGATAATGTGCCCAAAACAGCCTCATCCCACATGCATGGGCATCTCAGCTGATTAGCATCTCATTACCAGGGGCTCAGGCCTCATTTGTATGCCATAAATGCTCCCAATTCAGCAGCCCGAGACCAGGTGACTGAGAGGAGTCACTGCCCTGAAGGTGAGTACATAGTTATATTCACAGGGTCTACAGAACATACTGGGGGGGATTGAATATGAGCATGCATACCTCCCAATGCTTATGGCCCCCAGATGTAGAACAATGCCACCCAATATGTGGAACAAATGGTCATAACATGGAATACTCCAGCAGAGCAGTACAGAAGGTGCACAGATCACCGATAGACTGTTCCCTGTCATGTCCAGTATGGCTGTTGGTGAACCAGAATATACACATCTCAGCATGTACGATAAAGTCCTGCTGAACGATGATACGGTCATCAGTGGGCCTAGGCCTTGCAATGTGGAACAGGGAGGTCATGTGACGTAAACAGAGGACCTCTTCTCTGTATAGTGGGACACATGAGAGGTATGTGTGACTGGGTAGCACTGGCAATGTGTGGTGGACGCAGCAAAGTGCCACAGGTCAGTCCGAGGCACACAGTGGCACCTATGCAGGCAAAATGGCAGTGTTGCCATGCCGCACACTGCAGCCAGCTGCACCATGGCTGTAGCCACATGTCCTGTGCCCCCGCCCCATAGGCATAGCAAGGGTGTCACCCGGGATAGATGGGGTACCACAGAGGCAGCAGACATGCTGCTGAGGTACCAGGACATGACCATGGCAGACTGCACAGTGTGCCCCTCTGGGGCGGCTGCACTGTTGCCCCAGCTGTGGACCACTGGCCATACATGGCATGTGCAGCATCCCCAGTGGACCATGTACCATGGTGCACGGCCACCTGTGCCAGGACGACCACCTGCAGACCACCGCCCAGAACACCGGTGTCACGGAACATGGGGGGGGCAACAGACAGAGGCAGATGGGTGCGGGAACATGTGTACCCACAGGCGTGACAAACACCTGGCTGCTTCCCCCCACAGTAGTCAGTATGTCAGAGGAAGCAGGTGCCGCCAGCAGGCAGTGACCAAACATCAGCAAGGATGAGGAGAGGGCACTCATTGAGGCATGCCACCTACGCCTGGATGTCCTCAATGGCAGAGGAGGCAGCCAGATGGTGCGGGAAGCAGGCTGGGAGGAGGTGGTCCAGCAGGTGAATGCCATGGTACCGTACAATCGCGTGGTCCAAGAGTGCTGTAAGCACTCGAATGATGGGTGCAGGAGGCCCAAGGAGAAGGTGGCCAACATCCAGGCATCCCTGCGATGGACAGGGGGTGGACCAAGCACGGCAGAACAGCTCAGCCCGAACAAGGCCCTCCTGGCCACCAGTGTGTCCAGAACAGCTGTGCATGGTGTCCCAGGTGGTAGATTCCAGACTGGTGGCAGCCTGTGGCAGCATGGTGAGTAGCTGTGTGTCCTAGCCAGGCTCGCCCACCCATGTGCCACGGTTGCCATGCCTGTCCCTGTGTGGCGTGCACTGTCACTGTACACCCAGGCACAGCATCCCAGGGACAGTCTTACCTGGCCTAACATGACATGCCCTGTGGTGCTGCGGGTGCTATGCCACAGCACTGGAGGGCACGTGTCTGCTGTGCATGCATGTGGCATGTGAGACTGCTGCCAAGCAGTGTGCACAATGGGACAGTGACAGGCTCAACCACTCTGTGGCCTACATGGCGCTGTCACACCCTGGCCCTGGGGTGGTCAGGCCTGCGCACCTGGCAACGTGTGGATGGCCATGTTCTGTTGTGCATTACAATGTGACATATGTATACTGTGCATTAACCATGGTCTCCCTTCCTCTCTCCACAGTACCATCACACCTCCATGGTGCAGCCATGACCATGGCTGAACATGATGCCCTCGCAGGCGATGATGCGGGCCTGTCAAAAGGGGTGAATGACACCACCATGGATGACTCTGCACCTGCACCATCCACGTGCTGAGCAACACCAGTCATGGCTCCGGTGCAGGCGGGCCCTGCGGGCCCCTCGGCCAGCGCTGGCAGGACAGCCAGCGGGTACATCGCTTGGTTGGGGAGCCTGTCTGGGTTGTCTGATACTGACCCAGATGATGCGGTGGACATTGCTGATGCCCTCCTTGTGCTCACCACTGGCATGCAGAGGAAGGGCCTTGGCACCCCCACATGCATCACCGACACCACCAATGCAGACGTGGCTGACAGCGGTGCACATATCACGGGGTTGTCTGTGCATGTGGCCCTGGGTGCCACTGATGTTTCCACTGTGCTGGGTTCAGGTGCAGATGCAGCACAGCTGCCCACGGCTGTGGGTGTTGTGCTCCCTGCACCACTTCCCAGTGCAGTGCCAGTAACGTCGGTGTCATTCGGGCATGGTGCCTCTCTGCATGCACCTGCTCCAGTGGCCCTGGAGGACACCACCCATGGTCAGTCAGTGGCGGTGCCCAACCAAGCCCCGCCCATGTTGCAGCCTGCCAGGGTGCATCCATCACCTGTGGATGCACTGGGACAGGATGATACATCCCCTGCTCATCGGCAATGCCACCATGACGTACCACCCGCTGATGACATGGGGGCCTACCTTGACCTTCTGCAGGTGACTGTGGAGGGGCAGGAGGCCCTCCATGTGGAGTTCCAGAGCCACAGGGCTGTGATGGTCCAGGAGCATGAGTCCACAGCTGCGTGGCATGCACAGATGCTGGCAGAGACACACATCATGCGGGTGGGCATGACCGCAGCTCTGGAGCAGATTGCAGCAGCTGCAGAGGTGGTGGCTGCATCCACAACACACCGTGGACATCATGCGTCCAGTTGGACACCCAGGAGCATGTCCTGTATGCCCCAGCAGCAGAGCCAGGTGAACTCCCTGATGCTAACTCCGTTGCCACTGGCCTTCATGCCCACCATCCATGGCTTGACTGGTGGGCGTGGGATGGCCACTCCACTGGGCACCCATTCACGATCTCAGTGCAGCACCCCTGCAGGGTCACAGGGAACGCCCCCTTTGGCCAGTGGTGGCACACCCGCCACCATCAGCCATGGCAGAGGCTGCCCCCATGTCGGTGGCAGCCGGGGGGCCCGCCCTGTGATGTCCATGTCCCCGGGCCTGTGGTGGTGGGATGGCACACCTGTGTGTATCGGACACCCTGCAGGTGGTGCCAGTGGTGGTGTGTGTGGCAGTCACCTGCCCCACAGCCATTCTGGAACCACACTGTGCTACCTGTGCAGGATGCCCTGCATGTCTGTGTGCACCGCTGTTGTGCCATGTGTCATGGGAATGTTAAGTGTGTTCTGGTGCCTGCAGTGCCCGTGTGCAGGCCGCAGTGCACACTGACCCGTAACATCTGTGACATGGCCTGGGTGGTGCTTAGTTGATGCATGCCTGGTGTGTGTGAGTGTGTGTGTCTGTGTGTCTCCCACCGTGTGTGAGAGCCTGTGTGTGCACCACTGTGTTGCATCCGGTGTCCCCTCTGCCCACGACATGCAGTCCCTATACCGTGATGCACAGACCTGCACGCATACATACCTGTTTACTCACCTACAGGGCCCAAAGTGTTCCTCCACCACATGCATGTGGTAGTCCTATGCTCTCTCCACCAGTCTCAGATCTCTGCAGCCCTGCTCAACTTTGCCTCCCTGGCCCTCAGGGGGTGCCCTGTCCACCCCTCCCCCTCCGCCTGCTCCCCGAACCTATCGCCCTCACCAGCTTCGACAGGTATCCCATGGTCTACGGCCATGTTGTGTAGCATACAACAGCTCATGAATATGCCACAGGGCTTCTCAGGGCTATACTGTAGGGCACCACCTGACTGACACAGGCACTGGAATAGCATCTTCAACATGCCGAAGACACGGTCTATGATGGTGCGTGTTGTGATGTGCACCTCATTGTAGCATTCCTGTGCCACTGTTCAGGGTCGTCAGAAGGGGGTGAGGAGCCAGAGCCTCAGTGGATATGCGGTATCTCCTGTAGGGGTAGATGTGTGTCCGTTAGTACATTGGGTTACACTGTGGCATGTCCCCTGTCCTCATCCCTGCCCTCAGTGGTGTGTGCACCTGTCCTGCTCTACCACCTGTGCATCCCATACCTGGCAGTCCTACATATGTACCACAGCTGCACATGCATGCTCCCATCTGTCGTGTGGTGTACGGTGCTTGCATGCCACCCTGTGTCCCCTGCTGTCCCAGGGCCCATGCACCTGCTTCACACTACCCATGGTACACCCCATGTGTCCCAGCCTTGGTGTCCTCCTGTGCTGTTGGTGCACTGTCACATGTACCTATCAGATGGCCTCTTGGTACGTCACTGTCCTCGAACCTCATGCAGAGTGCCAACTGGTGCCATATGTAGGCATCATGTGTGCTCCCAGGGTGTGTGGCACAGGCATTGGTGATGTGCACTATGACATCGCACACCACCTGGCAATTCACAGAATGGTACCCCTTCTGGTTGATGTATGTGATGGCTTCATTGCCAGGTGGTGCACGGATCACCACATGGGTGCAGTCAGTGGCCCCATGACACCTGGCATGCATGCCACCCTGTAGAACCCCTACATGACTTCTGTCCGCTCTGCTTGTGTGCTGGGGAAATGGATGTATTCCGAAGCATGCAGTAGCATTTCGGTGAGGAACTGTGTGAGGAGGTGGGATGTAGAGGCCTGTGATATGCCAGTGGTGTCCCCAGTAGGCCTCTGGAAGGTTCCTGTGATGAGTAAGCAAATGACCATTGTCACCTTGGTCTCCACTGAGATGGCATGACCTTGTGCAGTGGGTGCCTGCATCTCATCATGGCACAGCTCACAGAGCTGCCTCAACATGGCCCTGTTGAGGCAGTGTCGTCCTACTGTCTCCATCTCTGTGAGCTGCTTGAAGGACAGCCGGGCACAATACCGCTGTGGGGCTGGCCACCTACGTTGCCTTCCAGTGCCCTGCCTCCTCCTCCTCATTTGTGCACCTGCTATGGCGACTGCTGCTGGGTTCATTTGTGTTGTCTGTGTGGCCCTCTGGCTTGGTGTGCTGCTTGGCTTGCTGGCTGGCTGGCTGTCTGTCTCTCTCTGTCTTCCTCTTCCCCTCTGTCTCCGGCTGTGTGCTGCTGCAGCTGTTCCATTCATGACCTGCAGGTGGGCTAGACATAAGTCTCCTTCTTTTGTACTTATCTTTCTATGGCTTCCTATCCTGGCTTTGTGCTGGAGTTGTCCCATAGATGCGCCATGGATATGCACTGTGAATTGAGTTGCGCTGTGTATGTATGGGTATGTTCCCTGTATATGCACTGCATGTCATTACATTGCGCCTATGGCACATGTCATTTGGTGCAGGGCATCTCGGTTGGGCTGGTGCATTCACCCTGTTTCTGAATCAGCTTACAGTGCATTTCTGACTTGCACCGGCGCATCTGAGTTGCGCTGGGTGCATCTCTTTTGTGAATCCTGCCCACAGTATTTACTGAGTAGATAACCACTTGAATGTGTTGCTATCTGTTATTGTTTCCCTTGTATGAGATCACAGCCCTTTCATCTTGCTCATTTAGCTAAATGCCTTATAGTGCTTAGTTTCTTTTTTCAATGGACAATAGCACCTGTTGTAGTACAGTCCAATAATATGTTGGAGTTTATCTTATTGAAAAGGAACATGGGCTCTTATAGCACCAATGGTGTTAACTGGTGTTTTTTACACCAGGTACAAATGAAGGACTCTATTTTGATTAGGTAGTACATGTCTTTGCTGCAAGGGTCTTTTCTTGAATTATTTTCAGACTCTAATCATAATTTAATGGTAACAAGACCCTCCAATATGATGTAACAAAAAATACAGAAGATGAATTCTTTATTGACATCGTATTCCTTCCTTTTGGTGTACTGTAACTTGTTTATACCTGTAATTTGTGTCTAATACACAGATGAAAATATATAAAAATAAAGTATAAAAAAAAAAATAATAATAATGTCATAGCCTCTGCAGACGTCAGGGAGAGTAGCACATTGATGTTAAAGTAAATGTTAAATGTTCCCCAAATGCCTGTTACACATGGCATGCCATTGCCACGCATACTTCATATTTTGAAGCTGCAATTTGTTTTGTAAAAAATTCTGTTATTTTTATCTTTGTACTTTCTTATTAGGGTTTTGTTCTCTAGTTCCTTGTGTGTGGCCACTCCACCTCCACAAATGATGTTATACCAGGATGCTGTTATTGTTTTACATGCAATAAAAAGGAATTCTGTGTAATCTATAAAGTTGCCTTAAATGTGCCTTACCCAGACGTACAGTCCCTTATGTGGCTGGTGGTGAACAGTAATATGTAAATAACATTAGCAATGCATTCTGGGTAAAATACAAATCTGTTTTGCAATTTTCATACTCAGAGATGCTGTCCCACATTTAAGTGGTGGTGTCAATAATATAAGCTTTTGTTTGTTATTTACACAACAATGTATTGCACATACCATATTTAGCTACAATATTTCTATACTGAGAGATGTTGGTTCTTATTTCTTCAGTGAGGACAGAAAAATAAAAGCCCATATACTAATTTATATAGTGAGGCAGTATAGACACAGTAGAGCACACTCTTACAAGTCATGTCTCCCATTTTCTATGGCAAACCTCAATAAATCACTTTAAAGGAAGGTTGCAAGATTCCCCAAATGCCTTTTACGCATAGTATGCCTTTACCAGACATGCTTCAGATGCTAAAGCTGCAATTTGTTTTGTAAAAAAATAAAATCTGTCATAGTTTTTTTTTGACGTTTTATCGGTGTTATTTTTTTTGCCCGCCTTCGTTTTCTGTGTGTGGTCACACCCCCAAAATGATGTCATGCCAGGGAGTTGTCAATGATTTAAATACAGCAACAATAAATTCTGGGTAATTTATAATGTTGCCTTAAATGTGCCTTACTCAGACATACAGTCCCTAATGGTGCTAATAGTAAGCAGTAATATGTAAATAACTGTAGCAAGGCATTGTGGGTAAATTCAGACCTGTTTTACAGTTTTCCTACTCTGGGATGCTGTCCCATATTAGTGTGGTGGTGTCAACAATATAAACTTTTGTATGTTTATTTTTTACAACAATGCATTATACATACCATATATAACTACAAGACTTCTATACTGAGAGATGTAGTCTCCTATTTCTTCAGTGAGCACAGAGCTATAATACCCTGTATACTATTTTACATTGTAAGGCATTGTGGGTACAGTACATAGCTGATTTGTCCATCTAAAACTAAAAAGTGACACTGTTCCTTTAATAACTTTGTTTCCTTGGCGTGATGTCACAGATGGGGGTAACAGCACTTTAAAACAAGGGGCGGATTATGCGAATGAAGCAGAGCACTGAAATAAAAGGCTTTTTTTTCAAAGAAAACAACATTATTTGGCAGTTTGAATGGTAGGAGACTGATTCACAACTCCTACAGGTTACTATTCCCATTTACTATGGCAAACTTGTACCTTTACTTTAAAATTATCTTTTTACCAGAGCTAGCATAGCCAACCCTGGTGGGAATTGGTGCAGATAAGGTCACTATTAAATCTAAATTATTGTAAAGCAGACATTGACCAACAGTAGTGAAGTTACCAGCATTGTATTACTAGCAGCAATACAACTTCCTAACAGGCAAGCACCCCCAAATGACATCAGCAGCCTGAAGGCATGCTGACTCAGCATACAGCAATCTTGGGGAAATGGACCACAACAAAAATACACTAAAATGTATTAATGTGTTGATTTTTGTTACAAAATCTGGAACACAAATAGGTTTTATAGAAGTATTTATTGAATGTGCAATTTTTTTAGTTTTAAAAACCTTTGCATATGACCTTTAAATGTTTCATCAGCGTTTTGTCCTCCGGTTTCCTGTGTGTAGCCACAGCCCCAAAATGATGTCATACCAGGGAGTTGTCATTGTTTTACATACAGCAACCTGGAATTCTGGGTAATTTATAATGTTGCCTTAAAAGGGACAGGAAATCTGTGCTAACGGGCAGCAGTTAGTAATGTTCCTAGTAAGAGAAATGATAAACTTGCCTCCAAATGAACCATATTTAACTGTACCTTAATAAACACTGATGTGAAAAACTGTGTTTTCAATTGTTTTCTTTCTATGGACAACATTCTGAACAGTTATTTTCCTGGAACCAGGAATTTGGAGTGTTTATCATGTCACTGTTTGAGTACAGACTGCTAAACATGAGCATGTCCTATTAGAACCATGCTTAGAAGTTCTTTCCTCAAACTGTGACATAGTTAAAACTCCAGATCGCTGGTTCCATGAAGAGCACTGCAATAGAATGCTGCACATAAAAACAAAACAATGCAAAACAGTTTTTCATATCTCTTTTTATTCAGGTACAGTTACACATGGATCACTTAGGCTTATGCATATCATTTCTATAACCTGGAACATTATAGATCACTACCAACTAGAAATCATTTCTTAGTTTCTTTAAATGTGCCTTACTCAGACATACAGCCACTTATGTTGCTGGTGGTGAGCCATGATATGTAAATAGCAGGGTAAAATATAAACCTGTTGTACAATTTCCATACTCTGAGATGCTTTCCCATAGTTCTGTGGTGGTGTCAACATTATAAGCTTTTGTTTGTTTATTTCACAACAGTGCATTGTACATACTGCATCTAGCTACAAGATTTTTATACTGAGAGATGTTGGCTTCTATTTCTTCAGTGAGCACAGAACTATAATATCCTGTATACTAATTTACATAGTGAGGCATTGTGGGTACAGTAACTTTGTTTCCCTGGTATGATGGCACAGCACTGGGAACAAAAAGGGCAGGTTATGCAAATGATGCAGAGCACCAAAATAAAAGGATCCCCCCCCCCCCGGAAAACATCACTATTTGGCAGCTTGAATGGTAGGAGGCTGACTCACAGCAGCTACAGGTTACTACTCCTGTTTACTATGGGAACCTTCAACATTTACTTTGAGGTCAGTCCAGGAGACTTTACAGTTCTCCACAGAGGAGAACAATTCTTCTAAAGAGAATCTGTGTGATTTTTTGAAGGACCCATCTGCCTCTTTATAGATGATTCCTCCCATTTTCCAGTACTGGAAGATTCCACTGTATCACAATGGCATAGTCTTAGTACCTTGTTAGCTGTACCCAGGAAGACAGAAAAACAGTATCTGGCTCCTGACAAGAAGCCTTATTTTACCCAGTTGAGATGGACTCTGTGGTAATCATTATAACTCATGACAGGACAAAATTGCCTCAACACATGAGCACTAGGCACCAGATAAGAAGTATAAAAATCTGGATATCCTAGGGGAAAGGACTTTTGCTTTGGCACTTGTGGTCTCTGAACTGCAGATTTCCAGGTATACCTGGTGAAATATCGTAAGTGCCTCCGGAAATCTATGTCCAAAATTGCTGATAATCTGCCTGAGGAGTCAGCTAAAACTGAAGCTAAATAATATGTTGCCCAGAGTCTAGAATCTGGCAAGCATCTATTGCATTTGATGTAAGCAACTCTGATGCCTCTTCCAGGGCATCTGACTCTGGAATCTACATATGAAAGCATTTCTTATTCAGAATTGTTGGTTTTGCCCTTGACATGCAGCACTCTGTGCCGAGCTCACCTTTTGTGATACAAACTGTTTTGCTTCACTGTGGAGGCCATTTTGAATGAGCTGAGGGTATCCTGTGAGATACTGTAGTTTATGGTCCCTGACGGCCTAGAGGTGGGGAGTAATCTACTTTTGTAGTGTTCCTATCCCTTCTGTTCCTCCCATGGCAGAGGCTGGTGTTATTAGCAGCAGTAGTACATGGGTCCGCCTTACAATTCCCCCAGAAGGTGTGACAAAAATGGTAACAGGCTGCTCCCTTCACTTCCTTCTGACATAGAACAACCCCCTCCTGCTCTACAAATAGGGATACAGGTAGGGGACAGAATATTGATATTCCTGCCCAAGTGAAAGGACATCACTTCTGACAAATGGGTACTGAAAATAGTCCATTTTGGTTATGTGCTGGAGTTCATCTCTCAACCCCTAGAAACACCCTCAAGACATTGCCGCTATCCGCAGGAACACTTGGCTGGTCTTCAGGAGGAAGTCAGTGCTCTGCTGGAAAAAAGAAATCCAGTCAGTGCCACAACAAAAACAGAATTTGAAGTTTTACTGCACATACTTACTAGTGTCAAATAATTGGGACAGTTTCATCTGATTATGGATCTTTTAGCACTGAACAAGTATATTGCTTACAAAAAGTTTCACTTGTTTTCCCTGAGGTCACACCTTCCCCTGCTGTACCTTACAGACCAGATATGGACATTGAATATGCAGAATGTTTATCTACAAATATAAATTGGGAAATACTACATATAATAATTGTCTTTTTGTCTAGGGTGCTGTTATTTTCATTTCCACATGTTGGCCTTTGGCTTATCCTTGGTGTGTTCACCAAATGCTTTGCAGTGGAGGCCACAGCACTTCACCATTAGAAGCTGCGCGCAATCCCATCTGAATAATTAGCTCCTGGAAGGGTCCTCTGCAGACCATTGGTTGATGGTCAATATATTAGAAAGGGGGGGTGGCAGGCCAGCAAAGAGGGTACCTACTTGCTCACCCCCACAGCTAGCAGTGGAACCAGTGAACCAGAGGAGTGGCTATCTCTACAAAGCAGTGTGCAAAAGATGGAGATTAGCACCCAAGAGGTGGATAGGCAGAAAAAGGGCAAAATTCAGCAGAAGAGCAGACAGCAAGGAGAACCAGGGATAAAGGACAACCAAGGAAGGGCTGGAGTAGAACAGTGAAACAGTCTAGGGGGGTCAAATCATGGAAAGCCATGTGTGCAAATGCCAGGAGCCTTAGCAACAAGATGGAAGATCTGGAGGCTGTCATGGTGCAGTCAGACCTGGACATTGTGGCCATCACTGAAACCTGGTGTAATGATAACCATGACTGGGAGATGGCCATACCTGGCTACAACATATTCAGAAGAGACAGGGCAGGCAGGAAGGGAGGAAGAGTGGCACTGTATGTGAAAAATTACATAAGAGCCACAGAAAACCAGGAGGAACAAAATGTGGGTTAAGCTGGAAAGGAAAATGGGGCCAGCCATCTGCACAGGTGTGGTCTATAGACCACCAGCCCAGGAGGAAGAAACAGATAGGGAGCTGATGCTAGCCATCCAAAGAATGGCAGACAAGGGTGAGGTAGTATTGGTTGGAGACTTCAATATTCCAGACATGGACTGGAGCATCCTAGCAGCAGCAGCAACTAGGAGCAGATTTATCCTGGACTCCCTTCAGAGTGCCTTCCTCAAGCAACTGGTCATGGAACCAACTTGGCAGAAGGCAATACTGGACCTTGTGCTCACAAACAGGGACAGTGTGATGGGGGTAACAGTGAGGGAGCACATGGGGAACAGTGACCACCAGTCATATTGGTTTGAAATCACAGAAAGAGCAGAACCAAACCACACAGAAACACGTATCCTGGATTTTAGGGGGGCAGACTTTGGGAAAATGGGGAGATACTTGAAAGAGGTATTAAGGGGAATGGGGCAGGAATCAGGGGTTGAGGAACAGTGGTCAGTATTTAAAATGGGGATTACAAGAGCAACAGAATTATGCATTAAGCAGGTTAGCAAGAGGAAAAGGAAGAGGAGACCATTATGGTTTTCCAAAGAGGTAGCAAAGAAAGTGAAAGCCAGAAAGATTGCATTCAGGCAATACAAAAAGACACAGGCAGAAGGGGATAGGGAGAAGTACCAGAAGAAGCAAAGGGGAGGTAGGAGGCTGTGTAAGGAAGCCTAAAGCTCAGGCAGAAGAACACATTGCAAAATCAGTGGGTAGAGGGGACAAACCTTTTACAAGTACATAAGTGAAAAAGAAAGGCAAAGGAGGGATAGTGAGACTGAAGGGGGAGGATGGGGGCCTGGAGGATGACAACAGTAAAGCTGACATATTGAACAGGTATTTCTGCTCAGTCTTTACTGAGGAAGAGGAGGGTAATGGGTCTGAAGGGAGTACAAGGGGTGAGAATGGTGCAGAAATGGACACAAGTCCCTTTACACGAGAAAGGGTCCTGAAGGAACTGGAAGTAATAAGAGTTGATAAAGCAATGGGGCTAGATGGGGTGCACCCCAGGGTCCTTAAAGAACTACGAGAGGTGGTGGCTGAACCTCTGGCTATCCTGTTTAGCTGATCACTGGAAACAGGTGAGGTACCCAAAGACTGGAGGATAGCAGATGTAGTTCACTTATACAAAAGTGGGAATAAAGAGGAAGTGGGGAACTACAGACCAGTCAACCTCACCTCGGTAGTGGGGAAGATCATGGAAGCACTACTGAAGGAGAGATTTGTGGAACATCTGGTTGTCAATGGACTACAGGACACAAGGCAGCATGGTTTCACCAGGGGGAGGTCATGTCAGACCAACCTCGTTGAATTTTTTGACTGGGTGACTAGGGAGGTGGATCAGGGAGGGCAGTGGACATGGCCTATCTGAACTCAGCAAGGCCTTTGACACTGTGCCACATAGAAGACTATTACACAAACTGGGGAATATGGGTGTGGGCAGGACAGTAGTATGGTGGGTAGGTAACTGGCTGGGCAGCAGGACACAGAGGGTGGTGGTAAATGGCTGTCCTCCACAGAGGAAAGAGTGACCAGTGAGGTACCACAGGATCAGTGCTGGGACCGGGTCCTATTCAACATCTTCATCGGTGACATTGCGTAGGACCTAGAAGGCAGAATTTCACTGTTCGCTGATGACACAAGCTCTGTAGCAGAGTAGACACACCAGAGGGTGTAGACAGAATGAGAAGGGACCTGCAGAAACTTGAAGAATGGTCAGGGGTTTGGCAGTTGAAGTTCAATGCAAAGAAGTGCAAGATAATGCATATGGGGCACAAAAACCCTGGCACAATATATCAGTTGGGGGGTGAGGATATAGCATTCACCAAGCAGGAAAGGGATCTTGAGGTTATCATCTCTGATGACCTCAAGGTAGGGAAACAGTGTGACAAGGCAGCAGGTAAAGCAAATAGGATGCTGGGATGCATAGGCAGCGGGCATCACCAGCAGGAGAAGGGAGGTCATAATTCCACTATACAAGACACTAGTGAGGCCCCACCTGGGTACAGGCAGATTCTGGACCTTACCTCGTAGGGACATAGACTGGGTAGAGAAGGTTCAGAGGAGGCAACAAAGATGGTGCATGGATTGCATCACAAGTCCTATGAGGACAGGTTGAAGGAACTGAACATGTACTCCTGGAGGAGAGGAGGGAGAGGGGATATGATAGAGACATACAAGTATCTTACAGGGAGGAACAGGGTGCAGGAATACACTATTTTAAAGTGAAAAAGATGTTCCAGGACTAGAGGGCATGGGATGAAGTTGGAGGGAGGACGATTCAGAGGAAACGTGAGGAAGAATTTCTTCACAGAACGGGTGGTGGACAAGTGGAACACCCTGCCAGAGGAAGTGGTGGGGGCTGAAACAATCACAGGATTTAAGAATGCATGGGATAGACATAAAGGAATTCTGGAGGTCAGGGGTAAGGGGCAACAGACTTTTAGGAAAACATAAACTGAACTTACAAGCTCAAATGGGCAGACTGGGTGGGCCATAGGCCCTTATCTGCTGACACTGTCTAAGTATCTATGTATAAAATGGGACTATGATTAAAACTTCTGGCATCAGTAAATTCAGACTTTGGACCAGCATAGACCCAATCAGCCTCACGCCAAAAATGAGATCTCTAAGGTACATTGTTTAAAAGTTACAAGTAATTTTACAACCCTAAATTCACTGCCTGCTCAAAAAAGCTAGTTTCAGTGAAGAGTTGCTGCTGATGTCATCTCCTGAATTCACAGCCTAATCCTCCCTGTCAGCAAGCTTATAGAAACTGTTTTTCCAAAGTTTAAAGTGATTCCTCAAGTTCCTCAAATGCCTTTTTCACATAGTATGCCATTGCCAGCCATGATTCAGATGTTGAAGCTGCAATTTGTTTTGTAAAAAAAATCAGTCATAGTCAGTTTTGTTGATGTTTTATCAGCACTTTGTTTCTGCCTGCCCTCCAGTTTGCTCTGTGCAGTGACACCCCAGAATGATGTCATACAAGAAAGCTGTCAATGTTTTACATACAGCACCAAAGTATTCTGGATAAACCATAAAGGTGACTTAAAGTGATTATGTGAGCTTTCATAGATGCCTTTTTCACATAGTATGCCAAGATAGAGATGTTGATAGGGAGAAGGGCAGGGGTAAATGGAGAAAATGACAAACGCAATAAGGACAGGGATGGGGCAAAAAAGGGGTAAGGCCATCAAGAAATGAAGGGTAATGAGTACCAATGCCCATAGTCTGGGCAACAAGCTCCCTGAACTGGTGGCCTTGATGGAAGAGGGATGCCTGGATATCGTAGCAGTCACAGAAACATGGTACACAGAGAACCATGACTGGGATGTTAACATGCCAGGGTACACAACCTACAGGAGAGACAGGGAGGGCAGAAGAGGGGGGAGTAGCTCTCTGTGTAAGAGAAGGAATAAAAGCAACTGAACAAAAGAGTCAACAGGGAAGAGAGGAGTCACTGTGGGTTACCTTAGAGACTGGAAATGGCACCACAATCCGCACAGGGGTTGTATACAGACCCCCATGTCAGGGGAAGGGAATGGACAAGGATATGACAGAAGGCATACTTAGGATGGCAGAGAAAGGGGAGATACAGTTGAAGGGGACCTTAATATGCCAGATGTTAACTGGAGCACCTTTGCTGCAGCCACATCCAAAAGCAGGGTCATTCTTGATGCCCTTCAGGTGGCATGCCTCAGACAGCTAGTTTTGGAACCTACTTGTGATGGAGCAATCTTAGACCTCGTACTCTCAAATGGGGACAGTGAGAGGATCTCAGATCTAGAAGTGGTTAGCCATTTGGGAACAAGTGGCCACCAAACAGTGTGGTTCATGATAAACTCAGCTACAGAGTCAAGCCATACAAAAGTGAGGGTTCTGGACTTCAGGAGGGCTGACTTTGGCAAGATGGGAGAGTGCCTTAGAAAAACACTAGCAAACAGGCTAGAAGGAGGGGTGGAGCAACAATGGGGAAATATCAAAACTGCCAACACAGAGGCAACAAGACTTTGTGTGAAGCAAATAAACAAATCAAAATGAAAGAAAAAGCCACTATGGTTCTCAAAAGAGGTGGCTGTGAAGGTTAGGGAGAAAAAGATAGCATTTAGGAAGTATAAGGAAACACAGAAGGAGCAGGATAGAGAACTGTACCAGTTAAGGCAGAAGGAAGCAGGGAGGGTAGTCAGAATAGCAAAGGCACAAACTGAGGAAAAGATAGCTAACTCGGTTAAGAAGGGGGATAAAACCTTTTATAGGTACATCAGGAAGAGTAGAAAGACAAAGTGAGGGATAGTGAGGCTGAATAGAATGGATGGTTGGTGGGCAGAGAGTGACAGTGAAAGAGCAGGGATACTGAATGAATACTTCTGTTCAGTATTCACAAAAGAGGAAGTGGGGGAGGTGCCTAATCCAATTAACAGAAGCACTCTGTAGAGGGGGGTCGATCCCAGTCCTTTCACAGAAGAAAGGGTTCTGAAAGAACTCCTAAAACTGAAGGTGGAAAAGCAATGGGGCCAGATGGAATTCACCCCAGAATTCTAAAAGAATTAAGTAGAGAACTAGTGACACCACTGACTACCCTTTTAACAAATCATGGGAGGATGGTGTGGCACCTGAGGACTGGAAGAAGGCTGATGTGATTCCCCTTCACAAAAGTGGGACCAAGACAGAGGCAGGAAACTACAGACCTGTCAGTTTGACCTCTGTGGTAGGGAAAGTGATGGAATCACTTCTGAAGGAAAGAATTGTTGAGTACCTAGAGGCCAGTGGGGCACAGGACCCAAGACAGCATGGGTTCACAGCAGGAAGGTCATGTCAGATGAATCCAATTGATTTCTTTGACTGGGTGACCAAAGTTGTAGACCAGGGAGGAGCTGTGGACATGGCCTACCTAGACTTTAGCAAGGCATTTGACACAGGCCCACACAAAAGATTAGTAGTCTAATTAACCAGCCTGGGAGTGGATCCCAGGGTAGCAACCTGGGTAAAACATTGGCTAAACAACAGGACACAGAAGGTAATTGTAAATGGAGCCCACTCTGAAGAAAGAGGAATTACTAGTGGGGTACCGTAGGGTTCAGTACTGGGTCCAGTCCTTTTTAATGTCTTTATAAGTGACATTGCAGAGGGACTGGAAGGAAAAGTATGCCTCTTTGCAGATGACACAAAGATCTGCAACAGGGTTGATTCACAAGAAGGCATGGAAAGGATGAGAAGGGACTTGTCAAGGTTGCAGGAATGGTCAGAAGTATGGCAGCTTGGATTCAATGCAAAGAAGTGCAAAGTAATGCACCTGGGAAACAAAAACCCAGGGGAAGATTACACAATGGGAGGGAGGTAGTAACAGCAACAAAAATGGAAAGGGACCTGGGGGTAATCATATCAGATGACCTTAAGGTTGGCAAGCAATGTGAGAAGGCGGTAAGGAGGGCTGGGGGGATACTGGGATGTATAAGGAGAGGTATCACCAGCAGAAAACAGGGAGTTGTTATCCCCCTGTACAGACAGGTGGTGAGACCCCATCTGGAGTACTGCGTCCAGTTCTGGAGACCCCATCTCCGCAAAGACATAGACAGGATGGAGGCAGTTCAGAGGAGGGCAACTAAAATGGTGCAGGGTCTGCAAGAGAAGCCATACAAGGAGAGACTAAAGGAGCTTAATCTGTATACCCTTGAGGAAAGGAGGGAGAGGGAGGACATGATAGAAATGTTTAAGTACCTCAGTGGAATCAACAAAGTCCAAGAGGGTAGCATCTTTCAGAAAAAGAGATGTGCAAGAACAAGGGGACACAATTTGAAGATAGAGGGGGGACAGCTTAGTGGCAATGTGCAACAGTATTTTTTCACAGAGAGGGTGGTAGACACATGGAACAGCCTTCCTGAGCAGGTTGTGGGGTCTAAAACTGTGGGAGAATTCATGAATGCATGGGACAGACATAAGGCAATTTTTGTGGGGGGTAGGAAGAAATAGGCTGTTGATTAAATAGAATCTGTAGTTTATCCTCTAGCCGAGTAGTTTTTATCTGCTGTCAAAGTCAATATTTCTATACCAGGAAGCTATCATTCTTTTACGTACAGCAACAATGAATTCTGCTTTAGTTAAATAATATTGCCTTAAATGTGCCTTACTCAGATGTATAATCCCTTATGTTGCTGGTGGTGAGCAATTACATGTAAATAACTGTAGCAATGCATTGTGGGTAAAATAACCTATTTTACAATTTCCACACTCTGAAATGTTGTGCCATATTCATGTGGTGGTATCAACAATATAAGCTTTTGTTTGTTTATTTTCACAATAATGCATTGAACACACCATATCTAGCTACAAGACTTCCATACTGAGATGTGTTGGCTCCTATCTCTTCAGTGAGCACAGAAAAATAAAATCCTATATACCGTAAATGATCCTTTTACCAGGACTAGCAAAACCATTACAAGTAGAAAATAATACAGATAAAACCCCTATTAAATCAAAATTATTGTAAAATAGATGCTGACCAACAGCAGTGATATAATCTGTAATGTATTACTAGCAACACTATAACATAATACCAGGCAAGTGCCCCCCAAATGATACCGGCAGCCTGAAGGCATGCTGACTCAGCATCCAGCAACCTTGGTGATATGCATTAATTTGTAGATGTTTGTTACAAAATCTGGAACACAAATAGGTTTTACAGCAGTGTTTATTGAATGGTGCTGTTTCATTTAGTTTTAAAAACCTTTGCATATGACCTTTAAGCCAATAAAAAAATTCCCCAGAATTCCTTGTTGCTGTATGTAAAATATCAATAGTTCCCTTGCATGACATAATTCTGAGGGTGTGGCTGCACACAGAAAATTGGAGGGCATGCAGAAACAAAGTGCTGCTAAAACATTAAAAAAAATGACAATGACAGATTGTTTTACAAAACAAATTGCAGCTTCAATGTCTGAAGCATGGGTGGCAATGGCATACCATGTGAAAAAGGCATCTTCAAAACCTTAGAAAATCACTTTAAAGTCATGTTAAAATACAATTAATATACATTTCACCAGAAGTACTATTTTCTAAACAGAAGTGATCCCATTATCAGTTACATTTCCATACATTGATTTGCACGTTTTTTTAAAGTGATTTTTTTGAACTTTGCCATGGAAAATGGGATTAATAACCTGTAGTAACCTGTAGGAGTTGTGATTCAATCTCCTACCATTCAAACTACCAAAAAGTGATGTTTTCCATCAAATAAATGATTTTATTTCTGTACTCTGCTTCATTTGCATAACCCACCTCTTTTTTTTCCTCAGTGCTGCAACCCCCATGTGTGACATCATGAATGGGAAACAAAGTTTATTAGCACTGTTTTGAAACAGAGACCTCTGTTGGTCAGTCTTGGTATTGCAGACATTTACACACCCGACTTAGGAGACTACATCTCTCAGTATAGAAACCCTGTCAACTAAATACTGTATGCACAACGCCTTGTTTGGAAAATAAACATATGACAGCTTTTATTGTTGAAGCCACTACAGAGACTTGAGACTGCACCTCACGGTAAGGGAATTGGAAAACAATGTCTTATTGTACCCATAATGCCTTGCTATGGACATCTACATATTAGGTGCAGTCACCACCACCAAATTAAGTGACTACACCTCAGAGTAACTAACATTTATATCAACATGATAATTTACCCAGAATTCCTTGGTGCTGTATGTAAAACATTGACAATTTCCCTTGTATGGTATTATTCTGGGGGTCTGACTGCACACAAAAAACTGGAGAACACAGTGCTGATAAAACATAAATATAAATGTCTATAACAGATTTTTTTTATAAAACAAATTGCATCTGAAGCATGGGTGGCAATGGGATACTATGTGAAAAAGACATCTGTGAAAGCTCACAAAATCACTTTAAGAACAAACGACTGGTGCTTGCCCTATGTTTGTGTACACAACAAATATGGGAATATGCATTACAGATGTGTGTTGCTAAATCCTAGAATTAACTACCCACTAACATAAAAGCAAAGAATTCCCTTAGTGAAATCCACACTGCGTTTAAAAAAATATTACACCAACCATGTGAATGCTACATAGAAATCTTCATATTAAGTCTATATGTAACTTCCATTAATTTGTTGATGTGTATTCATTGTATTGTTAGTGTATTATATGAGAGATGCTGTTCAATTTTATTATTCATTAACTATATTTTATACTTCACAAGGTTTTCATTGTAAATAGGGCTTGTCCTTAATGCATTGTTCCTGTATAAAAACAAAATTATATCTATCTATCTCTCTCTCTCTCTCTCTATCTATCTATCCATCAGACTTTCAGGGAAAGGTATCATACAACACGATTGATCAAGAGGTGGACAAGGCAAGGGTTTCCGTGGCAGTAAACAGTGCTCTGATGGTGGCTGTTTAGTACCTTCAAAACCTAAGAATATACCACTGCATCCATTATTCATGAGGGATACATCATTTGCATGGGTGTAGCTGTATATTTTGTGCAGTCCTGCTGCCAGGTTAGTACTGCCCTCTGGGGGCCTCTGAATATGGCCCCACAACAAGCACTGATGCTAGTCATGTTTAACATGGTGCTATCCTATTTAGTGCCACATTAACCATATGAATATGAGGACCTGAGTCTTTAAATCTTAGCCACTACTTAATGTCACTTTCATTTATTTATTTTACCCCATTGTTGTTTTTAAAATCTGCATTCCCATTGACTTCCTTACTCTCAGTACCTGCCTCCGCTGGGAGTCCCCAGGCATGCCACCCTCACCTACATTCTGCTGCCTTCATCTGACTCTAGATCTTCCCCCAGAGCAGGGTTGGGGTAAGGGATGTAACTCTAACATCATGTGTCAGACAGGGTTCAGTGGTAGAGCGGGGTCTGTCATCTGCAAGCAGTTGGGCCTTTTTCCTATTTTCTCTCTCTCTCTCCCTCTGCTAGGTTACCGGCACTGTTGACACCATGCGCATGTTTTTGTATATGAAGAACCACACACATGGTGGATTCCCTGCAGGGGGAGAGCCTCAAACAACTGGTATAACAACCCACAAGACACAGGGCTATCCTAGATCAGTACTGACTAACGGAGAAAGGATCACAGATCTCCAGGTAGAAGATTACCTGGGAGCCAGTGACCATCACATATGGTTCAATTTGGCCACTAGAACTAAATCATCCCATTCCAAGCAAAAATATGTGACTTCAGAGGAGCTGACTTTAATAAGATGGCCAACAGACTTAAGCTAGCCCTGGCAAAAAGAAATACAGGTGAGGGGGGGTACAGACAAAGTGGGCAAGCATTAAGGATACAATACTTGAAGCAACATCTTATTGTGTTAAAGAGAAAAGCATGAGCAAAAGAACGGAGAAACCACTTTGGTTCTTCAAAACAGTAGCAGAAAAGGTCAGAGCCAAAAGGCTGGCCTTCAGGAAATTTAAGGAAATGCAGCAGGATGAAGATAGGGAGGCATACCAATCTTCCTTAAGGGAAGCAGGGAAGGCAGTAAGGCAGGCAAAGGCCCAAACTGAGGAAACACTAGCATGAACAGTAAAAGAAGGGGACAAGACTTTCTATAGATACATTAGTGAAAGGAGAAAGTCCAGAGGGGGTATTGCTAAGATCAAAGGGGATAAGGGGGAGTGTGTAGAGGAGGACCGAGAAAAAGCATCTATCCAAAATAGATACTTCTGCTCAGTATTTACTGAGGAGAAGGCAGGGAAGGGCCCACAACTCAGCACCATGAACACAGGGTGAGGAAGGGAGGTGTGCACTAGTCCCTTCACAAAAGAAAGGGTCCTACAAGAGCTCGCTAAGCTCAGGGTGGACAAGTCAATGGGGCCTGATGGCATACATCCCAGGGTACTAAAGGAGCTAATGGTGGAACTAGCAGAGCCATTATCAGAACTGTTTAGTGAGTCTCTGAGCTCAGAAGAGGTCCCAGAAGACTGGAGAAGGGCTCATGTGATCCTGCTCCACAAGAGTGGTAGCAAGGAGGAGGCAGGGAACTACAGATCAGTCAGTCTTGCCTTAGTAGTGGGCAAGATTATGGAGGTACTTAAGGAAAAGATAGTGCAACACCTGGCATCCATAGGGGCATAGGATCCAAGACAGTATGGGTTTACAACAGGAAGGTCCTGTCAAACTATTCTCATAGATTTCTTTGACTGGTAACCAGAGTGGTGGACCAAGGGGGATGCAGTTGATGTAGCCTACCTTGACTTCAGCAAAGTTTCCAGTATTGTTCCACATAGAAGATTGATTAATTAAGCAATAAGGCATGGCAGGGTATGCGTCATTGCTAAATAATGTCACACCTAGGGTGAGTCGAAGCACGAGGCCACAGGCTGAGTGCTTCCGCCACCCAAGGTGTGATGTTTTGCAGTAATGACACCCCCCCAGAGTGCCTTATTGCAATTATAATATTGCTATAAAAATTCTGAAAAGACTTTAATGATTAAACAATAAACACAGGAAACAAATCAGAAGTTAAAACTTTATTATGATTTATCTCCCCTACTCCCCATCCTGACCAAAATTCAAGAGTGACTTGTGCTCAACCAGCTTTCCTTCTTTCTCAACACCTCTTCCTTCTTCACACCCTACCAATCAGGATTCAGGAACATGCATTCCACTGTCACCTCCCTGCTCAGGCTCACCGACACCGTCCTCATGGGTATGAGTCACGGGCACATCACCTCGGCTATCTTTGTTGACCTTGCCAAGGCATTCAACACCATCTCCTACACCCTTCTACTATCCAAACTCACCCAGGCGGGACTCTCAGGTACTTGCACCAATTGGTTCAAATCCTACCTAGTAGGCAGATCCCAATCTGTGAGAATCGGTCATCATACTTCTGCCCACCTCCCTGTAACCACGGGGGTCCCCCAAGATTTGGTGCTTGGCCTGATCCTGTTCTCCATTTTCCTGAATGACCTGCCCTCTGTATGTCTACACACATCCATTCATATGTACTCCGACGACATGGCACTGTATGCGTCTGGTCCCTCCCCCACTGAAGTGGCCTCTAGACTTCAGAAGGACTTCAGTGCTGTTCAGCTCTGATTTTGATCTAACCAGCTCTTTCTAAATCACAGGAAAACTGTCTCCCTAACCTTCGGTACTAGACAGAGGCTCTCCCAGCTCCCCACAACCCAGGGTTCGACAAATCCCATGGCCCGACGTCCCGGGCTATCATTGCAGAGTCAGGGACAAGTAGTTTCTGTGGAGTCAGTAGTCCGTGGACAAGTAGCGCTGCTTTAAAAAAAAAAGTTTTCTGCCTGCTATGCGGTTTCTGTCCAGTAGGGCGCATTCATATATACTGAATACAGGCATAAGTATTGTTGGAACGTGCACAACACGTGCTTTTTTCTCCCCAGTTACTTCCTCTAGCCATCAGCAATTGGTTCCTTCTGAAATTCCCCCATCCCTCTACACAGTAAATTGAGCTGGCACATTATCAGTCCAGGATGCACTGGAGGTTGGAGCCATGAGGACAGCGGGATCCACATGCTTAGCAGCGAGGGGTGTTCTATTCTGCAGGGAAGCAGCAAGCTGGATTCTCATCTCAACATGCAGGTATTATTATGGGTCCAATAACATTCCCTCTCTCTCTCTCCCTATTGTGTAATTGCTTACAGGCATCCATCATGAGAGACAGAGTGTGTCTGTATTGAATCATGAGTGCGAGTGCTCAGGCCCAGGCCCAGACTAGAGAATGTGCCCCCGCCGAGTTGTTGGGAATGTAATCTTGGAGTCGGGCTCAGTAGTGTGATAGTGTCCTTTGTGGGCTTGCGGCAGAAGCATAACTGGTGTTGCTGTAGTGGTGGTGGTGATGGGGAGGGAGTGCACATGTTGTAGCGTGAATGTGGGCCCAGGCCCAGAGAGTGTGCCTCACCAGCCTGACGCAATTGTCTCATTTCACTTTTCGTTAAGCACAACCACAAAGAAGCACTTCAGGAATCAGTACCAGACCATGAGTGACAGAGTTGCGGTCAGGACTGTAGTCTTGGATGGAGTAATTTGGGATTAGCTGTGGGGACATGAGTGAGAGGTTAAAAAGTGTTCACCAACTGGGGGGGGGCAGCAGATTGTTTATTGTGGCAGTTTAGTTTGCAGCTGAACAAACATGTAGGAGCATTAACTGTAGGTTCAGATGAAAAAAGAAGACCCTTTACCTCCGGCATGCTGTGTCAGACAATCCCAAAATATTATTTTCCCCCAAAGGTTTCTTTTTTCCACTTTCCCTCAAACATTGCCTCTACACTGCTTATCTTTTTATGTTGTGTCTGCCCCTGAGGAGAATAAACAAAAATAATGTCCTACATGAAAGATACAGCTACTTGCCGGAAGTGCTTTTCATTGTCACTTTTGCAATTTCCTATGAAAGTTTTGGATTTTCTAAGGTGGTATGCCCCTGACTGTGCTCAAGTTTTGCATGAGGCAGGGGGATGAAAAGCTGCAATTAGAATGTTATAAAGTGGAAATCCTATCATAAGCAAAACAAAATGTTTATATTAAATGCACGCTGAAAATAGAAAATAGAGTTAAAAACCTACATTTCGACCTTAGGTCTTCTTCAGGAAATATCTAAAAGAGAAAAAAAATAAAGTTAGTGTAGAGAGGAGGTAAAATGAGACAGAGATATGTGTGTGGAAAGAAGAAAGGGGAGGCTCAGGGAGAAGAAGTGATAACTGGTAAGATTAAAGGAGAAGACTCCTGTATATTTATGATTTGGATATACCTGTATCTGATGTATTTATTATACATTACATCAAGTACTGTACATATGTCAATAAGAGATCAGCAATGTCTTCTGTTGCAACACATATCTAGAGTTTGAGGCTCTGATACAAGGTAGTAAAATGTCAAGCAAGCCTACATTTACATGCAAATGAGTCACTTGTAATACTCCCCTCCCATTCCTTGATGTCACTGCAGCAACAGTGCAGAACAAAACATAAGGGTATCAGTGCTGTCTATCCTGATTTTAGTTTAAGTTTGCAATGGCTTAAGACAGTTCTGTCATGAAACTCACACAGGGAGTGGTACTTGTAGCCTTAATACTGCATGTGTAGAGCAAATAATACATCTGATAGTATTTCATTCACAGGAAACAAAAGCTGTTCCTATGTACTGCTCATTTCTCTCTGTGAGACAGTTGTAACATGTTGTGGAAAGCAGTAGACTGAATAAGTTAATCAACCAATCAATCAATCGATCAGTCAATCAGTCACTCTGTAGTGAACCAGGTGAACATCCTTGAGAGGATTAATTTACAAGGTAGGCTTGAGCAGTTTCCCACAGGATCACAGAAGACTGAATTCCTCCTTTGCACAAATTATACACTCCCCTTTCAGCAGCCTGAAAGTGGAGAGCTAGATCACTTACTTTATAAAGTGTATTGTTTTACATTTCAAATGCTCCTTACATCTGGGTTCTGACTGGAAATACCAAGACACAGAATGCATATGACATGGGAGGAATGAGCTAAGCAAATACAGAGCACTACAAACACTGAGACTGATTAGTTTCTTTACCTACAACAGCTGAAGCATAGCATCTGATTTGTGAGGGACATCCTACTTCAAATGCTGGCATTACAAAGGGGGGGGCACTGCCACAGCTTGTTTTCGGTACCTTCAAAGTGAAGTGCTGTAGCTCTCACAGCACTGCTAATGATTTATAATGGGAATGGGAATGGGGGCACTGTTAAAGTCATGGACCTGAGGGGCCATCACAGTTCCCAAGGAGGATAGGGGAACTTGTTAAGGGTTAGAGAGTGAGGGACTTTAGTAGGATTTGAACCAGTTTCCCAGTTCTTGTGCCTGTGTTTTAACCACTAGGTTACTATTCTTCCATATGCAGCAGTTGATGTTGTCCTTGTAACCTATTCCTTATTATAGCTGAACTCTTTATTGCCTTACATCAGCCATCCAATCACTGACTGCCTTGTTACAAAGGGAAAGGGGATTTGTGCAAGATTGTGTCTCACTGCTGGTGTCAATCAAAACAGAGAATGCTAACACACAGAACATAATACAACAACTATATAATACCACTTAAGACTCTTGTTGTACCCAGAGTCATTCATTGGCTAAACTGTTTTTTTGCTAACAGAAACATTAACACAACACATAAAGGCCCTTCCATATAGGCATACTATATATACATGTCAAATCAGTGCTGACTCACACTCATATGGTCCTAGTCCCTATTAGACCTGCACTTGGGGATGTGCACAACACTTAAAGAGTTCCCTCATTACTCAAGTGGGGGACCAAACATTGTGGGTTCTGTTTACTGGTGGAACAGCATTTAGTGCAGCACCATTATCTGTTGCTCTGATGACATCATCCTCCAGCAGCACTGATGGTAAAATGGAGGACAAACACATTGATAACTTCTGGGGACTGTATATTTTTATTTATAATCTAGATTTGGACAGCAATAGTACTGCTGGCAACTAGAGGAGGAACACAACAGTTACACATAAGGAGCTGGGAAAATATGGGGGTGAAACTATGGGAGACTTCCTTTTTAAGAGAGAATCTGTGAAATAAAAAGGTGATGATGGGAAAGATAAAGCAAAATGGGAGTGAAAGAGCTAGGGATGTTCCCGGTGTCCCCACCAGGAACTTCTACTCTTCACTCTTTATCTTTCCCATCATCCCCTTTTTTTCTCTTTTAGATATTTCCTGAAGAAGACCTAAGGTCCAAACATAGATTTTTAACTCTATTTTCTATTTTCAGCGTGCATTTAATATAACCATTTTGTTTTGCTTTTGGACCACATGCTGACGTAGCGCCTTGTTTTTGTTTTTTACAATCCTATCATAATTTGCTTAAATATTTAACGTTGTGGATTTATTGTGGATGACTACAGAAACTCTGGCATCATTTTTGGATATCAGTGACTTATGTCTGTATACCAGTCTTTTCACTAATTTAGATATAGATTTGAATCCTCTCCTGACTTTACAAGTGAAATGAGTTTTTTCTGTCTAGCACTACATTCCACCCAGTTATGCAAATTGTCAGAAGCAGGGCCTAAATAATAAGAGCCACATCTCAGCAGGGCTATCCTGAGTAAATACATTTGCCTACATCTATGCAGTATTAATAATACAGGCCCCACACCTTGTACTTTGTTGCTACATAAGTTTTTTTTTCCCTTGAAATATAGCCTTCTGACCATGGACTACCACTTGAAACACTGGGACTACCAATTTTGGTTAGGCCAGTTGTCCTGGACTAGCATGTCATTTTGAAATTTGTTGATCCTTGCCACAACCCCCACTTATCATACTATCGATGGGACTCCTTTGGAGGCCTGCACCTCCTTCCGGTACCTTGGGGTCTGGCTCGACCAGCACCTCAAATTCTCAGCTCATATTGACTCAATCCACAAGAAACTTCACGCCAAGTTGGGCGCTGTATATTGTAACAAGGGCTACTTACCTCTGGAAACTCGCAAAGCAATCCTACAGCAAATGATTCTCCCTATAGTTGACTATGGTGACATAGTTTACAGCATGGCCCCAAGTCCACCTTCGCAAGACTTGATCCCCTCTTCCATTCTTTCTGCTGTTTTGCCCTGGACTGCCCTCCCTCAGTACACCACTGTGATCTCTACAAGTTGCTAGACCTCCCCTCACTACAGGATCGGAGACTTATCCACTGTGCAAGGACAACAGCAAAATTCTGGACACAGTCCCTTCCCCCTACCTAGAGTCTGCCATTGCAGTTCATGTCCCCTCTGCTTACTCTCTCAGGAACACTGACTCCCAGTTTCTGCATGTCCCACATATGTTCACAGCCAAAGGCCAGACGGCTTTCGGCTACCGCATGCCTAAACTTTGGAACTCCTTGCCGGCCGACATTAGGCACACAGACAACCCTCAGTGGCTAAACCTGCTCCTCAAGTCATCCACCCCCCCACTCCTGCTCATGCAGTCTGCTCCACCATAATGCCATATATCCCACCTCTCACCCTTAACCTATACCGCTCTTTGACACATCTCTACCTGCCAAGTCCCAGGCCCTAGTCTAATGCCTGGAGTAATCTGGCCTGTAACACCCACCAAAATCTTCTGTGCCCTTCCAGTGTTATTTATCTCACACTAATTGCATAGCTGGACTGATGGTCTACTGGACTTATTAGTTTGCACTCTGTTAGCCGCTGCCTTTTCAGCATTTAAGTTATTAGCTTTGTTTATTGTACTGTATAATCCTGTTATGATGCTGTCTCTGCACTGTAAATTCATGTGTTTCAATGCTGTACATGTCTTTTCCCCCTTCCCCCAGGACGAATCCAGAATTGAGCGGTACTCCGCTCGGTATGCCTTCCTGGTGAAACTCTTAAATAAATAAATAAAATTTAGACATAAATGTGGGATAAAATAGTCCATTCAAGAGCTTTACTGCATCCCTCCATATTGCTTACACTGATTTTGTTATATCCGACTTCATTACTTTGAGCTTAACAGCATTTGTTATACTCCTGCTTTTCTCGTTTTTCACTTTGCAGAATTGAACACATTAATATTAACAGTCCCATTTAGTGTCCCTATAGAGATCACTTGTGCTGCGGCATCCATATGTTTATTTATTATTTTTTTTTTGTTAACAAGAGTGGACTGTCCTAACAAACAGAAAAAAAACAATTAAGCAACTAGACATGACAGGGCATGTATTGTGGTTGGATAGTTGCAGACGCCGGGTGTGTCATGAGGCATCACCAAGTGCCTTCACTTCTTCCACCCAAGAAATGCCGGTACCCCACCACAATGTACACCCTGGAGTGTCACTGTGAGTATAAAATGGGGCCAAGATGGGGTTTTTTTGGGGAGGGGAAGGGGGTTAAGAAATGCACCAGATCAAAAAAGAAACAGTTTTATGACTTTTTTTTAAAACAGTCCCAGCACATCCTAGCACTGACATGCCATCTCATATTTAAATATTATGCCCAGCAAAATTCATGTATTTTTAATTAGCTCTTAAACCCTCCAGTTTTTCCCAACCCACCCCTTTTACCCATTCCCTCACCTTTCTTTCTTCTTTTTTATAATATTCCCTCCCTTTTCTTTGTCTTGTTTATTTTCTGGCTTGCCAACATTCAAGAGATGGAATGTTTACTACAGATAGAATGCAAGAATTCAAATCTCTGCTCAGTTCTTTTGACAGAATGTTTACTCCCACTAGCACACAACAGAAGGCCTCAAATGGAACCAGGGCTTTTGTTTTATCTGTAATAGCTTAAACAACACAGATTTCCCTAGTAAGCAGGTGAAGACAGGAGGGGGATTTTTCACAGTCAGCAAAGAAACACCATACTTTACAATTCTAAGTACTGTAGTACTTCATTTTTTAAGTTATGTATGTTTGTGTAACAAGATTATTATGAGGGCAAATAACATTTAATTCTTATGTTTATAAACTTAATGTAGTCTTATTTTTAGGGCCTAGTTGAAAGTTTTTAATGAGTAATGGTGACAGCCACATTTGTGATGACAGTCAGGAATGGCAGATACTATTGATTTTATTGTGAAGAGGCTACTGGACCTTCTTCCAGTGCTGCATCATGGGATATCAGCACTGGGTTGTCAGCTCCTCAGCTAATCAGATCACTGGATTTTTTTATAGCCATATTATAATTTATTTTATTTCATTTATTTATTTATTGGAATCTTGGATTAACACGTTTGAGAACAAACTCATTAAACAGATTCCATGTCAGAGTCAAGACAAACAAGCAGACAAATACATGTGTGATCCTAGCAACCAGAGTATACTGTCTTACCAACCATCAGTTTAGTATAGGAAAATACTAGAAGGGGGAGGAAGAGTAAATCCACCCAGAAGGCTTTGTCGTGGGATAGGTGAAGAGAGTGGAAGGCAGGGGCATGGTAGAGTTGTGGCAGGTGAATGATAATGCCTACCAGCTAGAGGGTGGGTGGGGAGGAGGAGGAACTGGGGAATGGGAGGGTAGGGTGTGAGCATGGATAGATGGAGGTAGGAGCAGGAAAAAAAGGAAGGAGAGAGGGGCCAGGGCCAGGTATGTGTTATGTGGAAAACAAAAGAACAATCAACCTGGGGGTGTAAGGGGATAAGGAGAGGCGGGCAGGGGTAGAGGGAGGGGGCAGAGTGTCTAGGGAGAGGAATTACCAGGGAGGAAAAATAAGGCCCCATTAAGCAATTAGGTAGTGGGGATTATGGGAAGCAATCACAGCTGGATTCCTCAACGAGGAACTGTCTAAGTTTACTTTTAAAGGGGCCCATTTTGCACACAGAGGAGATGTCAGGAGGAAGTGAGTTAAGCCTTTTAGGAGCTCGATGCACAAAGGACCTTTTTCCAAGCGCAGTGTGGGCTTGGGGGATGCAGAAGATATGGCTTTTGGAGTTTTGAGTCCAGCGATTGGACTCACATGGGCTGAGCAGCTTCTGAACCCCAGGAGGCATTAGGCCAAGGTTTATCTTTTTTGCCATTATACAGGATTGAAACCTGAGGGTTAGCCTGGGCATAAAGGACACACGTGTGTGTGAGCCTTGTAGCTTCCGTAACCAGCTGACATGCTCTGTTTAAAGCAATTTTGAGGCGGTGGGTGGCTGTGTCTGTGGCAGAGCCATAGATCACTAGACCATAGTCTACCAGTGAGACTACAGAGCTCTGGATGGCTATGTTAAGGGCCCCTGGGGTTAGGCTGGCCTTATGCATATATAGGAGACCAATACGAGTTTTGATTGCCTTGATTATAGAGTCAATGTGCTCAGAGTAGGACAAAGTGCAGTCAACCATGACACCCAGATATTTAAAGTGCTGGACTAGTTCAAGAGGTGCACCCTCTGAGTTTAGGATAGAGAGAGGGTAGGATTTGTATTTGCTTTTAGAGCTGTGAGACATCATTGTTTTAGTTTTTTTGTAGTTCATGACAGGTTTGTGATCACCGAACCACTGCTCTACTTCCTTGAAATTCCTTTGAAGACTGTGCTCCAGTTCTTTGGAGTCTGGTTGGCTGGTAAATAGCACTGCATCATTGGCATAGAGCAAAATGTTTCCTTGGCAGGTGTAAGGTAGGTGGTTTAGGAATATACTGAACAGCAGTGGACCGAGTATGGATCCTTGTGGGATACCAGATAGGACAGGTCTACTGTCCAAGAGAATATTGCCAATCTTGACTCATTGAGAGCAGGCGTGCAGGTAACTTTGGAACCATGCCGCAGTGTCATCTGTGAGGCCTAAGCCTGCCAGCTGTTCAATCAGGAGATAGTGGTTTACCATATCGAATGCCTTTGTTAAAGAGGCACTGTCAGCTTTCCCCTACGTTTTTGACCACTTTTAATCTGTAAGCTTGTAGGCACACACCTATTAAACATTTACAGTAGAATGCCCCCATAGATGTAAAAATACTCAATTGTACCTGTTTTTATTAAATTCAAATGAAAATCCCTTTTCACTCGGGCCACCGATAACTGACCGACCACGGAAGCATATAGTGGTTGTGAGCATGCGCTTCTGTTCAGTAAGTTCATAACATGACAACTCAAAAGATATTCCCTCTGTAAAGTTTGGTAAACCAAATAGCTTCTGATGCTTAAAACTCAAACCGAGCACTCTGAATATAACAGTTACATTTTTGACTGCAGCCAAAATCCTGCACATGCGCTAAGGCAGCATGTTCTTGCACATGCAGGATCTTAGCCCGTGTCTCTTTTGCAGATGCGGGATTTCAGCTGCAGTCTAAAATGTAACTTGTGATATTCAGAGTGCTCAGAATTGAACTTTTAAACACCAGGAGCGATTTGGTTACTAAACTTACAGAGGAATATCTTGGAGTATCATGCTATGAATCGCACTTCAGACAGTGCATGTTCATGATAGCGTTCTAAACCACTATGCTTCTGGTGGTGGGTCAGTTAATGACGGAGTGAAAGGGGATTTCGCTGAACTAACAAAAACAGGCTAAACAATATTCTTGCATCTGCAGAACATTCTACTATAAATGTAATGTAAATCTAGTACAAAGTGATCCATGATGAAAAAGCAATTGCCTAAGTCAATGAAAGTTGCCCCAACCAAGGAACTTTGGTCAAGTGCACTGTGGAAAAATCCAGAGAACTCGAGGAGATCTGTTATGGTACTGTGGCCCTTGGGGAATCCATGCTGATGTAGGCAGAGGAGCTGGTATTTTTCTAGGTACTCACCTAGCTGATCTGCCACTATTCTTTCTAGAGCTTTTGAAAGTGGTGGGAGAATGGAGGATTGGTCTATAGTTACCAGTCGAGGTTCGATCTCCGCTCTTAAAAATGGGGGTTACTAGGGCAGCTTTCCATTTGTCTGGGAATTGTGAAAACCTCAGTGAGATATTGATGATATGAGTTAGATGAGTGAGTATATAATCCAAGATTTGTGCAACAAGAGTTAGGTCCAGGGTGTCACTACTGGACCTTGATTTCCCTAGTACTTTTATTAAGTATTATTTGGCTACCCTTGCTGGCACAGCTCTGAAGTGGAATGGAGGGTATGTGAGAGGCTGATTTCTTGGGCAATCATTAAAGCTTGAGCTGGGATGATGGAAGAAGTCAGGGGGGAGGACATTACTAAGGTCCGAGAATGCTTTGTTAAAGGTATTAGCAATGGAGCTGAGATCCTGAGTGGGGACACTATGGAAGTTTAACATGGTGGGGGGAGACTTAAAGTCTTTCCCAGTGAGTTCTTTGAGATTGGACCAGAATTTTCTCCCATCACCCCAGGCACGTGCGAGCACTTCCTTAAAGTGTTGACTTTTTCCTGCACATATTGCCCTGGTACAGTTATTTAGTGTCATTTTATAGGATTGAATGTCAGACTAATTAGTTGGGTAGGCTTAGGGTGGGTCAGGGGTTGGTCAACTGGGTGGCAAACTGGTTGCCGGGCAGAAAACAGAGAGTGGTGATAAACAGTATGCAGTCAGAAGAGATGCAAGTCACAAGTGGGGTACCACAGAGATCAGTCCTGGGGCCAGCCCTCTTCAATATCTTCATCAGTGACATTGCAGATGGACTGGAGGGTAAGGTTTGTCTGTTTACAGATGACACCAAGATCTGCAACAGAGTAGATGATCCAGATGGGGTGGGCAGAATGAGAAGAGATCTGAATAAACTGGCAAAATGGTCGGAAGAGTAGCAACTGGGGATTTAACGCAAAAAAGTGCAAGATCATGCACATAGGGAAGAGAAACCCTGAAGCCACGTATTTGTTGGGAGGGAAGTTGCTGGCAATCACTAGGGAAGAAAGAGACTTGGGCATCATCATCACCGATGACCTGAAATCATCCAAGCAGACCACTAAAGCAGTAGCTAAAGCTAGAGGGATGTTGGGGTGTATTAGTAGGGGTATCACAAGTCATAAGAGGGGAGGTAATATTCCCTCTTTACAAGACACTGGTTAGGCCCCATCTGGAGTACTGCATGCAGTATTGGAGGCCACACCTGCACAAGGACATTAACAAAATGGAGGCAGTCCAGAGAAGGGCAACCAAAATGGTGCAGGGACTGTATCAGAAAACATATGAGAACAGATTAACAGAGCTCAATATGTATACCCTAGAGCAAAGGAGGGAGAGAGGTGATATGATTGAAACATTCAAACACCTTAAGGGCATTAACAAGGTAAAAGAGTCTAACATGTTTCAATACAAGAAAAATAGCAGGACAAGAGGACACAGAATGAGATTAGAGGGAGGCAGATTAAGAGGTAATGTGAGGAAATTCTTTTTCACAGAAAGGGTGGTGGATGCATGGAATGGCCTACCTCAGGAAGTGGTGGATATGAATATAGTGGAGGGCTTCAAACAGGCATGGGATAGGCATAAGGGAGCAATACAGATTAGTATGAATAAATAGGCCACTGACAGAGTAAAGGCCTATGGCACATTCATATGGTAGAAAAAATGAGCAGGCCGGATGGGCCTTGCGGTCTTTATCCACCATCAGCGTCTATGTTTCTATGGTTCTATAAAGTGGCTGACTTTGTGAGATCAACCAGCAACGTTCCTCCCAAAGGTAAGCCCAGACTGAAGCGTCACCTATGGTCACCCAGGCTGCACTGTGAAGGCACCATCATACAGTCTCCCTCCCTGGAGAGGGAGAAGGCCCTGTTGGATGCTCAGTCCCTATCCCCTTGGCTGGTCCCTGATGACAAGAGTCTGCTCTAAAACCCTGGGCATAGCATTGTGAGCAGTAGGGCTTCAGCTGTGCCGATGGGCTGGGCACTTATTTTTCCTCCATTACATTTATTCCCACTTCTTTCACTGCAATGGACTCTGCCTCAGGCAAGCAACCTTACAGTCCTGTCCACAACTTTCTCTGCCACTTGCCTACCTTCTCTTCCCGCAGACCTGCCTCTCCATGGTGGGGTGTTTGGGACCTCATCAAGCTTGTCAGTGGCTCAGTAGGTAGCACACTCGCCTCTGAGGCCAGGAGATCAGAGGGCTGTGGGTTCAGTTCCCACATCTGGCACTTGGGTTAATATCCCAGTACTGACACTGTAGTGCAGCATGAGAGGGGTGCTGCACTTCTGAGGTGCCGTCTTTCGGATGAGACATTAAACCGAGGTCCCATCTGTTTGGATTGGTGGTAGTTCAGGTGGATGTTAAAGATCCCATGGCACTTATCGAAAAGAGTAGGGGAATTTCCCCGGTGTCCTGGCCAAATTTCCCTCGTTCACTAAAAATACCACCAACAGCTTAATCTGGTTCAAGGTCAGTTGGCATTCATCTGTTTCCCCTTCCCCCGGGTCGTGCCTGAAAATAGGCAGGATTTGTCTAGTGCACTTACCCAGTCAACAAAAGCTAAATAAATAAATAAAATAAATAAAGCTTCCCTTAAGGTAACATCAGTTTCAGAAGGCAACTAGATTGTACACTATGCAGGTCCCAAGAGACCCGGCATCATGATGCACATGCAAGGGCTTTTCTGTTTTTTTCCCCGTCAGACACCAGAGGCAGGGCTCGCTAGCATGAAAGTGCATGCCTGTACCCCAGGTGCCAGCCAACATTCCCTGCATGTTGGAAGCTTCAGCTGCATCACCACATGTAGCCACCCAGGTGGTGGCTGCATAGAGGAGCTTGCAGCTTTCCTCAGAGAACAGCATCATATGGAGTGCAATGCTCCAGTTTCTTCCCCTTGCTGGCATCCAATGACTAGTTCCCAAGCCTGGGGTGCTGGCTTCGTGAATGACAGCCCTGTAACTGCCGCAGCAGTCTGGCTTTGTAATGTCACTTTTTGCATCAGGCAGCTGTTACTTAGGTACAAACAGAGGGGCCCAGAAGACTGCATAGGGAAAAACAAAATCTACTGAAGTTCCAAAGCCAATTAAGCCAGAAGGGAACATCTTGATAAACAGCTTACATGACCTTTGATCGCACTGGCTTTGTATTAGTGAATGTTGTCTTTGGCAACTTTCAGGCATTTGTGTTAACTTACTTCTAGTGCTCAAATTGTTTCAAACTGTGGCTGGTCACTTCAATGATGTTGGCTGTTTGGAGGACCTTTTGCTAGAATAGCACTTCAGTATACAAACAATTCAGTAAACAACGGCAAAGCTCCTGAGTGATAATGCCGCATAAAAACTGATCTGTCTTTTCATCATGCAGGCTGGTTCCCAGTTCATAGGAGGAAGTCAACTTCTTCAGACATGCAATATTCTGTACTCTGTAGTAGTGTTGTCTTTGGGTTGCTGCTGTCAGAGTAGGCTCTGCCACAAACAGGATCACACCAGTCAGCTATGGATCAATGCACACAAGCTGCTCCTTCAGAGGATTAATACCTGAGAACTTACCAGTGCTGTCTTTACTGTATTTAAAAATGTTGCCACTGGGACAACCTCATCCAGGTGCAACACTTAGTTTACAAGAGGATCTCTAGAGGAAACAAGCATTTGTCGATGCCTAATGTTTGCATGTATGGTGTGTGTGGTAGGCACGTGTATTGAGATGAATGATTTGTAGTGGATCCTGACTTCCTAACTGTAAGTATGTGCTTGCGCTGTAATTCAAAACTGTCAGGCTAACCTACATGTCCAGATACAGTGCATGAGCCCATCATCTGTGTGCCAGAACACTGCATAGGCTGGGATTAGTGCCACACACTGCAGCGCCTTTCCCCCAACCTCTGCCCATTCAGACAACTCACTGATCTTGCACCTGACCTCAGGTCACAGGCACGGGAAGACAATGTGGCTTCCATTGGTCAATGGCTGTCTCCAGAATCATTACTTTATCATTCTTTATAACAGTTTTGACCCCCACATTTCAACATGTCTTTTTATGATCCCCATTCTGAACATGATAGGCGTCATTTATAAAGTACCGAATTAAACATTATTTTGCAGTGCAAGTTTGAAATCACACTTTGGCTGGGATTTGAAAAATGACAACTGTCAAGTTTACGAGGTGGTGTGTAAAAATGGCTATGTTGAAAATTTGGGGTCAAAATATTGCAAATTACCAATGTTATGCGTGAGCATTGACAAATGTCAATGTGCTTTCATAACTTTATTTTTGAATATTTTGACCCCAAATTTTCAACATAGCCTTCTTAAGACCCCGCCTCATGAATATAGTAAGTGAAAATGTTCAGATTCTGATCAAAACGTCATTTCATGCCACACATGCAAAGACACATTTTGGCCAGGATTTGAAAAATGACAGCTGTCACATTCATGAGATTGTGTGAAAAAAATGCCTGTGTTGAAAATCTGGGGTCACAGGATGGAAATTTGCCAGTGGAAATGTAAGAGAGGCGGCTACCTGCTCAAACAACAGAGCCTCAAAGTAAAAGTAATGAAAACCAGTAGATCAAAAGTTGGGCTAATGGAAACCAAACTACTAGAAGCTTTAGTAAACAATAAAAACATTAAAAAATTGTTTATTGTAAAAAAACTCACAAAAGCAGCACTCCCTCAACCTGAAAAAACTGACTGACATTTTTCACTATCACACATACTTTTTCAATTGCAAAACTTTTGAGCAAGCATTGAAATAATATCAACATGCATTCATAAGTTTGTTGTTTTTTAATATTTTTACCCCAGATTTTCATCATAGCCTTCTTATGACCCCCATATCATGAACCTGGTAAGTGAAAATTTTCAAATCCCTCCCAAAAGGTGATTTCATGAAACAACTGTAAAATCTCCTTTTGGGTCAGAGTTGAAGAATTTCACCTACTTGTTCATGGGGTGGGGGTCATAAAAAGGCCATGTTGAAAAGTTTTTGGGAAAAATATCAACAAAAGACCATGTTATAAGTACAGATTTAAAATGCATTGAAATACATTGATCATGTACCCAATTTCCTTAGTTCCCGGTCAGGCATTGAAAAGTGCAGATGTGTCTCTAGCGTGTTGTCAAGACTCAGGTCGTGAAGCACAGGCAAACCAGAAGTTATAAAATTTGCAAGAAGCATTTTATTATCATCAATAACAATAAAAAAAAATTGTGCAGGATAGCTCTTATACAGGCAGTTCAAACAAAGCAAAGTCCTTTATCTAAGGGTATGTCTAAATCTCTCTCTCTCTCTCTAACCCTCTAAACAAACATTCTTTGCAGATGACACCATGAGTTATGCCTCTAGGCCTGCTCTCAATCTAACCAGTACCATTCTGCAGCAAAAATTCAATTTATTGCAGTGTGTCTGTATGGTTATAATGATTTTCTTATTGTATAGCGCTCAGAGTCTTTTGAATTGAGCGCTTTATAAATAAAAAAATCTATCTAATCTAGCTATAACCTTTTGCAACTGAAACTGTTGCTTAATGCAAAAAAAAATCAAACAAACAAATATATGTTTCTATCCCTGCAATTGCACCCAGCCTCTACTCAACCTGCAGGACCTAAGCCACAGATTACTACGCTGTTGGGGGAATCTCTGGAACTCATGGACACATTTAAATATTTGGGTTTTTGGATAGATTGCAAACTTACTTTCACTGTACATATTAAGGAACTACGTAAAAAGTTAAAACAAAGATTGGGACTCTACTTCGAATCAAGCACCTACTCACCTATGATGCCTAAGTCAAACTGGTACAAACTACCTTTCTCCCTCTTTTGGATTATGCTGAGCTTCTCTACAGACATGTGCCTAGTACTGCATTAGCCAGGTTGGATACCCTGTACCACAGGACAATAAGATTTGTGACCTGCACTCCCTACAATACACACCACTGCTCTCTCTCTGTATTCACTGCTGGGCTGAAACTCCCTAAAAACGAGAAGACTGAAAAATGCAGCCATCTGGACCTAAACAGCCCTTATTAACAAACTCCTGAAATATATTTGCAACCTCTTGGCCATCACACACGGAAACTATTCACTCAGGAGATATTCCTGTATTTCACTAGATGTCTCCAGAGATAGAACTCACCATGGCTCTTACTCTATAAGTCACTCTCTCCCTACTTTATGGAACAACCTTCAAAAAACCCTTCGACTTTCGAACTTTGTCAGATTAGCAACTTTCAGAATCCTACTTAGGCAACCATTGCATGACTCCTGTAATTGCTATGCCTAAGCCCCATCACCTCTGATGAGGTGCTCTCCATCACGACCATCTCTCTCTCTGAATTGTAGCCCACTAACACCTTACTCCTTCTCTCCCATCCCACTGCATCATCTACACTCCTACTTAACATACTTCCGTGTTTCTTTTACCTTTTATGGCTACTTTTGATGGGGCAGCTACCCTCCTACCTAATATCCTTCCTCCCATCTTTTACCTCTTATGGCTACCTTTTCAGTGAGGAACTAGCACTTTAACTTTACTGTTATACCCATGTTTTACCCATCTCTGACTTTCATTTGTTTTTTAGCCCAACCTGTTTTACGATATGCATCTCATTGTTACTGTAATTTGACCAAATTGTATCTACTGTTGCACCCAGCTCTGACCATCATATGATGTGTGACTATCATGTAATTTCTGTATGCACGTCTTTGTTTCCTTGTACAGTAACCAAATTGTATCTATTGTTGTATATATGATATGTGCCATATGTCCCTCTGCTCACTCTCATTTGCTTTATTTGTTGATAAAAGTGTACTCACTGTTATGTGTTACTTGCGTACCTGCCCATGTCCACCTTGTAAATGAGTTCGCTTAACGGTGTTTTACCTGGTAAAATAAAGATTGATTGAATGAAACAGTGCTCTTTTTTATAAGATGTTTTCACCTGGCAATGAAATTCTGCATCCTGAACTCATTAATTATATCTCCTGTTTTCACACAATGTACCAAACGTTATCAGTTTCTTTCCTGTGACCAGTACCTCCAGTCTTCTTCATAGCTGCAGCCAATTAAGACATTCTGGCTGGAGCTGGTCTTCCTGCTGACTGCTCTGCAAACAAGCTTGTGGTAGGTCAAAAAGTTTTATTTATTTATTTATTTAGTTATATTTCAGAAATACCAAAATAGCTTCACAGGGGGTTTCTCAACCCCATATGTTCCAGCTCTAATAAACCCCCAAACAGCTTTCTGCAATTTATTTTCAAAAATATAACTATATACATGTCCAAACCAAGGGATCCAAGTTTCACATACAGATTTGCATATATTTTTTTTTTAACCACAGAGAAGCAATGGGAGAATGAAAGAAAAGAAAGAGCAAATGAAGGAAGGTAGTTAAGAGGGGGAAACTGTGGGACCATCGGACTGACCCATTACAAGGTTCCACAAGGAAAATTTGATTGCACACCTGGACAACAAAAGACAGACAAGTGGTAGAACAGGAGAGGACAGAAAGATGCAGTAGATCCTTGCTCTTAACTCTTTCTGTATAACAAATGGGACAGAGTTTTACGCAACCCTGTCATGTGGTCCAGAGACAATTATGGTGTTGGATCCCGGTAGGGAAGTAAGAGGTACAGAGAGTGTGGGGCGGTGGGTGGTGAGTGAGAGGGTAGCAATAAAAGACATCAATGAAGCATTTTCTGTTTTACAGGGATTTAAAAAAGACTACGAGGGACATTTTAATTTTTTGAGGTACTGACACTGGGGATTCAGCACCCCAGTGTAGGTGTCATATTTGGAAATACTGGGGTGGGCTCCCCGATGATACACAGTGGAAACAGGCCAATTGGGAAGGTACTAGCTGGCACCAGGGATTGGGCACCCTGGTGTCAGAACAGGGATTTAAAAAAAAGACTATGAGGGACAGTTTTCTTTATTTGATGCACCAACACTGGGGATTGGGCATCCCAGTGTCATGTTTGGTGGTACCAGGGGTGGATTCTCAGTATCACACAATGGAAATGGGATGGGTGGGGGTACTAGCCGGCACTAGGGACTGGACATCCCAGTGTCAGAAAATGGTTACGGCAGTAAGGTGTGGTTTGATGGTGTCAGCCAACATAATGGAGCATAGTGGGAGAGAGAGAGAAAGAGAAAGAAAAAGAGAGTACCCACCACAGACACACACTGCTCAGCTGGTTGATGGCAGCATTATGTAGATGAAATGAGCCAGCCACAGTCTGACATAAGGGGCTGGCTCCTTACAACTGCATGACATTTCCACCCAGAAAAAAGTGAGTAGTGTCATGACCAGGGTGCCTAGTCATTGGTCTGTCACTGGCGAGCCCAGTGCAGATTGAGCTGCAATGGAGTCAGTAGTGACACACCTCTGAAATGCCGTTCTTTGTAAAAAAACACTTGTTGTAGACACATGCACATGTAAACATAAAAACAACTGTCACATCACATCTACACATCAAAGTTTTACTTCTTGCAGTAATGGCAACCCCAACAGACATCAGCCAGTGGAATAATAGTACTATACTGGTACTATACATGATGTCACTGATGAAGCAAAACTGCTAGGGTCAAAATATTCTGTGCTCTAAACAGATGTGGAGCTGATGAAATCCATCAGTGCCGAACTCCATTATCTGTAAAGCAATTTAAAATGTTGTAAGGCTAGGGCTATATCATACACATTGCAGAAAAGTGTAAATCAGCAACTGAAAATATTGGATCATGAGGGCATCTTTTCTCCAGTAGCTGCATGTATGTACAGTATGTATCTACAGCAAGTATGTATGTATATATGTATGTACTGTATGGTATTCATTTCATTCATATACACCCCTTCCTCCCCTTTTTCTTTCTCTCCTACTTCCCCTGCTGCTGCTGTTATGGCTCTCTTGGCTCTAAATCCACATAAGAGTGGGAGCCCTGACGGTCTTCACCCCAGACTCCTGTATCGCTCTGCTTATGCCATTGCTCTTCCTATTACCTACCTCCTCAACCTCTCTTTCTCCTTATTCTGTGTCCCTAACTCTTGGAGGTTGTCTACTGTCATTCCCCTTCCTAATGGGGGGTGACCTCTCTTCCACTAGTAACTTTCATCCCGTCTCTCTCTCCTCCCCACATTGGCTAAACTCCAGAAACACCTTGTTCTCTCCTAACCTTTTCTTGACTCAGCCTCCTTTTTCACTCCTTTCCAGTCTGGGTTTAAAAAGTCATGCTCCACAACCACCTCTCTTCTCCAGCTCACTGATACTATCCTCTCTGGCACGGAACAGGGACTTATCACCTCTGCCATTTTTGTTGACTTAGGTAAAGCTTTCAACGCAGTTGCCCACCCCATTCTCCTGGACAAGCTTAAGCGTGCTGGACTCTCTATGTCCTCTGTCAAGTGGTTCCACTCCTACCTTGAAGGCAAGTTACAAGCTGTCTATATTGGAGACTTCCTCTCCTTCCCACTCCCAATCAGTTCAGACCTTCCCCAAGGATCTGCCCGTGGCCCAGTTCTTTTCTCCATTTTTCTAAATTACCTCCCCACTTCCTGCTCCTCTGTGTACGTTCATATGTATGCAGATGATATGGTACTCTTTACTTCTGGCTCCTCTGCCCCTGATCTCATGAACCAGCTCCAGCTGGACTTTAACAACAGCCAGCTCCAGGAAAATAAGTTGTCTCTCAATGCTAAGAAAACTGTCTCTATGACTTCTGGTACCAGGAAGATGCTTGTTATAATTGCCTTACTTCATTCCTGTCTTACCCTTGATGGTATAACTATTGAAGATGTCTCCTCCTTCAAGTACCTCGGAGCCTGGTTTGATCACTACCTTGATTTTTCTGTTCACGTGGATGCTATCCACAAGAAGCTCCATCCAAAACTTGGAGCACTTTACAGATCTAAACAGAAATAAGAGAAGCATCCTGCTACCTTCATGAAGAGAAATTTACACTAAGAGGATTCTCTCAATTTTTTGACCATGAAGACATTGATTACAGTACTGCTCCTAAGTCCACTCTAGCTAAACTGGACCCCATCTTTCACTCCTTATGTTGATTTGCCTTTGACAGACCCCTGTGTACTTATCACTGTTCATTGTATACCTTCCTGTCCCACCCCACTGTTGTTGCCAGGCGCCTTACCCACACTGTGCCTCCTTTATCTCCAAATTTTGGTTTGGCTCCTTCCCCTTATACATTGCTTCTCTATTCTCCCTCTCCCCTTCTACCTCTTACTCCCTTCACAATGCTTGTTCTCACTCTCTTGCTCTCCCACCAGTGAAAGCTAGTGCTCGGAGACCTGCTAGACTGCTAAGATGGGGAAATCTAAAGTAAATACCTCTTCCTCTGCTGACTTTTTCACCCCAAGGCGAATGACCTGAGAGGAGCAGCCTGTGCATAGTGGCGCAACTTCAGACCACATTGAACCAGCCACTGGAGAGGCCTCCCTTGAAGCTATTCATGCCATGCTGCAGAAACTGGTAAATTCAGTCCAAGAACTCAATAAAAAATGTGATTCTCTTACCCCCAGGGTTTGGGCTCTGGAAACGCGCATGGACCACTGTGAGACCATAGTGCAATGATCAGAGACTTCAGTATTAAAGACCATGGAGGCTACCACAAAACTAATTAAAGAGAACATGTAACTGCACCAACATCTAGAAAATGTGGAGAACCAGATGAGGGAACGTAATCTTTGGGTAGTGGGCCTACCTGAGGTGGCTGAAGGGAAAGATGCTTTGTTGTTTGCCAGGACATTTTTGCCAGCCCTTTTGGGCTTCTCAGAGGAGGATTCTCCAATCTCTCTGGAAACAGCATATAGATTTATGCCCCAGAGGGCTCCACTGGACCCTACAACCCCTCAAACCATTATGCTAATATGTATGCTAATATGCTAATTTGTAAGAGGAGATATGTTTTGTATGCTCTGCTATCCACCTATGTGTAATTGATCTGTGAGTTTTGCTTACAAAATCAATAATGAAATAATAAAAAAAAAAGAAATCTAGTGCTGGTCAAGCTGTCTTCTCACTCCACTTCTCTAAACTTTGGGGCTCTATCCCACCTTCCATTTGATCTGCTCTTTCCTTTCCTACTCTTAAATCTCTCCTGCCTGATTTCTATGTTCACACCTGTGGTTGCTTTCTGATATTGGCGTGGACTCCACACATCTGCCTTCCACCACACACTGTCTCTGGTATGTTCCCTCTCCTTCAGTTCATCAGATATAGTATACCATTGCTTCATCAAAAATATTACAGCAACTGGTCATTTACAGTGACAAAATGATAGGTTGCTCTGGGTCACTGTAATGGTCGTGCTACAGCAGCAGGACCCCCAGTACAGCTTCTCTAGGTCTTGTACCCACTCCCCAAAACACCTCTGCCATGGAGGTGATTATAATAAAATCTGGGGTGTGTGGGGGGTATACTTGTGCTCCCAACAGCACAATGCAGACCATGATCGCGGTTGACATTTGTGCTGTCACTGTAAAGCTGGCCGGCAAGTTTTCTGTTGAACTGGCTTGGAAAAACCATCAGATACTACTTCCTGCTCCTCATTTTTTATTCTTGTTCATTGTTTATTTGTTCTTATGTCAGTTCCACAATTTACTGTATGGTACTTACTGTTTGGAATTTTATTCTTAAGTGTTCTTGCAATTGTATATTTTGTTATACTTATTTCCATATTCTAGCAATTTTGTACTGTTTATTTCTCTTCTCACTCCCCCAGATGCATCTGGAGAAAAGCTGATGCCAGCTCAGTATGTCTTTCCTGGTAAAATGTTTGAAATAAATAAATAATTTATGTATTGAACTTTGTTGACTGGGTAGGCCCACTGAGACTAAAAATCCCTTTTTTAGGAGTGAGCCAGAATTAATTACATGGATGGAAACATAACACAATAAAAACAGGAATTCAATAAGCAATACTGACCATAACAAACATCACTATAAACACAGGGTTACATGGTTAGAAAACTTTGGATCATATACATCTAGGAGCTAACATACAAACAGATCATTGGTTATAGTACAGCAAGTTCATATAGAGCAGCATTAACATGACAGTGGAATAAAAAACTACAAACCAAATAGAAACAATTGCAAGTACATAGACTATGCTCTAGGAGAAATGTCTTTAGACTTTTTGGAAGCCACCAAGGGAGGAACAGTCTTGGAGATTTACTAGGAGGGCATTCCCCTGGGAAGGGACCTTGTTCTCAGTATATCAAATAGGGTACAGTTGGGTGACTGGATCATTCTCCTAGGAGGTTTTATTGCCAGTTCATTACAAGGCTTGAAACAGCCACTGACACCAAAAGTGCTACATTGCAAAATCCGAATAAGCATGCCCCCTATAAATCTCATACCAAAAACCAGATTACTACATTACTTCATTTTAAAGTAATTATCCATTTTATAACCCTGATTTCACTACCTGTACAAAAAAAGCCTGACTCAGTGACGAGCTGATGATGATGTAATCTTGGGAACTCACAGTCTAGTATTCCGTCAGCAAGCTTATAGGACATGTGTCTCCAAAGTTGTAAATATCATGTGCAATGGGTTTCACATATAAAACAAGCAGCACTGTTCAAAAAACAGTACTTTAAAATTATACAAGTTTCAGGGTTAGTAACAAAGTTAATTCCACAGTAGAACCATGCTCTGGACTGGTTTAATGCACTTGTGACACTGCAAGTGCAGAAACAGGGAGTTATGCTTATACAACATTGTAACATGACATCCTATATTAGCAAGTACAATAAAACACAGATAGAGTGGAATTATCTCTGTTTTTCTGCTGTGTTTGCTCTTTGGGATTTGGCTGCTGTGCATTATGGGAAATGCATTTATTTAACTGCATTTTGTATATTGCAGGAGCAATGGTGAACAGTCATTCAATTGCTGATTACATGTAGATGTGATCAACATTTTATAATATGTGTTCATTTTGGCCAACGTACATTTGTGAACTGTGGAATCATCTCCATTTTTCTGCTGTTTGCTGTTTGGGATTTGGCTGCTGTGCATTATGGGAAATGCATATATTAAAGTGCACACGAGTATTCAGCTCTGGTAGTTGTTCCTGCAGTTCCTTTGGTAGGCCAACAGATGGCTGTGGAACAATGCTACAGCCATTTTTAGATCAATTTCCAAACGTACTGAACTGAGTCACTCGGGGGGGGGGGGACTTTCATAGACCAAGCAAAAAACTACAGAGCCCACATAGTTTGCTGACTGGCGCTGCCTGTTTTACTTGTGAAAACCATTGCACATGATCTTTGCAACTTTGGAGAAACAGATCCTATAAGCTTGCCGACAGGGAATACTAGACTGTGAGTTCCCAAGATGACATCATCATCAGCTCTTCACTGGTACAGATTTTTTTTTGACCAGGTAGTGAAATCAGGGTTACAAAATGGCTAATAACTTTACAATGAAGTAAAATAGACATCTAGTTTTTGGTATGGAATTTACTAGGGGTATGCTTATTCTAATTCTGCAATGTAGCACTTTAGGCCAGATGGTGTCAGTTGGTCTTGAAGGGGTGGCCCCTTTGACTAATTTGAAAGCTAAGCAGAGAAGAGGGTAGCTGAATTTCCCTTCAAGAGAAGGTCAATTTAAAGTAAATGTTAAAGGTTCCCATAGTGAATGGGAGTAGTAACCTGCAGGTGTTGTGAATCAGTCTCCTACCATTCAAATAGCCAAATAGTGCTGTTTTCCATAAAAAAATCCTTTTATTTTGATGTTCTGTTTCATTTGCATAACCCACCCATTTTGTTCTCAGTGCTGCGACATCATACCAGGGAAACAAAGTTACTGCACCCACAATGCCTTACTATGTAAATTAGTATGGCTGCCAGTATAGCCTAGAGGTTAGAGGAACGAGGTGTGAGCAAGCTTGGTACATCCAGCAGACCAGACCTGAGTTTGAGTCTCACAACCTCCACTTGCATACTGTGCGACTCTGAGCAAGTCACTTAACCACCCAGTGCTCCCAGGTCGCCCCTGAAAACAGGCACTTGTGCCTAGTGGGCCTTACCAAAAGACTAAAATAAAAAAAAAAAAAAGTATACAGGGTATTATAAGAAAAAGGAGCCAACATCTCTGTATAGAAGTCTTGTAGCTAGATATGGTATGTGCAATGCACTGTTGTGAAAATAAACAAACAAAAGCTAATATTGTTGACACCACCACACAAATATGGGACAGCATCTCAGAGTAAGGAAATTGTAAAACAGGTCCATATTTTACCGACAATGCCTTGCTACAGTTATTTACATATTACTGTTCACCACCAGCAACATAAGGGGCTGTACATTTGAGTAAGGCACATTTAAGGCACCATTATAAATTACCCAGAATTCCTTGTTGCTGTATGTAAAACAATGACAACTCCCTGGTATGACATCATTTTGGGGTGTGGCCACACACAGGAAACTGGAGGACAAAACCCAGATAAAACAGTAGAAAAATGACAATGACAGATTTCTTTACAAAACAAATTGTAGCTTCAACATTTGAAGCATGTCTGCACTTGCAAGCTATGTGTAGCAGTCATTTGGGGAACCTTCAACATTTGCTTTAAGGAGTGGAATACATCACAATGGTGCTCCCTAGGTGGGGCACCAGAAACAAACCAACCAGTTTTGTTGTACAGGACCTTTAGCTTATTTACTTCTGAGCACCATGCATTAGAACTGGGAGAAATGTACTGCTGGCAATAGCTTGCCGTGACTCCCAAGACAGATAATTATTCAGATGATAAAGTAACCTAAGTTCCTGGTGCAAGGACTTCGAGATATAATCTACAAGGTGTTTAAAGGTGACTTCCTGGTCCAAATGCACTCCAAGATATTTAATTGAGTCAAGCATCTCACATGGAACACCAGAAGACATGGCAACAGATAGTAAATGTCATCTAGCAGTACCCAGATGCCTGGAGGTGAACAGGACTGCTTTGGTTTTCTTTGTGTTAAGAACTAACCAACCATTTTTCTAATTCTCAGAAATTATTAGAAAGTTGACTACTGATACGAGCAACAGCTGTACAGCATGACATCATCAGCCTACAACATAGCACCTCCACAGTTACCAAGCATATTACTAATAAACAGGGAAAATGGCAAAGAACCCAGGATGGAGCTCTGGGAAACATTGTTCATTATGGACCTATGCAAAACTGTACACCTTTCCACTTAACCTGTTAAGATCTATTTACCAGGTAGTGGGAGAACCACTGACGAGATAAGCTATCAAGACCAAGCAGTTTTAACTTAACTAACATGAGGCTGTGATTCACCAAATCAAAGGCTTTAGTGAGGTCTATAAATACAGCACCTGTCCATAATCCTTTGTCTATAGCGCTAAGTATGTCAGTAGACAGCCTGACTAATGCAATGTCTGCACCATGATATTTTCTGAAGCCATATTGGTTGTCAGCAGTTGAAACTGTTCCAGATAGTCCAGTAGCTAGTTGTAAACAAGCCTTTTGCGAATCTTAGCCAAAGAACTATGCAAGAATATGGCACAGGAGTTTTCCACAGGTTTCTCCCCCCCCCCCCCCTTGTGCACTGGGACCACTAGGAACACTTTCCAGTTCTCAGGAACTCATTCTTCAACTAATGATTTATTAAACAGCATCACAATAGCAGATGCAATAACAGGGTGGATATCTTTAGGGGGGTGTGTGTGTGTGTGTGTGTGTATGTGTGTGTGTTACACAGATGCAAGGGTCAGGATTTGTGGGGATTATGAGGTCCCAGTAAACCTTTGACTGGAAGTGAACCAGCACCCTGTTTCTAGATCATGGGATTTGTTTATTGCGCCAGTCACTGTTACTGTTATTGGCAGTATTGCTCCATTGGGCCCAGGGCGTATTGAAAGAAGGCAGTCTTTTGCCAGAGATGAGGGGCACTATGTGGAGCAAGTAAGTTGAAAAAGAAGCAAAGACACTAAGTTCTATCCAGAACTTGGTTTAATGAAAGCAATGAGCAATTGAGCTCCATGTAAGAATAGGCAACAACGGCCACTTTCAATTCACGAGGACAATTGCCAAAGATACATTAGATGTGGTTTTCCTAGCAAGAAAGATTACTATTAAGTAGACGAAAATTTTGAGAAGTGAACTGGCTCATTTTAGAGTGTGACCAGATGGTAATAGGAACAGGGCGGCATGGTGCTCTTTTTGAGAGTAATATATCAGGACTTCCAGATCAGTGGAGTTCAAATAAATGAAAATTAAGTGTCAACACTGTTCATATACGATTGGCCTGAGGAAGTGGCGTTAAGCAATGAAACTGTTGCCTCATGTATATGAGTGTGAAGAAAAAGAGTTTAATAAATATATGAGTTTTGATGGACTTTGGATTATATCTTACTTTTTTATAACATTTTTGTGTATTGAAAGAAGCTCAGGGTGGTATAATGGTTTTATGGGCCCAGGGTGTATTGAAAGAAGTATGAAGTTCAGACCGGCTTCCACCTTTGTATCACATCTGTGGACCCACCAATATAGAGGTGTCAAATTAAGCACTTTTTGGGAAAAGTGGCATCAGATGCCCAAGAATCTTACTCCTTCTGTGAATGCGGCATTAGAAAATTGTAGAAAATTGCCAAACATTCTTTTCAAACAATCAGGCAACATTGGTAACATTGTTGTGCTGAATAAAACAGATTACAAAACAGAAGCCCTTAGACTATTATCAGACAGCAACATCTATAGTAGTTTGGAAAGGGACCCCAAACAGATATTTCAGATAACTTTGTTTAATCGAGTGGATGAAGAATTAAGGAGAGGTTTCATCACAGAAAAAGAAAGTAAATTCCTTAAGGAGGAAAAGCCAACAATTCCAATTTTCAACTAACTTCCGAAGGTACCCAAAAATCTAGAGAAGCCACCTGGTAGGCCTATGATATCTGGGATAGGTTCTTTGTCTGAAAACCTTTTAACATATTGTGACTACTTTTTACAGCCTTATGTTTTAAATTTAAAATCCTACACTAGAGATTCCCTACAGATTCTAGAGAAGCTTAATAACATAGTTTGACAGCCAGACTAGTTATGGATTTGCACTGACGTATGCTCACTATATACACATATACCATGTGATTTAAGGCTCGGAGGCACTTGAATACTTACTTTTCACCAACAAATGCATAGGAGCCCCTCCAACAAATCTGATTTTGAATTCAGTAGAGTTTAAACTTAATCACAACTATTTTCTTTTTAAAAACAGAATGTATTTACAACAATGTGGAACAGCAATGGATGCTACAGCAGCCACAGTTATGCAAATCTTTATCTAGGGTGGTGGGAAAATAAAAAGATTTTTTGTAAGGGGGAATCCATTTTTGGAGCATATCTTTTGGAGCAGGTACACAGTTAATTTTATAATCATCTGAAAAGACATTATAAGTGAGGCACAGATGTTAAATGAGAACAGTTTAAACTTACAGTTCACATCACAAATTGATAATTAAAGTATTATTTTTTGGGGACTTGAACCTTATGACTATGGCAGATGGTACTATACAATTAAAAGGGGTTAGAAAGGCCAATGCAGAAAATTTGATCCTGCATGTTTCAAGTGCGCACCCTCCAAACTTAAGCAAATCCATACCATATGGACAGTTTCTAAGACTGCAAAAAAAATTGTTCAATGGATGCTGATTTTGAGATTCAGGCAAGAGAAATGTATCAAAGGTTTAAACATAAAAGGCTATGACAACAAAACACTAGATCTAGCACTGAATAGGGTGAGAGAACAAGACAGGAGTACCCTGTTAACACCATGATTTAGGGAGTCTGAAAATAATGCAGTAATGACCTTTGTTTTGGAATTAATTGTGTCTCCCCTACAATTAAAACAATCTTACAAAATAACTGGAATCTGTTGTAATATTGTAACATTCAGGGCTTGTTCTCTGCACCTCCGAGGATTACTTCTAGTGAGGCTAAAAATTTGAGAGCTCACCTGAGCCATAGCCATTATGTTCCAGAAAAATAAGACCACAGAGTTGGCTCCCAGAAAAACCTGTAGGCTTTTACCAGCATGGTCACTGCATGACATGTAAGCATGTACTGCAAGGCAAAGAGTTTAAACATCCAAACAATTACATGTCTGTAGAAATCAGAGAGTTTGCTTATTATTCAACACAGTCTGTGATTTATGTGGCACAATATTCCTGCCTGCTAAATGATGTGGGCAGGACTGTATGTCAAGCCAAAGAACAATTTCTTGAACATTTAAGAGACGTTAGGGATGTCAATTTGGACTATGCGTTAGGACTGCATTTCAGAGACTTTCATGATAGCAATCTGCAATGTCTGAAATTCAATGTGATTGAACAGCAAAAGAAAGGGAGATAGGGTTAGAACCGTTACAAAAGGAATCAAGGTGCATTTTTGTTTTGCAGTCCATGTCACCAAAAGGACTGAATAAGGAATTAGATATGAGTGTATATCTCTAAGATACATTGATGTTGATACATAGATACATAGACAGTGTCGGCAGATAAGGGCCTATGGCCCACCCAGTCTGCCCATTTAAGTTTGTAAGTTCAGTTTATGTTTTCCAGAAAGTCTGTTGCCCCTTACCCCTGACCTCCAGAATTCCTTTATGTCTATCCCATGCATTCTTAAATCCCGTGATTGTTTCAGCCCCCACCACTTCCTCTGGCAGGGTGTTCCACTTGTCCACCACCCGTTCTGTGAAGAAATTCTTCCTCACCTTTCCTCTGAATCATCCTCCCTCCAACTTCATCCCATGCCCTCTAGTCCTGGAACATCTTTTTCAATTAAAAATAGTGCATTCCTGCACCCTGTTCCTCCCTGTAAGATACTTGTATGTCTCTATCATATCCCCTCTCTCCCTCCTCTCCTCCAGGGAGTACATGTTCAGTGCCTTCAACCTGTCCTCATAGGACTTGTGATGCAATCCATGCACCATCTTTGTTGCCCTCCTCTGAACCTTCTCTACCCTGTCTATGTCCTTACGTGAGGTAAGGTCTCCAGAACTGCACAGTGTACTCCAGGTGCGTCCTCACTAGTGTCTTGTATAGTGGAATTATGACCTCCATTTTCCTGCTGGTGATGCCCCTGCCTATGCATCCCAGCATCCTATTGCTTTACCTGCTGCCTTGTCACACTGTTTCCTGCCTTGAGGTAATCAGGATGACAACTCCAAGATCCCTTTCCTGCTTGGTGCATGCTATATCCTCACCCCCAACTGATATATTGTGCTAGGGTTTTTGTGCCCCATATGCATTATCTTGCACTTCCTTGCATTGAATTTCAACTGCCAAACCCCTGACCATTCTTCAAGTTTCTGCAGGTCCTTCTCATTCTGTCTACACCCTCTGGTGTGTCTACTCTATTACAGAGCTTTGTGTCATCAGCGAACAGTGAAATTCTGCCTTCTAGGTCCTGCGCAATGTCACTGATGAAGATATTGAATAGTACCAGTCCCAGCACTGATCCCTGTGGTACCCCACTGGTCACTCTTCCCTCTGTGGAGTGACAGCCATTTACTACCACCCTCTGTGTCCTGCTGCCCAGCCAGTTACCTACCCACCGCACTACTGTCCTGCCCACACCCACATTCCCCAGTTTGTGCAATAGTCTTCTATGTGATATATACCCTTAGGAAATATGAATTTTGAGAAATACTCCCGTAGCATATTTATTCTGAATATCTGCTGGTTCTGCTATTATGAATTATGGTTTATCTCTATATGGTTTCTACTAATAATTACTATTGATATACTCAAAAATACCGTGGTCTTTGCTGATGTGTTCTGATACCACATCCCATTCACATATGTATTATTACACACTGATACCCTATTTATATTCTTGTCAGAATTTGGGTCTCCAATACCTTGATCTAAATAGATCCAGTGGAATTAGAAAATGATCGCATTAGTAGATCCTCTCTTGACTAAAAGGTTGACACATTTATTATTTATTATTTTTTTTAAATATCATGCAACAAAATGTATGACATTATAGGACATCCTAATTCTGACAGTGATATTAATTTTAAGATTAATTTTAAGAACATATCTATGAGCATATAGTTTCACCACATCGTTTTTCTTTATTTCCTCCTCCTTTCCTCCTATAATCACCCCTCAACCTAATTACCATGTTTTACTTTATTTCTACATTTTTTTCCATGTTCCCTTCCCCTTCTTCCCCCCCCCCCTTTTTTTTGGTTAATCAACTCTTCTCTTTACTCTTGTATGGTGGAACTCCATGAAGAACAATGAGATATTCTTTATATAATGCATTAATATATAGAGTTACCTCAAGTGCAATATCTGTTTTAAATTAACCTATCCAGCTGACATATTTTAAACTGTGTTTTATACACCCTCCTCCCTCCTTGGCCGACCACTCCTTTGGGTTTCCTAGGTCCTCCATCTGCTCACCCTCACCCTCACCCAACACAGGCCCCTTACTTCACATCATAACCCCCTGGGTAACCCAGCGTATCCCTTCACCGGATGGGTCCCCCTCCTCCAAGAGGGAAGGCACAGGTGGGGGTGGTCAGCGCACTCTTCAGTTTGGCCTGGGTACCACTGAGGTGCGGTCAGTTGTCAGGGCCTGGTGGCAGCAGGGACCAGAAACCATCATTTGGCTGGCCAGAGAGCAGTTTCCTGGTTTTCTCCTTGGATGTGGTGTATTACAGACGTCAAGGCGTATGCCGACATCTGCCACTCCCCCAATCAACCAGACCCTGATGTCCTACTATGCTCCCGGCCTCCACCAGGGGCCAGCAGATACCTGGCCACATCCCCACCCTCCCCCCGGAGAAGGCAAGCTGTCCCTGGGAAGCTCCATACTTCTCCCCCGGCTGGCCCTCCAGCGACCTGGTCCATTCTCGAACCCAGGTCACCGGCGTTGCAGACGGAAATCCAACCACTGCGCCGACGGGCCGGCTCTGAACATTTTTAATAATTTTATAGAATGCTTTGTGATTTAAATTGTGACCCTACTGATTGTTCTTTGTACACCACCCAGAGCCCCAGGGATTGGGTGCCTAAAAAATAAATTTTACTTACTAATATATGGGATGATATAAAGTAGAAATAAATGATTTTAATATGCACCATTTTATATTGTACATTTTGTACATGGATATATTATATCATGTCTTTATTTGCTAATTTTATTGCAATATTTTCCTTTTTATAAGGAGATTGCTATCATTGTATCTGTTAAGTAATATAATATTAATAGCCACTAATAACTTTGTGCACTATATGTTCCAAATGATGATTTTTTTTAACATACTAACATACTAAAATGCCAGCAGAATAGGCCTAATGGTCTTTCGAGTCTGCTCGATTGGTCAGCCCCCACCCTGGGTGCTGACCTTGCTGCCCCCCTCACCTTCTCTGGCTTCTCCCTTCCCAGTTCCGGATATTCTTGCTGCATTGGATTTTGCTTCCAGAACCCTTCCCCTGTACCTGTCCCAGACCCTCTTGAACCCCTCCACCGTCTCTGTCTCCACCAGCCCCCTAGGCAGTGCATTCTATGGCTCCACCACCCTCTCAGTGAGTAGCACCTCCTCCTTTCTCCCCTGATCTTCCCCCCTCCAGCTTCCACCCATGCCCTCTAGTGGCCCCTCCTCCTTCCTTGAAGCACCCTGACTGTTCCTCCCTATTTACCCTCTTCATGTACTTGAAGACCTCCTATCATGTCCCCCGGTCCCTTCTCTCTTCTAATGTGGCCATATTTAGCTCTTGAGGCCTCTCCTCATGGGTCCTGTCCCCCAAGCCCCCAAATCATTTTTGGTTGCCCCTCCTCTGGACCCTCTCCAGGAGTTTAATGTCCCTCTTTAAGTGTGGCCTCTAAAACTGCGCGCAGTGCTCAGGGTGTGGCCTCACCAAGCAGTTATACAGAGGCGATCACTTCCTCCTTCTGGAGGTGATCCCCTAGCGATGCATCCCAGCATCCTGTTGGCCTTAGCTGCTGCCCCTCCTACAAGTCTCCGAGTTGTTCATCTTGACATCCATCACCACCCCCAGGTCCCTCTCAGCCATCGAGACTTAGCATTCCCCCAGGGTGTACACTTGGCCGTGTTTCTGGCCCCAGGTGGAGTAATTTGCATTTCCCGCATTGAACCTGAACTTCCACTTTCTAGACCATCTTTCCAGAGCCTCCAGGTCCCCCTGTAGAGCCACCCTTCCCTCCTCCCCATCCACCACCGCCCCCAGTTTTGAGTCATCTGCAAAGAGACTCATCTCACTCCTGATTCCTGTCCTTATGTCAGAGACGTAGGCGTTGAACAGGAGGGGCCCAAGGACTGATCCCTGTGGAACCCCACTAATGACCCTCTTTGAGGATGAGACTGTCCTGCCAACTATGACCCTCTGGGTCCAGTCCTGGAGCCAATTGCCTATCCATCTGATCATCTGGTTCCCCACCCCCATTTCTCCCAGCTTATCCAACAGGGCCACGTAAGGAACAGAGTCAAATGCTTTGCTGAAGTCTAGAAAGAGGACGTCCACTGGTCTACCCAGGTCCAAGGCACTCATCACCCAGTCATAGAACTCCACAAGGTTTGTCTGACATGATTTCCCTGGGATGAATCCATGCTGTCTATCGTCCAGGCACCCTGACTTTTCCAGGTGCCCCCCTAGCCTCTCCTTGACAATGCCCTCCATCACCTTGCCCACCACCAATGTCAGGCTGATAGGCCTGTAGTTCCCTGCCACCTCCCTTGATCCCCCTTGTGAATAGGCACTATTGCGCCACCTTCCAGTCCTGGGGCACCACCCTGTCCTCAGAGATGGGGAAAAGTCTCAGGGGTTTCAGCCAGGACATCCAAAAGTTCCTTCAGCACTCTGGGATGAATTTATCCAGCCCGGTGCTTTCTCTGTCTTAAGGAGCTGAGGGCTTCCTCACTCTCTCTGCTGTGATTTCCACTTCCAGTATCTCTTCTCCTGCTTATCCCTCCCCCCACCAGTTGTGCCTCCCCTCTCCCCAGACCCACCCGGTCGGTAAGGGTCCCCCCTCTCAGTATCTCTGTCTCCTCCCATATATAATGCAGCACCCCATTTTCCTTGAGAAAACTGAGTGAAGTACTCATTTAGTACCTCAGCCTGCTCCCCTGGGGTCTTGTGCCCATCTCTCCCCTGATTTAATCCTGCTAATCTGCCCCTTCACCCTTCGTTTTTCCCCAATGTATCTAAAGAACCCCTTGTTCCCTCTCCTAATTTCCCTGGCCAGGTTCTGCTCTTTCCTTGCCGTAGCCGCCCTCACCACCCTAGTGGCCCTTCTAGCCATCAGCTCATACTCCCCTCGATCCTTTTCACTCCTTGAGCACTTGAATTGCCTATAGGCTGCCTTCTTTCCCCACACCACCTCCTGGACCTCCCTGGTCCACCAGCAGGGTTTTCAGGCCCTACCGCATTTCCGTCTTACTCTTGCACAGGTGCTGGTAGCATCTTGCACCCCTCTCCTGATGATTTCCCACCTACTATCAGCATCCATGTCTGACCCAATCACATCCAAATGCTCCTTAAGGATCCTTCCCATTTCCTTAAAATCCGTTCCCCTGAAGTCAGTTACCTCCGTCTTTGTGCAGCCTTCTAGCTTTCCTAGGTCCAGGCAGAACCAGACCGTGGCATGGTCACTCCCTGCCAATGGGTCCCTTACCTCCAGGCCCCTAATCTGGTCGCTGTCTGCCAGGACCACATCCAGTACCCGCGCATCCCTGGTCGGTTCCCCCACCTGCTGAGTTAGGAACGCGTCTTGAAAGACATCCAACAACCTCTGTTCCCTGGTCACAGAAGATGTCATAGTCTCCCAGTCTGTTCCTGGCATGTTTAAGTTCCCCAACACCACCACCGTTCCTCTGCCCAGTCTGCAGTGTCTCCCAACATCTGCCACCAGACCCTCTTCCAGCTCCTCTGCCAGGGCAGGGGGTCTATACACCACTCCTATTTTTACTCTCTTGCCCCCCCTTGTTATCAAGGTGACCCAAATCGCTTCCACGGTTCCCTCCACCTCCTCTACTCCTCCTATGCCAATGCAGTTTTTGACTATCATTGCTACCCTCCTCCCTTACCTCCCCTGTCCTTCCTGAACATAGTGTAACCCTCCAGGTTCAGGTCCCAGTCATGTCCTGCAGTGGCCCAGGTCTCAGTGACCGCTGCTCATCTACTGCTCCCTCAGTTAGCATCGCCTGGAGCTCAGGCATTTTATTTCCCAAGCTCCTGGCATTTAGAGGACTACTTTCCACCCTTTCCTATACTTCCATTTCCCCTGCTCGTGTTCCCTTGGGGATTCTGTTTTCCCCTGGTCTGCACTTTACCAGTCGGCCCTTTCCCGCAATCCTCCAGCTCTCCAGGGGTGGAGACAGAGTCCCTCCTTTATCGGCACCCCCTTGACAGCCTTTTCTCCCATCCCTCCCCCTTCACAAGTTTAAACCCCACTTTTCACCAATGAACCCCTCTATTTTCAACTTAAGGATTCCCCTCCCCTCCAAATTGAGATGGAGTCTATCTCTAGCATACAGCTCCTTATCCTCCCAGGTCTCCCCCCAATCCCCCATCAACCCATACCCTCTGGCCTCACACCACTCCCTGAGCCACTGGTTTATCTCCTAATCTTCCTTTGTGCTCCCACTAGCCCTTGGCACCAGCAAGGATTTCTGAGAAGGAAACTGTGCATCCTATGTCATGACAGACCCTGGAAAGCTCCCTGAATCTTGCCTGTATCTCTAGCTCGCTATTTCCCTCAATGTCATTTGTACCCAGGTGGACCAGTATGTCCGGGGAACCCTCACAATCCTTTGCCAGCTGATACACCTCATGCTTAGCCCTGTGCACCGTTAGTCCAGGGAAGCATTTTGTTCTAACTGGCCAGGCTTCTCCCTCCCTATCCCATTTGATACCCCTGATCATAGAATCCCCCAACAGGAGCACTCTGACCACTCCTTTTCCTCCATTTCCCCCCTTCCATGTCCCTCATCCTTTCTACGGCCCCTCCACCCAGCGGCTCCTTGTTCCTCCCTATCTGGGTGCCACATGCCACCCCTCCTTATTTACCTGGCACCCCTCCTCCAATCCTATGCCTCCTCCTCTGAGTATCCTTCTGCACCTTTAACTCCCCTCACTGCTCGTAACTGGTCCTTCTCCCCGATCTGCTAAACTAGCCTGGCTGGTCCTCCCTTCCTTGCTGTCTCCATTTAGTCCCTCTTGCTTGTCTGCCCCCTGGCCTAAACCCTCGGCTCCCTTTACTGAATCCTCCTTGTACTTCTGGTCCTTCTCCTTTACCTTCCTCCCAACTGGTCCTTCTCCTTGCGCTTTCCTCCCTCTTCCCCCTGCCCCTCCTGCTCTGATTCACTGCTCCCCCATTTTCCTGCATTCCAGGTTCCCCCTGTTCTTCCTGCTAGCTTTCCCCTGCTTCCTGCCCCCCACTCCCTTTCCATCTCTAACCACCCCTGTCATGGCTACATCACCCCCCTCATCCTTGAGCAGAAGAAGAGAATTGAAGCAGTTACTGAGTGTAAGGCCTGATCCACCTCCCCGCCTTGCTTCCTTCTGTCCAGCCCTGGCCATCTGCCTACTTCCCTGAGAATGTTGTCCCTCTGTCCCTCCTTTGTGAGGGTCCCCAGTTAGCTGCCTGCTTCCTTGGTAGCGTCCTTTTGGACCCCCTCTGCCAGGGTCCTTATGTGACCCCTGAGTATTCTCCTGCACTCCTTTCCCTAAGCCTCTGCCCCCAGTGCTTGGTGCAACCCTGTGGGAGATCCCCTGCCCCCTTCCCCATCCATACCTCCCCCCTTCCTCCAGCTGTCTCCTAATCCCCGCAACCTCCTCCCTAAGCTGTGCCAGCTGGTGAGCACACTGGGCAACCACCAAACTTCCAAGCCCAGTCCAGTATCATGGCTGCTCCACACCCTGTGCACCCCACCACCCTCCCAAGATGCCGGCCTAATGCCGTGTGGTTCCATCCTCCAAGTGGTTTCCTTGGGTGAGCCACCAGATTCTCCCAGTCCAAGATACACCCCTACTGCCTAATCAGGTCACCCACTAATCTTAGATACAGTCCTCAGTACACCGTAACCCTGTTACTAGGTGCAGTACAACTCAGTAAACTTATAAGGAAATGAACAACTCCTAAGCTCCTCTCTCCCAGCCTTTAAATCCAACCCCAGTGGCTAGAAAACATGAGCACCTGCAAACCTCTTCCTCCTTGCAGGCAGGTGTTCCCTATAAATTGGAGACTCTGGGAGGGGTGGAGGAACAGGTCTAGACAGACCCCGACCAGAAGTGCTCAGCCCAGGCCTTGGCCAAAAATGCAGGCCCAAGCGTCCACAAATAATTTTAATCAGAAGAAAACTCACAAGCGCAGCCACCACATGAACATCAACAAATGAGCCCACTTAGGCCGCAAACCAGTTTTCAAACTCCAGCAGCCCCAAAACAATACCCTGCTAGCCCTTAGAGCAAGAAGAAAAAATAACCTTCTACCAAGTAAATCCACAAGAACCCTGTGAAAACAACATGAAGCAGCTACTGTCCTGGAACACAACTGATCCTGTCCCCTTCCAGTTCCTTCTGAGAAGACAAAGCAGACAACACCACAAACCTGATCCAGCTCTGCCTCCAGTCAATTAGCTGAGTGAGACCTGGCCAGCCCATTAACACCCTTCCCCCACTATGCAGTAATCTTTGCAGCTACTGAAGTCAGCAACAATGAATCAAAATTCAACTCAAAGCCCCCAAAATATGTTTGCTGCCAAAGGAAACAGGTCTCCAATTCAATCAGCTTCACTAACAACACATCAAAATAGGCTTGAAATTAACAGATATAGGTCTCCAATTCAAATACCCAGGCCTAAGCAAATCCCACCAAATAGGTTTTAAATCAGAAGAAATAGGCCTCCACCAGTGCAGCCTGTTACACAGTGAAACATCCAACAAATGAGCCCACTTACAGCCACCAGATCAGTTTTCAAACTTTCAACAGCCCCCAAAACAATACCCTGCTAGCCCCTTAGAAGTAAGAAAGAAAAGAAATAACCTTCTACCAACTAAAATCCACAAGAACCCTGTGAAAACAACACGAAACAGCTAAATGTTTGAAAAATGTCACCATCAATTATGCCAAGTGTGGATGTTTGTTCCTGACCCCCCCTCTCCCCGAAGAAGTGGGACTGTGCCCTCGAAGCACCAGGAAACTCTCTGTGGACGTGTTGAATACAGCTAATTTTGTGAGCCTTATTCTGTGAGCGCTGTACTTTTTGATGTTCCTGAAATTTTCCCCCAGCTAAATTTTTAGACTTTATTACTTTCTGACTAAAATTCTGGGGCTCGATCCTCAAAGGGTGCTGTGATCGGTGCAAGCTGCTGCAAACAGTATCTTGCGCCAAAGCCCTGTGCACCTGGGACCCTGCACCAGATTCTGGTACAGGAGTGGTCCCAGTGCCTATGTCCCCACAATTGTGACAACCTCTACCATGCGACAAACACTTGGTACACAGGAGGGGTGTGCCACAAGTGTCTGCGGCAAAGGCAAGCGGTCCAGCACCCCAATCCCCACTGCTGCCCATGAATGAATAAAGGAATAATGCATGACAGGGTGTGTGTCGTGCAGGGATAACACCACGCCTGGGAAGGTTGGGCACGAGGCCGCAGGCCGAGTGCGTCCAATGCCCTAGGCGTGTCGTTATCTCAAACGACACACACCCTGGAGTGTACAATTTATTATACAATGGCTAATGTTTAACTACAAGAAAATAAAAAAAAAAGTATTTCTGTAAACTTTTTTACTTGTTTTTTTGAGTGAAGTGTATTTATAGAAAAAAAGTTCCTTTTAATGTGTATCCAACAGGTGGCGCTGTCTGTACAATAGATGAATTTTGTTCTGTTTTGTATGCCTGCTGGTTCCATATGTGATTTTGTTTCATTCGGTAACCACCCCCTCCGTCTTCCAGTGCTTTTCTATGGAGGTAAGGGGAACTGCTTTTCTACTGAGGTAAGGGAAAGTATTTTTTTACAACAGAATCCTGGGTATATTTTTAAAAATGGATGCACATTGAAAAGCGAGAAAGGAGAGCAGCCACGTGGTGACTGTTCACAGATGCGGTTTCCTGCTCACACGCTTGGTCGGTTTGGAGAATGGTGTGTGAGGCAGAATGGGGTTTGCAATCGTTGTGCTGCTTCTCTGACTTTGAAACGGGAGATGATTTCTTCAGTGATTCAGCGGGTAGAGCGTGCATGCTCAGAGCGATAAGTGTAAGCAGTGAAGCTGCTCGCACTGACGGCTTCGTTTGACATAGATTTTTTTTTTTTTATTTAACAGATCAGAGGAATAATGTTGTAGGATTTTGGTGGTGGCTTTATCTTGAGGCATTTTTTGGTTGTGTTATTGAATTTGTGAGCTGTGGGAGGGAAGGGTTTCACAAAGAAAAAAATCACGAAGTACTGGCAAAGTTCACTTCAGCCATGACGAGTGTGGGCAACTCGGACATGGCTTGCGTAGTGATAATTTTAACATTTGATACGGTTTTGTGTTACCTGGCACTATGCCCGTGGTGATATGCCAGGATATTGCCACGGGCATAGTGTGAGATTGGCCAATCACAGAATAGGAATCTTTCTTGCCATTGTATAATGATATATAATCATCCCCCTTCTGGTGGTGCAGTGTCCCCCTGCCCTGATCCCTGATCTGCATACTGTAATAAAGTGTTCCCATATCCCTGGTAGTCTAGTGTCCCCCCGCCCTGATCCCTGATGTTAACATTAATGAATAAAGTGATTTCCATGCCCTGATCCCTGATGCTAATTATTGGATAAAGTAATACTTGGGCCCACCTACCCAATCCCAGATGTTGCCAGTATTAAATGTACAGAATTCCCATGCCCCCTCCCCAATCCTTAATGTTGTCATAACTAATAAGGAGTACTTCCCATGCCCCCCCAACCCCAAAGGTACCAGGACTAATATTAATAATCAGAGCTGGTGACCAACACAGCCCACATCATACCTCTGCGGCTGGCCACAGACTGCACTGTCAATGAGCTTACTGTCATGTGTACACACTCGTACAAGTTACAGTAGGCTCATTGACAGTTTAGTCAGCAGCCAGCTATGGAGGTGTGAGGTAGGCTGTGCTGGTCACTGGCTGTCATTATTACTATGAATGCTGGCACCTTTGGGGTCGAGGAGGGGGGGCCGTGGGAAATACTGCTTATTAATACCGGCATCATTGGGGATCAGGTAGGGGGGCATGAGTATAACTTTATTTAATAATGTCAGCATCGGGGATCGTGGCATCAAAATTACTTTGCTTAGTGCTGGCAATGTCGAGGATCAGGCAGGTGGGCGTGAGTATTACTTTGTCTAATGATGTCAGCATCAGGGATTGGGCATGAACATTACTTTGTTTAATAATGTCAACATTGGGGATCAGGGAGAGGGCATGGGTTTACATATTTATGACTGTGGCAGTATTGGGAATCAAGGATTGTGGCATGTTGCCACAAACAGGCACCTCTCAGGGAGGAGAATATTCTAAGTACCTTCGGACCAGCCCTGGCTGGTCTAAGGGTACTTTGAAATTGTCCCTGTCAGAGAGTTCTGACAATTCCAATTTCGGGGATGTGGCAGCTTGGGTCTGCCACATACCCCCTTGCCCCATGTTGCAGCCCATGTTTGGGCACGGGGTGGTGCGAGCCTGGTTTGGGGCAAGCAGCCTGTGGTTGCCACAGGTTGCCTTTCTGAATAGCTTCTGGAGCATCTTTTGGGGCAAGTGGTGCTTTGTGCCATTCTTTGTGGTGCAAGCCGCTTGTGCCCTGCTGGGAGCTTTGAGAATCGGGCCCCTGATGTTTGATGCCAAGCAAGGGCTGTGACTGAATCTCAGAGCCAGCCTTATGCACTAGGGCTGAGTGGACTGTTCTGTTCATTTTTTTTATATACTTGTTTCTTTATTTGTTGCATTATAAGTTTACATATGCTGTTTTACCATCACAAGACATCTGAACATTTTCAAATGACTCATTCACAATAGTAATTTCAAACTGGTCACATACTTCTGTAAATGAAGTGCCTTTGAACAGTAGTAACATTTTAGTACAATTTTACCTCATTTGCTTGTTTTATAACTTTTACTTGCACTATTTTTATACACATCAATACAGCAGAAATAAAAAAAGAAATTAAGTTTAAAACACAAAAGGTAGGAAGCAAGTGCATGAACATAACAACAAATACTGTTAGTTGACTGATCAAGGCAAGTACTAAATGAATGCAAAAAGAGAGTAGTTAGCATCGGGGATCGTGGCATCAAAATTACTTTGCTTAGTGCTGGCAATGTTGAGGATCAGGCAGGGGGGGCGTGAGTATTACTTTGTCTAATGATGTCAGCATCAGGGATTGGGCATGAACATTGCTTTGTTCAATAATGTCAACATTGGGAATCAGGGAGAGGGCATAGGTTTACATATTTATGAATGTGGCAGTATTGGGAATCAAGGATTGTGGCATGTTGCCACAAACAGGCACCTCTCAGGGAGGAGAATATTCTAAGTACCCTCGGACCAGCCCTGGCTGGTCTAAGGGTACTTTGAAATTGTCCCTGTCAAAGAGTTCTGACAATTTCAATTTCGGGGATGTGGCAGCTTGGGTCTGCCACATACCCCTTGCCCCATGTTGCAGCCCATGTTTGGGCACAGGGTGGTGCGAGAGCCTGGTTTGGGGCAAGCAGCCTGTGGTTGCCACAGGTTGCCTTTCTGAATAGCTTCTGGAGCATCTTTTGGGGCAAGTGGTGCTTTTTGCCATTCTTTGTGGTGCAAGCCGCTTGTGCCCTGCTAGGAGCTTTGAGAATCGAGCCCCTGATGTTTGATGCCAAGCAAGGGCTGTGACTGAATCTCAGAGCCAGCCTTATGCACTAGGGCTGAGTGGACCGTTCTGTTCCTTTTTTTTTTATACTTGTTTCTTTATTTGTTGCATTATAAGTTTACATATGCTGTTTTACCATCACAAGACATCTGAACATTTTCAAATATGACTCATTCACAATAGTAATTTCAAACTGGTCACATACTTCTGTAAATGAAGTGCCTTTGAACAGTAGTAACATTTTAGTACAATTTTACCTCATTTGCTTGTTTTATAACTTTTACTTGCTCCATTTTTATGCACATCAATACAGCAAAAATAAAAAAAGAAATTAAGTTTAAAACACAAAAGGTGGGAAGCAAGTGCAGGAACATAACAACAAATACTGTTAGTTGATTGATCAAGACAAGTACTAAATGAATGCAAAAAGAGAGTAGTTAAAGTGATTTTGTGAACTTTGCCATGGAAAATGGGATTAATAACCTGTAGGAGTTGTGATTCAATCTTTTACCATTCAAACCAGGGATTTCAGATCTGCACACCAAGTGGACTCACCCCCCCCCCCAAGGGTGTAGCCAGACAATACATAAATGTACACCAGGACTGTGTTTGTTGCCTCATTTGGCACAATAAATACAACTTTTGTATCTCATGACAACCGCAGGGATTTATTTAACTCTAAAAATTGATTAGCGTTTTGTTCATAAAAGTGTTAAATCTTTGTGAAAATGCATAGCGCTTGCCTCACTGTGTTTAACAATCACAGCACTTTTAGAAAATCTATATAAATACTTTCTGTACAGTTAGTATAGTCCCAAGAAAAAAACTGCTAATCAATTATTTAAAACCCTGCAATGGTTGCTGCCATGCATGGGTAAATACAAATGCCATGCATTGTTCCCTAAGACACCCACATACCAGCCCAGAGTCTATAAAGTTGTATTGTCCTTGGGATGCAAAGAGTATTAGTCACCAGTCCTTCTAGTTTTGACTCCTATGAATAAAATTACAGAAAGGTTCAGCATTTCTTTGTTAGTTTTCATGGAAAAAGGAAGCAGTTCAGAGCCTATTTGCTACCCCCTTAAATAAAATTGCACACCATGGAGTACTTGGAGTATGTCTGGCTACACCCATGATTCAAACTGCCAAAAAGTGATGTTTTCCATGAAATAAATGCTTTTATTTCTGTGCTCTGCTTCATTTGCATAATCCGCCTCTTTTTTTTCTCTCTCAGAGCTGCAACCCCCATGTGTGACATCATGCAAGGGAAACAAAGTTTATAAGCACTGTTTTGAAATGGAGACCTCTGTTGGTCAGTCTTGGTATTGCAGTCATTTACACACCAGCCGTAGGAGACTACATCTCTCAGTATAGAAACCCTGTCAACTAGATACTATATGCACAATGCCTTGTCTGGAAAATAAACAAATTAGAGCTTTTATTGTTGAAGCCACTACAGAGATTTGAGACTGCACCTCAAAGTAAGGGAATTGGAAAACAATGTCTTATTGTACCCACAATGCCTTGCTATGGACATCTACATATTAGGTACAGTCACCGCCACCAGAATAAGTGACTACAACTCAGAGTAGCTAACATTTATTGTAACATGATAATTTACCCAGAATTATTTGGTGCTGCATGTAAAACATTGATAGTTCTCTTGCATGATATCATTCTGGGGTGTGATTGCACACAGAAAACTGGAGAACAAAGTGCTGAGAAAACATAATTAAAAATGTCTGTAACACGTTTTTTTATAGAACAAATTGCAGCTTCAGCATCTGAAGCATGGATGGCAATGGGATACTATGTGAAAAAGGCTTATGTGAAAGTTCACAAAATCACTTTAAAGGAGAGTTACTTAAAATGTCTTAGTTACATTTGGTTGTTGTTTAACCAGGTATAGCACACTAAGTTGAAAGCTCTTTTACAGGAGCGACCTGGGAGCACAAGTGACTTACTTAGGGTCACACAGTATGTAAATGGAAGCTGTGGGATTCAAACCCAGGTCTGGTCTGCTAGATATCACCAGAGTTGCAGCTCAGAGCCTTAGACCACTGCGCTATACTGCCTTACAAAGGGCTTGATATAAATCAGAAAAAGGGTGAGTTGGGGGGAGGAAGGGGAGAGAGAAACCTTTACACTTTATCTTTATAAAGCTCCCATCTGGTCCATTTGTTATTATAATGTTCCCTCTGATGGTTAATAGTGTATGTTATTCTCACCATCTGTTGCATTTGAGGAATTATTTCCATCCATTCCTGCACTGTTGGAGGAAACTGCTGGACCCTTTTTTGTAATGTTTTTTAAGGCAGCCACTGTGAGGCTAGCCCACAGACATTGTGTTGCCTTGTCCTTAATTTCAGCCGGGTACAGCCCTAGTACACAGTGTTCAGGGCCTACATCCATTGTTAAACCAAACAATGCAAATAAATGTTTAAGTATTAGGGACCAGAAGCCCCGAATACCTGGGCACCCCCAGAATATATGTGCCTAGTCTGCTGCAGTATTACCACACCTCCACCAGCAGTTTCCCTGTGTTTGTGTGCTGGCTTTGCATAATTTCATTGGTGTGTAGAAATATCGGATCCTTATTTTCCAGGTGTATTCTCACCAACCAGGGAAGGATGTTGTTCTCCAAACATTTCTGAATATTGTTGTCCACATCTGTGAGTTTAATACAACCCCAAGTTCTCTCTCTCTCTCTCCCATTTCCTTGGTATATATTGTACATTATGTGCTATATCTGCAATCTTGTTCCCATATAGCATAGTGATTGCCCCTTTTCCATGAGTTCCTCCCCATACTGACTCTATCACCTGGGGAAAGGGTCTCTCATCCTACCAAGTCATGGTGTGTCTCATTTTGTTAGCTATATAATGCCTTAATTGATAATAATAAAGATGGTCTGTTGATGACCAATTATTTCTAATTCTAAGAGTTTCAAATGGGATCATATCTGAACCTCTAAGAACCTGCCATGCTGCTCGTAGTCCACCTCTCATCTGTCTGTTATACCATATATGTAAAGTGGCTGGGGAGAATTCAGGGTCATAACACCACCATCTGTATTTCCATACATTTTTAGCTGTACATCCTCTCCTAGTACCTTGAATCCATCCCATTAATGTGACCTGGACTGTATACATTTGGAAAGAGGATATATCTATCTGAGAGGGAGGATTAAACAGAACGGCTTGAAAAGGAGGGTTAGTTACCATAGATAATTCCATCTGTTGCCAGTGTGCTTGATACTGAGGGTGGGACCACAGAAGGGCTCCTTTCATGTGAGCCTCAAGCCAATACTCCTGGAGGCTAGGGCATGCCCTCCCTCCTTCCTGTTTAGGTAAGATTAATGTTTTTTTAGAAATCCTTGGATGGGTTTGGGCCCACAGAAAGGAAATTTTCCTTCTCTGCCACTCTGCCATGACCTTTTGAGGAATTAAACAAGGTACAGCCTGTAAATAGGTAGAGAAATCTAGGCAATATATTTGTTTTGAGGGTTTGCAACCATGAGTAAAAGGGAAGGGGGAACAAGAACCACCTATCTAGGTCTTCCGAAGCCGTCCTCACTAAGGGAGGGAAGTTATCTTCAAAAAGGTTTTTAGGGGATATTCCAATACAGACTACTAGATATTTAATAGTGAGGCAGTCCCATTTCATTGGGTAATTAAGTTTAAATTCCTGAAGAATCTGTGCGTTTAGTACCAATACCTCTGTCTTTGCCCAATTCAGCTTATAACCTGAAAGTCTGGAGTAAGCTTCTATTTGCTGAAATACCTTTGGCATTGAGCCTTTTGGTTCTGCTAAATATAATAAAATGTCATCCGCGTATAACGTGATTTTATGCGTGAAACTGCCCCATCTCACGCCCTCTATCTCCCTGTTCAATCTTATGCTCTGAGTGAGTGGCTCTATGTAGAGAGCAAATAACAGCGGTGAGAGTGGACAACCCTGACGTGTGCCTCTGGATAGCTCAAATGGCGCTGATATAAATCCATTAGCTCTTACATATGTCACTGGGGTGGTGTACATCTTAATTATTATATTAAAAAGAGCATTAGGAAAACCGAACCCGGCCAGGGAGACCCACAGAAATTCCCAAGATACTTGATCAAACGCTTTTTCTGCGTCTAAACTCATGCTATAGGTTGATTGCTTTGTGGCCTGTATAGGCTCAGTAATATTAATTGATCTGTGGACGTTACCTAAAGTCTGTCAACCTGGGACAAAGCCGGCCTGATCCATGTGTATCAGTCCTAGCAAAACATGCTCCACCCTTTTAGCTATAATTCCTGCCATTATTTTATAATCTACATTTAATATAGAAATAGCGCAGTATGACCCACAGTTGGTAGTGTCCCTGGCCAGCTTCAGTATCACAGATACTATGGGGACATTTTACCCTCATCTTGGTGGAGATGATTATATGCTTTACACAACAGGGGGGAGATTAACTCTTTAAATTGTTTGAAAAATTCACTAGGAAGACCATCCGTACAGGGACATTTACCTGTTTTAATCCTCTTAATTTCCGCTATGATCTCTAATTCCGAGAAGGGATGACTCAATACCTCTCCCTGGGTATGGGTTAACCTGGGTAGCCCCAGTGGATTCAGGAGGTTTTTAATCTCCTGTTCTGTTGGTTTAGGTCCTCCATTGTGTAGTTTTTCATAATATTTTTTAAAGGCTCCTGCTATTTCTTCTGTTTCGTATTGCAGGGTATGTTTTACAGGATCTCTAATTTTAGAGATGACTGCCCTACTCCTATACTGACGTAGCCTACTAGTCAGTAATTTGAGGGCACAAGGTCCTCCCTCATAGAATCTCTGCCTCAGATAAATACGTTTTTGTTCAACCTGGTAGTCCAAGATTTTCAAATAACTTGCCTTTAATTTAGTTAAGCATTTTCCTCTATCTCTATTAATATTTTGTTGTTACTGCTTCTCCAGTTCTTGTATTTGCTCCTGCAACTCCTTTCATCTTTTTCCCCTTTTTTCTTTAGTCGGGACGACCGCTCTATAAATTTCCCTCTAACAATTGCCTTCATTGTATCCCATAGGATACTAGGAGATATCTCAGGGTGTTGACTCATTTGAACTGCTTGTTCAATGGTCTGAGCTTTTGTCTCCTGTATCTTTTTTGTTTGCAGGAGAGATGTATTAAGTCTCCAAAATGTGGAACTTTTTGGGGGACCTATCCTTAATCTCAAGTAGATAGGTGAGTGATCTGACAATGGGCCGGATCCTATGTCCAAGGACTTACAAATGCCCAGTGATTCCTTGGGGGTTATAAAATAATCTAATCTAGAAAAAGTTTGGTGAGGGGATGAGAAGAACATGTATTGTCTAATTATAATATTTAGGGAACGCCATACATCCATCAAGCCTATTTCCTCTAACAACTTAACTACTTTACTAGCACTCCCCTTTTCTCCTTTAGCTGGTTGTGCTGTAGAATCTAATTTATGATTAAGTCTCAAATTTAAGTCACCCCCTATCACTAGATGCCCCTCTGTCCAATCTATAATTTTAAGAAGAAAGTCCCGGTAGAAGGAAAACTCCATACCTGGCAAAGCATATATTGAAACTAGGGTTATTTTTTTCCATCAATATTGCCTTTGGCAGCTGCAAATCTTCCCTGTTTATCTATCAATGTGTCTACTCGTTCAAAATGGGTAGATTGTGGAATGAGTATAACGGTCCCTCTCCTACGACCTTTACCATATTCAGATGAGATCACTTTTTATACCCAAATTTTATTAGTTTTCCATGTTCTATTCTGTTCATGTTGGTCTCGTGGAGCAAAATAATGTCCGCTCCAGTTTTGTTTATAAAGAACATGGTACGAGATCTTTCAATAGGATGTGCTAACCCATTGACATTGTAAGCCAATATTAATACATCAGAGGTAGCCATTAATGTAGGATAATGTTTGGCCTCTGATGGTTAATAAAACTTTTAAATTGTACTTTTCTTTCCCAAATTCACTGTCCTCAGCTTTAACCCACATGACAGTCCAGAACTTACAGAAACATAGAAACATAGATTTTGACGGCAGATAAGGACCGCTTGGCCTACCCAGTCTGCCCATTTCCCTACCTAATGGATAAGCTGCAGATCCTAGTTAACCAGCAGCCTACTTCTTCCTACCCCCACCCCCTAGAATTGCCTTATGACTGTCCCATGCATGCTTGAATTCCACCACTGTTTTTGACTCCACAACCTCCTCCGGAAGGCCGTTCCATGCATCCACAACCCTCTCTGTGAAAAAATTCTTCCTTAAATTACCTCTGAGCCGCCCCCCTTCTATCTTCAAATTGTGCCCCCTTGTTCTTGCACACCTCTTTTTTTGAAAGATGCTACCCTCTTGGGCTTTGTTGATTCCCTTGAGGTACTTGAAAGTTTCTATCATGTCCCCCCCTCCCTCCTTTCCTCGAGGCTATACATATTCAGAACTCTCCCTTAACAAACAACAAACTATAAACACAATTTGAGAATACAATCTGTAATGAATCAAAAACTTTATACATTGTGTGACTTCCAAGGTGGAGATCTACCATATTTCTAGGAGATCTCTATTCATTCAGTATTTCTTCCCACTAGTAGGAAGGGGTACTGAGCAAGGGAGTTGGAGTGTTACAACTCCTAGCCGCGTATCTGCAGCTCTCCCGAGGAGCCTATGTTTGAAAAAAGAAAGCAGCTACTATTAGCCGAAACCAGCAATCTTGTGACGCAGGTAGTTGTGCTGGACTAAATGATCTAACTTCACCCAAACTATCTATAATGAGTAATCGTACAGCCACTCTCTACAGTGAGTCTATTTGGTTGTATAACAGACTTATCCCCTCCATCCGACCCAAGCTTGCTTTAATTATTTTGTTTTAAGCACCAAAATTAATAAAGAAAACAGAAAGAAAGAGGCTACTCTTACTTCTCAGCAATTCAACTTAAACTCCCTTATTCAAGCCTCTTCAATGGATTAAAATAGGCCACCTTTATAATTTTAAATTCTCATTCTCAAGGAAGTCCTTTTTTATATAAGCTTAATACAAATTTTTATTAAATCCCAAGTCTGTTCCGGTTAGTACGTTCCTTGGAAGGGTACCGGATTAGACGATTAAAGGAGAGCACAGTTCTTATTGCCGGAGCATGGTAACAGTGTAGGCCCCCAAGTCACTAATTCAGAAACTGGCTCACCAATGCTGCTTGGCAAAACAAATGTACCTGGGTAGATTCAGCAGTCTTGTGTATCTGTGACCCTTGCTTTCTTGACTCCTTGGGATTTCTGTAGGGCTGCTCTGATTGCTGCATTTGGTTAATTGCGACAATGCTGCCTGGGGGCCTCATCCTTGTCTTTTCTTGTTCAGCGCGATCAGCCAGTCAATGGGGCACTCGTGAGTGTGTGCAGTCGCTGCTCCTGTGCAACCTCCAGTGTTGTATCCATCAAGCCTCTCTTCACTAAGGCCTTTCCCGCTTCTTCAGCTGAGTCATATGTTTTGGTTCCCTCTGGCCAGAAAATTCAAATCCGAGCTGGGTAAGGTGTGTTAAAACGAATGTTTTTAGCTCAAAGGATTTTTAAGATTGGGCCATATTGCAATCTCTGTTTCTGTACCTCTGCTGGATAGTCATGGTCAAAAAAGAGACGAATCACTAGATATTTTACTTCTTTCTGCTGCCAAGCTCTCTGGAGAATATCCTCCTTTACTTTGTAGCTATTAAATTTGAGGATAACTGATCTAGGTCTGGCTTCTGCTGGGGGTTTCACCTGTAAGGCCTTATGTGCTCTTTTGATACCTAATTGGTATCTGCAAGCAGCTGGAGTATGTCTGCTATGAGGTCAGACATAAAATCAGACATACGGGCCAATTCTGAACCCTCAGGGAGACCATGAATCCGTATGTTCTCTTGCTACGATTGGCCTTCCAAATCAGTACATTTATTCTGTAGTTGCTCTGTGTGGCTAACTAGGGCTTGAATTATTAGGCCCATCTTAGTGGTGTCATCTTCAGTATTACTAATATGGTCCTCAGCTTCCCCAATTCTCTTCTCTAGACCAGTTAGGTGTTGATTTAGTTGCTTGAATTCTGCTCGATTTTTAGCTCTTATTTCTTTTATTTCACTGAAGAGTTTCTCAAAGCGGGATCGAGATAACTGATCGTTTTCTGCATCAGCATCTGGGATGCTTTCGGGAGAAGGGCTTCTACTGTCTTCTCTATGCAGCAACTTAAATCCCGAAGCATCAGAGCACTTTGTTGTTTCTTTTATTTTAGATCTCCCTCGAGTATCCTTTGCAGTTTTAGTACTTGCCATGTTGGCTGTTTTGGTGCTGTTTTTCTTTGTTTTTTGATTTTTAAGGCCCCTAGAAGGGGAGCTCATTCTAGTGTGCTGCTGCTCGATCCATGACGTCACCAGAAGTTCTGGACTGTTCTGTTCCACCATAAATCAGCCCCCCCCAGGATCCAGCACTTACTCATGGACTTGGTGTGTACTCATGGACTTGGACCCATACAGACTTTGTACATGGTAAGCAAGTCTGCCCCACTTCCCAGCCACCCCCATGCTGTTGGCACATCACACTCAGCACAAGCAGCTGGCAGCATTCAATTAGCAAGGGAGTTTGTCAGCTATGTTAAGCCATGTAAGTATTCCATGCAGCACAGAGGAGAGAGAGCTGAGCAGAGAGCAGACTGGTCTCTTATGGGCATGGTGAGCAGTGGTATCGGCAGGCAGATGCCCCCAAACCACAATTGGCGACAAAAAGAAAAAATATTTTTGGGGCATGTGCCAAAAAAGGTGGGTGAGTGCAGTCTAGTGATGTTGCCTGCTGGCTAATACTACTGTGCACTGCAGACCAGGGGGTAGGGGAGGGCAAGCAATTGCTGCAAAAGGGAAAAAAAAAAGAATACTGTTGAAGAAAAAAAAAACCTACAAGTTGCCAAATTAATTCAAAATTACAAGTCACCATAGGTGATTGTCACAGGTGCTGCTGGCTGGGGGTAGTCCAGGGGAAGGCAAAGCAAAAATATAAGACCAAGTTGCCATAAATCACAGTCACATGTGGTGCAGTGCTGCTGGCTGGGTAGTCTATGGGAATGCAAAGCAATCATTAATATGTCACTTTAGAAAATGGGCTTTTTATTTGGAGACATCTGATTGGCTGGTATCCATTCCACAGGGGTACATTAACTTTCAATAGACGCCCACCAAATAAAAAGTTCCAGCCCTAACCAGCTCATGCCTAACCAAGTATCCTTGTGCCCAGCCTGCTTTGTGATTGGTGCAGCACTGGGCACACAATTTGAAACTACCGCCATTTTTTTTATCACTTTACCAAGAGAGTCAGTGAGAGACTCCCTCCCCACATACAGACTTACTTCTTATCACAGATACCACCACCTAGTAACTGCCCAAAACAAAAATATCTGTTTTCCCTGTCACAAACCATCATTTTATTTCTTTTTTCTACTGTACCCTTTTGTGTGCTGCTTGGACATTTCCCGTAGTGCGACTCGCAAAGCCAATTAACTGCTTGATCCTTCAGCCCTATGCCTACTCCCACTCACTGTCATTATTTTATTAAAAATAAATAAATAAATAACCCGAGCTGCAAAATCCAGCCTCCTTTATAGTGAACAATTTCAGCCCATTTAAAAAAAACTGACAACTTAGAATCAGCAGTTCTTTTTAGCATTACGCTTGCCTGCTCAGCACGAGCTACTCTGTTATCACTCACATAGTTCCTCCCGTTACAGACTTACAGTTTACTGCTAGACACTCGTGGGTCTCCAGGTATAGTCAACTGGCACCTTGTTTTCCCTTCCGGTGGATCGCGATCAAATCAGTATGCCGCAAAGAAAATAAAAAGGCACAAACAGCACCACTGCCTGCCCACTCTCTCAAGTGATGCTAGCCGGCTGCGGGTCTCCATCTCTGGGACTAATTTGATAAAAGTCCCACTCCTGTCACTGCTCCGACCGTACTGACATGCCAGCCATACCGACTGTTTCTGCATGCTAAAAACAAAAAACTGCATGATTAAAAAAAAAAAGTAACCTCATCTATGCTATTCACAGAGCGATTCTTCCTTTCCCAATGCTAGTACAGCGCCTTCTACTGGCAACTGTGTCAGGAACAGGCAAATGTGACAGGCAGGGACTATTTTAATATAAAACTTTTTTTTTTATTTTAAGATGTTTTTCTTTATTCTTTACCTATTTTTTGACCACTGAAAAAATATGATTTTGATGCCCATTTTCTAAGCGCAATAATACCCTCCAGGGTGGGCGGTATGGGCAATACCGGACCTTCCAGGGGCTATAAGGCCCTCGCCCATGGCGTCCGGGCCTCATTAAACCCTGGTGGTCAGTATTATGTCTCCACCACTCTGTCGCGTATTATTGCTTGCATAGGTTATGGGTGGTGCAGTGCTGCTGGCTGTGCAGTCCAGGAGAAGACAAAGCAAAGCAATCATCAATACAGGCTGCCATAGGCCAAGGTCACAGGTGGTGCAATGCTGTTGGATGGGTAGTCCAGGGGATGGCAAAGCAAAGCAATCATTAAGTTGCCATAGGTCATGATCACAGGTGGTGCAGTGCTGTTGGCTACACAGTCCAGGGGAAGGCAAAGCAAATCAATATTCAAGCTGCTGTAGGCCACAGTCTTAGGTGGTGCAGTGCTGCTGGCTGTGTAGTCCAGAGGAAGGCAAAGCAACGCAATCATTAAGTTGCCACAGGTCACAGTCACAGGTTGTGCAATGCTGCTGGCTGCATAGTCCAGGGGAAGGCAAAGTCATCAGTAATTAAAATCCATACAAGTTGCCACAGGTCATAGTCACAGGTTGTGCAGTGTTGCTGGCTACATAGTCAAGGGGAAGGCAAAGTCATCAGTAATTAAAATACATACAAGTTGCCACAGGTCACAGTCACAGGTCGTGCAGTGTTGCTGGCTGCATAGTCAAGGGGAAGGCAAAGTCATCAGTAATTAAAATACATGCAAGTTGCCACAGGTCACAGTCACAGGTTGTGCAGTGCTGCTGGCTGCATAGTCAAGGGGAAGGCAAAGCAGTCATAAAGTTGCCATAGGTTATGGGCACAGGTGGTGCAGTGTTGCCTCCATGTTAAATATTACAGAGCTTGGCCTCTTTTATGCATTTTATCATGTTTTTTAAAATATTTATAAATAATCAGACTAATTAGAATCCCCCCATTCTGGTTCTTATTTAATAATGGTAAGAACTTCACCAACTCCTCCAAGCCCTCTTATGCACCCTCAATCCCAGTGGTCACTTGGGGACCCTTACTCATAGGTGCTCTCTGACAGAAACTGTGCAGGCCATCACTCTTTCAAATGTCATGTTTGTTTTAATTTAGGCATTTTATTCCCTGTGTACTGTTGAAAACAGAGGTGTGCAAAACCTGGGAGATTTGGATTCTGGTTTTGGTTTTGGATTTATGGCCAATATTCATTCAACATAAAACATGATTTGTACCTTCATTTTAAATTATATATAAAGGAAAACAGGTTAAGTTATGTAGAAATACAGTTTAATAGCATGGCAGCTAGCAAAGCCCAGCTGTTAGTAAGTTTACAGGAAATTATCTATCTTGTAAGGTATTTTGAGCCAGTGCTAAAGTTGAATAAGCACAGTTTCATTAGCTTACAGTCTAAATTTCTAGCAATAAATGACAGGAGACACGTTGAATAAAAGGACATAGGCTGAGGTAATGTAACTGTTGAGTATAGCTGTGTAGTCTAGAGGTTAAAGTAGCAAGCTGTGACTGAGCTTGGTTCAGCAGACCTGGATTTGATTTTCCACAACCTCCACTTGCATACTGTGTGACTCGGAGCGTGTCACTACTTAACCACCCCAGTGCTCCTGGGTCATCCCTGAAAACAGGCACTTGTGCCTAGTGGGCCTTACCTGGTGATCAAAGAATAACACACACACACACACACACACACACACTGTAACCCTGCCCCCTGGCTACCTTGTTTAGTCTGTTAAGGAAGGTGTGCACTGTTAACAAAAGTGACTTGGTGACTGAAGGAAGGTAACAAGACAGGAGGTCACAGTAAATGAGAGGTGATGGTCTGAGAGGAGATTTAAAAAAAAAAAAAAGGTAGCAGCATGCTCACACCGAATATATTGGACTCTCCCATACACCCTTTTGAACTGATGTTTTTTTTTGATAAGCTAACTTTGTTGTTTGTGTCGCCAGTGGTGGGCACCCACAGTTCTTTTTTTTTTAACTCTATGTTTATTCATTTTCACATGAACAATGCAGCACAATACAATGAATGGAAACCAAGGCTAGGAACAGCATATTCTAGCATCAGTAATAGGACAGTCCATTAATTAGCAATACCACTGAGGGGGTACATGCAAAATGTCCCGTTAACTCATCCAAAGATGAACCATCCATAGTTTCCAGAGGGCTAGCCTCACTACAACCTATGGGAAGCAGCAGAAACACGGGGAAGACCAGTAACATGCAGCATTGCTTAAAACTAGCCATTAGTCCCACAGTGTACGAAAAATTTTAAAACATTAGGTACTGCATGGTTTCGATCAGCACCTCTAGTGTATTTGAAATGGTACATGCAATGTAGAGAATAACACAACCCTGACATCTGCAGTACTAAGTTCTTCAGTTAATACAGGATTCTAAACTTTAAAGAGTTTAACAGATATAGGCAGTATTAAAAACTTGCAGGTCGTTATTCAATGATATAATCCAAAGGACAGATATGCCCAGCTGAGGGAGATAACAGCATAGAGCGCAAGTCCAAGCTCCATGCTGTCTCATTGCCCCTCATGGATGGAGCCATTTTCACTAAATCCCCCTAGTTTTAGAGAACTATAAACAGTAGACATATATATATATATATATATATATACCTACAGGGAAAAACAATTGGAGAGGCAAACTGCAGATTTTAACAATAGACAGTAAGACACAATCATATAATCATGTTACCACCAAGTCCCAAAACATCACTTCCTTCCTTCCTTCTCAGAATCTTCTGCACACTGTCGTTCACTTGAAGCTTCATTGCGGGATTCAGACACAATCTGGTCGACTAATTTTTTAGCCTCTTCTGGGTCACTGAACTGAAAGGTCTTGCCCCCATAGGTGATACGAAGTTGTGCAGGGGCTAGCAATGAGTGAGACACTCCAAGGCCTCGAAGTTGTTGGAGCTAATCAAATAGCTTGTGGTGGCACTGGGTGGTGTAAGACCAATCTGGCAAATATTTTACATCTTGGTCTTCAATTTTCAATGGAAATTGAGCTCTCGCCCAACCTAGGATAATGTCCCGAATCTCTGGACCTTCAGTCACCAGCAGGACTGGCCTACTGGAATTGCGGTTCACCTGGGCCCTCTGAAAGTTGACTCGATAGTCTCGCTTCAGTCTCTGAAGCCGGGTGCAAGTCCTCAGGCATAGCTGTTAGGAGCTAGTGCTGTAAGAAAGCAAGCAGGTTTTCCCCCACAGTGCCCTCCGATAATCCTACTAAATGAATATTCATTGCTCTATTGGCATTTTCCAAAGTAATGCGGGCTCTCATATGGGTGGTTTCTGTGACCATTTTAGCAAAAGCAGCCTGTGTAGGTTGAGATCATTGGTCTGCTTCAGTGGCCACCTTCACTGCACCATCAATCTTCTTGATATCCTGGGCACTTAATTTGTCGAGGACCTTCTCAATTTGTTGGTCCATATCTCTTACAGCCATTAACATGGTTTCCCAGGGAGAAGGAGGATCTCCCTCACTGGTGCCTGCTGAGCCAGTCGGGTCTCCAGGTTCCTGCTGGGATGACTACTGCTGCATCGATTTTTGTCCTGGCCCTTCAGGCTGGTTTTTCGGATGACTCATATCAAAAGTAGTATCTGCAGTGTCCTTGTTATATAAGCAATCGAGTGATATAAAAAACAGATATCTTAGGCTACCTCTACACTGCCAAAAGTTAACTTTTATTTAAGCCTGATGTGGAGCTGATCAAAGTTCATCTGGTCATGAGCGTGGATCTCTAGTGCCCCGCCCCCACAGTTTTGACATTTTTTCTTACTGAAATGTGTGCATGCACACTAGTATTATGTTTTACTTTTATTTATTTATTTATTCATATATATATATATATATATATATATATATATATATTAGCACAATGCCATGAAAACTAAACTGGTAATAATGTAGTCAGACTGAGACAGCACTGTGAAAGAGCATGTACACATAAAGAGTATAATAGATGAACCCTCCCACCCAGCCTTTTGAGCTGATTTTTTTAATAAGCCGATGTTGTTGTTTGTGTTGCCAGTGATGAGCCCCCACAGTTTCAACAATTTATTTTTGTTCAGGTTGCACATCCACACTACATTTGTTTTGGTTTTTTTGCTGTTGTTTTTGGGGTTTTTTTGTAGTACAACTCCATGAAAACTAAACTGATAATTATGCAGACAGACTGAGATAGCATTGTGATTTGTGAAAGAGAATACCCACTTTTATGTAGTGTTTTTTATTTTTTCTTTCATAGATGGCTATCCATTCAAGAGCAGCAGATCAGTGAGAACTCAGAATGGGGTTAGATGTTATCCAAGACAGAGACTTGGCATAGGGTACATCACTGGAAGACATCTACCAGAAATCAGCAGTCATTTACAAATTTAAGTTAACTTTACAAATAAAAGATTGAAGGCAAAAATATGTGAGTGTGAAATTCTTTCATATGTTCCATAGAATCAGAGAGTAGCCCCTAGCTTTCGCAGTCTTGCTACACAGCAGTTCAGTGGAAGAAACAAAATGGTGACTGGCATGAGACAAGACACGAATTACATGACAGACGGGCTGAAGCAACATTCCCTTTCCTACAGTACTGGGCCAAAAGTACTATTCTTTTTCAAGATCACTGCCAAAAGGCTCGTTATCACTACTGTCCAAGCAGTGTTTTGGAAGTGCCCCTGTGTATCCTGTAAGTATACCACAGTTTAGTTTAATAAAAGTTAGAATTTCAATATTTTCTGGAAGGAGTTTTCTCCTCCTATTACTACAGTGGCTTCCGGTTAAGTGCACACCCATTTTGCAATGGCAAGATGTGCACTTAAGCAGAATGTGCGTTTAATCGAAATTGTCATTTTTGTTCCTTGGCGCTTTTTGCTGTACATGCTGGGCTATGCACTGTAGGCTACAAATGAAAGAAGCTGAAATACGGGACAGTAGTTTAGTTGACAATATTTATTGTTCAGTAACTAGATTCAATTTTAAAATACAGAAAGGAAAACATTTTATTTATTTAAATGGAGCACTGAATGAATTATAACAGAAAAAAAACAGTTGTTTTGGTCTGTTTTGTGTGCTCAGCTGTGAACTTGTTAAGGTAGTGCTCAAATTCGAACAGAGCAGTAAGGTCTTGCTTTTCACAGGCACGAACAAAGCAGCTAATTTTATCCAGGTCTGCAAGTGCTTCAGACATGGTGACATGAGGTGGAGCTGGATTGTCTTCCTCTTCCTCATCGACATGTACCCCAAGCACCTCACGGCATATTGCAGTGTCATCAGTCAGACCATCAGTGGGTATGGAATCATCCACGTCCCTAAAATTTTCAAACTCTGTGGCGGTCATGTTGGGAGGAAGTCTTGGGGTAAGAAGGAGTGGATTTTCGCTTTCTCTGACAGCCTCAACCACAATGGCAGCAGCATCGTTGGCAGGTACAAATCCAGCTTGCCTATAACACTTCACAATTGTGTCCCGCTTCACATTTCACCATGCAAAATTGAGCATCCTACTAGCATCAAGGACTGTAATTTTTTTTATGAGGACATTGACACTCCCTGGGGTCCCTCATCAAGGCATAGCAGCAGTTTCTCAATGACCTGGAAAGACAAAACAACATGTTTTAGTTAACCCAATGTAGATGGACACTGGATTACAGGATAAAATAAGCTGACATTGCCTGGCTATGGTACAGATGCTTGACGTTCCTAATTATGCCCATGTCGCTTGGCTCATCAAAACAGTTGTATTTGGTGGGATGAAAATCAGTCTTATGTTGCAGAGTGTCACATTAGGATGTGCTGAGCAGTTACCCAAAATAAGGGCAATTCTTAGCCGCTTACGGCACATTTGTGCATTCACTTTTTCAGCCAGGTGGTGAAAATTTTGCCCGTCATCCAAGTGTTTGAATTGCCTTCCCAGTCAGCAGGCAAGGCATCCAAAGAAAGCTCTGAGAAACAATGGGACTTCTTTGACTTGCCTACAATGAGTGGCCTTAGCTTGTCTGTGCCGTCCATGTTACAGCACAGTAAAATGGATATTCTCTCCCTAGCTTGTTTTCCACCACAGGCAGCATCTGATTTAAATGCCAAAGTTCCTTCTGGGACAGCTCTAAAATAAAGTCCTGTCTCATTGCAGTTGTACACCAGATGAGGTGGATAATCTTTTAAAAGCTGGGGAAGAACGCTGTTTAACCAGGTATCCACTGATTATGTGTCTGCGTCTTTCTTTTCACCATGACAGTGTTTAACAAGCATTTGTCAATGCCGAATGTTTGCTTGCTGGCATTGGCAGTGGTAGTGTAGAAGTTACAGAGCTGCGTAATAGGAATGGCAGTGAAGTATTGAACTGAAGCCAACCCCACCACCACCCTGCAGAGAGTGACAGGCATTGGGGTGTGCGTTTGGATCGTCAGGCATAACGGCCATGCCATTTCACCACACCCCACCCTGCAGACACTGACAAGTGTCACGGTGTTCCTTGGGGTCTTTGGCCCTTATGCGTACCCCATTTCATTAGGAAATATGGTGAGATGGGTGCAATATAGGAGAATGGGGTGAACTTTGGGGCCGAAGAGTCCAAGGCATACCTCGATGCCTCTCACTGGCTGCAGGGTGTGGAATGGTATGAGCATTACAGGCAAGAATCCCAAGTCATACCCCTGATGCCTGTCATTCTCTACAGGGTTGGGCGTTATGGTTGGAAACCCTAATACCTCAAGCATTTGTTGGTATTTTCACTCCAAATTTTCAACATGTTTTTTTTGTGACCCCACCTCATGAACAGGGGGAATATCAGTTTGTTAGCTGAAAGCTGCTTATGCACAGCGACTACGGCATTTATCACCACAGGTGCAAAAACATTCCGAACAGGATGTAAAAAATGACAGCTGTACCGTTCATGGGGAGGTGTAAAAAATGGCAATGTTGCAAATCTGCAGTAAAAATATTTAAAAAAATGGTGAAGTCACAAGCGTACATAGAAACTGTGCAATGCACACCCATAATATAATTAGCTTGGGGATTTTTTCAGCAGATTGTCAACTCAGGCATTTTGGTGCCTTCGATCATGAACAGTGTCACTGTGATTTTCTTTATCTGTGCCAAACAATGATTTCCCACAGTGACCACACATCTCTGCGCTGAAAGTGTGTAAAACACACTTCAACCACGTTATGAAAAATGACAGCTGTACTGTTCATAAGGAAGTGTGGAAAAATGCCACTGGTGAAAATCTGGACTGAAAATATTACAAAGTCATGAACTTACGAGTGCGTGGAAACTGCGCAGGTGCTCACTAGTAACACAGTCATTTATGGACTTTTGTCACCAAATTTTCAACATAGCCATTTTAAGACCTCTGCTCATGAACAGTGTAACTGTGATTTTCTTAATCTGTCCTAAACATTGCTTTAGCACACCACCTGAGCACCATTATGCGCTACATGTGTGAAAACACATTTGGCGACATATGAAAAATGGCAGCTGTACTGTTCATAAGGAAGTGTAATAAAATGGCAATGTTGAAAATCTGGAGTGAAAATATTAAATTCGCAAACTTACGAGCATGCATAGGAACTGCATAACGCACGCTCGTAAAACAGTCATTTTTAGGAATTTTTTCACCAAATTTTCAACATAGCCATTCTAAGACCTCTGCTTATGAACAGTGTCACTGTGATTTTCTTAATTTGTCCCATACATTGATTTCGCACACCGACTGCTCCATTGTGCGCTACAAGGGCGGAAACAATGTTTGGGTGAGATGTGAAAAATGACAGCTGTACTACTCATAAGAAGGTGTGGTAAAATGCCAATGTTGAAAATCTGGAGTGAAAATATTGAAAATTCACGAACTTACGAGCCTGCATACGAACGGCGCAATGCACGCTCGTAAAACAGTCACTTTTTGGATTTTTTGCACCAAATTTTCAATGTGGGCTTCTTGAGAGCCCACCTTATGAACACTGGCAGTGTCATTTCATTAATCAGGCCTGAAGGGTGATTTCATGCAGTGAACACACAGTGACTGCGAAATCACCCTTCGGGCCCGAATAACGCCATGACAGTGACATCATTCATGAGAAGGGGTTCCAAAAACCCCAAGTTGAAAATTTGGTGCAAAAATTCCAAAAAATGCCTGAGATATGCACTAAAGTTGAAAAAACCCTATCTAGCCCATTATACAGCTTACCGGCATTTCCTCAGTTGGCGGTCGGCTTTGAAAGTGCAAACGTGTTCCCGGTCACAGTTAAGTCGCACTGAGCTCGAGTAAGTATAGGGGTGAGGGGGTGTGGGGAGGAGCGGAGTCGCAGTGGGTGGAGTGCGGGTTGTGGGAGGGGCTGGGAGACTACGTGGGACCGCTTTTTGCTTTCAGGTTGAAAAAAAGACGACGCTGACGCTTGCCACACTGGGGTGGGCTCCCAGCGTGGCAGTAGACGGTGTGGTGGGGCATTCAGCCAATGGGGATTGGGCACCCTGTCAGCTATTCTATGAGGTTGCCACGCTGGGGTGGGCACCCAGCGTGGCATTGGAAAGATTTGGGGGCGCGCACAAGTCGACGAGGTTGGGCACCCCATCGGCTATATGTGTGTCTTGAGGGGAGAACGTAGTATCGTGCATTTCTGTCTGTGTGTGTGTGTGTGAGGGAGCTGCACATGAGCAGGTGATATCTTATCGCTGCTCACTGAAGCATAGCTCCCCTTTCAACTGTATGCCACTGCATTTTGGAGCTTGTCATAGACAGCTCCAGCATGCATTGGCTTACAGGGGCCTCGCATGCCAACACACTGACTGAATTGGAGGAGGAGGTGACACACCTCCGAAATCTCGCTGATGGCACTATGTTTCTTGCACATGCATGCAAGCAAACATAAAAATGATACCATGTCTCTCTTTCCACCTGCTTAACCATCCACTGGTGGGGTTAAATTCAATTCCCATGTTTTCGGCCAAGTGCGTAGCTTTACATAACAGAAGAAGGCTATTAACGGGGGCATCTGCAGTTCTTGTGGCAGAGAACCATCTAAGTAAATCTGCTTCAACGTCTTCACTCTTGCCCCCTCTCCTGCACTTACGGCACTTGTTCTCTGCCTTCTCCCATTCAGCATATAGTTGCTTTTTTTGCCTTGACTATACGGCATACTGTAGACAAATCAATCCCAAATTCAGAAGACACCTCTGACCTTTTTATTCCTGGTGTCTCAATATGCTGTAAAACTTCAGTCTTCTGCCCCAATGTCAATGTAACTCTCTTTCGGTCCATCACAGGCTGCTTCTTACAACTGCTGATGCTGAAGTGTTGCTAAGCTGCTAAAGTGATAAGGTGCTTGTCCATTGTTCTTAAGCACGGGTAAAGTACATCAGTTAACACTGCACTAATCCAGAATGCAGTTAACACATTATGTGGCAGACTGCAGCCTAGAAATATCGCACTTAGCCGAGAATTGCACTCAAGCAGATTGCTTTAAAATTGAATTTTTAACACTGCCTCCAATACAAAAAAAAATGGGAAACTAAAAATATGTGATTATAACCAAAAAATTGCATTCAACTGAATTGCTTATAAGTGGAATCGACTGTAGTAACATAGCCAGCAGTGCTAAATATTCTTTCTGAATAGACACTTGTTGCTGGGAAACTTAAATACTAAAGGGTCACTTTTTGTAATGCTGGCTAGGCTGCACCCATTTCATGCCAATACTGAAGTGGGTCATCTTGAACATTTATTTTTCCGGGATCTTTTAAGAAGTCATCCACCATACTGCTTACTGAGTAGCTTGTGATTGGAGAAGTAATAGCATTGTCTCTTTCTATGTCACCTAGTCCCGCCCAAATGTTGTCGGTGGAGGCGCTATACAAATTGCCCCTGGGTTCTGACTCATAATGCAAGGTTTTTCTTATTTTTCTGCCTTCACTGGGATCTGTTTCTTGAAAGAGAGCATGACTATTTTCATGATCAACAGCTGCAGCACTTCTAGTTGGTGTCTCTTGTAATTTTTAGAGCAATTTTATTAATGAGCAGTTCTTTATAATGGTTCAGGTCTACAGTGCCAGACTGGAGAAGAACTGGCACTCTTTCTGAACTACTGTCTCTATGCTTTGTGTTGTTCTTGAAGCCTCTGTAACATGTAAAATATGGAGTTCCAGTTAGAGGCAACTTCTTGCTTTAGCTGGTGGATCAGTAAGTTATTCTGTTTTTGCAGTTCCCACACAGTTTTACAAGGTTTTACAGAGTGCCTAAGTGACCACCTATCTTATGTGCAGAATTTGTAAAAACTGGGTTTAAAACATGGATCCAACATTTTTGCTATCACATAATGTTCAGATTCCCAAATCATGGCAATTCTGCAGTCCATTTCCAAACACAAAGATAGTAGTTCAGAAAAAGTGACACCAGTGCTTGCACCTTGCTCTTCAAATGTTTCTCAGAATTTTTACAGACTCTGCATGAGAAGATGTATCAATGCAAAGTCTTGGCTTATGGTTGCGCTGTCATAAGAACATAAGAAAAGCATCGGCAGATGGGGACCATGTGATCTATCTAGTTAGTCTGCCCTAGAAACTACCCCCTCCCTATGCAGCCTTCGTCCTAACTTGTCCTTTATGTCTGTCCCATGCAAGTTTGAACTCCTTGATTGCCTTTGATGCTACCATCTCCTGGGGTGGGCTGTTCCATGGGTCTATCGCTCACTCTGTGAAGAAGTACTTCCTGAGGTTGCTTTTGAAACTTCCTCCTACCTGTCTCATATAATGCCATGTCATGCATGCTGCCGTGTTCTGTTGAAATAGATTGCCTGTCTGAGCTGTGTTAAATCTCCTCATATACTTGAATGTTTCAATCATGTCTCCTCTGTTTCTTCTCTACTCAAGGGAGTATAGATTCAGCTCCCCTAGTCTTGCTTCATATGACCTGTGATGCAGTCCATGCACCATCTTAGTAGTCCTTCTCTGCACTGTTTCTAAATGGTCATTGTCCTTCTTGAGGTGAGGTCTCCAGAACTGAACACAGTACTCCAAGTGTGGCCTCACCAAGGACCTGTAGAGGGGCATGATAACCTCCCTCTTTCTATTAGAAATATCTCTACTTATACATCCAAGGAGGCCACCCGCTTGTTGTGCTGCTCTCTCACATTGTTGTCCTGCCTTTAATTTGTCAGTGATGATTATGCCAAGATCTCACTCTGTTTGTCTCCTGAAGTTGATGTCCTCCCAGTGTGTACTTTTTTCCAGGGTTTCTCTTTCTCAAGTGCAGTACCATACACTTTTTGGCATTAAATGGTAACTGCCAGTCCCTGTACCAATCATCTAGCCTTCTAAGGTCAGCTTCCATGTTGTCTCCTCCTTCCCTTGTGTCCGCTCTTTTGCAGAGTTTTGTATCATCTGTGAACAGGCAAGCCTTCCCTTTTAGTCCATTCTCTATAAATTTCAACAGACTTCAACTAGAAGTACTGCAGCTGCTGATCAGGAAAATAGCCATGCCCCCTTCCAAGAAACAAATCCCAGTGAAGGCAGAAAAATAAGAAAAGCCTTTGACTCCTGTCAGCACTCGCATCACGTGTGGCTTCCTCAAATGGCTGTAGCAACTGACATTAATATAAGAGTCTACTGCCAAGGGGAGAGTGTAACATCCTCTTTCCCTACTGCATGGTCCATGGTGTACTGGTACACTGCTTTGCATTGTTCTTGGAGCCTCTGTAACATGTAAAATATGGAGTTCCACTTAGAGGCAACTTCTTGCTTTAGCTGGTGGATCAGTTAGTTATTCTGTTTTTGCAGTTCCCACACCATTTTACAAGGTTTTACAGAGTGCCTAAAGTGACCACCTATCTTATGTGCAGCATCCAGCATATTCTGCACATTCCTGTCTTCTTTGAGAAAGTCCTGCACTACTAGGTTGAGCATATGTACAAAACATGGTAAATGCAGAAAGCCACCATCCTTTAATGCTCTTACAGTGTTAGCTCTATTGTCTGCAACCACAAATCCTGGGTAAAGCCATTCTGAGGACCATTTTTTGGCTCCTGTAAGATGTTCACACCAGTGTGAGTTTCTTTGCCAAAGCTTGCGATACTGAGGGCAGTCGGTTTGTGAGGCTATTGTTGGTTGCTGGTGATGCCAGAGGATGCTGCAGAGGGAAATGATACCCAAGAGGCGATGACAGTCATGTAGTCTGCTGTTAGACCACTCATCCACATCTGTTGTTATATACACTTCTTCAACAGCTGATGACTAAAAGGCACCGTTTACCTTCTAGTGCAGTTCCCTACAAAGTGCTGGCACAACCTTTCTGGAGAAATATGCCAGTGATGGCAGCTGATATCGAGGGGCAGCAAGTTTCATTATCTCCCAAAACCCAGCAGAGTCAGCAGTACAAAATGGGTGCATGTCCAGTACAATCATTGCAGATATTGTTTTATTTAACTGCTAAGCAGCAGGATGGATTTGGTCATATTTAGTTCTCCATTCCAACGCCTGCTGCATCGTTAACTGTTTCTGAGATGTGACTGGCACACTAAAACAGGCTGGAGGAGACAGAGAAGAACTCATTCTGTTTTCAGTTGGGGTGCTTTCTGATTCTGATAAAGACCTAGCAGATATACGCTGTATATGAAAAAATTTAGCTATACCTCCAGTGTGGGAACCAGTGATAAACTGTGCAACACCCTCTGCCAGGTCACCTTGTGATTTATTCCTGGCACTCTGAAGTGGATGTATTTGCTAAAAGTGTCTTATTAAGGTTGATGTGCCAAGGCTGCTTGCCTGTCTTGCTCTGATGAAACAGGCTTTACATAAACAGCATATTGCGTGCATATTGTTCTTTGAGTCAAGGTGAAAAAAACTCCAAATGGAAGAAGATGCCTTTTTAGTTTTTGTCCCTGGAATTGCAACTTCTGAATCATCAGCCTGTCTACGTTAATGTCTATATTTTGATTATTTTCCTCAGTGTCCCCACTGGATGGCTGGTTGTAAGGCCCGCCCTCAGAAGAGGAGACAGGCAGGCCAGGCTTAACTTCCATTTCACTGGCCCCTAATGACCTTTCCTCTGATGACCTATCCCCAGGTTTTTAGATCTGTCTTCTCACAGGTTCCTCTGGCTCCGAGCCCTTATCATCCGAGTCCCCATCATACACTGCCTCTGTTTCAGGAGTGTACTCGCTGCCTCTGCTGTCCACATGGTCTGACTCTAAGATCTCACAGAGGAATGAGAAATGGTAGAATCTTGAGACAGTGGCACATCGTATGCATGAGTGCTTATTCTTTTCTTTCCACTATGTGTAGTACCTGCAACTGCCTTCATTTTTTTCATAATTGTACCGTTGCAAATCTACTTTTCTTAGTTGCCGGTTCATCACCCAAGCTTTTCTTGTTACCTTTTACTTGGTCTGTATTTGTTAACTGGGTATCACCTGCAGCGGCAGACACACATGATGGGATCTCAGAAGACAATGACTTGGAGCATGGTGGACCAAGGAGGAGCAGTTGTTGTCACCTACCTTGACTTCAGCAAAGCTTTCGATACTGTTCCACATAGGAGATTGAATAATAAGCTGGGTAGGCTCGGGGTGGGTCAGAATTTGGTCAACTGGGTGGCAAACTGGTTGTCGGGCAGAAAACAAAGAGCGGTGGTAAATGGTATACAGTCAGAAGAGATGCAAGTCACAAGTGGGATACCTCAGGGATCAGTCCTGGGGCCAGTCCTCTTCAATATCTTCATCAGTGACATTGCAAATGGACTGGAGGGTAAGGTTTGTCTGTTTGCAGATGACACCAAGATCTGCAACAGAGTAGATGATCCAGATGGGGTGGGCAGATAGAGAAGAGATCTGGATAAACTAGCAAAATGGTTGGAAGAGTGGCAACTGGGGTTTAATGCAAAGAAGTGCAAAATCATGCACAAAGGGAAGAGAAACCCTGAAGCCATCTATTAGCTGGGAGGGGAGTTGCTGGCAGTCACAAGTGAAGAAAGAGACTTGGGCATCATCATCATCACCGATGACCTGAAATCATCCAAGCAGGCCACTAAAGCAGTAGGTAAGGCTAGGGGATGTTAGGGTGTATTAGTAGGGGTATCACAAGTCAGAAGAGGGAGGTAATAATCCCTCTTTTCAAGACACTGGTTAGGCCCCATCTGGAGTACTGTGTGCTGTACTGGAGGCCACACCTTCACAAGGAAATTAACCAAATTGAGGCAGTCCAGAGAAGGGCAACCAAAATGGTTCAGAGACTGCATCAGAAAACATATGAGGACAGATTAACAGAGCTCAATATGTATACCCTAGAGCAAAGGAGGGAGAGAGAGAGAGGTGATATGATCGAAATATTCAAACATCTTAAGGGCATTAACAAGGTGAAAGAGTCTAACATGTTTCAATACAAGAAAAATAGCAGGACAAGGGGACACAGCATGAAATTTGAGGGAGGCTGATTAAGCGGTAATGTGAGGAAGTTCTTTTTCACATAAAGGGTGGTGGATGCATGGAACGGCCTACCTCAGGAAGTGGTGGATATGAATACAGTGCAGGGCTTCAAACAGGCATGGGATATGCATAAGGGAGCAATACAGATGAGTATGAAAAGATAGGCCATTGACAGAGCAAAGGCTGATGGCATATTTATAGGGTAGAAAAAGAAAAGAGCAGACTGGATGCACCTTGCGGTCCTTATCTGCTGTCAACTTCTATGTTTTTATGCGGAAACTTCAAGTCGGTAAAGAGGATGTACCTACTGCAGTAGAAGAAGCACTTTTTGTGACTTTTTTCCTTCTGAATTGCTGTCTTCATCTTGGAAACTTGTTTCACAGGCCTACTTTCTTCTATCACAAGTTTTAATGTACAGTAACAGTTGCTGATCACTAATGAAGCCAGCTCCCTTCCAAAAAAAAAAAACAGTACCTAACCGTACTACCTTCCTCGGTCACCATGGGGAAATAGACGGCAATGATGATGAGTAGTTAGTGCACGTCTCAAGGCATGGTATGAATATGAACTGGTTAACCAGCAAGACTACAAGTTGGGGCTACTATGCAACTGCCAAGAGCTGCCCCCTCCTTCCGAAAAGGATTTGTATGTGATGCAAGTCTTTATTTTACAGCACTACACAAAAAAATGGTCCTGTCCCAACTCATGCTTGTGTCAGAAATGGCTGGTGACACTACAGACAGAGGCTACTCAAATGCCCGGCTGCCCCCTCACTCCAAAAGGTTTCACACATGATGCAAGCCTTTATTAGCTCTGCTTCCACAGGACTACGCACAAAAAAATGGTCCTTTCCAGCTTCTGCTTGTGTGGAAATGGCTGGTGACACTGCAGACAGAGGCTACTCAACTGCCAGCAGTGCCGGGTGTGAAGGGGGGGGCAATGGGAGACAGCAGTGTTGCTCTGCTAGGCTGTCCCCAAAGTGTCAGCAGCACAGCACAGGAGACCTGGGTTTAATACCTCCACTGGCATACTGTAACTCTGAGGAAATCACTGAACTTAACCACCTCAAAACTCCTGGGCCGCCCCTGAAAACAGGCACTTGTGCCTAGTGGACCTTACCTGGTTAATTAGAAAAAAAAGGCAGCTGAGTTCACAACAGTCAGATCCAGGAAAAGGAAGGCTTGCATCACGTGTGAAACCTTTTTTGGAGAGGGGCACATCACTGGGCTGGGCAGACCCTTCTATCGATGTGTCATAATACCATAAGAGTACTCATTAAAGTTCACTCAAGGACCCTCAATAGCTAACCCTGCTTGGGGACCTCAGAAACACGTGTGAACTCTGGTGAATCTTTCCAAGTAGAAAGGACAGAAATAAAACCCGCTACCCGCATGCCTGCCATATGTGACACTTGCAGCGGTATAGAATCAAGTCTGTAAGGACTACTGCCACGTGCTAGACAACAGCCTTGCCATCCATTTGCATGGGCGTTCCTCAGTCTGACCCCTTTTCCATGTGCACATAAAAGCCTCTGTGGTTGCATGGGAAGGTTTTGTGGCCAAAGCAGAAGGACCAGTGTGACCCACCAGGCCTGAAAAAGAAATGGAAAGAAATGGGAGGGATCTGGCCACACACCTCAGCAAATGCTCTAACCCATATGAAGTCATGATCCACTCACAGGCTTCAGAACGTTATTCAAAACAAGGTTTAACTAAACATACATATTATGTACAAGAAGTTGCCAACATTTTTTGATATAAACTATTCGCTTCTTCAGGGCTACACTGTTGTACCTGTGTGAAAAGAAGGCCCCTGCCATATATTTTCAGTCTCGTTTCATTTTTTTCAATAAAGCCAACTTTCTTTATGTAGCTTTTTAGTTTTTAATTTTTTTCGCTATGGCCTCACTCTGTCTTGATGTGGCTCTTTGATATTTGGCCCCATGAACGTTGCAACCACTTAATACCAGCAACAGAGTCCAAGAATCGAGTCCCTGGTCAGTAAAGTAGTTTAATAAAACAAAATGATCCTTCAAAGACAAGCCCAGCATTGATTTTATGAAAGCATTTGTGTATAAACCCCGCCAGGAAAGAAGTTGTCTGCCATCTCAGACAGTTGCCAAGGTTTTCTTAGTAAAGGTGAAGGATTTCCTGTGTACCATAGCAACAGTACAACATTCATTATTTCATTATAGTGCCAGGAGAAGTTTCTTGTGAGCACCCTTTTGGACAGACAAATTATTTGCTTTTCAAAGGGTTGGCTGCCTTGCTTTATTTTGAATCCCATGTGATTCTGTAGTGTGATTTCATAGTGCAGAGCTGGGAACCTGGAGACCCCGGTTTGAATCCTGCCACCACTTATTCTCAATGTGACCAAAAGCAAGTCAATTAACCTCCCTATGCTTAACATCTTTCTCTGTGCTAAACTTCCCAATGCTTCCCTTAAAGAGCTAGTGTACTGTCTGAAAGTAATAATAACTTTCAAAAGTAGTGTACTGTTACTTCCTATATCCGAAGTAATCTTTCACTAATTAGAAGATTTTTTACCTGGCAGTAATTAGTGTGATGAGTGGAACAGTGCTCTGCCTGGAGGCTGACAGAACTAGTTTTATTTCTCCTCATACTGTGCATCATCAGGCCTATGACCTCACTGTTTGTGACATCACAGCTGTCTGTGAAGAGTAGATTAGCTGCGGCCATGTCCGTCCCTTGTGATATGACAATAAGTGCGGTAACAGTGCTGACGAGGTATGAAGGGGAACAGAACTAAACATGTTAGGTAAGCAGTAACACACGACAGCAGGGCATGCAGTTATTGGGTAATTACCACACACACACCCAACTCCATGGATTGGAGGCACGAGGTGTTAGCTAAGTGCCCTTCAACCACAGGGCAGGGGGAAGTGCAGTAATTACCCAATAACCACGGGGCCTGAAGTGTGCTACTGCATTTATAAAATGGCACCAAAATAATAAGAAAACAAAACTAAATAAATCTCTAAATTATGAATAAATACATTTTCATAACAGGTAAATTGGTTCTCATACCAAACCACTAGGTTTACCCCATTCAAGAGCTCAAATTGGGTAGCAGGTAATCCACTTTTGTTGTTAGCTGAACCTTGTTTTGTTTTTCCCCAACTGTCAAAGTTACTGAGAATTCTGAAGTAGTGCAGTTCCAAGACATGCAAGGCACTTTCCAGACCTGTGCATTTATTGATCAATTACCGCACAGGTCTTCTGAAGCCATGCAGTTTTAGGACTTACAAGGCACTTTCTGGACCTGTATGGTTATAGGTCAATTGCCACACAGGGCTTCTGAAGCTGTGCAGTTTTAAGACTTACAAGGCACTTTCCAGACCTGTGTGGTTATTGGTCAATTACTGCACAGATCTGGGCAGCTACTGACCAATCAGATCACTGGATTTTTCTTGCCCATTTTATAATTAAGCAATAATGCATGACAGGATATGATATATCATGGGATATCATCACATCTCGGGTGTGTTGTGAAGCACAAGGCCACAGGCCAAGTGCCTCATGCACCCGGGATGTGATGCTATCCCATGATATACCCCACCCTGGAGTGTACTATTGCTATTATGAACTGGGTTCATTTTAATTTTAATATCAAAGATTAAAAAAATTTGTTTCTTTGCTTTTTTTAAATGAGTATGTGTACGGGTTAAAAAAAGAGTCCTGTAGCTGTCTAGTAGGAGTCAGCATTGTACAAGTAACACAGTAGTATTAGTAGTGAGAAGCTCCTGTGTACTCTATTGCCTCCCACCAACAATGTTTTGGAAGTGTGCTGCTGTGGAGAAGCGTGGAGTTTCACCAGTGGAGTCAGGATTGCTGTCTGCAAGTGCAGAACCTGTCCAGTACTGCATTTAAACTTTTTTTAGTGAAAGCATCTGTTCAACTGACTGTGTTCGTGGCTTGAAAGTGGCACTCTAACATTTTTTCTTTGTGGGAAGCTGTTGGTTTGCACTGGCTGTGTGCACCTGTTCTTGGTTTTCACTGAACACATCATGGGTGAAAGACTGAGGCATTGCAGTTTCTTTTTAATAGCCGCAGTCTCTAGTTCACTGCTGGCAAGAGGCAACAGTTCTAGTTTCAGATTGAAAGCCGAGTGAGTAAGGGCTTCAGGGGACATTCAAATTCTCCTTGGTGGCAGTTTAGGCAGTGCTTGCTGTGTGTGTGCAGTTCCCCCCTCCCCCATAGTCAGCGGGAGACAGTTGTGTGTATGGTAGTCGGCCATTATGCTGTAGTTGGCGGCTTGTGAAGATTGTGTTTTTTTTTTTTTTTCAATAGTGGCCGTCAGGAGGGCTTGACTCACTCTGGACTGTGTAAAGTGGAGATTTTCTTGCGAGTGAGGAGGCTGGTTGCCAGAGGTTTTTTGAAGTCGTGAGTATGTAGTGGGATATCATTATGGCTTCAAGGACCTCTCGGCCAATCAGCTTCCTCAATTTTTTTTTTTTATCGAGTTCATAATTAACATTATACAATGGCAAGAAAGAAAGACTCTTGTCTACCGATTGGTCAGTCTGGGACTGGACTCGTGATGTTATCCCAGTGCAACATCACGGATCTAATCCCAAAACAGAGATGACAGCATAAGTTGTCATGAAATCACTTCATGCAGCCCCGCTGGTCAGCCGCCTTCAAGGATTCCCACTCACAAGCTGACTTTAGTATCATGACTTTCTTGCCACTACCAGATGCACTGAAAAGAACCCCCTCTCCCCCCACAAACACACATATATAATATGCTATGAAAGTAAAACCTGTTTTAAAAAAAAAGCCATCTTTTTCTGAGAGGGCATTTTGTCCCTCACATGCAGCGCATGTGTTTTCACTCAGCGACATTCACTGTACAGACTGCTCTCACTTCCTGAAAGAAATTACTACATAGACAGCTTCTTCCTGTCAACATTCGGGCTCACCATTTTGAAAGTAAATTTGTATTAAAAAAATTACCACAAACGCACAAAACAAAATCAACAGCGGGACTGAGTGACTTATCGATCACAGGTAAAGAAGAAGTCTCTCGGTTCCCACAAATCATTCGCCTGACCAGCACTCCGTTATCCGATCGTGACTCCACATACAAAACTCACCCAGCTGAATTAAACTCTGGATCCAAACCATCTACCAGTATAGTTTCAGTGATTCCCCTACTCACCAAAACAAAATCGCAGCACCTTCCCAGTCTGACTTCATCACTGGCTGCGTTCACTGAGTAAACAGCTGGGTGGCTGAAGTATGCTTTAAAAGACAAACAGCACAAGACAAAGAAAAATAAAATAAAAATAAATGCAAATTAAAAAGCAATAAGCGAACACCCCGGGGGGGGGGGTTGGGGTATCCAAAGATTCCAACTGAGGAGTCAGTCTCAACAGTAAAGACCTCAGCAGACAGCATCATTCACACAGCACCACCTAGTGCAAAGAGAAAAACTTGACTTTTTTTCTATATGTACATATCCACACACAAAAATCAAATAAAAAAATAGTTATTTTTTGCCCTTTTTTCTATTTAATTTATAAACGAGCCATTGTATAATAGCAATAATGCACTCCAGGGTGTGTGTTGTGGTGGGATAACATCACGCATGGGGTATTGGATGCATTCAGCCTGTGGCCTCATGCCCAACCACCCCAGGCGTGCCATTATCCCAGCACAACACACACCCTGTTGTGCATTATTGCTTAAATAAGGCATGACAGATGTGCATTATTGTGGGATAATGGCATGCCTTGGGAAGTGAGGCACAAGGCAATGCTGAGCTCCTTACACACCCAAGAAGTGCCATTATCCCACATTTATTCACACCCTGGAGGGCTTATTGCAATTATGAAAAGGTTCCTCTGATTTTTTATTGTAAACGCTAACTAAAGACATTCAGAAACTTGAGCATTTCTGACCTATACTGTTGTGCTGGAACAGTCCATGGCCATGTGATCATGTTTGTCCAGTCACAGGTCTTGTTTTCTTGTACCCATTTTATAATCTTCAGGTAAAATACTACTTTTTACATTATACCTGTTACTATCAGGTAAGAAAAAATTGTAATGAGTAAATGGAAAAACAAAAATATTTCAGAAATAAAAAGTGACAACTGACCACTTTTAAAAATTAATAACATTGTCTGCCTGCTATTTGTGATGCTACTTGATCTTCCAAGGGTCAGTCTTCACCATTCAGCACTGGTAGGTCTCAACCAGAGATGCAGGACTCTGGGGAAGTGTACAGCTTTAAAAGCTTTCTGAAGGAGGGGAGCTGATGTCAGAGACAGCACCACCCATGAGCAGACATATGATGTGAAGCTCATGGACTGGCCAGTAACCGATGCCGGCCCCCCCTCCTTCCTCAGTTCTGTTTTTTTCCTGCTGTCAAGGCGGCATCTCTGCACTTTGTGGGAGCAACATAACTGCATCATAAGTTTTTCCATCGCTTGACTGTACGCAGTACATCAGCTATTTTTTTTTTTTGCATTATCTTTTTTACCTCCTCTCCTTTGCCAGCCTAGCTGGCCTCTCCTTCAGGCGGCCAGTAGCTGCCACCACGATCCTCCTGTATGCCGTCTGCTGCCCCTTATCTTGCCATCCAGCCGACCTGATGTATTCCTTCATCAGAAGGCCCCCCCTTCTACCAGTGGAGAGTGACCAGGAGGGGAGGACTTTCCAGTGCCAGTAGGAACCTTCTTCATTCTTCACCAGGATGATGGGTGCAGCATGAGGTTTACCCGGGCTACCACAGTGATGGGAGGATGGACCACCGTTTTTCCTAGTTTATGTTCCTCTACCTACTTTGGATGCATGCCCCAGTGTCCTGGCAGATTGCACATGTGATGTGTGGTCACCCACACATCAAAGCGCACTGCCGAACCCAGCCACCAGGAGCCACCAAAGGGCGGTGCGTCTATGACCCTCTCCTCCAGGAGGAGAGCATCCAGAGGATGCTCTTGAGCCCTCCCTGCTGGCCTCCACTCCTGTCGCCCTGGGCTTGGGGGGTATACCTGGGTCACAAGCATGCCAGGCGATCCCCTGTTGCCTGGTGCCATGGTGCTGTCTCCTCAGCTACTTTAATGTTTGACATCCGTTTTGCTATTTTCTACTTCTGCTAGTACGTCGCCGAGTCTTTTCTCTGATATTTTTTTTATTGTGTCTGTTTATGGTCATGTCTAGTCAGGGGCCTAAAAGGTTCAGAAAATCTAATGTGGGCCTTTCCCCAAATATGTCATTACCCTTGCGGGAAGAATATGTCCTTCGCTGACTGCCGTAACCGATGATTCACCTGCCTGGGTCAAGAGCATGGCATAGATTCCAGTGATGCTCATTTTTCCATGGATCTTCACACCCTCAAACTGCACACAATGAAGTTTGAAGTGAGACCCCTAACTTTTGGAGGACGTCATCACACCCGGGACTCCATATTCAGGTCTCTGGGCTCTTTCCCTGGGCCCCTCCCCGATACTACACATACCGAGGGAGACTAGGCCTCCGCTGTACCTCATCTTGCCAAGATGTGAGACCTGAAGGAGGGGTCTGTGGGACAGCTGACCTCCTCTGGGGAGACGGTTGTGCACCTCTCATGGTTCTGTACTCCCTCTGGGGTCTGGACTCTCCCGGTGGCATCATCGCAGCTATACGCTGGTCCTGCACCAGCAGATCCTTCAGTGCTGCAGTCTGGTGTTGCTTCGGCTCCTGGGCAGGTGCCAGTGAGTGAGGCGATGCCAATCGCATGGCTGGGTCTCCCACTTGCTGCCATTCACAGCACTGGGGAAGAACAGATCTCAGGGGTGGCTACGTTGGCAAGCTATCTGATCTCATCCTCCAACTCAGAGAATGAGGATTGAGATTATCCTGATTGGCTCCCCAGCTCCAAGGAGTCTCAGGACTTTTCTAGCCCCAGTTCTAGGCCTTTGGTATCAGTAGGGCGTGAGAGTCCTCCTCCCAGTGCCGGCCATGGTGCTACCTCCCCAGCTGTCCATGGTGCTGCTTCCAGCACCAATTCTGGTGCTGCAGGGGATGGCAGTGCAGCATCCAGCATTGAGTTGGGGGCCAGCACCATTGTTGGTGTCAAGCTGGGTTCCAGTGCCATTTTTGGTGCCAATTCTTCCAGTGCATCTTGCATTGCCAAGGGGGTATCAGTGCTCATGGCAGTGCCACAACTACTCCCCTTCTATCTCCTGGCTCTTCTTCAGCTGTTAGGCTTTCTTTGAGGGGCCAAACCCTATCTGGTGAGCCTGGGGCTGGTAGATCTAAGTCGGCACCACACTCTGTGGCTACGGTCCCGGGGATCTCTGCCAGGAGTCATAGCGTGGACTTTGGTCTTCTTTCCCCACCAGAACTGTCTGGGCCTGCTGTAGGTGGGAAAAGGGACAATCCTTTGGGACCTGGGCAGCTCAGACTTTCCATCCAGGGGGTTCCCCCAGGGCAACACCTTGTTTCTCCCTTTATGGTTGGGTGTTCTGGGATGGCCAGAAGGTACAGCCCCCTCCCTTGGGAGTAGTCTCCTGTCTGCTCTTGGAGCACTGGCAGAGGGCCTTGCCTGATCTGTTACCACACTCCTCCTCCTCCTCCTCTGCTTTCTCCTTCCCTTCTTTCAGGCATTTCTGGCCCTATAAAGCCCCTGAATTGTGGAGAAAATCTATATGGGCTATGCCTTCTGATTTTCTTATCCTTCCAGTATGAACTCCAGTATGAACAATTCAGGGTGTCGGCTAGTGTGTCCCCTGTTTACCTTAGTGCCATGGACCAGGCCATCTTTCAGCCAGGAACTTTGGCACCGCCGCCTCCTGAATCCAGCTCCTCTTTATTCCCATCTTCCTCCTCTGAGGAAGAGAACAGTTTGGGATCTACCTCCTCAGCCCAGAAATGGACCTCTAGAACTACTAGCTCCTCACAGGACCCCTATTTTCTTCTGGTTTTCATCTGAGTTTGACTCAGAGAAGTACTCCCTTCCTTGCAAACTACTCTCTGGATAGTCCTTTCTGGGCTTTCCTGCTTGATAGAGTCAGCCATTTCAGAAAGCATCAGTCTCACTCTTCTGAGGCTGAAGGCAAGCCAGCTCTCTTGATCTAATTTATTTAAACCAAGAATTAGGGGCACTCTGTCTCTCTCTCTCTCTCTCTTCTCCCCATTCTTTCTCCTTTAGCCGCCCAGTTGTCCTGGCCATCCCTGGCCAGTTCAAATCCCTCTTCCTAGAAAATTTCTGCTCTCTTCTGGTCAGTTTATTTCTTTGTTTAGTTGTTTTATATATCCTATTCCCTATTCCATGGGCTCCCTTCCCACATCCTTTTCCTGTCTTCTCACCCTTTTTCCTCTCCTAGGCAGACAGAACTGAGGAAGGAGTGGGGCCAGGGTTGGTTACTTGCCAGTCTGTGAGCACCATATCATACATCTGCCTCATGAGAGATGCCATCTCTGACGCTGTCTCCCCTCCGCTAGAAATCTCTTAAAGCTATATACGCACATGGGGTCCTGTGCCTCCAGCTGAGAGCCACCAGTGCTGAAAGGTGAAGGTATTTTGGAAGATCACTAATTATGATGAGTGTGTAATTTTCATTTCCTTTAACTGTCCCTGTCTCACCTTGTTCCTGTGAATGCCTAATAATAGCTGCAGTTGTTGGAACCATACAGTAGAAACAGAATTTCAATGGCCAACATGGCCAGTATAGTGTTATGCTTATGCAACTGTGTTACTTAGGTTTTGGCCTTTCGCACTCTCTGTTCCAGAGGAATTACCACTCAAGGAACCCTCGCAGAGGGTTCCACCCCTAAAGGTGCCACGGGTTGATTCCCTTGGCTAAAGGTATCTTAGGAAAATAGAGAGGTGTCACTGCTGGAGGAGGAGGAGGAGGGGAGGATGGTGAGACAAAGAAAAAGTGCTTCAGAAAGAGGTTGAGAAGAACTGCTTATATAGGTCAGGAAGTGGGAGTGACTGGCTGCTTGTCCATTGATATACAGTCCTAGCCTTCCAATTCAATGGCCTAAGTGGCCAGTATAGTGTTATGCTTGTGCTACTATGTTACTTAGGTTTTGGCCATTCGCACTCTCTATTCCAGAGGAATTACCACCCTGTAGGTGTACCAAAGGTAAAGAATCTTTGAAGAGGGTTCCACCCCTAAAGGTGCCATGGGTCGATTCTCTTGACTAAAGGTACCTTAGGAAGATCCCCAAAAAGAATGTAGTAGTAGCACCAAAGACAGAAACAATCAGGCCATAAGGTACAGGAGTAAAATAACAACAACGCAGCTTAATGATACAAGGTACACAGATACCAAAATAGATAGATAAGTACTTTGGATACATCGATAATTGAAAGGAGTCCTCCTAAGGAGAGAGAGAATGGCAGGGACTCCATCCACCTCCATCCAGCAGCAGCACCTACCTAAAAGAACTAAGGAACACTAACTACGCTAACTAACTGTTTTGACCTGAGGCACAGAGGAGAGAACAAAACCCCAATAAGGAGGAAATCTCTGGGGATCCAAGGCCTAGGTCGCCTTCCCTCCAGGCTTGGGATATTTTATTTAGTGACAGCTCTGCTGCTGTAATTTGGAAACCCAATTAAAGGGAGGTAGAAAATATTCCAATTTGGAGGAAAGCACTCACTCAATCCCTCTAACGGGAACACTGTGGAAGGTTGAGGGTGATACTCTACAACATGGGACAACCAAGGCGGGAAGAGGAGGAGAGCAACGACTGCTGAGGCACACACCTGGCCTACTCACCCTAAACACAAACCAGATGATCCAGAGGAAGTCAAAGGAAGAATAGCTTGAGGGGTGCCTCCGAACCTGCTCGGGCAGCAAATGGGGCCCCTGTGAGAGCCCCACCCCTTCACCACTGACTCTTATATTCTACAACTTGAGGTGCCGTTGGTACGGTTAACAACTGAAGGTCCACTCGGAGTGAGGACATTCCCAGCTATGGGCTAGGTGAGAAGGACCCCACCCCGAGCTTCACATACTCAAGATGTGGACTAGTGGTGCAGAGCAAGACCGTCAGCACAAGGGGGGATCCTGCACCAGAGAAACTCTAGGACGAGGTCGGCATACCTGATATGTTCACATAGGTATTTCTGACATATGTGCATTATTTTATTTATTTCTTTTGTTCATTTTTGTTTGTTCAGTTCTTTTTCATTTCTTTTCATTCATTTCATTTATTTCTTTTTGTTTTTAATTTAATTAACATAAAGAAGTTGTTTGTTTAGTTTGCTGAAGTTATTCAACTTGCAGAAGCTATTGCAAACATAGGATAAGCAAAGGTGAGCCAACCAAGTCTAGAGGGAGTCAATTAGAAAGTGATATAATGCTCAGAGGATCTTAGTGGTGGAGACAAGATTCGAACATGAGGCAAAATGCCACATGGGGCCACGACTCCTCACCAAGACCTCCAGTTCCCTGCCGCAGGAAAAACAAGGAAGCTATGGTGAAGCGCCGTCACTGACATGCAGCAGTTAAAACTAGTTTACAGCACTGGCAGTAGTCAAAGTTGACCTCCAGAGTATAATAAAGCAGTATGCAAGTAAAAAGTAATGTCCATCAATAAGCAGCATATGCAGCAATGAAGTTCGGCTTGGAGGGAGGGTAATAGTCGGAATGAACAGGGAACAATGGAGAGAAGCAAAATGCTGAATCAACACCAATGGGCTGGCTTTCTTGGTATTAGCGTAGGAAGCACAGTTTAGTTCTAAGGGCAACAAATAGAAAACAGCAGCAATGCTTGCAGCAATATATTCATTTATTAGTTCAGGATTGATTTCTATTGTCTTGATTACAGAGAAGGCCCGAATCAGGTGAAAACAATTGAGTGGAATACATGAGCATTGGTAGCAAATAACATGAGCTCCTGGATAGCAATGCACAAGGAGTTTAGGCAAAAGCCCCCCAAAGAGAAGGCAAAATAAGACACGGAAATACAGAGGAACAGGAAACAAACACAGAGAGAAGCACATAGCAGAGGCAAAAATACAAACCAAGCAGAAAAAACAGAAGTCCAGCAGAAAACAAGCAGAATCTAAACCCAGGGGGACCCCAGTAGGCCCCATCCAGCAACAAAGGACAGACCAACAGAGCCTCCAGCTACAAAGAAAAAGTGCTTCACAATGAGGCTGAGAGGAACTGCTTATATAGGTCAGGAAGTGGGAGTGGCTGGCTGCTTGTCCATTGAAATACAGGCCTAGCCATCCAATTTAGAGGCAGAAAAAGACCTGCAATCCATCAAGTCTGTCCAGTCCCTACCTTAGACCCTGCAGTCTGGCACTAATAGGGCCTTGGCAGTGCTCCCTGCCGGCAGCATTGCCTTGTATGATGTCTGAACTCCTCCTGATACTCTCTCACACCCACCCACTGTCATTTTCACCAATCCCATGCGCCTATTCCATCTTCTCTTGAAGTCTGTAATCATACGAATGTATGAAACTGCCAGCAGATACAGGCCAAATGGTCTATCACATCTGCTCGATTGTGCAGCACAGAGGTTAGACTCTGCTGCTCCCCCCAACCCCTTGCTCCCCGTCTTTTCCCTTGATCTTCCACTGACTAATATCTTGCCCGTAACACTATCCCACCCCCTTTTAAAGCTCTCCACTGTTTTAAGAGATACCACTTCTTCAGGACGTGGGTTCCATCCCCCTACCACCCTCTCCATGAAGTAATGCTTCTTTGCCTCCCTCCTGATTCTACCCTGCACCAACTTCAGGCTGTGCCACCTAGTAATCTCTTCTCCCTTTTATCAAAACATGCCCTCTGTACTGACCCTGTTGATGCCCTTTAAGTACTTGAAGGTTCCGATCGTATCACCCCTTTTCCTTCCTTCCTCCAATGAGTACATGTTGAGGTCCCTCAGCCTATCCTCATAAGGCTTCCCCTCCATACTTCTGATCATTTTAGCACCCTCCACTGTACCCCCTCCAGTAACCTGAAATCCTTCTTTAAGTATGGGATTTCAGAACTGTACACAGTACTCCAAGTGCGGCCTCACCAGTGACTTGTACAGTGGCAGAATGACTTCCTCCCTCCTAGAGGTGAGTTTTCTAACAATTCACCCCAACATTCTACTGGCTTTTGCCACTGCTTTTCTACATTGAGATAAGTGGTTCATGTTCTTTATGACCATTACCCCCAAATCCTTTTCCTCCTTAGAGACCGACAGCTGAACCCCTTCCAGATGGTAAGTGTACCCAGGATTCCTCACTCTGAAGTGCATGATCTTGCACTTCCTAGCATTGCAACCCAGCTGCCAAGTGTCTGACCACTGCTTAAGCTTCCCCAAATCTTCTTGGAGGCCTTTTCTTCCCTCTACTCCATCCACAGCTGCCCCTATCTTAGTGTCATCCATGAATAGACTGATTCTGCTCTTAACTTGAACTGCTATATTGGCTAAGAAGATGTTAGCACCGGCCACAGCACTGAATCCTGTGGGACCCCACTGGTGACTGCTCTATGAGTTGAGAGTCCCCCCTCCCACAACCACCCTCTGATGTCTGACCCCCAACCAGTTACCAACCCACTTAACCAGTTTCTCCCCTGCTCCCAGGTTCCTCAATTTACTAGTTAATCTACCATGCGGTACCGAGTTAAAGGCCTTGCTGAAATCCAGATACAAGACATCTACAGTCTGGCCAGTGTCTAGTTTTTTTGTCACCCAGTCAAAAAAGTGAACCAGGTTTGTTTGACATGATCTCGCGGAGACAATCCCATGCTGTTTGTCATCCATAAGACTGTTCACCTCCAAGAAGGTCACCAACCTTTCCTTTAGGAACGTTTCAATGGGCTTACCCACAATGGACGTCAGACTAACTTCTCTATGGTTACCAGGCTTGTCCTTGGGACCACTCTTGTGCCGGGGTACCACATGTGCCATCCTCCAATCCTCTGCATGGAGGTATGGAACAAGTCAGCCAGTGGTCCCTCCAGGACCTCAGCCAACTCCCTCAGGTCTCTAAGGTGCAGCCCATCTGGCCCTGGAGCCTTGTCCATGTTCAGTGGCTTAAGACCCTCAAGCACTGTCCTCACAAGGATCTCCCCATCTGCTATCCTGTCTCCTCCCATGCCAGTGTTGCAATGCCCCTGCGGTATTGGCCCATCTTTCTCCCTGGCAGAATAAGGGGTGCTAGCTGCACATTCGAGCAGACTTGATAGACCTCTAGGTTTTTATCTGCTGGCAAATTTTGTATGTTCGTATGGTAAAAACTGAGCAGAAATACTCATTGAGCACCTCTGCCTGTTCAACCCCCTTCTCTACCCAACCTCCATCCTTCTTTATCCTGGCAATTTTCTCCTTGCAGCTCCTCTTCTCCCTTATGTACTTGAAGACAGCCATGTCCCCCTCCTTAATCCCCTCTGCTAACCTTAGCTCCTTTGAAGCCCTGGCAGTCCTCACAGCCCTGCTCGCCTTCCTGGTTTTCCTTGTGTGCTCCTCCCTATCCTCCTCTCTTTTGGACCCCTTCCATCTTCTGAAAGCCATCTTTTTCTCCCTCACCCTTATCTGCACCTCCTTTGACCACCAACATGGCTTCTTGATCCCTGCCTTCTTACTCCATTTTTTTATGCAGGTGTCTGTGGCTGCTAACAGGCCTTCCCTCAGGATAGTCCATTTCTGGATGGTATCCATGTCAGAGGTGATGCTATCCAAATGCTCCTGGAGGATATCAGCCATCCTGTAGAAGTCAGCCCTTTTGAAGTCCACTGTCTTGGTTTTTGTAGACATCCCCTCCCTACCCATATCCAGGAAGAACCACACTGCTCGGCGGTCGCTACCTGCTATGGGGTCCTCAGTCCATACGCTCTGCATGTAGTCTCTATTGGTCAGCACAAGATCCAAAATGTTCCCTTCTCTTGTCAGTTCCTCCACCTTTTGTGACAGGAATACATCCTGGAAGGATTCCAGAATGACCTGCTCCCTAGTGCTTGTGCTAAACATGGTTTACCAGTCCACTACTGGTAGATTGAAATCCCTGACCACCACAGTACCACCCCTTCCACTGTGTTTCTGTAACTGATCTGCCAGTTCTCTGTCGATGTCCTCTGACTGTGAGGGTGGTCTGTACACAACCCCAAGTCTGACCCTTTTACCTTTATTGTTCTGCAGTTGAACCCATAAGGCTTCCAGCCTCCCCTCGCCTCCCTCCAACATACTACTCCCTATCCCTTCCCTCACAAATAAAGCCACCCCTCCACCCTTCCCTTTTGTCCTATCCCTGTGATACAATCTGTATCCCAGTAACATGATGTCCCAGTCCTGGTGCTGGTTGGCCCATGTCTCGGTGATGGCACCTATATCCACCTCCCCTTCAGCCATTAAGCTTGGAACTCAGGTACAGTATTTTGTTCCCCAAGCTGCTTGCATTTAGTGACACCACCCTCCAGCTGAATACCTACTTACCCCAATACTCCCCTCACCGCCTCCGCTTTTGACTGCCCCCTTCCCTCCTTGATAGCGGGAGGCATATGCCTCCTCTCAGCTTGCAACTCGCTGCTGCCTAATGCTAAGCCTCCCCCTTAGTCAGTTTAAATTATACTTGGCTATAATGAACTCCAATTATTGTGGTTAATGTGGATCATCTCCACATTAACCACATCTCCAAGTAGACTGTGTCACAGACCCTCTCATGAGGGTCTGATCACTGAGCTCACAGTGCCCACCCCTAAGTGGAATCCATGACAGGAAGGGGGGGAACAGGGATACCCTTCTCATGTCCTTCCAGAGTGCACACTGGGTTTACAACTGAACACTTGCCACCAGGTCTCAGAGTATCCCTCTATTCTTTGAATCAGGGCACAATACCAGTCTTAAGTCTTGTGGCCAAATATGAACCCTTTTTCATGGCCATTACACACAGGAGGAAGACCCAAGTGTTATGCCCTCTTTGGGTAGCAGTGCACCACCTGATCTGGTCTTCGCCCTACACAACATGCAATAGCCCAGTTCACAATCCCTGCAGACTCATATGAGACTCTGGTACTCTCCATGATCCTGCCATATCCCCTACTGACCCTTTTCAGTTTGGTTGCTATTTGGTGACCCTTCTAAGCATAAACAGTTGTCACAGATTTGTAATAAAACTTCTACAGTCACTCATACAGTTTAAGGAATCTCACGCAGGCAGAATTTCTTTCAGAAACAAAAGTTCTACTAAAATATTTAGATAAATGCAGTGCAACTAAAAGAGAACATATATTAATTAGGTTATAGTATAGAAACACATTTTGGAAAGTATACAGTTTACATGCCTTAAAACTGCTTTAACTACTTCTCTATCTTAAAGATGAAAATGTTCAAAGTCCGTTTTCTGTGTAGCAGTTTGGCAGTTATTCTGTTGTACTCAGGAGAATGTCCAAAGTCAGAATAGTAAATTTGCTCTGTATTGGAGAACTTAATTACCTTTCTGAAATTTGCCGTGTCATCAGATTTTCAGTCATAAGGAAACCAGGTTTATTTTCCTAACAGTGACCCACAACATGGTTTATGACAGTTCAGAATTAACCTCTTTAAAGTCTCAGGTTTTTACTGTAACATACTGGAAGTAAATTTTCACACAGTACTGTTAGAAGGATGTGTGCCTTTTTTACATTACCTCACACAGGCCTGTTAGGAAGGTATTTCCTGTCAAAAACATTCATTGGCCTCATAAAATGTGATATGATATCATCATAGTTCCTGAGATCAAAAAGCACTCTGCTTGTACTGCATGTTTATGGCAGGTAAATGGCTTTTGGCACATCTCTGTCAAAAGAACCTGGGAATGAGAATCTCTCTTCCTGGCAGGCAGGTGGCCTTTGAGTCAAAAGGTCACCCCTATAAAAAAATCTAGGCTTTTCCTATGCCTTGAATTAATACTGGCATGGGCATACACAGAAATCCCATAAAACAATATATAGCAGAAATATATATTGCAAATAATGATTGGCAGTTGTCTAGCTTGCAACAGACTGTTCCAGCTATTCACCACCCGCTCTGTGAAGAAGTACTTCCTTACACATCTTGTGAATTTACCCATTCTCACAAATTTATAGTTGTGCTCTCTTGTTGCAGATCCATTGCAGGGCCTGGACAGTTGCTGACAATCCCCCCTGTTTTGTTCTCTTCAGGTATTTGAATATTACCATTATGTTCCCCCTTTCCCTTCTGGCCTTCAGGGAGTATGTGTTCAGGTCAGTCAATCACCCCTTATAGGTCTTCACCTGTTGCCCATCTATCATTTAGGTTACCCTCCTCTGGACTGATTCTAAGCAATCCTTGTCCTTTTTAAGGTGAGTTCCAGAACTGCACACTAACTCCAAGTGCAGCCTCACCAATGACCTGTAGAGGGACAAAATCACTTCCTTTCTTCAGCTAAAGAAGGCCCCATCTGAGCCCCCACCTGAAGGCCCTGCCTGAGACCCGTCCCTCAGCTTCAACATATGCCTTTTTGTCTTGGGCAGTGGTGCTAGAGCTGTCACTTATAACAACCCCAGGTCTCTTTCCTCTGAGGTCTGCTATATCCTCTTGGCCTGCCCCCCCACCACCCCCGCTAGTACAATACTTTGTGTTTGGATTCCACCTTTCTATGTGCATGACCTAGCACTTCTTGGCATTAAATGTACAGCTGCCATATCTTCAACCAATTTTACAATTTCTCCAGGTCTTTTTCCATGTCCCTAATTCCGTTCTGTCCACCATACCACATATTTCATTTACATTGCCACATTTTCATTGCAGTACCCTGAGCACTCAGGTTACTGCAGTGCAAGTGTGGCAGTGTGACCACTAACCAAATCATGATAAGTCATTCACTTTGCTGATCCCTGAGCCATAGCAATGTAGGGGACATGTTTTGGAGTGAGCAGTGTAAGCAGCCATGTAAACAGGCTGCACCGCTCACTCCAACATTGAGAGGCAGTCTTTTGAGTGCTCTGGACTGAGGGCATGAATGGAACACTTGCCCCTTGAACTCACGGCCCCTCTCAGCATGACTTGTATTGATGCTGAGAGTAGTCATGTAGATGCACTTGTGATATGCATCAGGAGATTAAAGCTGGACCAAAGCAGGCTTCAGAGAAGAATGCAGTGGTTGTGTAAACATGGCTTTAGTGTCATCCTCTAAGAGTCACATTTTGCCTGGATCCCTACTCCAATGTCACAGATAAACAAATTTAAAGTGCAGTGGACCCAGAACAGAACCCTGAGGCACTCCACTGGTCACACCCCTGACCTCCGAGTGCTTTCCAATTAAAGCTGCTATTTAGGTTCCTCCACCTAACCATTTTCCACCCATCTACCATCTTCTTCATTTGTCATCCATGTGCCACAGAGTCAATGGCCTTCTTGAAGTCCAGACACAGGCTTTCCACCCCTTAGTCCCTATCCATTGCTGATATATTTATGTTGAAGAATCTATGGGTTCATCTGGCTGGATGGCCCCTTCACAAACCCATATTGCCTGCTATGCTGGAGACTATTTCTCTAGGGAATTTACCATCTGTTCCTTGATAATAATTTTAAACAACTTCACCACTACTGATGTCAAGCTAACCAGTTTGCAGTTGCCCATATCTCCCCAGTCCATACTGTTATGGAGAGGTACAGCAGCCACCCTCCTGTCTATAGGAAGCAATCCGGTTGCTAGGGATCAGATGAATGGGTCTGTCACGGGTGGTGCTGAATCCTGCCCCACCTCATTGAGCAGCTGGGGATACAACCCATTTAATCCTTGATGATTTACCCACCTTCAACCCCCTTGAACAGTATGTGTTAGTCAGCAAAATACTTCATCCTATAGTTCATTAGCAAAAATGCATTCCTGTCATCCTTAGAGTCATCCTCCGTGTATTGTTAATTTTCTCAGATACTTTCAAAACAACTTTTATAGATAATTTTGCAATTAATGACTAAAGTAATTTTAAGAATTGCCACTCACAATTTTTAAAAATCTCCTTCAGTGAGGTTACCTGTTAAATGTACATGCTAGATTCACAGTTTGGATGAATAAGGATGGTGTTACCATAATACCACATGTTTCTGATGATAAACAGCATATCACTGTATCAAGACAGTTCTTTTTATGGCTATGTAGCAGAGCTATGTGATGTATTGCTATTACATAGTAGGGAGGGGACTCTGGAAGTACGTGACTGGATACCTACACTGTGTCCTTCCAAAGTGGAGCTGAAACACATTCAGTCCCCTCCATTAAACACAGTGCTGTTCCCCCCCCCATAAGGTACACTATTTTCCTGCTCCATACTCACTTCCGGTTTACTATTGGGTTCAAAGCTAGGTGGCACCCTCACCCTGAAATGTTTCACTGGTGTCCAATGGCACCCCCACCCTCCAGTCATTGGCCACAGATTTACATAATGTTTCCATGGTATCTAGTGGCACCCCATCCTCTGATCACCGGCCCCATATTTCCATAATATTTTCCTGGTGTCTAGTGGCACCAACCCCCCACCTTCTGATCACCAACCCTGTATTTTCCTAAGGTTTCCCTGGTGTCTAGAAGCACCCCTGCCCTTCGATTGTCATCGCCATCTATGTAACATTTCCCTGGAGTCTAGTGGCACCCCCCACCCTCTGGTCGTCAGCACCATATTTCCATAAAATTTCCCTGGTATCTAGTGGTACCACCACCCTCCGATCACCATCCTTGTATTGCCATAATGTTTCCCTGGTGTCCAGTGGCACCCCCCACCCTCCAATTGCTGTCCTTGTATTTCTATAATGTTTCTCTAGTGTCTAGTGGCACCCCCACCCTCTGATCACTGTCCTCATATTTTCATAATGTTTCCCTGATGTGTAGTGGCATTTCTGCCCTCCGATCACTGTCCTCGTGTTTCCTTAATGTTTCCCTGGTGTCTAGTGGCACCCACCCACCCTCCGATCACCATTCTTGTGTTTCCATAATGTTTCACTGGTGTCTAGTGGCACTCCTACCCTCTGATCACTGTTCTCATATTTCCATAATGTTTCCCTGGTGCCTAGTGGCACCCCACACCTGCTGATCCCCATCCTTGGGACTGTGGCTGGGGCTTATGTAACATGTCCCCTTTATTTCCCCACATTATGGCCCTGTGGCACTAGGAAGACCTATTACTTAAGGGGCTGTGGAGCACTGTCACTTTAACTCCCTTTCTGGAGCACACCAGAAACTCTGGGGCACTACAACAATGTAGATTTTCAATAATGTTTTTCTCTGGCCAAATAATCAATATGTCTATTTTCCTTTTCATTTGCTTTCATTCCTGAACTAAGATATAGGATTTTGAAGTTTTTTAAAGTTCCTACTCCTGTGCCATACCAGCTAAGAAACTAGGCACCAGGGAAACATTATGGCAACACGAGGATGGCAGTTGGGGGGGCGTGTTCCGGAGCGGACTTGGGTTGCGGGGATCAGCAGGGGAGTGAGAGGACTGAGCATCTGATGGACTGCTCTACTCTCCCAAAAAAAGGGAGGGATGGCCATCCTGCTCCATGGCTGCCTCCTGGTGGAGGTCAAGTTGCAGTGCTAGAAGTCAGGGAGGTACAAGAATGTGGCAACATGGCACGTGCACTCCTCCACACGTGTGCGCTCACAGCCATGAAGAGGAGGGACAAAAAAACAGAAAAAGATGGCATCCACAGGCTCCATGAAGCTCTGCTTGCCCACCAGCATCCTGCTTTGTTGCCAGACCACCAGAGGCCCCATAACTGGATTGGATGTCCTGGGTGTGTGGAGGACAGCCCTCCCCCCTTCCCAGCCCTGCCACAGAGGGATTCATGGGGTACTATGGTCTCTGTGGTACCAGGGGGGGACTTAGGCGGCAAGGCAGGGAGAGATAGCTGCTAGTGGACACCGGGAGGAGTAAAAAGAAGATTAAAAAGACACAGGAACTTGAAGGTCAGCTCTGGAGGAAATATCTGAGGATTTATGGGGTCCCTGAAAATGAGGAGGGAACACAGATCACATAATTTACTGAGATGGCCTCGCACACATGCAGCACATCCTCTGCAGCTGGAGCAAACTCCCTGGTCCAGCCACAGGGGTCACTGTAGCACCACAGCTCACTGTCAACCTTCCTAGGCTGTACCTCAGCTTATCCTGCCTCCTGACATGGCAATTTGGGTTACCTCCTGATCCCGGCTTTCCTGCTTGGCAGCTCCACACACTCCCACCGGATCAGCAAGGTGGCCTAGCTCCTACTGTTTCTTGTCCCAGAAATGTTCCAGTCTGCATCTGGCAGGTCAAAATTGGTCAGGACAACCCCTCCCCCGCATGTAGTTTTGGAGACCCCATCTCCACAAAGACATAGACAGGATGGAGGCAGTCCAGAGGAGGGCAACTAAAATGGTGCAGGGTCTGCACCAGAAGCCATATGAAGAGAGACTAAAGGAGCTTAATGTGTATACCCTCAAGGAAAGAAGGGAGAGGGGGAACATGATAGAAACTTTCAAGTACCTCAAGGGAATAAACAAAGTCCAAGAGGGTGACATCTTTCAGAAAAATAGATGTGCAAGAACAAGGGGGCACAATTTGAAGATAGAGGAGGATGGCTCAGGGGCAATGTGAGGAAGTATTTTTTCACAGAGAGGCTTCCTGAGGATGTTGTGGGGTCTAAAACTGTGGGAGATTTCAAGAATGCATGGAACAGACATAAGGCAACTCGAGTGGGGGTTAGGAAGACATATGCTGTTGGTTAACTAGGATCTGCAGCTTATCCAATAGGTAGGGAAATTTATTTATTTTATTTTTATTTTAGCTTTTGTTGACCAAGTAAGTACTCTAGACAAGTAATATGCCTATTTTCAGGAACGACCCGGGAGAGTACAACATAGAGATACAGACATTGTTTACAGTAGCGAGTGAGTACAGCTTAACAACATGTGGGAGATAGTAACATTGTCCCGGGGGTATGGACGGTCATAATACAACTTATAACTGCTGAGGTTAACAAACCCCCGGGAAGAGTGGGTCACATACAGATTTACAACAGGAAGCATATACACATTTCACGTAAGAGGCAATTTAGAAAGGCAATGTCCAGGGAACCATGGCATGGGCAATATGCCCTGGGTCAGGTGCCCTGGTGTAGTGGAAGAGTCAAGGAGTGCAGCAGGAGTTATCGGGTAGTATCAGAGGGAGGCAAGCTTTGAAGCCGGGAGAGCAACCATATATAGAAATACTCTAGGGAGGCTTAGGACAGTCTGCATAGATGCAAGTTTCAGGAAACCCGGAGGGAGTTACGGAAGCGCAGGGTGGGAGGAGGATACCGGGTCGGCTCAGGAAGGAGTTCCAGAGCCTGGGCGCAAACGCGGTAATGTCCCGGCCTCCCATGAGGGTGTGGGTGGGGGACCTTGAGCATCCCCAGGGCCTGGGACCTAAGGTGGTAGGTAGTGGTGTCTGTTGGCGGCAGGAGCAGGGTCAGCTCAGGGGGGGTGCCAGTTCTGACCACTTTGTCGGTAAGGCAGCCCACCCTGAAGTCCAGGTACCTCGCTGGGGAGAGCCATCCGAGTTTATTGTATAACCCACAGCGATGGGTGAGGGCGAGGACAAGGCAAAGCGACAGATGTTGTTGTGAAGGTCGTAGCCACTGTGCGAGGTGAGTCTGGGGGAGCGAGCCAATAGGTGCAGCCCATAGCTGAGAGAGGAAGAAGCATACCTTTCACGAGGGCTAGTCTAGCCGCAGGTGTGAGGTTGAACTTGGCCCTGTAGGCCAGGCCCAGCTTGCAGTTTACTGCCCTACAGATGTTTAGGAGGTGACTACCCATGTCGAGTTGGGGGTCAAGGGTGACCCCTAGGTATTTGGCAGAGTTCACTACAGGGAGGGGGGATCCGTCGGGACAGGAAATCTTTAACACGGCCGATGAGGTTTTGAGTTTGGCTGTGGAGCCAAAGAGCATGGCCTGAGTTTTTTTCAGATTCAGGACCAGTTTGTTCTCGGTGATCCAGGTTTGAACTTTGCAGAAGCCTTCGGACAAGGCCTTGTTGAGAGTCGCAACATCTCGGGCGTGAGCCAGGATCACCAAGTCATCGGCATAGAAGGTTTTACTGCAGGTGGAGGTCACAGCGGGTAGCTGGTTGATAAAGAGGGAAAAGAGGAGAGGGCCCAATACTGAGCCCTGAGGGACACCGGAGGTCACTGGAAGGGACTCAGAGAGGACTTTATTGAAACTGGTCCACTGTGTTCTGCCATGCAGGTAGCCCATTAGCCAATTCATGGCGAGTGGGGAAAGACCGAGTGACCACAGTTGTGAGCAAAGCAACGTGTGGTCAACAAGGTCAAAGGCTTTGGACAGGTCAATAAATATGGCTCCGGAGAGATTGCCCTGATCCATGGCTGATCTTATTCTAGAAGTGACCAAGATTAGGGCAGTGGTGGTGCTGTGACCCTTGCGAAATCCGTGCTGGGCCGGGGACAGCAGCTCCTGGGACTGGATGTACTCCGAGATCTGTTCGGCCACCACCTTTTCTAGGAGCTTACTGAGGGATGAGAGGATGGCAATTGGGCGATAGTTATCCAGTAGTTTGGGATTGCCTTGTTTCAGTACTGGGACAATCCTGGCCTCTTTCTATATATCGGGGAAGGTACCACTTCCAAGGGATAGATTGAAGATGTGGGCTACTGGGTGGGCAAGGTGAACAGCGCCAAGCTTGAGGAGCTTAGATTCAAGATTATCTGGGCCAGGACTGGAGTGCGGGGAGAGGCTGGCCAGGTGCCTCTGGGTGTCCAGTGCAGTCACTTCCCTGAGGTTCAGCGTTGCCCGGGGAGACCTCCCACTGGCTTCGAGGGGAAGGGAGGGCCAGTTCTTGTTAGGCGAGAGGGGAGCCATGATGGCAGAGAGATCTGTGAAATGGGTATTTAAGGAGTTGGCAATGGTATGGGGGTTCGTGCAGGAGACCCCGTTGATAAGCATGTCGGATACTCCAGATTGGGAGGATCCAATAACAAGAGATTTTAAGTTCTTCCAAAAACTCCTGGGATTGCTGGCAGAGCAGAGTAGAGCGGACTTGCAGAACAAACTGAACTTACAAGCTCAAATGGGCAGACTGGGTGGGCCATAGGCCCTTATCTGCCGACACTGTCTATGTATCTATGTATCTATGTAAGTCACTTTTTGCAGCCCTGATGGCCTTTTTGCAGGTGTTTCTCAGGTGTCTGTATGTTTGGAGAGAGGTGGGATCACTGGATCTTTTGAAGTGAGCCCAGCACTTGTCTCTCTCCCGCATTTGGGCCAGGAGATTCGCATGTAGCCAGTGGGTGGCGGACCCCTCACCCTGCCGGGTGACCTTGAAGCGTGCTTATCTTGCAGGAACCCGAAGATGGTGATGAAGGAGGAGGTAGCCACTGAGGTCAGTGGCCCCATACACATCGGACCAGTCAGTAAGCCGTAGGTCTTCCAGGAACTCCCAGGGGTTAAACCTGGAGTAGTTCCTGACGTGCAGGATTTTGTGGGGGATCTTGGGGGGTGGGAGATTTTCCAAACACAGTAGACCGGTGAATGGTCAGAGATAGAATCTGGCAGTGTACCTGCTGAGGAGATTCTATCCGGACGGTTGGACATGATCCAGTCCAGTAGGGTACCGGGGGATCCGTTTGCTGACCGCCTGGTTGTATCCTGGATAAGTTGGGTCAGAGTAGAGTTAGCAAGTAGGGCCTCATATTGCCTCGCACTACCTCCAACCCAGTTGAGGTTGACGTCCCCTAGGATAAGGAGTTCATTGTCCCAACACTGGGACCAACGGAGTCTAGGAGGTGGGTCAACCGGGAGCCCACCCTTGGGTGGGTTGTAAGTGCACACCAGATGCAGTTTCTTTGTGTTCCCAAGTAGGAGTAGCAGTGAGTACCTGCACTGGGACTCGGGGGTTGGTGGTGGGCGACTGGGAGACATTGAGATGACCTTGTGGTAAATCAATATGCCTCCCCTTTACCCCCTGTTTGAACAGACGAGTAACCGTACCAGGTAGGCTACAGGCAGAGTCGGATCGAGGGTTTTATCCAGGTCTCGGTCAGCCTGAGGATATCGGGTTTGTAGAAAGTCATCCACACACGACCAGTTCATCTCGGTTGTGTAGCAGGCCTCGAATGTTAAGGTGTACTGCTTTTAAGCCCCTTGCCGCCCCATACAGAGGGTGTTCTGAGGTTGTATGGACCTGGGTTAGATTTCGATGTCACCCGCCAGTAGCAGTGTTGAGAGAAGGAGCCATTGGAGTACCACTTCGTGGTAGTTATACCGGCTGGGGAAATTATGGCCCGGGAGCATGGCTTCTTGGCTGAGAGCATGGGACTCAGGAGGACTAGGCAGCATTTGGGAAAGCAATGAGGCATCGAGGTCCAAGGGGAGATTTGGGGGGAGATATCAATTAACTCACAGGAGGAGGACCACCCCCAGTATCCCCCATGTGATGTAAGGGGGGAAGTGGCTGTATGGAACAGGGAGCGCCCTGGAGCAGGACCGGCTGGGGCCGGCATCCTGTAGGGGGCAGACATCACACCCGTGAGCAATGTCGAGGGGACAACAGAAACAAGCAAGCAGGGCAGGAAAGAGAAAAAAAAGAAGATCAGCAAAGTCCAGTCAGTAGAGAACAATTTAGACAACGGTACGTGACAAGAAATTAGGTAGTGCACAAGCAGTAGCGATATCATAAGCAAAAGTCCAATAAATCAGCACAGTCAGGAGAGTTGATCATGGAAAGAGGCTGCTCGGTGGGAAAAGTCCATTAGACAGCATTGGCTAGAGGGCTAAATGTAGGAGGAACTGCACAGAAGGAAGATGCATCAGACCCACCAGGAATGCCAGGTTGGACTGCCCCCACAGGCTGATTGGGGTGAAGTTCCTCTCGGGAGGCAGGGCCAAAACTGGCATATAAGATCGCTTTCAACCAGGGGTGGGCGGGAGGCTCACAAAAACCCTCTGGCTTGCGATCAAGCTGCGAGGAGGCCGCGGGACTGCAAAGCCCGACACCTCAAACTCGGTTAGCGACAGTTTGAGCGCGGGGGCCTTCCAGCACCAGGTCACCCGCCTCCCCACCAGCCTAGAACGGTGAACAAGTCTTGCACTGAGTTAGTTAGAAAGCTCGCCCTGTGTAGAGGGCAGGAGAAAGCGTCACAACAGCCAGGGGCCAATAGGGTGCTCGGTGGGTTCGGCGCCAGAAATTCAAACTGGGAGCAGAGTCAAGGTCCGTTGGTGAGCAGAAGATGGCAGTGGGGTCCCGGTTTCACTCGGTTTCGGCGAGGCGCTCCGCAGGCGAGGAGAACAGGCAGATTGCACGGCTGGAACACAGACGAGGTAGTAGGAGCTGGAATTGGCTGTAGGCAGGTCTCTCTCAGTCGGTGGTGGAGTCCGGTCCACACAAAACCTCTCGCTTGGCGATCGAGCTGCCGAGGAGGCCCACCGGAGCTGCAAAGCCCACGGCACCTCAAACTCGGCTAAGCGGCAGTTTGGAGCGCTGGGGGGGGACCTTCCAGCACCAGGTCACCCACGCCTCCCCACCAGCGTGAAACGGTGAACAAGTCCAGAATGGGTGTGCTAAGTGATCCTTATCTACCATCAAAGTCTATGTTCCCATGTTTCTTCTATGTTTCCCCCCGCAGCTGCCTTCCTGATGTCCCCTACTAGAGCCCTGTCCACCTCTTTTGATTGGCTTGGTGGCCTGTAGGTCACCCCCATATGGAGGTTATTTCCCCCTTCCACCATCAGTTGAACCTATACAGATTTCACCACCCCAAGTTCTTATCCTTCATTGCCCTTGTGCCCTCCCTATATATGTCTTACATTGCCAGCACTGTCATTTTAACTATGTTTAAAAGGGTGCAGAGTGGTGATGGGTAGTCATTCCTGAGGAAGCACAGAAGTGTAAAGCCAATTGGAGATCAGTGGTATCCAGTGTGTGTCATACATGGGTATGTTTGCTTTTGATCTAAACATTTTTTGCACCTGTCAAGTGTTACTGTACATAATAAAGGTTTTGTATTTTTACAATATTAAGGTGCTCCAGTGCCATATTTTTCTGTGCTGTGCTATGTTAACCGGGCATGGCATTATCCTGAGTGGTCTATGCTTCTTGTTTTCAGGGTTAAGACACCTAGGTCCACTAAACATAAAGCACCCACTGAGGAATGCACATTTATAGGTGGGCCAGTGGGACACTCACAGTGGCAGCAGCCATTAGGCCCAGAAGTCTGAATGTGATGCATAATCAACATTTAAACTCCCCAGTATGCCTGTCTGCTTAAGTAGTTTTAAAAGAAACAAGCTGCAAGAAGGTGTGGAATACCACATTTACCTTCAGTGAGTTTTACAAGCTATCTGAGTTGTAATGCAGGTTTTTTCCCCTTTAAACTCCATTTGGATTATAAGTTTCCAGAGACTTTTTGCAAGGTATTTGTTATTTCAGCATAGAGATACATGATATAAATGGTTGATCTGACGTCATGTTCTCATATGCTAATGCAGCTCTCAGGGACAATGAGATTTCAACAACCACGAAATGGACCCTCCCAGGACAGTGACAGGGCCTAGTATGAAATGTGAAAACTAACTGAAGCAGCTGCATACATCTTTAACAGCTACATGAAAAGAGTTGTCTGTTGACATGGAAACAAATAACATTTAGAAGATATGAGGGCGCAGTTTTCCTTTACTCATAGAAGTCTAGTAGTTAGCAGTATAGAGGCCTAATATAGCAGTGGCAAAAGTCTGTTTGCCTATAAAATCCAGTTTCCAGGATTCATATTCAAGGGGCTTAAAGTCCATGTGGTGAGGTTCTTTGGACCTGTCTTGAGTGGCCATAATGACCACTGAGTCTATTTCAAGCTGAGTGGTACAATAGGACTTGATGAAAGGTGTAGGATATTGTTCCTCCACCTTTCAAGAAACTGTTTGCAGAGTACTAGGTCTGTGCCAAGCAGCCATTCTCCAAAACACAGAAACCGCTGCACTCCAAACAGCCTTTCACAGAATGATGACCAGTCAGGGATCAGTTGCAATAAAAAAATATTCTTTTTTTTCCCCACATTAAGGACAACCCCAGCAGGTTACTCTAATTTGTGTAACAAATGCCAAATTTTTCCAATATACGGATTCTTTTACAAAAGTGCATATAGTACACAAGTGTGCTGTGGACCTCATCACAAATGCCCTAGTTCTTCAGCTCCAGCTGAGCATGCATCAGTGGTGGAGTTTGTGTGGACCCAAGTGTCCCTTTTTTGAAGCCCAGGTAATCAGCATAATTAGTTCACTTTTAACTAAGTGGCCTGCTAGTTCCAATTAAGGGTCCATGACACAAAACCTTTTCCATGTCACTGTAAGTCCCCCTAGTACTTGTAATATGCCATTTATAAATAGATTTAATGATTTAAAAACATCAATTCTAATTTCTTAGAAACAACACTGAAACAATTAGCAGCTGTACAAAGAGACAATAGTATTTTTTTCTCACTGATTTTGTGCTGGTAAAGAGATAATAGTAGATTGGTCTTTTTTTTTTGCTTTTTTGTAATTTATCTTTTTATTGAACAATAACCATAATGATACAAAAAACGGCAAACAAAGGCACACATACAGTAAGTAACACAGCAATAGCTAGAATAAACTTGCTATACAAATGAAGACACTTCAAACTGATATCCAAATGGTTGGAGTTCAATCTGCAGAAATGGAATGTCCACATCATAAGAAATAATATAATGAACAGTAGCCTTAATGATGGCCTGTAACACAGAAGAGGACAAAGAAACACAAAACAACCGAAAGAGAGCTATCCAATAATACATTGTAAAAATATAACATAGAACCGTGGAAAATGAGAGGGTTAACCAGTGCCAACAGTAACTGGAATAAATACAGAACATAAAATTAAAACATAAAAAAAACAACAATAAAGTACTGACTATTGCTTTGCTAGAAAAAGAAAAACAAGAAAAAACAATTAATTGCTGGCATTCGGCGAAGGGGAGCAATACGTAGTCGCAGAGGAGGGTGGCTGCAATTCCCGATTATGACAATATTTGGAATGAAGAAAGGGGCTCCAGCATTCAGTATAGTAGGTCATAGTTTGGGCCACAAAATTTGATAATTTCTCATATATGGCTAGTTGTCCAATGGCACGGAGCCATTCAGTAGGGAAGGGAACTTTAGTTGAATGTCAGTTGCATAGTATTAACTGTTTTGCAACCACACCCACCGCCGTGACCTATTGCACTTCACAGGAGTATTTAAGAGTATTATCTATGAAGCAGCCTAGTAAGAGGAGAGAGCATTAACCTGAATTTTGGGCCCACCATTTCCTCACAAATCTTAATCATTGCTTACCAGAATGGAGCAAGGAGTAGGTATTCCCATAAAATATAGAAAAGAAGGGCAGTGGGATGCCCACAGCACCAACAATTGTCATGATTTATTAGGCTGAGATGTTTGAGAACTTGGGGTGACCTATACCATCTCTGGATGGTTTTGTACAGGGTAATACAGCTTCTGCCATCCCTACACACGTTATGACCCCTGGTCCAAATAGGGGACCATTTCAGCTCCGTAATAATGATCCCCATTTCATCCTGCCATTGAGATCTGGCTTTCTGTGAGGTGTCAGACTGAGCATCTCTGAAGGCATGGTTTGTGCAACTTGTTCTCCCTTTCTGTTTATTTTCCCACAGGACAAGGGCAGGGGGATGTGGGCTATTCAGGTGCTTGCCTCTAGATTTAGACATTTCCTGTGTACATCTCTGATTTGGAGGTACCTCCAGAAATTGGCACTGTGAAGCTGTAAATATGACACTAACGAGGCAAAGAAGTCCAGTGTCTTTATTTATTCATTTGTTTTTTGTTTACTGGGTAAGGTGTCGTAGCCACAAAATATGACTATTTTCAGACACGACCCGGGAGGTTACAATACAAAACTGGCAGATAAAACAAATAACAGGTATAGCTCAGAGGTAATCAACCATACAAGGAAAAATCTACATGATGTTCTGTGACATAAACAGCATTGCTAATATGACAGAGACAATTGCAGAATAGTACAAAACATATTAAGCATACAATCATAGTGCAGTAGAGTTTTAACACATAATTCATGGTAAGTGCTACATATAACAGTAACAAGGGGTCAAAGCAAAATTGAAACATTTTGAGAGCTGAGAAATGGGATGTCAAGCACCCTATGGGGGCTTAAAACAGGAACTTAGGCCATGTTTGATGAGGAGGAGAGTGTGATGCATCTTTTTAAAAGCAATATGACTAGGTGCAGAGCAAACATCAAGAGGTAGGGAATTCCAATATTTTGGAGCCAGGCAGGAGAAAACTGAGGTTCCTTTTAGGGTTCTGCACCTAGGGATGTATAGTAGAGAGTCCAGTAGAGCGGATGCCATAGGCGGGGGACAGAGACACCAGCATGCCTGCAAGAGAGGTAAGTAGATTAGTTCTAATGGTTTTGTCCAGCAGAGTACCAAGGGCAAGGAGTCAATTGGCAGATGGAGAAGGCCATCTAAGGTTTGCATATAGCAAGCAATGGTGCTTCAAATGTGGGGAAGCCAAGGCATAATGACAGATACTATTGTACGTTGTATCCCAGTTGCTTAGGGTGGTTTTCGAAGCATTTATGTAAGTGACAGCACCATACGCAGGGGATGGAAGTAGGATACCCCTAGAAATAGCCAGTCTAGCTGAGAGGGTAAGCATCCGAATAGTCCTGTATGCTATTCCGAGTTTGAAGTTTACTGACTTGCAGATGTCGATGATGTGTTGCTCAAAGTTGAGAGTTTCATCAAGCAGGACACCTAAATACTTGAATGAGGTTACTTTTGTAAGGGGGGAGCCATTGGCACAGGAGACGTTGAAAAGGTTGCGATTTGTTCTAAGTTTTGTTGCAGATCTGAAGAGCATGCCCTGAGTTTTATTTATGTTTAGGATGAGCCTTTTGTTGTGGATCCATTCTTGCATTATAAGAAATGCAGATCTTAGTCAACTATTTATTTCTTCTATGTTTGCAGAGGAGGTGTAGAGCACCAGATCATCTGCATACAAGATTGTTGAGCACCAAGGGGTGTTAGAAGATATGTCATTTATAAAAATGGAGAAGAGAAGAGGCCCCAAGATGGAGCCTTGAGGAACACCAACATTGATAAGTGCAGAGTCTGACACTGCAGAGTTAAATTTTACCTGTTGTCTTCTATTACTTAAGTAGCTCTGGAACCAGTTTGTGGCTTGCTCTGAGAAACCAGTGATGCTAAGGCAATCAAGCAGAAGAGGGTGATCTACAAGATCAAATGCCTTTGAGAGGTTAGTGATCCATAGCAGTAAGGGCATAATTTGTAATTTGTATCAGAGCAGTAGCAATGCTATGCCCCTTGTGAAAAACATGTTGAGCAGGTGATAGGAGGGTATATTTAGAGAGGAACTCTGTGACCTGTATAGCCACTAATTTCTCTAGTATTTTGTTTAGTACTGATGGGCCTATAGTTAGCAATGTCCTTCTTGTCATCTTTCTTAAAGACTGGGGTGACTTTTGCCAACGTCCATATGTCCAGAATGTACAGGTCCTTGACGAGGAGGATGACTTGCAACTCCCACGATTTCCATCAGTACATTAATTTGTCACTGATTTTGTGCTGGTAACGACAGAATAGTAGATTCATTTCTCACTGGTTTTGTGCCAGTAAAGACAGAATAGTAGATTCATTTCTCACTAGCTTTGTGTCCCCAAACAGAAGTGATTACCCCAAATCTCCCTTTTTCCATGCTTCCCCAACAATAATAGGAATCAGCTGAATGTAGTGGTTCCATCCTGCAAATGAAAAGTAATGACAGACTGTTAGAAAACTGAAAGGGATTCTCTGTAAGGAAAACAAAAAGGGGAAACTCAATTATGCAAGTTTATTGGTGAAGTGCAGAGTATTGTCGTATGATCTTATATCAAGCTGTTAGACCATGATTTCATATTAATTTAAATTTCTATGCATAACTCACAAAAATGCTTTCAATTCTAATTTGTAATTCAGACCCTGGAGATGCAGAGTACGGAACATTTAGATCTGTTTACTCTCTTTCTTCAACAATTTACTCTGTCTGTCTCCTCCTCTATTGGGAAGTGGTAATGATTCAATACCCATAAATTTCCCCTCAGTTGTACAGCAATTATGTTTTTCCTTATAGTGAGACCTTAAGAGAGTTTCCATTCTGTCATTTATCATGTCTCTTAGGTGTTCCTGCATACACATTTTTACCTACCTGATAAGGACAAATTTGCACCTGTCTGATCAGTAACACTGGTGACAGTGTGCAACAACATTTTTGTAAGTAAAATGAGGTGAACTGCTGGCCCAGTTGCACTGAGGGTTGAGGCGCTGGGTGCCACACCTCGCTCCACACTGGCGACCCATGTTTGGGAAAGAGCGTGGGCTGCCAGGGGTCAGCAGGGAGGAGAAGGATTGAGTGTACAGAGGACAGCTCTCCTTCTCCGGGGAGGGGGGGGGACTCCAGCAGTTGGTGCTTGCCTGGCCCCTAGCGGCGGCTGGGGGCAGGCGCATTGATGCCCGAACACCAGGTACAGGAGTGGCACAGACGCTTGACAGTGTCATGCACAGGAGCGTGCGTGGTGATGTAGTGGGTGTCATTGCACATGCTGCCCCTGAGGGGGGAGGGAAAACCACAAAAACAGCTCCTGGCAGATGATGGGGGAGCTCACAGGCCCTGCACCCAGCCAGCCACAGCACAATACTGGATCCGGTCTCGGTGGAGCAGGACCTCCTCCACCACCCTACCAGGAGGGGTAAGTCCTGGGAGTATACACGCTGTATGGTGGACACCGGGGTGATGGGGCTGGGGCTCCCCCTGAATGCAAGGGCTAAAGGAGCAAGGACAATAAAATAAATAAATAAAATGTGGTGAACTTCAGCCATAGCAATCAAAGGTGTTTCTTTGATCTTACAAGTGGTCGACAGCAGGAGAAAAGAAAACTTGGGAATTATGGGGCTGCCCACTTTATATAGGCAGTGCTGACTTGTATGTCAGTGTGGGATGCCCTAGCTTGGCAAAGGTTTCAAAGTGGTCCTGATAGCTAAGAGTTTGATATGTGTGGTTCTACAGAAGGAGATGTCTTCAAAGAAGATCTGGCGAGTGCTAGCATCAGCTCCAGGGAGTAATCGCCCCAGGTAATTTCCAGGACCCACTTGTTCATGAAATAATCTCCAATTGCAGATAGAAAGGGTCAGATGTGCCCCAACCAGTACTGAATGGCCACCTCATACAACTGAGGTGGAAGAGAGGTTGGCAACCTATCAGAGGGCTATGCTTGAGGCTAGCACCTGCTGCATCATCTTTGCTGAGAATTTTGCTTTTGCTGAAAAGGCCTGTGCTTACCTAATGCTGGGAATTCCTTTGGTTGGGCCTGCCATGAAAGGGCCACTGGTTTTGATGGAAGAACCCACACCTGCTTCCTCTGTGAGGATTAACATGGATGATTTTCATGTCTTTAAGGGTTGACTTCTTGTCATTGACCTCTAAGGGCTTTTTATACATTTTGTACAAAGAGCTATAACCCATCAAAAGGCACATACATAACTTTTAGCTGAACACAGTTCACAAAACCAACAAGTTTAACCCAAGAATGCCTTCTGACACAGATTCCTGCTGCCTCTGCCTGAGCTACTACAACAGAACTGTCAAAGGTGGCTTTAATCTGGTGGTTATTTAACTCAAAGCTTTGTATGATAACCACCAATTCCTGCTTTGATGTCAACTCTGGTAGCCTCTACATAAAGGCCTTAAAGAGTCACTCCTCACTTCAGCATGCACCTACATGGACTTGGCCCGGACTACCTGAAAGAGCTTCAGTTCCCCTACTGCCCCAAGCGACGGCTCCACTCGCTGACAAGAGGTTGCTAGAGATCCCAAGGGTATCATTAAAATCTTCAGGCGCCCGTGCATTTGGAATTCTCTACCCCGTCAGCTACAGGAGTGTGCGATCCTGGGGGGCTTCAAACAGGCACTTAAAACTTATTTATGGGGCCCAGCATTTGTTACTTAAGTATATACAGTAACTGATTTTACTAACTATTTTTATATTACTGTTTTATGTTAATGTTTTAGTCATCTTTTGTAAAGTGCTTTGGTAATACTGAAAGGCGCTTAATCAAATAAAGATTTATTATGATTATTATTTCATATGATGTTTCAGTTATTGCAAATCTACTAGCAATCATACATTCTCTTCATTTGTAATGTTCCTTTGCAAAGTTTACAGCACATCTTGGCAGTATATCTAACAAGTCTGTACAAAAACATTTTGCCTCTCCCCTGTTAATTTCACAGTGCCTTTGTTTACAACATCACAGTGCTTTCCATGGCAGCAGACTGTGATTTCACAAACAGCAGTTCTGTGGTTGGCAGGGGAAAGTTGCCAGTCAGGCGATACTGCTATAGTAAGACATGATTTCATTCATACTTAAGGAATGAAGACAAGCACAAAGTGCTACAGCATGGGGACCTGTTATTGATGTGATCCAAGCACCCAGCTCGGATGTTGCAGTCTCTTGGGTGGTATGGGGGAGGTGGGGGCTAGTGGGTGTTGGGTGGAGGGTGGTTCTTTCTTAAATCAAGGGGACAGGGACCTGTTGACTTGTGGCATGGGGGGGCAGCTTGATTTAGTGGGGGGGTTGGGTAAATTACTAGTAACAGTTTGTAATCCAAGCCCATGTCTCAGATGTTGCAATCTTTTGGGTGCTATGGGGGAGGGAGGGAGATGGGGGTAGACAGTTGGTGGGTTGGATGTGTGTGGGTAGGTTCTCTCTTGAATGGGAGGTAAGTAACCTGAAGACTTGTGTCATGATGGGGGGGCAGCATGATTTAGCGGGGCCTGTGCTTACTAGTAATGGTATTCTTTTTTTTGCTATAGGGAAGGTAACTAATTAATGCTATCAGTGGACTTGGGGGAGGAGGGAGGTTGTGGGTTACAGGGTGGTTTGGGTGGAGGCCAGTGGGGTATTAATTGTAGGGTGGGGGTAATGACATTTAGGGCATTAAGACAGTTGTATATCAGGATATCTGAATCTTAATCTGATGACATCTGATGCTAGGATAGGATGTCGGATTCAGATACAGTTTACCTTATATTCGACTATCCTAACTTGGGTTGGAGTTTAAGGTATCTAAGCAACCCTAGACTGAAGCAGGTCTATTCCAGGCTGCCAGTGCAGCATTCTTCAGGGCAGGTTGCAAAGGAAGAAACACAGATACGGGTATAGTTCAAAGGAACATCTGATTTTGATTTGATCTGATAAAAATGTATTTTTATACAGGATACAAATTGTTGGGGTTTCATCCCAATTTACAACATTGTCCTGTGGTATAAATAAGATTACAAAACACAATATACAATACATACATACATTACAATGAGTTAAGAAATTAACTAAAACATCGACAAGTTGAGCTCAGATAGAAACATAGAATTTGACGGCAGATAAGGACCGCTTGGCCTCCCCAGTCTGCCGATTTCCCTACCTAATGGATAGCTGCAGATCCTAGTTAACCAACCAGCCTACTTCTTCTCTTCCCCTAGAATTGCCTTTATGACTGTCCCATGCATGCTTGAATTCCACCACTGTTTTGACTCCACAACCTCCTCTGGAAGGCCATTCCAAGCATCCACAACCCGCTCTGTGAAAAAAATACTTCCTTAAATTACCTCTGAGCTGCCCCCATCTTCAAATTGTGCCCCTTGTTCTTGCACACCTCTTTTTGTGAAAGATGCTACCCTCTTGGACTTTGTTGATTCCCTTGAGGTACTTGAAAGTTTCTATCATGTCCCCCCTCTCCCTCCTTTCCTCGAGGCAATACTTATTAAGCTCCTTAAGTCTGTCTTCATATGTCTTCCTGTGCAGACTCTGCACCATTTTAGTTGCCCTCCTCTGGACAGCTTCCATCCTGTCTATGTCTTTGTGGAGACTGGGTCTCCAGAACTGCACACAGTACTCCAGATGGGGTCTCACCAGCTGTCTGTACAGAGGGATAATAACTTCCTGTTTTCTACTGGTGATGCCTCTCCCTATGCATCCCAGTATCCCCCCTGCCCTCCTTGCTGCCCTCTCACATTGCTTGCCCACCTTTAGGTCATCTGATATGACTACCCCCAGGTCCCTTTCCATTTTTGTTGTTGTTAGTATCTCACCCCCCATTGTGTACTCTTCCCCTGGGTTTTTGTTTCCCAGGTGCATTACCTTGCACTTCTTAGCATTGAATCTAAGCTGCCATACATTTGACCATTCCTCTAACCTTGCCAAGTCCCTTCTCATCCTTTCCAACCTACCTTGTGCATCAGCTCTGTTGCAGATCTTTGTGTCATCTGCAAAGAGACATACTTTTCCTTCCAGTCCCTCTGCAATGTCACTTATAAAGACATTGAAGAGGACCGGTCCTAATACTGAACCCTGCGGTACCCCACTAGTAACCCCCCTTTCTTCAGAGTGGACTCCATTTACTATTACTGTCTGTGTCCTATTCTCCAGCCAATTCTTTACCCAGGCTGTCATCTTGGGACCCACTCCCAGGCTGGCTAACTTGTATATTAATCTTTGTGTGGGACTGTGTCAAATGCCTTGCTAAAGTCTAGGTAGGCCATGTCACAGCCCCTCCTGATCTACTACCTTGGTCACCCAGTCAAAGAAATCTATCAGATTCTTCTGGCATGACCTTCCGCTGTGAATCCATGCTGCCTTGGGTCCTGTGCCCCTCTGGCCTCTAGATACTCAGCAATTCTTTCCTTCAGAAGTGATTCCATAATTTTCCCTACCACTGAGGTTAAACTAACAGGTCTGTAGTTTCCTGCTTCTGCCTTGTTCCCACTTTTGTGAAGGGGAATCACATCTGCCCTCCTCCAGTCCTCGGGTACCACCCCATCCTCCCATGATTTTTTTAAAGAGGGTAGTCAGTGGTGTCACTAGTTTTACCCTTAGTTCTTTTATAATTTTGGGATGAATCCCATCAGGCCCCATTGCTTTTTCCACCTTCAGTTTTAAGAGTTCTTTCAGAACTCTTTCTTCTGCAAATGGTCTGGTATCAACTTCTGTATCCAGAGTGTTTCTGTTTGTTTTAGGTACCTCCCCCTCTTCCTTTGTAAATACTGAGCAAAAATATTTGTTTAGTATCTCTGCTTTTCACAGTCACCCTCTGCCCACCCTCCCTCCTCTTTATTAAGCCTCACTATCCCTCCCTTGATCTTCCTTTGCTCCCTGATGTACCTATAAAGGTTTTATCCTCTTTAACCGAGTTGGCTATCTTTTCCTCGGTTTGGGCCTTTGATGTTCTGACTGCCTTCCCAGCTTCCTTTTGCTTTAACTGATACAGTTCTCTGTCCTGCTCCTTCTGTGATTCCCTGTACTTCCTGAATGCTTTCTTTTCTCTTGAACCTTCACTGCCACTTCCTTTGAGAACCATAGTGGTTTCTTACATCATTTCATTTTGTTTATTTGCTTCACACAAAGGCTTGTTACTTCTGTGATGGCAGTTTTATTATTCCATTGTTCTTCCACCCTCCTTCCTGCCCATTTGCTTGTGCATTCCTTAGGCACTCACCTATTTGGCAAAGTCAGCCCTCCTAAAGTCCAGTACTTTTGCCTTTGTATGACTTGACTCTATTGCTGTGTTTATTGTGAACCATACTGTTCGATGATCGCTAGTTCCCAGATGGCTACCCACTTCTACATCTGTGATCCTCTCTTCATCTCCATTTGAGAGAACCAGGTCTAATTGCTCCCTCTCGAGTGGGTTCCAATACTAGTTGTCTAAGGCATGCCTGTAGGGCATCTAGAATAACCACACTCTTGAAGTGGCTGCTGCAACTGCACTCCAGTTAACATCTGGCATATTCAGATCACCCATCAGCAATATCTCCCTTTTTTGCCATTCTAATATACTTCTATCATTTCTTGTCCATTTTCTCCCCTGAGAAAGGTTCTGTATACAATCCCTGTGCGGATTGTGGTTCCATTGCCGGTCTCCAAATTTGCCCACAGTGCTTCTTCTCCTCCCTGTTTTCCCTTTTGTTCTGTTGTTTTGATTCCTTCCCTTATGTAAAGAGCTACTCTTCCTCCTCTTTTACCCTCCCTGTCCCTCCTGTAGATAGTGTATCCTGGTATGTTTACGTCCCAGTCATGGTTTTGTGTATACCATGTTTCTGTGACTGCCATGATATCCAGATGTTCCTCCTCCATCAAGGCCACTAATTCAGGAAGCTTGTTACTCAGACTACGGGCATTGGTACTCATTGCTCTCCATTTTTTGATGGCTTTACCTTCTGTTGCAGCATCCCCCACTGACCTTTCTACCTTGGTCTTTTTCTCATTTAGTACCCTGTTTTGTAGGGAGAGGCTGGGATTTTCCTGATGCTTATCAGTGCCTCCCCCCTTGACTAGTTTAAAAGCTTGCCAATGAAGCATTTAAACCGATTGCTCAAAAGACTTGTTCCCTTCCTGGACAGATGAAGACCATCCTGCCAGTATAGGCTGGTGTCCTCCAGGTGGAATCCCAGTCCCCAATGAAGCCAAACCCCTGTTCTCCACACCATTTTTCAACCATTCATTAAACTGCATGGTGCAAAGTACCCTCACTTACCTTATGCCATTGACAGGCAGCACCTCTGAGAAGGATATTGTGTGTGCTACTTGTCTTAGGCCCCTCCCAATTCTACAAAGTCCTTCCACTGCCTCTAATCTCATGTTGAGCCAAGTCATTTGTCCTTAGGTGGACAATGACATCCAGCTCAGACTCCCGTACAGCTGTTCTCGTGATCCTGAGGATGCACTTCCTCTCCTCTAAGCCATGGCACCAGGCAGGCACCTTACTCAGTTTTCCTGCCCCCAGTTCTGTCCCTAATAAATGAGCCCCCACCAGGAGCTGCTTCCTTTCCTTGTGGTGTCCTCTGCCTCCTTCCTGTGGGCCTCCCTTGTGACAGTTGTCCTCAGCCTCCTTAGTCTCCTCTGTGGGTGCATCCATAGGGGAGCTATGCCCCCCCAGAATGGTGTATGGATTGTGGAGTGGAACAACTGACTGGGTGTGCCTCTGTTCCACCATCCTCACCCTCCCTGAGCCCACTGTGGTCCAACTGCTGTGCTTTCTCTGCAACCTCGGAGGTAGTGGTGGTGGCTCTGGTGCTCCCTGGATGGGGAGGTTCCCTTCCTACCATCCAGTGTGGCCTGAAGACGGGCCTTCCTCCCTCAGGGCAGAGAGTTGTCTGCAAATAGGGTAGTATCTCAGCCTCCAGAAAGACTCTCGGAAGACTGCTGCCCACAGCCATTACATTACTACTCACATGTTTATCTACTTTTTTGTGTGTTGTGTGTGTGATTGGTTTGTTATATAGAAATATATATATTATACAATGTGTATGCTTATATTGTCAGTGCAGTGTGCTAGAGAGGATATGACAGTGATATGCACCTTGCACTCTTGAGAAATGATGTCAGAACCCCAGGTATAAAGGAACTATTTCAGGGGTGGGTGGGGTGAGGGGTGGGAAGGGTTGGGCCTAAACTGTGCCCTCACAAAACAATCAGCTAAGAGCTCTGACCCACCGCTGCGATGAGTGCCTTCCTGTCAGCAAGATACCCTACACAACAATTTGACAGAGAAAAACCTTGTTAATCAAACAGAGAAAATCCAGACATCCAAGTCAGACACAGGTAAAACCTCCCAGCCCCAAAACAGCCTGGTGGTTTGTGCTCTGAAAGCAGTCAGCCCCAAAATAAGTCAGCTGTGCTTTAAACTCTTCCTGCACTGAAAATCTTAAGAATTGTAACAAAGACTGTCTTTTCCTGATAATTCTAAGTTCCTTATTTCACCTTTCAGTTAGAAGTAGCCTCCACCTGCAGAATATCTGCTACAAACCAAAGACAATTGTAGGGTTCACCTCCCTCTGTTGTGAGCACAACTCGCTTTCTTGCAAATCCTATGTTCAGTATTGCAGCTTCCAGCCAGAGGTAGTTTGACTTGAAAAATATTAGCTGTATTTACTTAAATATAGTTTAAAAGTAGGCATACTACAAATTGATTTTAATTCATGTGGGAGTTTGTTCCAGTGACTGGCCAAACTATTTTGCAGAGTAAGATCACCAAACCTATTGTGTATTCTTATCAGGGGTATCTTTTGAGATGTCAATCTCAAACTTGCTGACTGAATACCAAATGATTGTGTTTCAACTAAATGAGCTAGAAGAAGTCCTTTATTGGGAAATATTAACTTATGGCTAAATATTAGCCACAGATATTCTGTATGCTTCACAGGTTGTAGCCACCCTAACCTACTAAATACATCACAGTGGTGAGTGTCATAGGCACTTTAAGTTATAAATTTCCCCAGTCTATAATATGTCCAATTTAATTTATTTATCACTGTTTGAGTAGAGGTCATATACTGTATAACATGGAACCATATTCTAGACTAGGGATTAGTAGTCGTTTCACTAACTTTTTTCTTATTACTAAAGTAAGGGATCCTGATACATTTCTCAGGGCTCCCAATCTCTGATTTACATTCCCGATTTGCTGTTGGATGTGATCTACATATACTAGTCTTGTCTTTACTCCTAGATAGTTGTAATGTGAAGCATTGTTAATATTAGTCCCATTCTTTAGTCTAAACTGTATCTTAGGCTTGTTATTACAAGAATGCCCTAGTGAAAACACCATATTTTGGGTTTTCTTGGCATTCAAAAGAAGGCCAGAGTCACCCATCCATTTTTCCACCAGTGAAAAGTCTGTCTATAGCCGCCGTTCCAGATCCTCCAGGTTGTCCGCAAAGGCCACCAAAATGGTGTCATCCGCATACAGCCTTATCCCACTGTGTTTTATTACCTTAGGCAAGTTGTTTATGTATACATTAAACAACAGTGGGATGAGTATTGAGCCCTGTGGGACTCATCTATTTATATCTACCAGGCCCGAAACAGCAGCCCCACAGGAGACGCATTGTTTGCAGTTATATAAATAGGATCTAAACCAACTGAGAGGTTTCTCTTGTACCCCAATCTCTTCTAACCTCTCTAATAAACTTCCATGTTGCACCAGATCAAATGCCTTACTAAGGTCCACGGACACTGCCCCAGTGCTCCTCCCTGAATTTAGGGAGGTAGTTACTAAGTTGTTAAAGTTCACCATTGTGGTGTTCGTGGACCTCCCTGCTCTAAATTCATGTTGAAATTCTGTCAACATCCCGTGTTGTCCCAAGTGTTGGGCGAGCTGATAGTGTACTCTTCTTTCCAAAACTTTAGATAAAACCGGGAGTAGGGCTATTGTCCTATAATTCATGGTAGTGGTACTATCACCTCCCTTATAGATAAGAATTATTTTTACCATCTTCCAAATCTCTGGGACCGCAGTTCTACTCAAACTCCAGTTGAAAAGATAGGTTATAACTGGAGCTAATATAGTTTCCCCTGTCTTTAAGAACCTAGCCTTTAGGCCATACAAGCCCCCTGTTTTTGACCCATCCAGCTTTGGTAGTTCTTTCTCTGTTTCTTTAGTTGTTAATCTTAGGAATGTGAAACTGGGTACTTGCTTGCCCTTTAAATCATGTTCCCTTTTCTTTTTTCCTTCGGCTATCAATTTAGTCACTGAAATATCAGCTGTTTTTGAGTCAGATTTTCAAATTTTTAAGTCAGGGAGGTCAGAGAAGTAAGAATTAAAAATATTAAGTATTTCTTTTGGGTCTTCTACCAGTGTATTTCCTTGTATCAAGTTCACTGAAAGTTTTGTTTTGACTGGGTTTTTTAATTCGGATATACATCTCCAAAAATTGTTAGGGTCATTTGCTTTATTTAGATTGTTTAAATATCACTTTTTTTTTTTTTTGAACTCTCTCTTTTTAACTTCACTTCATTCTGCACCTGGTCTCCATTCCATCAGGAGACACATATTGCAGTTTCCCCGCTTCGTGACCTGCCCATTCTACCCCAGAGAGTCCCCATCAAGCCGTGGCTATACCCCCCAGGTGGGTACGGGGCAGGGCAGCTACACCTTGAGAATTTTGCATGTGTCAGACTCACCAGGTCATCAGGCAGGTGCGAGCAATCAGTGTCTCTGCTGTTCAGGTCTCTGTCATCTAGGAGACCAAGTACAGTAGTTTCCTTGTTCCTGGGGGAGTGGCACGCACCCAGGCATCATGGCATCACCGCCGATGTTGCCACTCCACATCCCCTCAAGTTGGCTGCGATGCTTGCCATGCCTCTGACTTCTGCCAGAGGCCAGGCAAGCACCAAGCAAAGACCCCCTCCCTCCCTCCTGAGAGAGGAGAGCAGTACATCAGATGCTTGATCCTCTCCCACCCCTGCTGACCCATGATGACCTGGGCTTGTTCCTGAACCTGGGTCACCAGCGCAGCGTGAGGTGTGGCATCCAGCTCCTCAACCCTCAGCACCGCCAGGCCAACTTGTGGTATAGCATTTTTGCCAAATAAACTTCTCTTTTGCATTTATTTCTCCAGAGTTTGTACCTATCCCAATCTTCCATCATTTTTGATTTCCAAGCTTTTTTCCAAACTCTGTTTCTTATTCTTAGTAATGTTTTTAATGTATCTGTTATCCATGGCATATCACTTCCCCTGTGTTTTTTTTTTTTTTAACTTTTGGCACATGTATATGTATTATTGCCATTAGTGAGTCTGCAGATTCATGTACTTCTAGATTAAGTTCTGGAATCAAATAGGCCTTTTCCCAAATAAAGTTTCTCAGACTATTTCTAAATGATTCCCCTCTATTTTTTTTTTAAATTTTTGATCCAATAAGTATAATTCTGTGGTTTCTGTGTATTTTGTATAGCCATACTTCAATGTATTGGATTGTGATCACTTAAATTTAAAGGTAATATCTCCCAACTATTTCTATTAGCAAGTCTTGAGAAATAAAAGATAAATCTAATATAGAGCCCTGATCTTTATTACTAAGACATCTTGTTGGGCATTGAATAATCTGTTCCATGCCTAAGGCTTCAAAACTTTTTTTTTAAGTTTGTCTCCTCTTGGCTGGTTCCAATTAGCATTAAAATCTTCTGTGAGTATGGCTCCCTGGTCTTTTATTTTGTCCATTATTTTATCAGCCAGAGTATCAAAATATTTGTTTTTTTGTTTTTGGGGGGATGCATAGAAAACTCCCACTATTAATCAAATAGAAAGGAGTTCTACCATCAGATAATCAATTCCCTGAATATTTTCCGATAAAATAGTTTGATGTTGGCTCAGACTAGTTTTAACATACAACATGACCCCTTCCCCTCTTCTTCCTCTATCCATTTTTTCTATACTGTATTCAGCTATCTGAATCTCTTTATTTTCTATCCTCCTGATGTAACCATGATTCTGATATTGCCAGTAAGTCTTGTTTTATTTCTGCTGCCCATAACCCAAATTCATCAGTCTCATTCACTACACTCCTCACAGTCTCATGAATTATTGAAATTCCGGTCATAGTGAACGATTACGGCCAGGTGCACAAGCTAACACGAAAGTTATACGGTAACAGGCTTGCGGCCTAAGTGACACCACTTAGTCACGCCTCTTTCTGTCCATGCCTGAGTCATAGACAACACAGTACAATAAATAATTACAAACAGTAATAGTGCAACAACGTAGAACTTGGAAATAAATAATAGTGCATAGGACCTGGGGGTGTGGGGGGTGGAGCACCCCCACAGAAGAAAGAAAGAAACAGTGGTAATAATCACATAAATAACATAAATAATAATAAACAATAATAGTGTGGCAATCTAGAACTTGGAAACAATAAATAATTGTGCCTAGGACCCGGAGGTTGTGGGGGAGGAGCGCCCCCACAGAAGAAAGAAACAGTGGTAATAATAACAAATATAAAGGTAGAACCTGGATACAGTAAATAATAGTGCATCAATGTAGTACATAGGACCCGGGATGGGGAAGGGGGGTGAAGTACTCCTCGAAAGAAACAGTGATAATATTACCAGTTTAAAGTAAAGGTAGAAAATGCAGAAAAACAAATGAGCTGATGTCTGATTTAGTCTGATTTCTGTATTCTTGCGACTTCCATTCAACTTAGATAAAAGATTTGACTGCATTACGTATGGTATCTGCTTTATTTATTTATGGTGTGGTTTGCCTCACTGCCAGTGTGTATTGTGTGTATTGTGTCACGCTGCTTTACAAGACACATTACCAAGCAGTCTCTGAAAGCAACACAGCGAAGTGATCTGGCCATAATCCTTCACTACCGCCGAAATTCCGCCTTTATTTTTCGTGCCTGGATTTAATTCAATATCACCACTTTGAACTAAAAGTGTAGTTAATATTAGATGGTTTGTTCCAGACCTATTAATCATAAAAATATTTTGCCTGTCAGAAAACTGTTTAAAAACCAATCTCCTCTTATTAGTAAAGTGATTTTGTCTCTTTACCAGGTGACTCTCCGTCTGTTGTAGATGTCGCCACAATACTATGTAACCTGGTCCTTTACCTATACTGCTAGTTCCCTTTCTTGGAGCTTCAGTAGACAGAACCAAAGCAGAAGCCAACCCCCCAATCAAAATTCCCAACCTCATTCTTTATTCCTTAAATGTGAGGTTAACTAAATATTCAAACAGCTTTTTCTTCACCGAGTGGCACTTGCACCACTCAGTCCACTCACGCCCATGGGCGGTGCAGGGCTTTGTAGTCTAAAGAGCTCCTCCCCATAACAATCAACCCAATTTGTTTGGTCCGCCACTGGACCCCCTCAACTGGCTGAGAAACGCCAGTTCCAGGTAAAGTGGAAAAGAAATTCAGGCAGACTGTAGAAATGTTCTTATGTATCAAGCAGGCACAGTTCTTTTACTGACTCCCAGTTACTGCGGCTCCTAGCAGCTCTCTGTTAAGAAGGGGGATAAGACCTTTTATAGGTACATTAGGGAGCAAAGAAAGACCAAAGGAGGGATACTGAGGCTTAATAAAGGGAAGGGAATGTGGGTAAAGGGTGACAGTGATAAAGCAGGGATACTGAACGAATATTTCTGCTCAGTATTCACAAAGGAAGTGGAGGGGTAGGTACCTAAACCAAACAAGAGAAACACTCTGAAGACGGGGGTCGATACCAGTCCATTTACAGAAGAAAGGGTTCTGAAAGAACTAATAAAATTGAAGGTGGACAAAGCAATGGGGCCTGATGGGATTCACCCAAGAATTCTAAAAGAACTAAGGGTAGAACTAGTGACACCGCTGACTACTCTCTTTAACAAATCATGGGAGGATGGGGTGGTACCCGAGGACTGGAGGAGGGCAGATGTGATTCCTCTTCACAAAAGTGGGAGCAGGACAGAGGCAGGAAACTACAGACCAGTTAGTTTGACCTCAGTGGTGGGGAAAATGATGGAATCACTTCTGAAGGAAAGAACTGTTGAGTACCTAGAGGCCAGTGGGACAAAGGACCCAATGCAGCATGGATTCACGATGGGAAGGTCCTGTCAGACGAAGCTAATAGATTTCTTTGACTGGGTGACCAAAGTAGTAGACCAGGGAGGGACTGTGGACATGGCCTACCTAGATTTTAGTAAGGCATTTGATACAGTCCCACACAAAAGATTAATAAACAAGTTAGTCAGCATTGGAGTGGGTCACAAGGTGGTAGCCTGGATAAAAAATTGGCTAGACAACAGGACGCAAAGGGTAGTAGTAAATGGAGTACACAGTGAAGAAAGGAGGGTTACTAACGGGCTACCGCAGGGTTCAGTACTGGGACCGGTCCTTTTTAATGTCTTTATGAGTGACACTGCAGAGGAAGTGGAAGGAAAAGTATGTCTCTTTGCAGACGACACAAAGATCTGCAACAGGGTTGATACACAAGATGGAGTGGAAAGGATGAGAAGGGATTTGGCAAGGTTGGAGGAGTGGTTAAATGTATGGCAGCTCAGATTCAATGCAAAGAAGTGCAAGGTAATGCACATAGGAAACAAAAACCCAGGGGAAGCATACACAATGGGGGTGAAATACTGACAACAGTAAAAATGGAAAGGGACCTGGGGATAATTATATCAGATGACCTAAAGTGGGCAAGCAATGTGAGAAGGCAGTAAGGAAGGCTGGAGGGATACTGGGATGCATAGGAAGAGGCATCAATAGTAGAACACAGGAAGTTGTTATCCCTCTGTACAGACAGTTGGTGAGACCCCATCTGGAGTACCGTGTGCAGTTCTGGAGACCCCATCTCCGCAAAGACATAGACAGAGTGGAGGCTGTCCAGAGGAGGCAACAAAATGGTGCAGGGTCTGCACCAGAAGACATCTAGCGAAGACTAAAGGAGCTTAATATGTATACCCTTGAGGAAAGAAGGGAGAGAGGGGACATGATAGAAACTTTCAAGTACCTCAAGGGAACAACAAGTCCAAGAGGGTAGCATCTTTCAGAAAAAGAGATGTGCAAGAACAAGGGGGCACAATTTGAAGATAGAGGGGGGACAGCTCAGAGGTAATGTGAGAAAGTATTTTTTCACAGAGAGGGTTGTGGATGCATGGAACAGCCTCCCTGAGGAGGTCATGGAGTCAAGAACAGTGGAGGAATTCAAGAATGCATGGGACAGACATAAGGCAGTCCTAGTGGGGGGGTAGGAGGAAGTAAGCTGTTGGTTAACTAGGATCTGCAGCTTATCTGTTAGGTAGGAAAATGAGCAGACTAGGTGGGCCAAGCGGTCCTTATCTGCCGCCAAATTCTATGTTTCTATGTTTCTCTCACCTGTGGCCATTGATCTTCTCCGGGACTCCATGGCTGGCTTGTTGAATGGGTGGGCAGCACAGGGCTTTGTAGTCTGAAGAACCCCACCCCCGCAACAATTGGCCCGATTCGTTTGGCCTGCCACCGGACCCCCTCAACTGGCTGAGAAACGCCAGTTCCAGGTAAAGTGGAAAAGAAATGCAGGCAGACTGCAGAAATGTTCTTATGTATCAAGCAGGCACAATTCTTTTACTGAATCCCGGTTACTGCAGCTCCTAGCAGCTCTCACTTGTCATGTTTCAAACTTCTTGGTCTCTTCAACAGCTACTGTCTCAAATTGCAAAGCCTCAAGCATGTTTTTTAAGCAGAGATAGGATAGGAGTTCCTCTTGTGGGTATAAACTGGCAGAGCTGACCCTTGGACAAGGGCTGGTTCCTTATACAGAAAACCCTCTTCTTCCTAATGTGCGTCAGTGAGGTCAGGACTCTATTGGAATTTTTATCCAACTATGTAAATGACAAAACTGCCATTTGTGGAACTATTGTCACTGGAACTGGCACCAAGGACTGGATTGCTGTCAGTATTGAGGATGGCACCAAAGATTGCATGGCAGCTGGCAACAAGATTGGTGCTGGTTGCTGCAGTGGCATGGTGCACAAAAGCCATTATTCCCTGAGGGCTATCCACCTCCCAAACTGTAAGTCTGAAATGTCCCCACAAGGGAGGGATGAAGTCAGAAATGGAGACATCAGACAAGACCAAGTAGTGTGAAGTGTGGTTGGCATCACTGCCATCACAGAGGCTGACGGGGACAGCGTCGAGGGCAATAACAGCACCTCAGCTACCATCTCAATATCGGGGGACCACAAAAGAGAGGACATGTGTGAGAGTGAAACAATGTTGTTTTTTCTTTTTCTTATGAGACAATGATGAGGTAGAAGGGTCCCTCCTAACGTTCAACTGGAATGTAACTGGAAGCAAGAATGCTTCTTTTTCTTGTGACTTTACTCAGATTGCCCCATACAAGTGAGTCTATCCTTATGAGCTTGTGCATCCATAGCTTGGAAGCTAGTACAATGTTGGACGTTGTGCTTGGCACCAAAACACTCCTATGAAAAGGAGTGTGTGGGGATGGGGGGTCCTGAGGTGCAATCCTGTTGATGCAGTGGCAAGATTTCAAAGGAGCCATATCTGACATGAGGGTCGTTAAATAAACAAACAGGCTGCCAGCAGCACCAAAGCCAAAATGATGACACTGACAGAAAATCTGTAAATTGATATAGATGAATATAGTGAAATAACAACAAAAATTATTTAAAGGCAAACTAGGCAGAAATGCTATTTGTAGGAATGATGAAGTCTGGTCCCAGGCAAGGAAAGCTGCACACTTTGAGAAAGGAAACACAAGCTGTGGGCATGCGCTAGTGTCTTTGGCCCCCAAAAGTTCTGGTTCTTTTGGGGTCCTAGTGCCTCCCACTCTCTAAGATCAAAGAGTGTGGCTCTATGGAGGAGACTGACTCTAGAAAGATGCATGGATGCTTCGCTCCAAAAATACAAGAGAAATCCAGCAATACGTTCTGAAATATCAATTACACCAAAGAGCATCTGAACTGCAAATAGTTTTCCTTCTTCCAAGACTGTCTTTTTTTTATTCCTGTTGGCAGCTGTTCTGAGATGCTAGTAAGAAAGTAGCTCTTTTAAAGTGTAATAAGAACCATGAATGTGACCTGTCTGAAGCATGAAAGGTACCTAGTGATTTATGACCACATCTGGAATCATTCCAGTGTATACTGCAGCAATGACCTTCAGTATTGTTTGCATGTTTTTACTGCACCTAGCTATCCTTTCATTCTTGCTTGAACAGCTGTGAGGAGTGAAGGCCAGCTGTGTGACTCTAAGCACATGGAACACAAGGGCTACCTTTACAAGTAAGATTAGAGTGCCACCTAGTGATAATAATAGACAGGAGCTGCTAACAGCCAGTGACAGGAATGACAGGCTCCAAAATACTGAGGGAGACTACCATCTTCTATAGGTTTGTAGATACCTTGGTGAGAGCTGACACAGCCCGCTGTGATATAATCTTTCTTTTCTGCTACATACAGTATTTTTAGACCGCTCACAAAATATCATTCATTCATCTATTAATTGTAATAAAACTACAGTATGTTTAGGCACCAGTTAGGACTGCAGCACAAAACTGTGAGAAGTAGAGAAATGTGACATTAGAGTAACAATTCTACAGAATCTTGGTGAATGTGTGGTGTAGTTTTTAGCCAACAACCCAGAGTGGTGTTATCATTACCATAACTTCACACTGTCTGTTTTTTTTTTTTTTTTGCTTGTTTGATAACCAGGTTAGGGTCACTAGGCACTGGTGCCAGTAGTAACCCAGGAGCACTGGGGTGGTTAAGTGACTTGCTCAGATTCATGCAGAATGCAGATAGAGGTTGTGGGAATAAAACCCAGGTTTGCTGGATGTACCAAGCTCATTCACAGCTCATTACTCTAACCACTAGGCTATACTGCCAGTCTCTTTAAGTCAAGAACATTTACTCGGCAACAATAATCAAATCCCAGACTGCCCCTGGTCCGATAGGGCCTATTCCAATAGGTAGGATGGCAGTTCCTCTGACCTACCAGAAGACCCAAGGTATGCAAAGTAAAAACAAAGTAGGGTTCAACTCCTTGGTAATCTTGCATAAATACATCGTCACCAGAAAGCCCGTGTTTTGCGTCACTTCACCCCATTGTCAGTGCAAGATGGTAACTACAATAAAAACAAACATACATAAAATAAGCACAACGTTCAGGTGCCAAAATCACTTCCAAACACATTTACAAGTAGTTCTTAATACCAAGTGATTTGATGAGATTAACCCCAACTATCACAGTAAAATTGTTATATTCTAATAAAACGTGATTTAAGTAATCAACAGAAATAGCAGGCGAGCTCCTCAAAGATCAGAATCCAACTTCATGTGAATGGCTGCCAGTATCCACGTATAAATGAACCAGAAAAAAAATGTTTCCAAAGGTACCTAATGAAGGTACCCAGCTTCTGAGAATACTGGTGAAAACTTCTACCTATTTAACCAGTCCTCATTCTTGTACTATCTCCTTCTTCTTTCATGCAGTTCTCTTTCTTATATCACCTGCCTCCACTCTGAAATTCTCTTCCATCATCTATTTATCTGCAGAAACATAGAACTGGTGGCAGAAAAGGACCAGTAAGCCCATCTAGTCCACCCCATTTTCCTTGCCTTTTACTACACCCCTGGACCCTATCTGGTCACAGGTAACCCCCACCCTCCATTTCCTCTGTTATGCCTATGTGCCTATCCCATGCATGCTTGAAGCTCCCCATTGTCTTTGCTCCACTACCTCGTCTGGCAGGCTGTTCCAGGAGTCTGCCACCCTTTCAGTGTAGTATTTCTTCACATTCAGTTTACTCTTCCCCCAAGCTTCACAGCATGCCCCGTGCTTTGGTGTTCTGTCTCCCCTCTCACACCTTTGTTCACCCCCAAGAGTTACTTATGTCTCAGTCATGTCCTCTGAGTCTTATAAGTACCTCAAAGGGGTGAACTAGGCTGCCTGTAGCACCCCACCCCCAATGACAGTTAAGTGCCTCTCCCTCACAATTCAACCAGCCCTTATTCAGCCCCAGTACAGGACTCTGGGTCTCCTTCACAAAGTACCATCTAAACTGGACCTGTCATGTTTGAAGCAGTGTTAAAACCCCATTTATGCATTGTATCTTCGTACAATCACAAACAGCAGACTTGCGTCATCTATTTTTTATCAATCATTTAAATAGTTTTAGACAGAACAAGGAAAATGAACCCCTTACACACACACATCAAGACATCACGGGACAAGAAGTCCCCCTGAATTATTTTGAAATTCTATAATTTATAATTTAAGGCCAGTTAAAGATTTAGAAGTCAGTTAAGATATGAGGGACCACTTCAGATATCTGTCTATATGGGATACCGATCCACTTAAGCATAATAGAAGGGGTTAAATTAACAAAACAATAAAGGGTAATATTGTTCAACCCATCCCAGATTCTTAAAGCAACAGTATAAAACTGCTAAAACAGTGAGTCGGATTATCCCCAGGGGAGAAGAAAAGGTGGGTCAAAGTGGAAAACAGTGACATGTTTCACAATCCCTCACTTTAAGCTGAACACTAAGACCCATGTTTGTATCACAAAGACATCCAGGGTTGCCAAAAAGTGATGCACATCAAGTGTCAGCTAAAAAACAACAACAAAAATGAGGTTGAACTGGAGGACATAAAGGCTTGATGAACCAGGAATAAACCCACAACTCCGCTGTGAAGAGCCAGCCCAGACAGCAGTGCTGTAAGGGAGGAAGAGTAAAAGGGGAGAACAATCATCAAACAGATAAAGTAATCTTGCTCCTTAATGACTAGCCTCCACACCCACCTTTTCATTTTTTTCCTTGAGGAAACAGAAAATACAAGGATTATAGGGATTCAGTAAATACCTCTTAAGTGCACCAATGTATGTTTACAGGAATAAAGGAAAACAGGATAACCTGGATAAAGGATTATGTTTACTATACCACAGGTGTATTCTGACAGATCCCCACAGAGCAACTGAGCTTCCCCATACTATGTTCTACAGCTGCGAGAACAGCTTTCGGACAACAGTCTGCCCTGAGTTCATTTTTGGTCATTTATACCTTGAGCTAAAACAACCCCTTTTGATTGGTTCTAAGAGTTGAGCTGTCACTTGTGACGTTTACACAACAGAAATATAGAAACATAGAATTTGATGGCAGAGAAGGACCACTTGGCCCACCTAGTCTGCCCATTTCCCTACCTAACGGATAAGCTGAAGATCCTAGTTAACCAACAGCCTACTTCCTCCTACCCTCCACTAGAATAGCCCTATGTCTGTCCCATGCATTCTTGAATTCCCCTACTGTTTTTGACTCTACGACCTCCTCAGGAAGGCTGTTCCATGTATCCACAACCCTTTCTGTGAAGAAATACTTCCTCACATTACCTCTGAGCTGTCCCCCCTCTATTTTCAAATTATGCCCCCTTGTTTTTGCACATCTCTTTTTCTGAAAGATGCTACCCTCTTGGACTTTGTTGATTCCCTTGAGGTACTTGAAGTTTTATCATGTCCCCCTCTCCCTCCTTTCCTTGAGGCTATACATATTAAGCTCCTTAAGTCTCTTCATATGTCTTCCGGTGCAGACCCTGCACCATTTTAGTTACCCTCCTCTGGACAGCTTCCATCCTGTCTATGTCTTTATGGAGATTGGGTCTCCAGAACTGCACATAGTACTCCAGATGTGGTCTCACCAGCTGTCTGTACAGAGGGATAATAACTTCTTGTTTTCTACTGGTGATGCCTCTCCCTATGCATCCCAGTATTCCCCCAGCCCTCCTTGCTGCCCTCTCACATTGCTTGCCCACCTTTAGGTCATCTGATATGACTACCCCAGGTCCCTTTCCATGTTTGTTGTTGTTAGTATCTCACCCCCCATTGTGTACTCTTCCCCTGGGTTTTTGTTTCCCAGGTGCATTACCTTGCACTTCTTAGCATTGAATCTAAGCTGCCATACATTTGACCATTCCTCTAACCTTGCCAAGTCCCTTCTCATCCTTTCCACCCCACCTTGTGCATCAACCCTGTTGCAGATCTTTGTGTCATCTGCAAAGAGACATACTTTCCCTTCCAGTCCCTCTGCAATGTCACTTATAAAGACATTAAAAAGGACCGGCCTCAGTACTGAACCCTGCGGTACCCCACTAGTAACCCTCCTTTCTTCACTGTGGACTCCATTTACTATTACCCTCTGTGTCCTGTTGTTCAACCAGTGTTTTACACAGGCTACCACCCTGGGACCCACTCCCAAGCTGGCTAATTTGTTTATTAATCTTTTGTGTGGAACTGTGACAAATGCCTTGCTAAAGTCTAGGTAGGCCATATCCACAGCCCCTCCCTGGTCTACTGCTTTAGATTTGTCTGACATGATCTTCCCGCTGTGAATCCATGCTGCCTTGGATCCTGTGCCCCGCTGGCCTCTAGGTACTCAACAATTCTTTCCTTCAGAAGTGATTCCATTTTTTTCCCTACCACTGAGGTCAAACTGACAGGTCTGTAGTTTCCTTCCTTTGTCTTGCTCCCACTTTTGTGAAGGGGAATCACATTCGCCCTCCTCCAGTCCTCTGGTACCACACCATCCTCCCATGATTTATTAAAAAGGGTAGTCTATGGTGTTAGTAGTTCTTCCCTTAGCTCTTTTAGAATTCTGGGTGAATCCCATCAGGCCCCATTGCTTTATCCACCTTCAGTTTTAAGAGTTCTTTCAGAATCCTTTCTTCTGTGAAAGGACTAATATCAACCCCCCTACCCAGAGTGCTACTGTTGACTGGATTAGGTATTTCTCCCTGCTTTTCCATTGTGAATACTGAGCAGAAGTATTCATTCAGAATCTCTACTTTTTCACTGTCAGTCTCTGCCCAACCACCATCCTCTTTGTTCAGCCTCAGTATCCCTGCCTTAGTCTTTCTTTGCTCCCTAATGTACCTATAAAATGTTTTATCCCCCTTCTTAACCGAGTTGGCTATCTTTTCCTCGGTTTGGGCCTTTGCTATTCTGACTTCCTTACCCGCTTCCTTCTGCTTTAACTTGTGCAGTTCTCTGTCCTGCTCCTTCTGTGTTTCCTTATACTTCCTGAATGCTATCTTTTTCTCCCTTACCTTCCCACTACTTCTTTTGAGAACCATAGTGATTTTTTCTTTCATTTTGATTTGTTTATTTGCTTCACACAATGGCTTGTTGCCTCTGTGATGGCGGTTTTGATGTTTCCCCATTGTTGCTCCACCCCACCTTCTTGCCTGTTTGCTAGTGCTTTTCTGAGGCACTGTCCCATTTTGACAAAATTAGCCCTCTTGAAGTCCAGTACCTTCACTTTTGTGTGGCTTGATTCTACAGCTAAGTTTATCGTGAACCACACTGTTTGGTGGTCGCTTGTTCCCAGATGGCTACCTACTTCAAGATCAGAGGTCTTCTCTCTGTCCCTATTTGAAAGTACCAGGTCTAAGATTGCTATCTCTCTCTCGAGTGGGTTCCAAAACTAGCTGTCTTAGGCATGCCCCCTGTAGGGCATCGAGAATGGCCCTGCTCTTGGATGTGGCTGCAGCAAAGGTGCTCCAGTCCACATCTGGCATATTCGAGTCCCCCATTAGCAATATCTCCCCTTTCTCTGCCATCCCAAGGATGCCTTCTATAATTTCCTTGTCCATTTTCTCCCCCTGAGATGGGGGTCTGTATACAACCCCATGTGGATTGTGGAGCCATTTCCAGTCTCCAGGGTGACCCACAGTGCCTACTCTCCTCCCTGTTTACCCTTCAGTTCTGTTGTTTTGATCCCTTCCCTTACATAGAGAGCTACTCCTCCTCCTCCTCTTCTTCCCTCCCTGTCCCTCCTGTAGATTGTGTACCCTGGTATGTTGACATCCCAGTCATGGTTCTCTGTGTACCATGTTTCTGTGACTGCCACAATATCCAGGCATACCTCTTCCATCAAGGCCAACATTTCATGGAGCTTTTTACCTAGACTACAGGCATTGGTACTCATTACCCTCCATTTTTATATGGCTTTATTTCTTTTTGCTCCATCCCTGTCCTTACTGCCTTTGTCTTTTTCTCCATTTACCCCTGCCCTTCTCCCTATTGACTGCTCTATCTTGGTGTTTACCTCACTAATTACCCTGATTTTGGGGGGGCTAGGGTTTCCCTTCTCCTCTTCAGTGCCTCCCCCCCTTGACTAGTTTAAATACTTGCCATTGAAGCATTTAAACCTATCACCTAGGATCCTGGTTCCCCTCCAGGATAGATGCAGACCATCGTGCCTGTATAGGCCTGCATCCCTTCAGGTGGAGCCCCAGTCCCCAATGAAGCTAAATCCCTGAGCTCTGCACCAGCTTTTCAGCCAGTCATTGAATCCCATGGTGCGGAGTGCCCTAGCCTCATCCATGCCATAGACATGTAGCACTTCTGAGAAAGTTACCGTATGTGCTACTTGTCTAAGGCCCTTCTCCAACTCCACAAACTCCTGTTGCACTGCTCTGATCCCATTCTCAGCCAGGTCATTCGTTCCTAGGTGGATAATGACATCCAGCTCCCTCCCCCTTGCTGCTGCTCCCACCATCCTGAGGATTTTTTTCCTGTCCTTCCAAGTCTTGGCACTGGGCAGGCACCTTACCTGCCTTTCCCTCCCTCCCCAGTTCTACCCCCCTAACAATTGAGTCCCCCAGCAGGAGTTGTTTCCTTTCCCTGTGGGGTCCTGGGCCACCCTCCTGTGGGTCTCCATTGTGGAGGTTCCCAGCATCCTCCTTAGTCTCCACTGCAGGTGCCTCCATAGAGGAACCATGCTTCATCAGAGTGGCAAATGAATTGTGGAGAGGCACAACTGGAGGGATGCACCTCTATTCCACCACCCTCACCCTCCCTGAGCCCACCGTGGTCCAACCACTCCTCTTTCTTGGCAACCTCTGAGATAGTGGCTGTGGCCTGGGTGGTCCCTGGGTGTGGGAGCAGGTTTCCTGAATCCTTGCCAGGTCGGCATGGAGACAAACAACCTCCTCCTTCAGACCAGAGAGGTGCCTTCAAATAGGGCAGCAACGCAGTCTCCAGAATGTCTCCCAGAAGACTGCTGCTCCACAGCCAGTGCATTGCACCACTCCCCACATGTCTGTGTCCCTTCCAGTTACAGATGCTTTTTTTTTGTTCATGTTTTAGTGTGTGCAAGCTTGTGAGTGTCTCTACCCCCTATTCAGTGTGTTGTGCCTTTAAGGATATGAACAGGTGTATGTTGTTATCAGTTTTAGGAAGTGATGTCAGAGCCCCTGCTATAAAGGAAGTTATACGCTTGGGGCGGGTGGGGTGAGGAAAGGGTGGGTGGGAATAAACCTATGCCTTCCAGAAACAATCACCTACAACTCTTACCCTCCACCCCGGGGAGTGCCTTCCTTCCTTTCAGACACCAATTTCACAAACGCTAAGTAACAGGTCTAGTCACAACTGATTGCAAATATCTCTCAGATACAGTTCCTCCCTGGCAAATTAAAGTTAAAACTAAGAAAATTCCACCCCAAAAACAGAATCAATACTAGTTACTTACACAGGTCCAAAAAGTAATAATTCGGTTCAGTGTAGTCTAGAAAATAACCTCCTTGATTCAAGGAAGCTGTGACTGCTTTCTCACTCTCCCTGTCTCAGTCTCAGCAGCTATTTATATTATGAAAGTTGTTCAGAGACATGGCATTACATTCTCCCCCCCTCTCAAGAAAGAGATGGGGAGTAAGTGGTCTCGGAACAATGTCAGACACAAAGTCTAGTTCCAAGTATTAGAGTCATGCAAGACTTGTGTTATGAATGCCCTGCCTTGTACAGTGTGTTTGAGATCAGATTAGGCAGCCTCATAGGGCTACACTCAATTTCATTAGGAAACCTGAAAGCAAGAGGAAACCCTCAAGATCTACCCAAATCCACCTCACATAATCTCTCCCCCTTCCCTTAAATTGTTACATTTCTCTTGGATAAATAAAATGCTTGTCTACCCCTAAGTGCCTTTAATAATTGCAAACAGAAAGATGCACAGAATGCCCAAAGGCATCAGCTGTTGCATTCCTGGGACAGTGTACAAGCTAATTATGCGATCTTGGTGACAGCCTCATGGATCGACTCGGTGACATAATTTAAGTTCTTGGTCATCAATCCACACATGTTGATGTGGCTGCTGGCCATCAGATAGATGTGCTTCTCTTTGATCAAATATTGCACTTGATTTGGGTTTAATCCGGTGAAGCTGAACATGCCAATCTGCTCGGTGATATGATTCCATGTCCCTGGTGTTCCTTTGGCCAGCAGTTTCTCTTTGAGTTCAGATCTCATCAGGAGTACTCGGTTAGCCATAGTCTTCACATTGTCCTTCCACTCAGCAGAGTGTTCAGGGCTGCTGAGGGTTGAGGAGACAATGTGAGCTTCCTGGGCTGGAGGGTTTGACCAGGTTGTACGTACAATCTTTTCCACCTGAGACAAGGTCCAAGCCACATTATCTTCATCGTTCACAATGATGGTCAGGTTCCCCACCCTCTCATTGTACGGTCCAAAGTTCTTAGAAAAGGACTGAGCACAGAAGAGCTCGAATCCTTGTGAAATGAAGTAGCGGACATCTTTATCCAGGTCTCCAGAGGCAAAGCCTTGGTAGGCAGAGTCAAAAAAAGGAAACAGGTATCTCCACTTCATAACCTCAGCAATCTGTGTCCACTCACTAGGAGTTGGATCTTTTCTGGTTGGATTGTGGGCACAGGCATGTAGGACAAAGATGGAGAACTCGGGAGCACTCTCCAAGTCACTGAGGTGTCCCTGCAGATCCAGACTCCGCTTCTCTGCATCCCAGTAATGGTAAAGCACAATTACGTAGGAACTTACCGTAACAGTAGATCATCAAGAGAGGTTCCTTCAGTAGGTCATTACATATAGGACTGGCACCACCTGGCATTGGGCTGCACAGCAGACATTTCTAGCAATCCCTGATGTGGGACTGCCCACCTGATGTCATGTGACTGACATCAGCGTGGCCGTATATAGTAGGTGGTCCCCACGCCCACCCTCCAGTTCTCCCACCGGAGCCAGGAAGAGGCCTGACAGCAGGAGTGAACAGGATTTGGAGTCCCTGTAAGAAATAAACTGAGGAGAAGGAGGGAGAGAAAAATATGACCCACTGAAGGAACCTCTATCGAAGATCTACTGTTACGGTAAGTTCCTATGTAACTGTACTATCTTACTACAAGAGGGTTCCTTCAGTAGGTCATTACATATAGGACAGAGTCCCAAGCAGACCCTCCAAAGAGAGACTGAGAGAAACCAGGGAGGAGGAGAAAAAACTTCAACAGAAACTGGAAACCAGAGTGGGCCCAGCCTAGGACAGAAAGCCCTGCAAGACAGTTAGGCTGAAGCCAGCCCTCCGCCTAGAAGCAATGTCCAGACTGTAGTGTTTGGTAAAGGTATGGACAGAACTCCAATTGGCTGCGGCACACATATCGGCTGCAGAGACGTTTTGCAGGAATGACCTCTGATGGGACCCGGCAGAAGTTTTTCATACTTTTGGTAACAATACCGAATGCAGTTGCCTAGCCATTTGGAAAGGCACTGCTTGGAAACTGGTTTGCCCTTAGACCTGGGAGCAAAAGAGACAAAAAGTTGATTGAAGGATCCAATGGACATCCATGGTGAGCAGGAGTGCCTCACCTCTATTGGTGTGGGATGGAAAATAAACAGGAAGTTCCACTGACTGGTTCAGTGCGGCTTCTGACACCACCTTGGGAAGAAACTTAGGATTCATCCTGAGGACTGCCCGGTCCTTGTGGAAAATAAGATAAGGCTCTTTGCAAACCAGAGTGTGAAGCTCCAAAATCCTTTGGACTGAAGTAATGACAACCAAAAATAACATCTTCCAGGAAAGGAAGTGCAAATCACAGCTCATGGCCAGTTCAAATGGGGAAAGGGTGAGCTTCTCCAACACAAAGTTCAAATCCCAAGGTGGAGTTGGGATGCAGATGGGAGGTTTCAGATGGAGGATCCCTTTCAGAAAGGTTTTTGAGACTTCCAACTGAGCCACGGGTTTACCATCCACCAGCTCATGGTATGCCGAAATTGCGGAAAGGTGGACCTTCAAGGAGGAATATGACAGGCCAGAGTCTGACAGATGAAGGAGGTATTCCATGATTTGAGGGGCAGAACAAGAAAAGGAGCTCCAATTCTTGGAAGTTGCCCATATGGAAAACCGTTTCCACTTCATGGCATAAGTGGAGTGAGTAGAGGGTTTCCAAGCCTCAATAAGGACTTGAGCAACCCAGGAGGAGACCCCGAAGTGAGAAATCACTATGTATGCAGGAGCCATGCATGAAGATGCAGTGCCCTGAGCCCCAGATGAACTAGATGACCTTGATCCTGGGCCAAGAGGTTGTGGATCACTGAAAGTGGAACCGGTGGTTCCCTGGATAGCTGTTCTAACAGTGGAAACCAAATTTGTCTCGGCCAGAGAGGGGCGATGAGAATCATCTTCACCTTCTCTGCCTGGAGCTTGAGCAGGACCCTCTGGAGAATGGGAAATGCAGGGAAGGTGTACATAAATTTCCCTGTCCAGGAGAGAGACAGCATGTCGTGCCAGAAAGCACCATGCCCTGGAACGAGCGAGCAAAAACTGGGAAGTTTTGCATTGTATTGGGAGGCGAAAAGGTCAATTTCCAGATGCCCCCATTTTAGGAAGAGAGATTCTACCACTTCCTGAAGTAATTCCCACTCATGAGATAGGGTCCAAGATCTGCTGAGACTGTCCGCTAGGACATTTAGAATGCCTGGAATGTACACGGCCACAAGAGTCAGATTGTGCTGGACCGCCCAGTTCCACACCCACATCGCCTCCCTGCACAGTGAGTAAGATCCGGTTCCTCCTTGTTTGTTGAGGTACCAGACTACTGGCATATTTTCCTTTTGGACCTGCAATATTCCCTTGGGAAGGAGGGTCTGGAAGGCTTGCAAGGCATACAAGACCGCTCTCATCTCCAGTACATTGATGTGCAAGGGAATATCCAAGCTGGACCACAGACCTTGAGCTTTATGCTCTCCCAGATGCATGCCCCATCCCATGTTTGAAGCATCCATAGTTAGGGATTCTAGAGGAGCCAGGCTCCTGAAGGAGAGACCTAAGGAAAGGTTGCAGGGGTCCCTCCACCAAAGCAATTCTTTTTGAACCACTGCAGAGACCAGTACCTGATGGTCCAGGTCATCCCGGAGTTAATCCCACTCCACGAGCAAGGACCACTGAGTGACTGTCATGTGAAGCCTTGCCAAGGGAATGGTAGTGATGGAGGCTGCCATCAGGCCAAGAAGGCGGAGGATCTCATGTGCCGGGATGGTCCTGGAGGAAGTCACTCATGAAGCCTGATGGATCAGGGTCTCCACCCTGTCTGGAGGAAGGAAGGCTCTGCATTGGACTGTATCCAAGACTGCCCCAATGAACTGTAATCTCTAGGATGGAATCATGGATGACTTGGGAATAGTGATAGTAGTGATGCACAAATACCACTTTTATCTCGGATTCCGGGTCCGGATATTTTTCAATTTTGAACCGACCGGTTTCGGTTCAACATCGGTTTGGATACCAATAAAGACAATGAATTCATTGCACATATATGTTATATTTATTTACAAAATGTGCATTTAGCATATTTACTATATGATATTGCACAGCATTGCACCATTTCACTTTATTATTACAAGCTTTAAAAAGCATAAATGCACAATTGACTTTGATAATGGGGGGGGGGGGTTCAAATACCAAATTCCAAATGGCTCAGTATGGGTTACTAAATGTCACAATTTCAATACAGTTTAGAACTTTTGTAACAGATTTTGTTTCAAGAATAGTAACATGTTTGCATTCTCTGTCGATACACGAGAGCAACATTCTGTAATAATGCCCCCTGCAACACTAAGTGTTTGTTCGCTGGGAACGCTACTAGGTGGATCTGACAGGTAGCATTTTGCAAGTTTGGAAAGCATCGGGAAGTGGAGATGGTGAATTTCCCAGTAATGTATGGCATCAGGTGTTGTTTTTTTAGGGAGTAAATGCTCTGAAAGGTATATTTCTATCTCATGTGTCACATACCTTGGCTCTAGCACTGAAAGTAGCCTTTTAAACCCCACGTTATCAACAATGGTATAAGGCTGTTCATCCAAGGCCACCATCTCTGCTATGCTTTCTGTGATATTTTTAGCCCTTGCATGCTCAGTGGTAAAAGGAAGGGTTCTGGATAAGCAAGATTCAATTGTGAGCTGCACTTTCTTTATTCATTTTGCTGGTGGCTCACGGAACTCATCTTTTGAAAGCTGTGCAAGCTTTGCTTTCTCCGTTAACAACTCTGCATGCTCTGTTTTATGCATATTTTTCTAATGATTTAAAAGACTTGATGTCCCGTAACTTTTAACAGATGATCCCTGACTTATTAAAGTAGGCGCAGTACACACAATACATTTTGCTTTTGAATCCATGTCAGCAGCAAGACAGAAATATTGCCAGACTAGGCTTTTTTGAGTCATTTTAACAGCGGAAAGCAATACAGAGCAGTGTACTCCACCCTCGCCCCTTCAGATCACTTACCCGAACCAGCTCTTTAAATATGCAGTACCCGATCAGAGCGAATACCATGAAAAAGTGGAAAATCCGATCGGATTGGATCACCGGATTGGATATCTGTGCATCTCTAATTGATAGTAATCCCTAGCCTGACACAGAGGTCCAAGGTGAAAGAGAGAGCCTCCAGTAAAGAGTCCCTGGACAGAGCTGAGATCAGCCAGTCATCCAGGTAAGGGAAACCCACAATACCCTGGTAGCATAAGAAAGCTGTCACCACCACCAGGCGCTTGGTGAAAACCCGGGGTGCCGAGGACAGATCAAAAGGGAGAGCATGAAATTGGAAGTGTTCCCCTTGGAATTGGAACCGCAGGAAATGGTGGTGGCAGGGGAAGATTGGGATGTGTAGGTGTGCATCCTGCTTGTCCAGAGCGCACAACCAATGATTCTCCAGAAGGAGTGGGAGGAGACTCTGGAGCATCAATATCCAAAACTGTTTGTACTTGGCAAACTGATTGAGGTTGCTTAAGTCAAGAATGGGTCTGAAGTCTCCCATCTTTTCTGGAACCAGGAAAAAATGGGAGTAAAACCCCATGCCCCTTTGCTGGAAGGAAATGTGCTCTATTGCTTCCTTGAGCAAGAGGCTGTGAACTTCTTTCCAGATGAGAAGAGCCCGATCCCTGGAGTAGGAAAACCTTTTTGGCAGATATTCCCAAGGAAGCTCCAGAAACTCTATGATGTGTCCGATGGACACTAGTTGCAGGACTCATGCATCGGAGGTGATTAACATAGAAACATAGAAACATAGAATTTGACAGCAGATAAGGACCGCTTGGCCCACCCAGTCTGATCATTTCCCTACCTGATGGATAAGTTGCAGATCCTAGTTAACCAGCAGCCTACTTCTTCCTACCCCAACCCCCTAGAATTGCCTTATGACTGTCCCATGCATGCTTGAATTCCACCACTGTTTTTGACTCACAACCTCCTCTGGAAGGCCGTTCCATACATACACAACCCTCTCTGTGAAAAATACTTCCTTAAATTACCTCTGAGCTGCCCCTTCTATCTTCAAATTGTGCCCCTTGTTCTTACACCTCTTTTTGAAAGATGCTACCCTCTTGGACTTTGTTGATTCCCTTGAGGTACTTGAAAGTTTCTATCATGTCCCCCCTCTCCCTCCTTTCCTCGAGGCTATACATATTAAGCTCCTTAAGTCTCTCTTCATATGTCTTCCGGTGCAGACCCTGCACCATTTTAGTTGCCCTCCTCTGGACAGCTTCCATCCTGTCTATGTCTTTACGGAGATTGGGTCTCCAGAACTGCACGCAGTACTCAGATGTGGTCTCACCAGCTGTCTGTACAGAGGGATAATAACTTCTTGTTTTCTACTGGTGATGCCTCTCCCATGCATCCCAGTATTCCCCAACCCTCCTTGCTGCCCTCTCACATTGCTTGCCCATCTTTAGGTCACCTGATATGACTACCCCAGGTCCCTTCCATTTTGTTGTTGTTAGTATCTCACCCCCATTGTGTACTCTTCCCTGGGTTTTGTTTCCCAGGTGCATTACCTTGCACTTCTTAGCATTGAATCTAAGCTGCCATACATTTGACCATTCCTCTAACCTTGCCAGGTCCCTTCTCATCCTTGCCGCCCCACTTTGTGCATCAACTCTGTTGCAGATCTTTGTGTCATCTGCAAGAGAGACATACTTTCCTTCAGTCCCTCTGCAATGTCGCTTATAAAGACATTGAAGAGGACCGTCCTAATACTGAAACCTGCGGTACCCCACTACTAACCCCCCTTTTTTCAGAGTGGACTCCATTTACTATTACTCTCTGTGTCCTATTCGCCAGCCAATTCTTTACCCAGGCTGTCATCTTGGGACCCACTCCCAGGCTGGCTAACTTGTATATTAATCTTTTGCATGGGACTGTGTCAAATGCCTTGCTAAAGTCTAGGTAGGCCATATCCACAGCCCCTCCCTGATCAACTACTTTGGTCACCCAGTCAAAGAAATTTATCAGATTTGTTTGGCATGACCTTCCCGCTGTGAATCCATGCTGCCTTGGGTCCTGTGCCCCTCTGGCCTCTAGATACTCAACAATTCTTTCCTTCAGAAGTGATTCCATCATTTTCCCTACCACTGAGGTTAAACTAACAGGTCTGTAGTTTCCTGCTTCTGCCTTGCTCCCACTTTTGTGAAGGGGAATCACATCTGCCCTCCTCCAGTCCTCAGGTACCACCCCATCCTCCCATGATTTGTTAAAGAGGGTAGTCAGTGGTGTCACTAGTTCTACCCTTGGTTCTTTTAGAATTCTGGGATGAATCCCATCAGGCCCCATTGCTTTGTCCACCCTCAGCTTCAAGAGCTCTTTAAGAACCCTTTCCTCTGTAAATGGGCTGGCATCAACCTCTGCATCCAGAGTGTTTCTACTGTTTGTTTAGGTGCCTCCCCTCTTCCTTTGTAAATACTGAGCAAAATATTTGTTTAGTATCTCTGCCTTTTTCAGATCACCCTCTGCCCACCCTCCTCCCTTTATTAAGCCTCACTATCCCTCCCTTGGTCTTCCTTTGCTCCCTGATGTACCTATAAAGGTTGTATCCCCTTCTTAACTGATTTGGCTATCTTTTCCTCGGTTTGGGCCTTTGCTGTTCTGACTGCCTTTCCAGCTTCCTTTTGCTTTAACTGATACAGTTCTCTGTCCTATTCCTTCTGTGATTCCTTGTACTTCCTGAATGCTTTCTTTTTCTCTTGAACCTTCACTGCCACTTCCTTTGAGAACCATAGTGGTTTCTTACCTCATTTCATTTTGTTTATTTGCTTTACACAAAGGCTTTTTACCTCTGTGATGGCAGTTTTTATTATTCCCCATTGTTCTTCCACCCCTCCTTTCTGCACATTTGCTTGTGCATTCCTTAGGCACTCACCCATTTTGGCAAAGTCAGCCCTCCTAAAATCCAGTACCTTTGTCTTTGTATGGCTTGACTCTATTGCTGTGTTTATTGTGAACCATACTGTTCGATGGTCGCTAGTTCCCAGATGGCTACCCACTTCTACATCTGTGATCCTCTCTTCCTCTTCATTTGAGAGAACCAGATCTAAGATTGCTCCCTCTCAAGTGGGCTGCAATACTAGTTGTCTAAGGCATGCCCCCTGTAGGGCATCTAGAATAAAATCCCCACTCTTAGAAGTGGTTGCTGCAACTGCACTCCAGTTAACATCTGGCATATTCAGATCACCCATCAGCAATATCTCCCCTTTATCTGCCATTCTAAGTATATTTTCTATTATTTCCTTGTCCATTTCCTCCCCCTGAGAAGGGGGGTCTGTATACAACCCATGTGCGGATTGTGGTGCCATTGCTTGCCTCCAAATTGACCCACAGTGCTTCTTCTCCTCCCTGTTTACCCTTTTGTTCTGTTGCTTTGATTTCTTCTCTTGTGTAGAGAGCTACTCCTCCTCCCCTTTTACCCTCCCTGTTCCTCCTATAGATAGTTTATCCTGGTATGTTTATGTCCCAGTCATGGTTCTGTGTGTACCATGTTTCTGTGACTGCCACGATATCCAGATCTTCCTCCTCCATCAAGGCCACTAATTCAGAAAGCTTGTTACCCAGACTACAGGCATTGGTACTCATTGCTCTCCATTTTTTGGTGGCTTTACCTTCTGTAGCGGCATCCCCCACTGACCTTTCTACCTTGGTTTTTCTCATTTAGTACCCTGTTTTGTAGGGGAGGCTGGGATTTCCTGCTGCTTATCAGTGCCTCCCCCCTTGACTAGTTTAAAGGCTTGCCAATGAAGCATTTAAACTGATTGCCCAAAAGACTTGTTCCTTTCCTGGACAGATGCAGACCATCCTGTCAGTATATGCTGGTGTCCCTCCAGGTGGAACCCCAGTCCCCAATGAAGCCAAACCCCTGTGCTCCACACCATTTTTTCAACCATTTGTTAAACTGCATGGTACAAAGTACCCTCGCCTCACCCATGCCACTGACAGGCATTGCCTTCCATTCCTGTGTGTGGCAGGCAAACCTACCCCCACCTGCTCCTCTTCAAGAGACTGAGGAGGGAGTGGGGATAATGAATCAGGAAGTGGCCAAACATTCAGGGGGAGGGCCCCCTGCATGTCACTGGTTCTTGGAGGCTGGAGGAGTGGCAGAACCTGTGGCCTTGTGTTTGCCCTGGTGCTGAGCCAGGACCTGCTTCCTCTGCATCCAGGTCCTTTTCCAAAAGAGCTGCTGCTGCTGCTGTTGAGTGCCCGATCAGTACATGGACCTCACTGATCTGAGAGTGAGGCCTCTGTCCTGGAGATCAGTGATAATGTCTTTGGTGTCCCCACCAAAAAGTACTGAGCTCCAGAAGGGGGCATCCTGAATTGCCGACTGTACTTTATTGGCAAGGCCAGAGAGGCAAAACCAGGAATGTCATCTCAGAGCACCAGCAGTTGCTGAGGTGTGAGCTACAGAGTCAATGGAGTTATATGTAGCTCACAAGGCATGCCTACCTGAAAAATAAGAGAGGCGAAGGTCCTTGGCAAGCTTCTCTCTGAGACTCAAGGGTTCCATAGCTTGGATACGAGCCTCTAACCTGGCCAGGGTAGCCTTCCAGTGGGACACCATGTGGGCTACATAGCTAACAGATCGGAGCACACATGTGGCCGAGGTGTACAACTTTTTACCAAACTGGTCCACCTGCCTCAACTCTTTGTCAAGGGGAGAGGTGCTCATGTGCTTGAGTGCAGTGGAGCAGTCATGAGATGACAACAGAATCTGCCTTAAGATGCATCTTAAGAAATGGAGCATCCTTCAGTGCCCGGTAAATCCTGTCCACCCTCTAGTGGACAGCCAGGAGAGAATGAGGCATCTGCCAGACCATAGAGGTGAGGTCCTGGTGAGGTCCGATCCAGAGAGGAATGGGGACTGGAGACAGAGACACTAGATCTAGGTGCTCAGCTAGTCTCTATCTCATAGGGTCTTGTTCCTCTGACTCCCAGTCAAAGAAATCCTTCATGGACCTCAGAAGATCCAAGAAGGCAGGGTCCTCTGGGAGGGACTTGGGGGAAGTCTTGCCTGATGGACCCTTGGGCTCCTCCAGGGCATCCTCCGCCAACTCATCAGCCCCCTCATCATCATCATTGTCATCTTCTGCCTCCTCATCAGGAAGGTGCCAGATGTCTGGAAGGGTACTGTCCTGACAAGCCATCCCGAAACAGGTACCATGGATGGAGAAGAGCTTCTCAAGGATGCAGACCTAGGAGACTGTGGAAGAGGGAGTCTTGTCTCCAGGTCTGAAACCAACTCCAAACATGCCCTCTGCCACCAAGACTGGATGAGAGTCTTGAAATCCAGCATAGCTGGAGGAGGTGGAGGAGGACGTTGGGGCTGAGGGGGAGGAGGAGGAGGAGGAGGAGGAGGAAGAGGTATAACCGGTGGGGGCAGATTATGACAACCCTGGTATCCTTGGTAGTGATGTTAGGGGTTATAGCCAGGGTAGTACTGCCCAAAAGAACTCTAATCAGGAGGCAGACCAACCAGGAAGTGGTCCCCAAGATAGCCGAAAGGGTAATATGGGACAATCAGGGGTCTTGTATAAATTCCCATCATCAGATCTGACAGAGGGGGTACCCACATCAGACCCACTGTAGTATAAATAGGCAGGGGGTCTGGCATCAAGATAGCCAATGTTAGGGGGACTAACATCGGGACCGGCACCACCCGATCCGGCACCGGAAGGGGAACCGGCATCAGAGGGGCTGGCATCAGGGCTGGGCGATGGGGGCCAGATGGCAGGACCAGGTCTGGTGCTGGAGCTGAAGGCTGGGGCTGACCACCAGGCCCTGGCTGTGGAAGAGTCAGCGGTACTTTGAAGGAAGGCCAGACGGCAGAGGAGGAGCCTCTTTCTCTGTGACCCCATCAGGAAAGCACAGGACTGACCCCAAGGACTAGACGATGTCGAGGGAGTTCCGCACTGTCTTTGCCTGAGGTACCTGCTGGGGAAGAGGAGGGTAAAGGTGAAGGTTGTGGGGGGAGAGGGGCCTTCTCCCCCTGGTTCTACTGGTCATGGGGTGAGGCACCGCTAGGCCCTGATGGGAGAACCACACCTAAGCGACCAACGGAGACGGGCGTCTTATCAGGTGGAGTCAGGTGGGCAGTGGAGAAGCCCTGGTCCAACTTATTGACTGGTGCCAGATGGGCCCCTGAAGGCTGAGGAGTCATCTTACTGGTAGCCGTGTGGTCCCCCAGAGGAGCCAGGGGCTGACTTAGTGGCCGTAGTGGTGCGGTCATTGCAGGGGCCGACAATCGACAAACCCGCTGAAGTTTTACCAGCCTTACTGTCTGAAGGCTTCATTGGTGGTGGCTGGGACATGCACATCGAGGGCTGTGAGGTCTCATCCGTGGAGCGTTCCCGCTCCCGAGATTTCTCCTTATGGTGTTTCTTTGAAGGAGAAGACTTCTTAGAAGAAGAGTTTCTAATGCAGTCCATTTGCTTTTCAAGAGATGTTAAGCGGACCTTTAAGAGGTGGGCCTCCAAAGCCTGCTGTCTCCGCTTTTTGGTGGCCTGGTTGAAGGTTTGGCACACCAAGCAGGAAGAGACAGGGTGGTCTGGGCCCAAACAGATTACACACTTTAGGTGACCATCCTTATGTGGGATCTGCGTGCCTCAGGACGAGCACTTCTTCTTGGGTGAAAACATCAAGTCGTTAGGAATAATGAAAGAAAGATTTGGGTGAAGGAAAAATATGATGCAAGAACTCACACGACGATCGCTGTATGGAAGTCTGCAATGCGACTAACATGAGGCGACAGCAGGAAAGAACTGGAGGGTGGGCATGAGGACTACCCACTATATATGGTCACGCTGACATTGGTCACGTGACATCGGGTGGGCGGTCCCCCATTAGGAACTGCCAGAAAAGTCTGCCATGTGGCCCGATGCCAGGTGGCACCAGTCCTATATGTGGTGACCTACTGAAGGAACCCTCTTGAAGTAAGATCTCCGGATATATTTAAAGCCAGCATCGATGAAAACAGAGTTGTGGTTCTCCCATGATGGTGCAGAAATATAAACAGGAGTTGCTGTGTTGTTGTTGCCATTGTACCATCTCCTCAAGAATTCAGCTGCAATTCGTAGGGCTCCAGTACCCCCAAGACTCTGGACACCTCCCACCCTGTTCTCTTTGACTGCAGGACTGTCCTCTCCAAGGGCAAGTCTAGAGGCACTGGATCTGAAGGTTGACAGACCCCAGATTGGTAGGTATTCATGGTTCAAGCTGTTGTCATTGGCTATCTTCTATTGCACCTTCTTCATCACCAGAAGAACCCAGGGCTGCCCCTCATCTGTACGATATGCTCCAGTGCCCAGGTTCACTTTGCGTGGGTCCTCATCCTGCTGAAAGTTGGCAGTCAGCTTGAAAACCGCAATGGGGGTGACAATCGGGACAACAGCGAAGACGGAGGTACTGGCCATGGTAACAGAAAAACATACAGGTTAGCAAGAGCTACAACCAGCGAAGGGGACGCTCCCCTTCAGCAGACAGCAAGTCAACCAATCCCCTCTTATCTTTCTTAACTTTCTTTCAAACTCCTTCTGCAACCTTATTTTGCTCCCTCCAGTACCTGTCCTCACTTAGCTGTCCTCTGACATTGTTTTGTCTCTGTCCATGTCTCTCTCCTTTGCAGTTTAGTCAGTTCTACTTGCTTGTTACCTACTAAATTGTCTTTATTTATTTACTGCCCGCCGCCATATCCTGTTTAATTATTGTGCTGCTGAAATTGTGTCCATTTTTGCATGCATTTCTGATCATTCAGCAAATCATCTGCAGTTTCTGCTGACTGCTTAGCATTAGGGTCCACTTGTAAATGCATTAGGAGCGTGAAATGATTTTGACACCATAAGGTTGTGCTTACTACAAGTATATTTTGCATTGTAGTTGTCACCCTGTTGCCCTGATGAAATGAGGTGAAACGAAATGTTGGCTTTTTGGCTGCAAGGTGGATTAATAAATTAATTTATGTAAGCATTAAGATATGACAAAGGAGTGTTCTACAGTGGAATTAATGCATGGTTGTGGGGGTTGTGGCATGAGGCTGCAGGCCAAGTGCAACACAACACGTGCACGACAATTCACATTAAACTCACTTTAAGGTCTGTAATGCACTTATTTATAACTTGGCAATGTTGTGTGCCATGTGGAATATTGTTTTGTTTTGAGTAATAATAAATGAAATAACAAGTGATGTTTGCAATAATAAATAATGACACACAATTTCATGGTCATTTTTAGATTCATTCAATAAGGGCTGGCCAGCAGGCACACAACGCACTACATATTGTGGTTACAACTGAGTACAACAAACTGATGAGACAACTTTTTTATTGTAATGTTCCTAAACTACATAACACTTATTAATATTCCCAAAAATGTTGATCTGCTGTGATATTTTACTCGCAAACTGCTGTTACATTACTAACAGGCTGATGCATTATGGGTGAAACACTCACAGATATCTCAAGGCAGCGTTGCTTCGATTTCAGTGTACCACCTGATGCTACTTGTTACATTCTAAACTGAATTACAAACAAAATTAAAACTGTTTTTTATAGATGCATTCTTCGCGATTAACAACAAATGCTCACGTTTTTGTTTTCCACATACACTATACGCTCTGTGCAGTCTGGTGGTCTTGCGGTTTGTTGTTCTCTAATACAGGCTCCCAAACACACTTTATAAGTACTACTACTACTATGGAACTAACATTCCACTCAACACACATGGGCCCAGATATTCAAAAGGGTTGTGCCATGCACAGTAGGGTTGCTTCAGCGCAAGTCCGAAAATGCGCCATTCTACGATATTCAGTGGGAGGCAGATGCACCCCCCAAATCACACTGCGCAAGAGCACAATGATAATGAATGCATGTGCAACTGAAGGGGAGGAACCATGCATAAATGACGCAGTGCGATATTCAACAACATGCACCATGTGCAATAGGGGAGCAAGCGGAAGTTGCTCGATAGCGGAAATGAGCCAAAATAAAAAGGAACAAGAGAGAGGTGCAAGAATGCTACAGGGAAGGCACATGTTGCTGAACCATAGCCAGCCACACAGCAACACACACACACACACACACACGCACACACACACACACACACACACAGAGCAGGACAGAGAAATCTCTGGAATCCACAGGCACAGGGAAGGTGTGGGGAGCAACAGCCACAGTGCAGAATGGGGAAGTGCCACACAGCACTGAGGCCACCAGAGGAAGGTGTTCCTGGTGCAGGGGAAGTAGCAGCCAGGACAGCAGGGGAACACAGAAACAGCTGCCGGGGGGACACAAGTCAGGGACATGGCCAGTGCCACCATCCAGATGGAGGCAGTTACGAGGGGGGTGAGAAGGCAGGCAGCAGCGGGCGCAGGTGGGAGGGAGCCAGGTCGGTATGCCCCAACAGGCAGTACCGAGCCCTCACCAGCTTCGAGCTGTACACCGATACTGAGATCGTGGGCCGGAACTGCCTGAACCGGGCAATTCTGAGGTGGCTATGTGAGCTGTGCAGTGATGTGATGCAGGCACCCACACGATGGAGCCATGCTCTGTCAGTGGAGACAAAAGTAACAGCTTGCATGTGCCTGCTCACCACAGGTACCTTCCAGAGACCAACAGGGGACACCACAGGCATAACCCAGTTGGCCGCGTCATGCCACCTCACCCAATTCCTCAGTGCACTGCTGGCACATGCTGCGGAGTTCATCCATTTCCCCAACACACTGGTGGAGCACACAGCAAACATACAGGAGTTCCACAGGGTAGCACGTATGCCTGGCATGCTTGGAGCAATAGACTGCACCCATGTAGCCATCCACATGCCATCTGGCCCCGAAGGGCCACATATATCAATCGGAAGTGCTATGCAAGCATCAACTGCCAGGTGGTGTGCGATGCCAGGGGGCACATAATCAATGTCTGTGCCACGCACCCTGGGGGAGCACATGATGCCTTCATCTGTCACCAGTCAGCACTGTGCCACAGATTCGAGAGTGGGGACATCCCCACTGGCCACTTAGTGGGTGAGTATGCAAACCACGCAGAAAGACATAGAGCTTGGGAGGGGCATAGTCAGAGGTGACATGAGTATTGGCCTAGATGACCCAAGGCAGGGCGACGCTGATCACCAAGCTAACCTACACCCTCTACACACAGATGACAGTGGATACTCACTCCGTCCCTGGCTGCTCACACCATACTGGTGGCCCGCGACCCCATCGCAGCAATGCTGCAATGAGGCACATGCCACCACATGCAATGTCATCGAACGGGTGTTCAGGATGCTGAAGGCACATTTCCGTTGCCTGGACATGTCTGGCAGTACCCTACAGTACAGCCCCTCAAAGGCCTGCAGGCTACTCCTGGCCTGTTGCATCCTGCACAACATGGCCAACGACTGTGGGATAGCTGTACAGGTCGAAAAGGGGGGCAGCGATGGGGACAATAAGGACACTGGTGAAGATGGTGATGGGCAGCCCCCCCTTGGGCGACGGGACCCCAGACTGATCTGGCTGACACAGCTGCACTGGGACACCATCACAGAGGAGCACTTCAATCAACCCAGGTAAGTCATGGGGCCATGTGCAACCACCAGTGGCAAAGGCACAACCCACAAACACGCATGGACAAACACCAGGGGTGCATACTGTCAAGGGAAGTGGCCGAGCATGGAACTGCACACACCGCCAGGGATGGGCAAGGTCTAAAATGGCACGTGGTCACACACACACACACACACACACACACACACACACACACACCCACCTCACAAGACATGCACAAAGGGTAGGAGGCACGCCGACCCAGACCGTGACCCCTAGCCACACACACGTCCACAGACCACCACGCCCACTGCCTGTCATTGTGCATGTGTCAGATGCTGGGCACCATTGCACAGTGGCAGACAGCATAACACAGGCATCATCATGCACATCCACAGCAGACAGCAGCTGGGAGGGTGTGCACATGGAACATGTGTGTGCGTGCAGGGCCGAGTACACCACCCGTGCATTGCACGCTGAACAACACAATGCACACAGGGCAGCATCAGACAGTAGCTGTGCTGGGAGACAGGTCAGTCACACGCCACAGTGCCATGGCCACCACAGATGTGTGGGTGGCCCCACCGAGACCCACCAGCAGTGACAGGCTGATCAATGGCCTCATGGGGTGGCACCGACGGTCCCCCAGGGGTTCCACTGTGTGAACGTGACCATGCTCATGCATGGTCTGCAGCACACTTTAAATGCCTGCGCCAGGCATGCTTGGGATGCCCACAGCTGAACCCAGTGTCGACAAGGAGGGTGTCGCACAATGCTGGGAACAGGGGGTGGACATTGCACTGCCCGGTGTCTGTGACGCATGGGCAAATAACTGTGTGCCCATTGTTGCCATGACAGCTGTGATTGCCTGTGTCTACCTGTCAGTGGCAGGGGTCACATCCCCCCGCAACCGGTCCATCCCTGCCAGGAGCAGAGCAGTGTCTCTGCTGCGCCACTCCTCTGCCTGGTGCAGAGCCACACTGAGTGCATCCACCGCCATCACAAGCCGCATCTGCTGATTGACTGATGCTTGGAGTATGCGGGTGTGCTCATCTAAGAGGTCATCTGCCTGATCGGCATGCTGTCCCTCATGGTGTTCACAGCCCTGATGGTCATCACCCCTTGAGGGAGTGTGCTGCACACCAGGGCCAGGCCTGGGCATGTCCACAGGTGCTGCACTGATGCTGCCCCCTGACACTGTATCCCCATGGCCATTGGCTGACTGCTGATACTGCCCCTCTGGCTGCTGCTCTCCAGGGCTCAATGGTGCCACCACAGTGGCCGCAACAACCCCACTGTCCTGGACACACACTGGTGCTGCCCCACTGGTGCAGACAGGCAGAGGCTGGGACTGTGATATCATGCAGGCCTCTACAGTGGCACCACCCACAGCCATGCCTGTGATGTCACCTGCTGTGCAATGAGTACCAATGCCCGTAGTCTGGGTAACAAGTTTCCTGAATTAGTGGCCTTGATGGAGGAGGAAGATCTGGATATCGTGGCAGTCACAGAAACATGGTACACACAGAACCATGACTGTGACGTAAACATACCAGGATACACTATCTATAGGAGGGAGAGGGAGGGTAAAAGGGGAGGAGGAGGAGTAGCTCTCTACATAAGAGAAGAAATCAAAGCAACAGAACAAAAGGGTAAACAGGGAGGAGAAGAAGCACTGTGGGTCAATTTGGAGGCAAGCAATGGCACCACAATCCAGCACAGGGTTGTATACAGCCCCCTCTCAGGGAGGAAATGGACAAGAAATGATAGAAAGTATACTTAGAATGGCAGATAAAGGGAGATATTGCTGATGGGTGATCTGAATATGCCAGATGTTAACTGGAGTGCAGTTGCAGCGGCCACTTCTAAGAGTGGGGTTATTCTAGATGCCCTACAGGGGCATGCCTTAGACAACTAGTATTGGAGCCCACTCGAGAGGGAGCAATCTTAGATCTGGTTCTCTCAAATGGAGATGAAGAGAGGATCACAGATGTAGAAGTGGGTAGCCATCTGGGAACTAGCGACCATCGAACAATATGGTTCACAATAAACACAGCAATAGAGTCAAGCCATACAAAGACAAAGGTACTGGATTTTAGGAGGTTGACTTTGCCAAAATGGGTGAGTGCCTAAGGAATGCACTAGCAAATGGGCAGGAAGGAGGGGTGGAAGAACAATGGGGAATAATAAAAACTGCCATCACAGAGGTAACAAGCCTTTGTGTAAAGCAAATAAACAAAATGAAACGAGGTAAGAAACCACTATGGTTCTCAAAGGAAGTGGCAGTGAAGGTTCAAGAGAAAAAGAAGCATTCAGGAAGTACAAGGAATCACAGAAGGAACAGGACAGAGAACTGTATCAGTTAAAGCAAAAGGAAGCTGGAAAGGCAGTCAGAACAGCAAAGGCCCAAACCGAGGAAAAGATAGCCAACTCAGTTAAGAAGGGGGATAAAACCTTTTATAGGTACATCAGGGAGCGAAGGAAGACCAAGGGAGGGATAGTGAGGCTTAATAAAGGGAGGAGGGTGGGCAGAGGGTGACTGTGAAAGAGCAGAGATACTAAACAAATATTTTTGCTCAGTATTTACAAAGGAAGAGGGAGGTACCTAAAACAAACAGTAGAAATACTCTGGATACAGAAGTTGATACCAGCCATTTACAGAAGAAAGGGTTCTGAAAGAACTCTTAAAACTGAAGGTGGACAAAGCAATGAGGCCTGATGGGATTCATCCCAGAATTCTAAAGAACTAAGGGTAGAACTAGTGACACCACTGACTAACCTCTTTAACAAATCATGGGAGGATGGGGTGGTACCTGAGGACTGGAGGAGGGCAGATGTGATTCCCCTTCACAAAAGTGGGAGCAAGGCAGAAGCAGGAAACTACAGACCTGTTAGTTTAACCTCAGTGGTAGGGAAAATGATGGAATCACTTCTGAAGGAAAGAATTGTTGAGTATCTAGAGGCCAGAGGGCACAGGACCCAAGGCAGCATGGATTCACAGCGGAAGGTCATGCCAGACAAATCTGATAGATTTCTTTGACTGGGTGACCAAAGTAGTTGATCAGGAGGGGCTGTGGACATGGCCTACCTAGACTTTAGCAAGGCATTTGACACAGTCCCACACAAAGATTAATACACAAGTTAGCCAGCCTGGGAGTGGGTCCCAAGATGACAGCCTGGGTAAAAATTGGCTGGAGAATAGGACACAGAGAGTAATAGTAAATGGAGTCCACTCTGAAGAAGGGGGTTACTAGTGGGGTACTGCAGGGTTCAGTATTAGGACCGGTCCTCTTCAATGTCTTCATAAGTGACATTGCAAAGGGACTGGAAGGAAAATATGTCTCTTTGCAGATGACACAAAGATCTGCAACAGAGTTGATGCACAAGGTGGGGTGGAAAGGATGAGAAGGGACTTGGCAAGGTTAGAGGAATGGTCAAATGTATGGCAGCTTAGATTCAATGCTAAGAAGTGCAAGGTAATGCACCTGGGAAACAAAAACCCAGGGGAAGAGTACACAATGGGGGGTGAGATACTAACAACAACAAAAATGGAAAGGGACCTGGGGTAGTCATATCAGATGACCTAAAGGTGGGCAAGCAATGTGAGAGGGCAGCAAGGAGGGCTGGGGAATACTGGGATGCATAGGAGAGGCATCACCAGTAGAAAACAAGTTATTATCCCTCTGTACAGACAGCTGGTGAGACCACATCTGGAGTACTGCGTGCAGTTCTGGAGACCCAATCTCCATAAAGACATAGACAGGATGGAAGCTGTCCAGAGGAGAACTAAAATGGTGCAGGGTCTGCACCGGAAGACATATGAAGAGAGACTTAGGAGCTTAATATGTATAGCCTCAAGGAAAGGAGGAGAGGGGGACATGATAGAAACTTTCAAGTACCTCAGGAATCAACAAAGTCCAGAGGTAGCATCTTTCAAAAGAGGTGTGCAAGAACAAGGGGACAATTTGAAGATAGAAGGGGGCAGCTCAGAGGTAATTTAAGGAAGTATTTTTCACAGAGAGGTTGTGGATGTATGGAACGGCCTTCCAGAGGAGGTTGTGGAGTCAAAACAGTGGTGGAATTCAAACATGCATGGGACAATCATAAGGCAATTCTAGGGGGTGGGGGTAGGAAGAAGTAGGCTGCTGGTTAACTAGGATCTGCAACTTATCCATCAGGTAGGAAAATGGTCAGACTGGGTGGGCCAAGCGGTCCTTATCTGCCATCAAATTCAAATTCTATGTTTCTGTGTGGCCATCCTGTGGCCCACACTTTTCACTGCCCATGACGTTAGCTCCATCATCATCGGTGACAGATCCAGCACCAGCCTGAGTCTCAGCATGCTGGCATCCATGGACGCTGGCATGCTGGGACATGGGCAGGGCCTCCTCCGCACCTGCTTCACCAACATCAGTCCAGACATCCAGGCGGGCCCACTGTTGCCCTGACCCCCGTATGCCTGTGGAGGTGGATGGGCCCTCCTCCATCTCCATGCTACCACCCTCAGTGGAGAAGCCCACCACCGCTGACCCATGTAGACACTCAGGAGCTATAAGGGAAAAACAGTAGTATTAATGTATGTGACCTACCCTGTACCCCCGCATTGACAAACCAGGACCTACCATGCAGTGACGGACTACCACCCATCTGGAATCCACCACCCAGAACACCCTCAATGGTGCAACGCTGCATGCTGCCAGCAACCCGCTCTTCTTGTGGGGTCAGGCGTTGCACCTCCAGCTGTCCCCCGCCGGTCACAGACCGTGCTGCCCTGATGGCAGCCACCTTCTCCTTAATTCTCCGCCTGTCCATGCCCATCTTCTTTTTGCACTACTGCACAGAGTACTGGTGGCTGCCATGCAGGTTGACAGCACGCGCCACCTCTTCCCATGCAGCAGCACGGGCCTGTGGTGTGTTCCCTGGTGTCCACTGAGCAGCAGCTCCTGGTTGAGGTAGGCCTCAAACAGGGCATCTGTTTCTGCCTTGGTGAAGTTCGGCCTCCTCTTCCTCCCACGTCCCTGTTCCTCTTCCTCCACCTCATGATCGGTCATGATTCCTCCTGTGAGAATTACAGGTGTTACCTGTGACTGTGCAGTCCCATGCATGACCCAAACACCACAGTCCACACTCCTAAACAGCATGCAACTCACCGCAATAGACTGCTGTAACCGACTATGGCTACTGCAGCCCAATGTCGCATTTTTATAGCACAACGCATGCAAATGAGGCGAGGTGCATTTTTAAGTGGATGCAAATGCAGTGACTGTGCCATTGAATGGCTGATTAGCTGATTTGCATATGCCAGCTGAATATCGCTGTGTTGCTCTTTGCGCAATTGTGTTGAACGTGCTGAGCCAAGGGCGCACTTCTGTGACATGTGCAGTACACACCTAACTGCGCATGCCCAGGTTGATGATGCAGGCACCAGCCACGCTGCTGACATGCTGTGCACAGGAGGCAATGCAGGGCACGGCCACCATTGTGCCAGTGGCACTACTGCACTGTTCACATATATGGCGCTGTGGCACTGGGGTGCCATAGGCGCACTGGGAAACAGCGCTGTAGGCCACTACAGGAGGTGGCACACAGGCATTCAATCATGCTACACGCATTGGGTTCCAATCGCGCTGTGGCTGTCCATGTCCGAGAGACCCTTGACCCTGTGCCTGACCTTTGCCCCCTAGGCACTATGCATCAGGCATGGGTGCACCACTATTGTGCTGTTCGGTGACCGCACAATAGGGAATGGCAGCGCTGTACCATGCAGCATCTGCTCATGGCAGGATTGCGCTGCCGAGCGCCATTCTGACTCCACCATTTTGCTGAGATGGCATGGAGAAGGGCAGTGATGTGGAGCCAGGTGGAGCTTGCCAACCTGGTGGCAATTGTAGAGCCCCATGCTGGGGCTCTATATGGTGATGCACCCCTGGACAGGGCCAGGAGTGCAGTGTGGCAGGAAGTGGCCAATGCTCTTGAGGAGGCCACCGGTATGGGGCTCACGGTGGAGCAGTGTCGCCACCATTACGGGGACCTCAGGTGCAGGGACCTGGACCTGCTTGCCCGCCTGCGGGCACATGTCAGGAGGGGTATGGTGCCACGGCCAGGTAGGTGCCCCATCCATACACTGTTATCGTCCATATGGGTATCACGGTTGCATGTGTCCAGCACATGGGGGGGCCGTCCAGTGTTGGCCGTGGTGGTGGTGTTGGGGTGTGGGGTGGATGGGTATAGCTGTGTGGGATTGCACACACATGGGGGGCAGGGGGACTTTGCTACCGGATTGTACTGATGTTCCTCTCTCCATGTTTGCACCTTAGGCCCAGAAGAGCGCAGGCAGGCGAGGGATCGGAGGCGCCGCCTGGAGGACCAGCAGGACAGGAGGGCTGAAAGTCTGCAGCAGTGCAGGGACCAGCCTGATGATGGTGAGTACCTTACATCCATGATTACTACTGCATGCTGTATAACTGAGCGGGCAGCGGGGTATGGCCACCATCCACTGAAACCACTGCCATGCATGCAACTTGTTACAGTCAGCACTGTCCAGTGGCACTGCATGTCTGGGAGTGCCTCAATGGTGGTCCATGCATGCATCAGGCACATGGCTGTGGCACTGCCTTCACACCACACAGCCAAGTCACTGTACAGCCATGATGGTGCTGTGCAGGACATGGGCAGTGGGTGTGTGCAGTGGTCCACATGGCTGTGGCTGCCTGGGTAGGCAGGTCTTGTGGACACGGTCACTGTGAGTGGTTGCACACCATCACAGGGGCGTGGCACATGGCTGTATGCCATGCTCAATGGGTGGGCTACAAGGGGCTGGACAGACACACTTATTGACTCTGCTCCCTCATCCTAGGTGGACCGTGACTCCAGGTGCTGGAACGAGGAGTGCAGGAGCTGCTCCAGGTGGTGAGGGCGACCCTGGAGCTACTGCAGAGAATTGACTGCCATGGGGTGAGGAGGAGGAGGAGATGACATTGGCGCCATGTGGAGGAGGACTGGGGCAGATAATGATCACTCCATGCCCCTAATAACACCTTCCCTTCCAGACCCATCCTCACACCCCTTCTTCCCTCTGCCATATGTTCAACCCTGCCCCTTACCAGCCCCCACCTGGTATGTGCCCCCCCATTGTATATAGTTGTATATAGTTTTTGTATTTCTGGTTTTAAATACATTTGTTTTGTTATGACAACTGTGGTGGTCTCTGATTTGCAGCTGGCTACAGGTTCTCAGCTGCAGTGGTGTGCATGGCATCAGGGGCGGTGCACGCATGGGTGTGTGTGTGTGTGCAGAGGTGAACTGCCTATGGTGTGGGCAGGGAGATCAGTCACTGTCTGTGGTTTATGTGTTGTACTCTGTGCACTGGATGCCTGTGTGCAGTGGTCCATGGTGCCTGCACTGCGTGCATGGCACCCCTGTCAGACCATCCATGGCCTGTGCAGCTGACACCCTTGCATGTCTGTGATATGCACGGTCTGCTGGCATGTCAGTGGTGGCTGTCCATGCTGGATAACAACTGTACCCGGCACAATGCCAGGTTGCCTTCCATCACCAGTATGGTGCACGTCTGCCTCCGGTGGCACTGTGGCAGGGGATGTGCTCCAGTGTCTGCCACCTGTGCTCCGGCAGCATGCTGGTGGCATACAGCTTCATGGTGCCTGCGCAGGGTGGCTGGCACACCTGTGCAATGTAGGGGTGCTGGTCATGTGTACACATCATCTGTGGCCACATGCCAGTGGCTTGGTTGGCCCGCTACTGTGTCCTTGTGTTGGTATGCCCTTGGGTATGGGTGGGTGTTTGTCCATGCACTGTGTTGCATCCTGTGTGGTGCATGCTTCCATGCAAAACTGTGTGTGTCTGCGCTGGCTGTTGTGACCAGTGCTGGGACAGGATGTGTCTTTGGGAGGGTGTGCAGGGAGCTGTACTGCTGGTGGTGGTGTCCGGGGCATGCCCTGTTGCATGTGGGGTACCTCGTGTGGTGATGCATGGTCGGTCTCTCAGCTGTACCTCAGGGGGGACATGCAGGGTGGTACTGTGTATGCTGTTGTTTCATTGCTGTCTGCTGCTGCCCGCAGCAAGGTGCATATAGTGCATATAGTGTGGCTGCCTTGCATGGCTCCATGGTGCACAGGGTTGCATTGTCACAGTGGGGGTGGTGGCATGCATAGGGTGTCCTGCACTGTTGGGTGCTACTCCTGGGAAGGGTGTATGGTGATCGTGGTGTAGGGTGTGCTCTGCATTGGTGGGTTGGTGTGGCATGGGGTGGTCGGCCCTCCTTGTGTGCCAGTCACAGCTTGCCAGGGGGTGTGCTGGGGCACCATGACCCGGCTGTGGGTTGGTTGCTGGTATCCATGGGCCAGTGGTTATTCCAGCTCTCCCCTAGTTGTGCAGTGCATAGGGTGTTGGGGGATGATGTCTGTTCTACTGTGTGCTCCTCTGCCCATCTGTGGCATGGGTGGTGGGTCCCTGCATCCCTAGTTGTGCTGTTGCATTGCTGCCCTGCTCCACGGGACATCCCTGGTTGCGCTATGGTGCATCTGGACTGCTCCGCTGAGCATCCCTTGTCACGCTATGGCACATCAGATATGCGCAACTTCACATCCCAGGTTGCGCTATGGTGCAGGTGGTGCAATATTCAGTCGTCTGCCATAGGCGCATCTTGGCCTGCGCAGTTTTTGAATATCGTACTTCTTGCGCATGGGCACAGTGGACTTGCGCTTGCTCCTGCTGTTGCGCACTTTTTGGGTGCAGTTTGAATATCTGGGCCATGGTGCCTAACAATAGAAATACCTTCAAGCTGTACTAAAAATGAACATTTTACTTCTTTAAATGCGTTTTTTCAGTCTACTAGTAAATGGCATCCTTTAACATGAAAACATTGTTTTTATGGGATACTGTCCCACACATATTATGGAATGGAGTTTGACACATATTTGGTGACTGGGTGATGTTAACTTCAGCTTCTGAGATAGCATTGCTCGTCTCATGCATGTCTACTGGCTTACTGCTACTGGCACCTGATATACGCTGTATGTTAATTTTGCTAGTGTTGTTTTCCTCACATCACATTTTGCCTTGCAACGAGTAAGTGATAGTACATTGGGTGGGTGGGAAGAAATAGTGCTTAGTAGGATTTGTGATGCTTGGCCAGGTGGTTATTTATTTATTTATTTATTTATTTATTTATTTATTTATTTATTTAAGAGTTTAACCAGAAAGGCATACTGAGCAGAGTACCGCTCGGTTCCAGATGCATTCTGCGGGGAGGGGGGAAGGATATATACAGTAACATACATCAGGTTTAGATAAATACATATACAGCACTATACACAAGGGTTGTACAGTTAGATATACAGCATCATATACAAGGATTTTACAGTACAGGCATCTAATGAAAGATATATTTCAAAGTGGTGGATGCAAAGGGTACAGTAGTTGCATGAAGAGCAGGAAGGAAGTTATCCTGCTAGTGAGTCCAGGGGACCAATAATTAGTAGCCTTGCAACACCCATGAAGGTCATCGGCCCATGAGTACTAACAGAATCACAAGTACATGTTAAGAGTCAGTTACCGGCTAATGAACTCCAGGTACTAGGGTGTGAACCTAGACAATACTTAGTGAGGAGCCAGTAATGTGGGGAAGTTAAGGTGGGGGGTGGGATAGAAACATATTATGGGGGGAGCAGCCTGCATGTACAGGTGGGGGCGACAAGCGCCTTGAGGAGATTGTTGAGTTGTTTAGAGTTGTCAGTGTGCCTAATGTCAGCCGGTAAGGAGTTCCATAGTTTAGGCATCCGATAATTGAAGGCGACTTGGCCTTTGGCTGTGGTCATGTGTGGGACATTCAGGAGCCGGAAGTCTGTGTTCCTGAGAGAATATGCTGAGGGTGTTTGAGGTGAGAGGGTAGATTCCAGGTAGGGGGGGAGGGACTGTGCTCAGACTTTAGCAGTTGTCCTAGCACAGTGGACCAGCCTTCGATTATGGAGCGAGGGTAGTTGTAGAGACTTGTAGAGATCACTGTGGTGCATTAGGGGGGCAGTCCAAAGCAAAGCAACAGAAGGCATGGAAGAGGGGATCAAGTCTGGCTAGGGTGGTCTTAGGGTCGGAGCTGTAAACAACATAACCATAATCAATTAGAGGGAGGATCATTTTCAGTAGGATTGCCCTGTGGGTCTCCAAGGGGATGCAGCCTCTGTTTCAATATACAGCACCCAGCTTGGGGTGCAGTTTCTTGTGTATTGAATCGATATGAGTTGAAAATTCAAGGTGCTGGTCGAGCCAGACCCCAAGGTACCGGAAGGAGGTGCAAGACTCCAAAGGGGTCCCATCAATGGTATGGAAGGTGGGGGTGGTGAGGAGTCAGAAGAGTCTCTGTCTAGTGCTGAAGGTAAGGGAGGTAGTTTTCTTGGGGTTTAGGAAGAGCTGATTTGATCAAAACCAGAGCTGAACAGCATTGAAGTCCTTCTGAAGTCTAGTGGCCACTTCTGTGGGGGAGGGACCCGATGCAAACAGAACAGTGTCATCGGTGTACATGTGGATGGATGTATGCAAGCATACTGGTGGCAGGTCATTCAGAAAAATGGAGAACAGTACTGGGCCAAGGATTGAGCCTTAGGGGACCCCTGTGGTTATGGGGAGGGGGGAGAAGTATTGCAGCCAATTCTAACAGATTGAGTCCTGCCAGCTACCAGCTAGGTATGATTGGAATCAGTTAGTGGTAGTTTCCGAGAGTCCGGCATGGGTGAGTTTGGATAATAGGAGGGGGTGGGAGACAGTGTTGAACACTTTGGCAAGGTCTATGAAAACAGCTGATGTGATGTGCCCGTGATTCATACCCATGAGGACGGTGTCAGTGAGCCATAATGAGGTGGTGGTGGAATGGGACTTCCTAAATCTGGATTGATAAGGTGAGAGGAAGATGGAACAGTCACGAAAGGAGGAGAGTTGGGTGAGCATGAGGCATTCATGAAGTTTGGCTGGGGTGGTGAGTAGGGAGATAGGGTGGTAGTTACCTGGTGAGGTGGGGTCACTCCCTTTCAGGAGGGGGATGACTGTGGCATGTTTCCAGTCTGTTGGGACTGCAGTGTGTGAGAAAGAGAGATTGAAGAGAGTGGCCGGAGGGGCGACAATGGCTGGGACAGATAGGTGGAGCATTTTGGAGTCCAGGCCTAAGGGGCACTTCCCTTTGGAGGGGTTGAGCACCCGCAGGACTTCTAGCACTTCAGTTGGAGTGACTCTGCGAAAGGCAAAGGATGGGGATGTGGGTGGAGAATTGATGTCCAGGCTCAAGTGGTGTTGGGGGAGAGAGGATAGCAGAGTGGATGCACAGCTAGAAAAAAGGTGTTAAAGACAGAGGCCATAGCGCCTGGTTCAGTAACGGTGAGGCCATCAACAATTAGGGCCAGGGTGGGGGGCTGTGCCGGAGGGGAGAGGAGTGATTTGATTGATTTCTAGAATTTCGCTAGGTGACTTAGGTTGGTTGGAAAGAGGCCTTGAAATAGGTTGCCTTGGCCTGTCATAGCTGCCTGGTGCAGGAGTTGCAGATTGCCTGGTAGAGTTGGAGTGCTGCCTGGGTGTTGGTAGCCTTGTAGGCTTTCCATGCCTGGTCCCTGGTGTGTAATTGGTCAATAGTATAGGTAGTGATGCAGGGCAGGTGGCACCCCTTACACGGGTCTTTCTCAGTGGTGCATGATAGTCCCAAATGGCGAGGAATCTGGTGTTGAAAAGCTTCAGGGCAGTGTTGATTGAAGATGCGCGAGGGATGAAGGACAAGTCAGTGCTTTCCAGGTCAAATAGGAGTGCAGTGAGGTCAAGGGACTTGTAAGACCTGGTGAGCAGTATATATGGGGGGGGGCTTTGGGCCAGAATATTCTCCTTACCATGTAGATCATGTTGTGGTCACTTAATGAGTCTGGAAAGAGTCCAGCCTCAAGAATTTGATGAGGGTGACAGGTAAGGGCCCAGTCTAATAGGGAGTTGAAGTCACCAAGGATATGCAGCTCACCCCCTGATTCAAGTGATTTTAAGGTGCTCAGGTGGTCCATTACGACTGCCAAAGGGGTGTTGGGGGCACAATAGGACTCAGCCACAAATAGTGGAATTGAGGGCAGGAGAGTGAGTTTAATTACTAAGGATTCGATGGACTCTGAGGGCAGGCAAAGCTAGACAGGGGTGAACTGGCACTGAGAGGATATGTTCATGGCAATGCCGTCTCCTCTTTTTTTATCCTGTTGATTATACCAGATGAGAGAGTAGACTGGGATGAACAATTCAGCTTCCAGGTTGTGGGGCTTCAGCCATGTTTCAGAGATGACCAGAATATCTGGCTGTAGCATTAGGACACTTGGTTGTAGGATGATGAGTTTGTTCTGGATACTGCATATGTTGAGGTGCATTATTTTGAGACCCCTTTGAAATTTATGGGGGGGTTGGGGAGGGGTGGCCCAGGGTTAGTCTCGACATTGCCTGCTAGGAGTAGCAGCAGTGTGAGAAGGCGTTTTATTTTTTGCAAGAGCCCTTGCGACTTCCGGGGGGCACAATGCCACTGGAAGTGTTCAGGAGAGCTCCTAGTGTAACAGAGTCTTAGTGCAGTCAGTCCAGTGTGTAAGGAGGGTTGCGGAACGGTTGCACCTGGATGCCAGTTAACCAGGGGGCAAATATGCGGAGACCCAATGGTGGAGGTGGAGTGTTAAGGAGGAGGAGGAGAAGCTACACTATTGACTGAAAAACTGTGGTTTGGCTGTGGCTTTGGGTAGAATGTGTGAGGGAGAGATGTTAGGGGTGTAAATGTGCACAGCACGGTAAGATAAAGTAGAAGCATAGTGATCTTGCTGTGATTCGAAGATGGATTGACTAGAGCGACCACTAGTGGTTAAAGCAGATAAACTGCTAAGGGAAAGTGGGCTGATAGTTTTTAAGTCACACGATATCACCAGCCTATATAAGTCTGTGCTCACCTAGGGTGGTGAGGCAGCCGGCGCACAACGCCGGCAGGACCAAGTAGTGCAGATGGAAAATGCTGGCATTCCACCACAGTAGCATGTCTGGCATACCTGAAATTCATCTGAGGAACAGCGGGGGTCCGGCTTGGGGGAGGGCAGGACCAGTGAGGCACTCACGACCTCCTAGGACTGTGGAGAAAGAGGAAAAAGCAGAGTTATTAACGGGTATGGAGGAGGAGGAGGGGCTCACAATTTCAGTGCAGTCCAGGGCTTAGATTCGAATTACAGCAACAGGCTCTGCAGGTTGTGTTGGTCTGAATTGCTTTTAAACTGATGCACTCAGAGAAGGTTTCCCTAAGCTTGATTTGGGACCTATTCAAATAAACTTCTAGTTTTTAAATCTTTCTTGCTTTGCACGCAGACCAGGAGAACTGTGCAGCTCATTAATTTAATTTAGCCAGTGTAACAAGGGATAAAGAAGTGTTTCCCCATGTTTCAGGCTAACCTCATTTTGGTCTAAAACATAATGTATCTGTGTAACAAATAATGGCCTATATAATTGAATCATATCAAAACTTGTAAAGCTACAAGTTTAACTGAGCCACAAGCTGCAATATTAAAGTGCCTTTTAATATTTGTATTGACCATGTGAGTAATAGAAAACAGGTGTCTACACAAATAGAAACACAGGGATAGAGTTCAAATTATCCTTTGACTATCTTTAGTGTTTATTATTAGGACAGACCAAAGTGCCTGTATGCACATTCCTAAGTGCAAATCTATTTCTTCCTCCTAGATTTTGGTAACTGGTAATGACAATTATTACTATCCTTATATAGTAGTATAATTTACACTATCAATACATTTGTGCTGACTAAAAGATTAACTAAAAAGAGAATTGCCTTTTAAGTTGATGTTTGTACTTGTCATGGACCAATCATAGACAACCATAGAAATTGAGAATACTGTCTTCCACTATATAAGCAAGCCACTATACACTGTTAGTTTGAAGAATGAAGGATGTACCACTTGTAATCTCTCACTGTGATTATTGTTATAATCAAATTCTTCCGCCTTCAGCCTCATCTCCGTTCGTCTCCTTTCTAAGTATTTGTAATAGATAATTTACTAACTGTAATTTTTTCCAGCGCTACAATTGGTGCCTTAAAGACTCAGATCGCTGGTGCTGCATGCTGAGGAGGCTGCCTAACTGCTGGTTGGTTAGTCTGCGAGCCCTAATAAGAAGGTGAGGATACTCGGAGGTGTGGTGCTGCTGGCTTTAAGCGAGAGAAGAGGGTACACACAGACAGTCACAGTCACTTGACAATCAGGTGATGTATGCTTTGAATGCTTCTCAAATTGTTTTAAATATAAAGTAATGCTTAACTCTGTAGGAACTCTAGGGGCAGAGTAGGTAAGTGAAGGTGCTGGGACTTGCAAGCCGGACCTCACAAGGGAGCCATAAGACATAGCTAGACAGACCAGGGCACCAGTGCACGGGTGCACCCGGCTGTAAAGGCTAGGCAGGCAAGAAAAAGATAAGAAAAATGAGTATGGAAACAATAATAGGTCGTTTTCTAGGAAAACACCTAAAGGGGAAGACATGAACCAGTGCCTGATGATCAACAGGCACAATTGTATTTTACTCAGCAAGTGTCCCTTCATAATGAGGGAGTAAAAAATGAAAAGGAAATCTTTGCAAATGCATTACAAGGGCTGTGGCAGTATAATCAGACTATTGTGTGTCACCAGAATAAAGAAGTAGCTCAGATGAGGGATGAAAGGGATCAAAATGCTAAACAACTAGAAGAATTAACATTGATGTATAAAGATAGCATCCCAATAGATCAACACCAAGAGTTAGAGCAGTAGTATATTAATTTTAGGACACAGCTAATAAAAGCACAAAGGTTTGTGTCTGTTAAATAGGGATCATGCCTTCTACAGATTAAGCTAGACCAACAGTCACAAGAGCAGGCTAGTGAAACCAGGCAACTGTATACAGAACTACAGGATGCAATGGAGAAGATTCAAGAGTTAAGTAATATAGAAGAAGGGGTGGTAAAGGTTAAAGTGGCACCCGTGCTAACAAGGGGAATTACGGCCACTGGTGGACCTATGTCTGCTGCCACAAGGTATCAGCAAGAACAATATGCGTTAGAGCTGCAAAACAAGTGTGCTAAACATGGATTAAAAAGGGAATATGCTGAAAAAATGGGAAACAAGGAAGAGGCAGAAAGACATAAAAAGCAAGAAGATAGCTATGATAAAAAGTATGCAAAAGTAAGAGATACTTTGAGAGAGAGAATGATGAGGCATGTCAGGCTATGAGCAGAGAAAGTGATGAAGAAGGGCCCACTACCCCCCGCCAGGAGCTAAAAAAGAGGAATGGGTAGAAAGGGAGGAAACACAGGAAATGGAGAAGGATGGAGAAGAGTGGAAGGCAGTGGGAGGTAAAGTGGTAAAGACAAGAAAGGTGGTACGAGAGCCCCTTGAATCACCAATAACCATTAAAAGGAAGATAAAATCCCTATAGTCAAGGATCTGACTATAGAGGAAATGACCAATTTGGGCCAAGTGCTAGGTCCAATTGATCACAAAACCAACCTACCCAATTATGCAGAAATTAAAGCAGTTAACAACCACCTCCGCTAACCAACCAAGATGTATGTAGGTTGGTTATGTTTAATTGTCCCCGCCCTAGCAGAAGCTATGCCGAGGAGGTCCAGGGGACACACAAAGGGGCCATGCAAAACATAAATTCATGGGCAGACTATAATGAAGTAGTTGAGGCTATCAGAAAAGCTAGAGGGGAATCTGCAAAGCAAGAAGTTGACTAGGACAGAATACTGCAAGTAAAGCCACAGTCGGGAGAGGGACCATGGGTCTTTATCCCTCGGCTTTTTGAGGTCTGTCAGAGGTTCAGAGGGCAGGATTGCCCCTCGGAAGATGATACTACCTTCCGAGACTTATGGATTAGGGCATATGATTTAGACCCCACCCTACGGACAGTTGTAAAACTGGCTCCAACTCAGGAGGAGCGAATCACCCTCCTAGAGACTTATCTTAATGAAAAACAGTGAAAGGAAGAAGTCGCCGCTGTGACATGGACAAATGAAGGACCACAAAAAGAAACTAGAACATGCTTTAATTGTAAAAAGCCTGGGCACATAATAAGTGATTGCTGGGCAAAGGGGGAAGGTAAGGAAGGACAAGGACCTCGGCAAATGGGAAGGGGCCGGGGGCAAAAAAGGCAAGATGCAAGAGATAAACTAGGACGATGGGGTGATAGTGCACAGGATTTTTTGGATCGGTTAAAAAGAATATTAAATGCAGTGGAATGAAAAAAACCAACCGCCTCAAGAATTTGATGATGAAGACATCATCAAGCGGCTGGCAGCGATCAAACAGTTGGCTGAAGAATAGGGATGCGGAGGCCCCGGGGCCCCTGACTCACGATGGGTCTGTGCACTAACATTTGATAACCAGGGGCGACCAACCGTGCCACTTAAAATGGGAAAAAAATGGGTGATGGCTTTAGTTGATACTGGGGCAGCCGTCTCACTTACTACTATGCACATACCACTGGATCCAGAAAAACCTCCCTTACAAATAGAGGGCTTCACAGGACACACAGCACAAGGGTATGTGACTTACCCACAAATAGTTGCTTTAGAAACCAAGGTAGTTGGGGAGGGAAGATTCATAGTAATGGAGGGAAGCCTCACAAAGCAAAATATAATAGGAAGTGACTTTTAAGAAACATCGCCTAATTATTGATTTAGTCAACAAGTGCTTGGCAAGTAACAGTTAAAGGGTATATATTACAACAGTACCTGAGAGTTATATTTGGGCTTCAGTTAAATCCAATAAAGCATATAGCCGGCCCGAGGTAAGCCAAACAGAGTTACAACAAATAATAGACAAATACCCCAGTGTCTGGGCAGTGTCTGGCACTGATTATGGGACAGTCAGTGACACAGAAATAGCAGTGAAAGGCCCCGACCCTGGACATACTAAACAGTACCCCATCCCACAGGAGGCAGTAACAGGAATAGAACCAGTAATTAATGATTTATTGTCCCAAGGGGTATTGCGACCCGTTTGCTCAACAGCAAATAGCCCTATATGACCCGTAAAAAAACCCAATGGAAAGTATCGTCTAACTATAGATTACAGAAAATTAAATAAAGTAACTCCACAAGTTAGCCCCATTATAAGTACGGCAATTGAAATGTTTAACAAACTTAAACCCACAAGTAAAGTTTTTTCGGTCCTCGACCTGGAAATGGATTTTGGTCCCTGTCCCTCAGCCGACAAGATCAGTATAAGTTTGCTTTTACTTTTAAAAATCAACAATACACCTTTACTCGTTTGCCCCAGGGGTTCCACTCCTCCCCAACATTATTTCATCGCCATGTGCAACAAGTACTCCAAGAGGAGGGGTTGGAACATGAGGTAATTCAATACGTGGATGATTTGTTTTTGCAAAGCAGAAATATGGCGGAGCACGCCCAATTATTAGACTGAGTGCTTAAAGCCCTAGCTAAAAGAGGTCTTAAAATTAATCCAGAGAAGGTACAAATTGCTAGGCCAGAAGTGACATTTTTAGGAACCATAGTGTCAGAGAAGGGTAGGCGTGTTGACCCTGCCAGGGCTACCCTTATACAAAAGTTACCTTTACCAACAACTGTAACAGGGCTTAGGAAACTGTTAGGAATGACCAATTTTTGCAGAGAATATATTGAAGGGTATTCTGAGATCACTAAGCTGTTGTATGCGTTACTTCGAGACAACCCACAAAAAGAGGACAAGCTAATATAGGAAGGGGAAGAGTTGCAGTGTTTTAAGAAATTAAAGCAAGCTTTAATGCAAGCTCCAGCTTTAGCCATCCCAGATCATGCAAAGCCACTTATTATACAAGCTGTAGCAACAGATGGCACTATAATAGCAGTCCTATTACAAAATCGTTGGGATAATTTGGTCCCAATAACATACTTAAATCGACAGTTGTCTAAAGTGGAACAATGTTTTAGCCAGTGTGAAAAAACATTATTGGCAATAGCGTGGGCAGTAGAAGCCTGCAAAGAAATAGTTGGATTTAGCCCTATAATTATCCAAACAACTCGCACGCCCATTAAATTGTTAGTGGAAGGAAAGGCAAAGTGAGTCAGCCATAGCAGGCAGGCTAAGTGGCTGCTAGCACTACAGGATAAACAGGTTACAGTACAAAAACTCAATAAGCCCCACATGACGCAGTACTTGGACTACCAAGGAGAACCCCACAATTGTGGGGAACTCATGCAACAGGAGGCATATTTGTCCCCCTTTGTAGAAAAACATGGAGATGACGAAAGTCATACAATGTTGTGTGTTGATGAATCATGATACTGGGAAAAAGGAAATGCCTATACTGGGGCGGCTGTGTATTTTAATACTGGGGATGATGATGAAATGAGGCCCCTAGATCAGCAGCGGTTGCTCATTAAATTATCACCAGGAGATTCGTCTCAGTACGCAGAATTGGTAGCCATATATGAGGCAATAAAGGCAGTCTCATACGGGCGCATCACAATTTGTACTGACTCACAGTTTGCCATAGGCTCGTTAACCACATGGTTGCCCATATGGGCTAGAAGGGATATGAAAACAGCTACAGGGGAGCATGTGCGACATAAACAGCTTTTAAAAGCAATTTTAAAGGAAGGAGAGAAGCTCCCAGGGAGAATAGCTTTAGTTAAAATAAAAGCTCACACTACCAGTAAGTACGGAATCTTCGAGGAATGGGGAAATGAGAAAGCAGATAAATGGGCTAAAATCACTGCCAAGGAAGGGGACCCTTGGAAGGGCATCAGACCACAGGATAGCCAAGGCTCAAGTAGTGTTAGTGAGGTTAAAAGGGTGGATATTCCACCTAACTTACAGGAGCTCCAAAAACAGGACCAGTGGATACAAGAGAAAATAAAACAAGTGCAAATGGATCTGAAGGTCCATGGGGCCTTTACAATAATAGATAATGTTTTATATCAAAGGAAGACAAAATCCCAAAGTGGTGGTGCCGACTCTTTACAAAAGGACATTGTATGAAAACCATCGGTGGGCGGGGCACCCAGGACATGATAAACCTGCCAAATTATCAAAGGTAAATATTACTGGCCCAACATATCTAAACTGTCCGATCTGTACTACAGACATGCTTAATATGCCTCCAGCAGGCCCCCCAGCGAGAAAAATACCCCCTACAGCGATTACCTTTAGCAGAAGGACCATGGGATGCATTACAAATTGATTACATTGGGCCGTTGCCCACCGCAAAGGGGGGATATAAGTATATGTTGGTAGTGATAGATATGTTCTCAAAATGGGTAGAAGCATTTCCAGTTAAGAGTGCCAATGCTATAACAACAGCTCGAATTTTGTATACGCAAGTTTGTGCTAGGTGGGGATTTCCTAATATCATAGAATCTGATAGAGAACTCATTTTGTAAATCAAGTGATGCAGGAAATGTGTAAGATAATGGGAGTTCAACAGCAACTACATTTGCCATATAGGCCTCAGGCCTCAGGGATGGTGGAAAGATTGAATCGGACCTTGAAAAATGCCCTTAAAAAGGCAGTGTTGGATGAAGGAAAGGACTGGGTTACACACCTCCCGGGGATTTTGATGGCCATTAGAGGGACAGTCCAAGCTAGTACAGGATTAACCCCTTATGAATTGATGACAGGAAGAAAAATGAGGTTGGTTCACCCACAGGATGTACCCCCACCAGGCTCAGCTACCCAAGATAAGGTTAAACATGAGCAGTTTTTAAAGGCAATACAGTATCAACTAGACAAATATTTAACTTTTGCAGCCAGAACATGGCTGTGGCACATGAAAACAAAATAAGCAAGGTAGACAGCCGATAGCAGGATGGGGCTACCTATAGAGGAGGAGATGTAGTGATGGTGCGAGGTGGGAACAGAAAAATCCTTGAAGGATGCTAATTGGTTAGGACCATACCAAGTGTGTAAACGGTTAGGTGAGAGCGTATATGCGGTTAAAGTAAATGGCAAGAAAGGGGCTGGAGGAAGGAAACAAGAATTCTGGGTATATGTTGATCAGTATAAAAAAGTGTCAAACAAAGCTGGTTGAAAATTAAAATACTACACTTGATGTTCATAGCCATGAAGACGCAAGGCATCATTATCATCAGCTTGGTGACAGCCATAAGATTTTCTATAATCCCCAGCCTAAACATTAATGTGGAACAGACTAATGTCATGTGTGAGTATGAACAGTCCATTACACTGTTAATCAGTTGGAACTGGGACCCTGTTGATACAAACACCTACACGACAGAGCATGGAAAGCCACCTGGACTAAAGACAACCGTATTTTCATATCTACAAACTGGTGTGTGGACATTTTTAACAGCTGGTCCAGCTGCGCATCAGAGCTCAAGACTGGATCACCGCAAAGCTACATGGACTGGGAACAAAAAAATGGGTCTCTTGTTATAAACAGAGCCACACCAAAGGACAATGGTGTTTATGTGTTAACTCTGTCCTACTGTCTTTGGGGTGATAATAGTGTCTGTAACTATGCTGGTATAAACAACTCATTACGTTTTGTAGTCTCGGATGCCATATATTTAATTGTAACACCAACCGAATGCCCAAATGTGACAAAAGGGCCAGAGAGTGGACTTACGTCAACACCTATTGATCAAATACTTGTAAATAATGTAAAGTACAGTAGAGTGCATATAAACTTAGATTTTTCTGCTTGGAATATAAATGTTAACAGTAGTTGTGCATACACTGGTGTGTCAAAGTTTTATGCCACCATGTTAATTGACATGTTAAGTGCCTTCCATGCCAAAACAGGGAGCATAATGGCCCCTCTTATTAGTAAAGAAAGGATTAGTAATACCAGAAAGAAACGAGATCTGTGGGGAGGCCTGGCTGGACTTTTTGGATCGGGAATGAGCATATGGAATAGGGCAGACCTTGAGGACATTAAGAGGGTACCAAGACCAGTTTAATACTAACACTGGAGAAAGGGTCTTGCTACCAATTACATTAGGCCAGCAAGGTTTAGCAATGGAAGAGTGTTTATCTATGTACAATATACATGAGGTAGGCCGTTTGTTTAAAGAGGTAGAGCATAAAATTAATGAAGTTGTGGTTGAACATAATGAAGAAGTTTTTAATAATAGCATAAATACAGCTATAGTGTGTAGTGCTTATGGATCTTATGTTTTAACTCAAGTTAGTCAATTGTTACAGGAGATTAATCATAATCAATTGCCTAATCAAATTTCTGATGCACAGTTAAAATTGTGTTATTGTCCAGATTGCGTTAATGTTGATGATAGTAAGTGTATAACTTTTTTGTATTAAAGCTCGAGCCCCACCTATGTGGTGGATTCGTAAGGTAACCAAAGTATATGTTAAACCACAAGTGTTTAGACCTAACAGTATGCTTAGTAGCACCATGAGGGTGTCCCTCGTGGTAAGACTACCTCAAGTTGAGTATAACAAGGAGGTGTACTCCCAAATAGTAAAAGTACACTCTGTAGGGTATTTACAAGGCCAGTAGTATGCATATCGAATTTCGCCCCCCAGAGATCCTAGTACGCAGTAATGATGGGTCCTGGGTAGCGCCAAACTTACATTGCTGTGAAGAAATAAATAGTCAATGGATATGCCAGTGTGACATCATATCACAAACACAACCCATCTGTGGGGAAATTCCCATGGGTCAAGCTGAAAATAATACTGCCTGGTACCCTATCCAGTTAAAATGATGGTATACCCCACAAGTAGTTGTAACCTATAATAGTACTAACCAATACTGTGTTGTTACAAATATACCCATCTTATTTTATGAAGGACAAATGTGTACTATTCACAACCCAAACTTTTGTATTATTCCCAAACATGACGTATATATTGGTGACAAGGTGTTGCATCCTATTACTAACCTGGAGGATGAAAATTAGAATGTGACATTTAATACCCCACACCAAGCATATGATATTAGCAAGTATGCGCCATCATTTGGAGCTGTGATACCTCTCCTGTCTCTTAACGTGCAGTCACTTTTAAATCGGAAGGATACTCATTTGATACAAATCCAAAATACTGCTCATAAGGCACAAATAGTTGTAAATGAATTGCTCAGTGAGAGCAATAATGAGCACTTGATTTATAGCTATGCAGGGGGACCCTTAGGAGTCCTGTCTTTCAAAGTTTTACTTGTGTTGCAAGTGGTCTTAGTGTTTTTGGTAATTATAGGCCTGTGTCGCTTAAGACTTACTATTCGTAAAGTACGTAATGAGATGTACATGCTCCAAGGAGCTGCACTGTTGCACAAATAATAATTAAGAAACATAGGGCCAAGGGGGGCTTGTAACAAGGGATAAAGAAGTGTGTCCCCATGTTTCAGGCTAACCTCATTTTGGTCTAAAACATAATGTATCTGTGTAACAAATAATGGCCTATATAATTGAATCATATCAAAACTTGTAAAGCTACAAGTTTAACTGAGCCACAAGCTGCAATATTAAAGTGCCTTTTAATATTTGTATTGACCATGTGAGTAATAGAAAACAGGTGTCTACACAAATAGAAACACAGGGATAGAGTTCAAATTATCCTTTGACTATCTTTAGTGTTTATTATTAGGACAGACCAAAGTGCCTGTATGCACATTCCTAAGTGCAAATCTATTTCTTCCTCCTAGATTTTGGTAAACTGGTAATGACAATTATTACTATCCTTATATAGTAGTATAATTTACACTATCAATACATTTGTGCTGACTAAAAGATTAGCTAAAAAGAGAATTGCCTTTTAAGTTGATGTTTGTACTTGTCTTGGACCAATCATAGACAACCATAGAAATTGAGAATACTGTCTTCCACTATATAAGCAAGCCACTATACACTGTTAATTTGAAGAATGAAGGATGTACCACTTGTAATCTCTCGCTGTAATTATTGTTATAATCATTAAATTCTTCTGCCTTCAGCCTCATCTCCTTTCGTCTCCTTTCTAAGTATTTGTAATAGATCATTTACTAACTGTAATTTTTTCCAACGCTACAGCCAGCATCTAGGGTTACCTATGCTGTTACAGGCACTATTACTACAGATATTTGTTTCACTATTTAAAACTAGCTGCTTTTGCCCTCTGACTACTAGCTTCTTTTGCCCAATGGACAGGGTGTAACCAGTAACTTAAAATTATAGCTTGCTGTATGACAGTTGTAATACAAAAATATAGTATGTGAGTCTGTGCTCTATGGGTGCTCCCCCCAAGGTTTCAGTGAAAACTACGGGATATATAATTGACCAAGAGATCTCTGTAATGTAGTTAGCTTCCTTAAGAAATTGCATTTTATGGCCTTTTTATGTTGATTGCGTGCAGCGCTAGAAACATATTGGGACAGCTTGCTGAGAAGCAGGCTATGGAGGAACGGCACTGTTGTGCCCAATGCCCCCACAGCCTACAAAGGCTAGTCCCGCTTACCCCAATGCCATTGCAGGCTGCTGGTGACACAAGTTTGGAATGTTTGCACCAACTTGTGACAAATCAGCTGCTGCAATCAGGGGCCGCCTCGTCATTGCAGCGTTGGCCATCTGCGGCAATGAGGGAGCGACTCATCATTGCAGGTCGGGATCTAGCAAGCCTGATATTGTTTATGAACATGGCGGTGGGTTGCTGCCCTGTTCACAAACAATATAACCCCCCCCCCATTTATGTGCCAATGGGGCCCCCAATCCCCATCAGATTCGGTGCCCCAATCCCCATTAGCTCGGTGCCCCAGTTGATTTTGCCAGCGGGGAGCCTCCCATCAGCATTCTGTAAACCCCCTGATTCATTTTCTGCTGACGGGTGCCCAATCCCGTCAACATAATCTGAGCCCCCTTTTGTTTGTGCCGATGGAGGTGCCCAATCCCCCATTAGGCTACTGCTGGCCCCCAAACAAAGAGTCTTTTTGGCACACTGGGAGCCCACCCCAGCGTGCCACATTGCCCTATGAGGAGAAAAGCGGTCCTGCAACGTTTGTTTTTCACCTAAAAAGGAAGCGGTCCCTCATAGTCTGCCTGCTCCCCCACAACCCGCACCCACCCACCGCGACCCTGCCTCCTCACACTCCCCCAACCTCATACTTACCTCCAGAGTCCAGTGCAACGATCTTCGGTGGACCGGGAACACGTCTGCACTCTTCAAAGCGACCGCGAACTGAGGAAATGCCAGTAAGCTGTATAATATAATGAATAGGGTGTTTTCAACTTTAATGTATAACGCGGATATTTTTTGGAATTTTTTTCACCAAATTTTCAACATGGGGTTTTTGGGACCCCTCATCATGAATGCTTGAACTGTCATGGTGTTAATCAGCCCCAAAAGGTGATTTCGCGGTCACTGTGTGGAATCACCTTTGGGGGCAGATTAACAAAATGACAGTGCCAGTGTTCATGAGGTGGGCTCTCAAAAAGCCTGTGTTGCAAATTTGGTGGAAAAACTCCCAAAAATGACTGTTTACTGACGTACGCCGCGCAGTTGCTACCACGCTCATAACTTCATGAATTTGCAATATTTTGATGCCAGATTTTCAACATTGGCATTTTGTCACACCTCCTTGTGAACAGTATAGCTGTCATTGTTCACATCCTGGCAGAAATGTGTTTTCACACTTCCGGTGCAGAATAGCGCAGTCGCTGTCGGAAATCAGTGTTCGGGACAGATTGAGAAAATGACAGTGACACTGTTCATGAGTAGAGGTCCTGAAATGGCTATGTTGAAAATTTGGTAATGATCATCCATAAATTGACTGTGTTACGAGCATGCGTTGCGCAGTTTGCATGCACACTTGTAACTTTGCAAATTTATAATATTTTCACTCCAGATTTTCAACACTGCCATTTTCCCACACCTACTTATGAACAGTGCAGCTGTCATTTTTCCCATCCTAGCCAAAATGTTTTTTCGCAGTTCTGGCGCAGAATAGAGAGGTCGCTGTGGGAAATCACTGTCCGGGACAGATTAATAAAATCACAGTGATACTGTTCATGAGCAGAGGTCCTAAAATCCCTATGTTGAAAATTCGGTGATGATAGCCCATCAAATGAGTGTGTTACAAGTGTGCGTTGCACACTTTCCACACACCCTTGTAACTTTGCAGATTCGTAATATTGTCATGACACATTTTCAACAATGGCATTTTTTCACACCTCCTTAAGAGCAGTACAGCTGTCATTTTTCACATCCTGAGTGAAATGTGGTTTCACATTTGTGGCACAGAATAACGAGGTCGCTGTGGGAAATCAGTGTTTGGGACAGATTAAGAAAATGACAGTGGCACTGTTCATGAGCAGAGGTCCTAAAATACCTATGTTGAAAATTTGGTGACAAAACTCCATAACATGACTGTGTTACAAGCGTGCATTCAACTGTTTCCACGCACCCTTGTAACTTTGCAAATTTGTAATATTTTCACGCCACATTTTCAACAGTGGCATTCTTTCACACCTCCTTATGAACAGTACAGCTGTCATTTTTCACATCCTGGCTAAAATACATTTTTGTGCTCCTGACGGAGAATAGCACGGTCGCTGTGGGACATCAGTGTTTGGGACAGACTAAGATGGAATGAGTGAGAGAGGGGAGTGACCGAGCTCAGCTGAGCTCTGTTGGGACTGCTCTGGATTTGTTTGTGGGCAGAAAAAGACCCCAACACAAGAGGCCAGTACAAAAGGGCAGCCTGCAGCACTGGGAGAAACAGAATGAGAGAGTGAGTAAGGGAGGGGGAGTGAGCAAACTCACCGGAGCGCTGTCAGGACTGCTGCAGATTTCTTTGTGGGCAGAAAAAGGCGTCAATGCAGGCAGGGGCCTAGTAGAAAAGGCCAGCCTGCAGTGGTGGGAGAAACAATGCGAGTGGGTGAGACAGGGGGACTGAGTGAGCTCAACGGAGCTCTATCAGGACTGCTGCAGATTTCTTTGTTGGCAGAAAAAGGCGCCAATGCAGGCAGGAGCCCCGTACAAAAGGGCCACTTGCAGCGCCAGAACAAACAGAATGAGCACGTGACAGAGGAAGACTGAGCTACCTCAACTGAGCTTTGTCAGTACAGCTGCAGATTTCTTTGTGGACAGACAAAGGTGCCAATGAAGCCAGCAGCCCTGTACACAAATGCAGCCTGCAGCGCCAAAAGAAACAGAATGAATGAGTGACAGAGCAGTTGTGAGCGAGCTCAACGGAGCTCTATTGTGACTGCTGCGTATTTCTTTGTGAACAGAAAATGCAGCAACGCAGGCAGGAGCCAAGTACAAAAGGCCAGCTTGCAGCGCGGGCTGAAAAGGAATAAGTGAGTGAGAGAGAGGAAGTGAACGAGCTCAGTGGAGCTGTGTCGGGACTGCTTCAGATTTTTGTCTGGCCAGAACAAGCCACCAATGCAGGCAGGAGCCCAGTACAAAAGGGCAGCCTGCAGCAGCAGGAGACACAGAATGAGAGAGTGAGGAAGGGGGAGTGAGTGAGCTCAACGGAGCTCTGTTGGGACTGCTGCAGATTTGTTTGTGGGCAGAAAAAGGCAGCAATGCACGCAGGGGCCCAGTACAAAATGGCAGCCTGTAGTGGCAGGAAAACCAGAATGAGTGAGTGAGTTAGGGGGAGTGAGCGAGCTCCGCAGAGCTGTATTGTAACTGCTACAAATGGCGGCAGTGCAGGCAGAAGCCCAATAGAAAAGGCCAGCCTGCAACGCTGGCAGAATCGTAATGAGCGAGTGAGAGAAGGGAACTGAACGAGCTCAATGGAGCATTGTCGGGACTGCTGCATATTTCTTTGTGGGCAGAAAAAGGCACCAACAGAGGCAGCAGCTCAGTACAAAAGGGCAGGCTGCAGCGCCAGGAGAAACAGAATGAGTGAGTGACTCAGAGGGAGTGAGCGACCTCAACGGAGCTCTGTTGGGACAGCTGTGGATTTCTTTGTGGGCAGAAAAAAGCGGCAATGCAGGCAGGAGCCCATTACAAAAGGGCAGCCTGCAGCGCCGGGAGAAACGGACTGAGCGAGTGACAGAGGGGCAGTAAGCGAGCTCAACACACCAGCGCAATCAACATTCGGCATTGACAAATGTTTGTTCGTGATCTGTTGCTGCTTTTTTTTTTTGAACTTCAAATTTGATTTTATTTTGAAGAGAACCATTCATCAAAGAGAGACAAATACATTATGCAAAACTTACTGAGGTACAGACTTCATCCTAGGTGGGAATACATATAAATGATTGGGACCTGTTAGAACATAGTGGGATAGTCTATCAAAATGTTCATATATTTTTATCTTTATGGGCCCAAAGTCTTTCTACGGAATCATCTCCTCTTGAAGCAATCCAGTGTTTTCTATTTGGAAATGTCCGAGGGTGCCAAGTCTTCACTAAGGATCATCTAATCCCCTTTGTCACAGGATTTTTCAAATTCTGTTTCTGTAATTAGACCCTTTAGGGTGAATAAACCTGACTATGATATAACATATTGCTTAACTATATTCTTAAATAAACAGATGATAAGGTGTTAACTTTTTGTTGTGTATCCACCTTTTCATTATTCTTCAAGACTTTTGTGCATTGTGTTCTCTTTTTTTTCTTTCTGTTAAATTCACATGGAAAGCAAAGTAAAACCAGTAACCTTATAACTTTATTTAACTCAAAAGGACAGCCAAACGAGCACCTATATTATGTTTCAATATAATGATTTCTCCCCAGTTTCTAAAACTTTATACTCTTCCCCCTTATTATCCCCCCACAGCAACCAAAGCCCCTAAGTTACCTCTAAGTTGTGTTTAGTTTGTTTATTGCTAGCCTCTATTCGTGGAGTAGTTGCCCCAAAATTGGTGTACCTTCTTTCTCATCCCAATGATGGAACAAAGGGAGCCATCTAGTATTAAATTTATCAGTGGACAGCCTTAACCTTGCTGTGAAGGCCTCCATGTCTCTAATTTGTTTAATATTCTGGTACCAGTTAGAGGCCTGTGGGGAGTCCCCTGTCAACCATTTCCGAGTGAGTGCTTTCAGGGCTGCTGCCACAAGTATGTTAAAGAGATATCTACCTGTTTGAGATTTTATTTCCCATGGGGGTGCTCCTAATACCATATTTTCAAATTCTAGGGGAGTAGTCAGGCTTAAAATCTTTACTGTTAGAGCAGCTATCTCTGTCCAAAAGAGAGTTATTTTTGGGCATCCCCAAAAGATGTGATAATGTGTGCCCTGGGACCCACAATCTCTCCAACATTTGTTTGTTTTGGAGGCAGCATAATGGTAAGATATAGAGGGGGTTTAAAAAACCGAATGTTAATTTTCTATCTAAATTCCCTCCATCAGGGGGAGTTAGTTGTCTGATGAGTGCCTAACCAGATTGCCTGCCATGTATGGTCTGAAATCTGTAGCTCCATCTCTGAATCCCGATAGTCCATCACTTTTGTATTGCCAGGATCCCTCTATCCTCCATCAAAATTTTGTAGATCCTTGAGATGTAGGATTTGGTGTCCCTGAGATTACTTTTATGATATGTAAACAGAATGGGGTCTGCTGGGCTTTGTGCTAGTTCCACCAATCCAATTGTGTGTATAATATAATGCACTCATTGACAGAATCTAAAGGAGTCTGTGTTTGGAAGTTGGAATTCAGACCGGGCCCGGGCAAAAGATTTTATGGTCTCTCCTTCTAGAAGTTGTTGAGGATATTTGAGGCCTTTCAGGGCCCATCTGAAAAAAGTTGGGTCCTTTTCCTGGGCCAGGAAGCCAGGTAAGTATGCAAAAGGGAGATATTTCCAAACCAGGTGGGTTATCTCCCATGTCTGTCTAACTTGGAGCCAGAGTGCTGTCGTGTGTTTAGTTAGTGTATTTGTAATACACTTTAAATCCTTAGGGAGAATTCTCCAAGGTAATAAGTTAAGAGGAGCCAAACAATACTCCTTTTCCTCTATTTCCAACCAGCCATGACCCTTCCCTGGTGCCAGCATCTTAAGCACTGGTAAAAGTTGAGCCGCCAGATAGTATTTTGGAAAATCTGTGAGTCCCATGCCTCCCTTGATCTTTTCCTCCATGAGGATGTCCCATCTGACCCTTGGCCTATTCCCAGCACACACAAAATCTGACAATTTTTTTTAAGTCCTTCCAGTCATTTGAGGGGATCGGGAGAGGGAGGGTCATGAAAAAAAAGAGAAACCTAGGCAAAATATTCATTTTAATTGATTCTAATCTATTACTAAATGTAAGGGGGAGCAGGCTCCACCTGCGCAGGTCTGCAAAGGTCTGTTGTCTGAGGGCACTGTAATTATGTTTATACAGTGTTGTGAGCTGTGTGGGAGTCTGAATCCCCAAATACCTCACCTTGGTGTCCACCCATTTGAAGGGGATCAGGTCTGCTAACATTTGGTCCTTTATACCTCTTATCAACAGCACTTCTGACTTTGTCATGTTTACTTTAAAACCTGAGGCTTCTCCAAAGTTTTTAAGGAGTTCTAGTAGTTTGGGGATAGATACATAGGGGTTGCTCAGGTACACCAGAGTATCTTCTGCATATAAGGAGATCTTATGAGTTGGGTGTTGTATGGTGATACCTTCAATGTCCTCCCACTGTCTGATAGCCTGAGCCAGGGGCTCCATACTAATTGCGAAAAGCAATGGGGACAGAGGGTATCCCTGTTGTGTGCCTCTAGCAATTTTTAAGGGAATATGACAAGGTCCCTTTTACTCTTACTGTGGCCTGTGGATGTTGGTATCGAGGTTTTACCCAACTTAAGAAATTTCCTCCAAACCCCATTTTCTCCCGAACCTAAAAGAGATATTCCCAATTTAGCCTATCAAAGGCTTTTTCTGCATCCAGAAACACGGCCAGTGCAGGATGTCGTATAATCTCTTTTTCCTTTATGATGTTCAGAAGCCTTCTGATGTTATCAGCTAGGTGGCAATAAGGAATAAATCCTGTTTGGTCAGGGTGGATTAATAATTCTATACATTTTTGGAGCCGAATTCAGAGTATTTTAGTAAATATTTTCTGGTCTTGATTAAGTAGAGCTATGGGTCTAAAAGATTCGCACTTAGTTCTTTCCTTCCCTGGTTTAGGTATTACTGTCATGAGTGATTGTGACCAGCTCTCTGGAAATTTACCTTCTTCCAGCGACTGGTTAAAAACTTCTGCTAAGATGGGTGCCAATATTAGGCTTGGGTTTTATAATATTTTCCGTTGAGCCCATCTGGGCCTGGAGTCTTCTTTGAGGGTAGGCCTTAGATAACTGCTAATATCTATCCTACTGTTATGGGGCAGTTCAGTTCCTTTTCAGCAGCTTCAGGGAGTGTGGGCAATTCTATGGTCTCCAGAAAGGTTTTTGCTTTATTTCGGGTAATATGTATTTCTTATTCTTCGGAATACAGGGTTTGATAATATTTTTGGAATTGAGCGGCTATCTCTTCAGGAGAATCCCATTTTTTGTTTGGATCTCCTCTTTCCTCAATGAATGGGACATACCTCTCTGATTGGGCCTTTCAGAGCCAAAAAGCTAGCACTTTCGATGCTTTGCCCCCACCTCGTGATACGTTTGATTTGTGAATCGTAAGTAGCCTTCCACTTTCTTGTTTTCAAATTCTTGTAAACTCTCTCTTGCTTGCCTGAGTTTTCTTAAACTTTTTTGGTCCATCAGATTAGTTTTGTGATTTTGTTCTAAAGAGTTTAATTCTGCTAAGAACCTGTTTTGTGTTAGAGTGGAAAGTTTTTTTTCTGAGCAGAGGCAAAGCTAATTATCTCCCCTCTGGTAACTGCTTTAAGTGTGTCCCATTTTAGAGAGGTAGGTGAGGTAGCAGATTGATGGATTTCTGTAAAATCCTCCACTTTTTGTTTTAGTCTGTTCATAAACGCTTTATTATTTAATAGGGAGACATTTAGCCTCCATAATGCCTGTTTATCTTGGGGGCGGAAGATACAGGTAAATGAATATTGGGGAGTGGTCTGACAAGGTCATCGTGTGTATTTGGGAATCCATCACATTGTGCAGATCAGTTACATATGTGAAGAATAGGTCAATTTAAGAGTATGAACTTTGTGCATTTGAATAAAAAGTATAGTGTCTCTCCTTCGGGTGATGAGCTCTCCAGTCCAGACATCAACGAGACCCACTTCTTTCGTCAGGGAGGTCAAAGACCTGGAGGCAGTCTGGTTTGTTGCTAATCGGTTGGAGGATCTAGCTCTCTGGGGTTGGGGGGCTACATTAAAATCACCTCCCAGTATTAACTGGCCCCGAGGGAGATGTGCTATTTTTTGGAATACCTTTTCAAAGAAATCTCCCTGCTGAGAGTTTGGGGCATATATATTAATAAAGTGTATTACCCTTCCCTGGGTATAAGCTGATACCCTCACATACCTACCCTGCAGAGCTCCCTCTGTAGTGTCTATCATTAGATTTAAGCCTCTCCGCATTAGTATGGCCACCCCTGCTTTTTTTGATTTGGGATGGGGTGCTGCCACCACCTGACCTACCCAAGCCCTTCTAAGTTTTAAGTGTTCAGACATCGAGAGGTGTGTTTCTTGAAGGAAGACCACATCTTCTTGGAGCCTTCTAAGTTCTTGTAATAGTCTCGTTCTTTTAATGGGAGAGTTGATCCCCTTAACATTATGGGAGCATATTTTTAGGGAAGCCATTATTCCATATTAGGTGTAAGAGCCCAGGGGAGGCACATCCCACCTTGCCACTGTGGGGCGCGTTTATTATCCTTATGAGAATTTATTATTCCAGTCTGGGATAGGTGCATACTATTTTGTTTGGGGTTTACCTCTAATTGGCTGTCTTTAAAAAACAACAAAGTAATCATAACTTCCTCCCTCTCTCTCCCCACCCCAAATAAAGGAGGAAGAAAAAGGATAAGGAGACAAAAACCCTTAACTAGGGCTTGCAATAACAATAACTTTATCTAACAAACAGTGACAATAAACAGTGGCTCCGACGCTGAACCAACCTCTAGAGCTCCTCAGTTGTTCAAGTTCTAAAGGAGAAGGGGAGTGTCCTTCCCTTCCCTTCTCTAACTACCCCAGTCTTTGTACTTCCTAGGTGAATCCCCAGATTCCCCCCAGTCCTTAGAGTGGGGAGAAACTAGGTCCACTCATGGTGTGTAGTGTATTTAACACTACCTGTGTCTGTACCAGAGACTTGGAGCACAGATTTTGCTGCTCCCAACAATATTTTACATCACCAGTGAATAGGATGTCGATTACCCCCCGAAACCCATCCAATCCTCTCATTTTGTGGTTATGTTTATATTTCCTTTCCCCCGCCCCAGAGATTTTCATCCTTAGTTTCTATGAAAGTGAAATATACCAGCGTTCATACATAGGTACTCATGATCTCTCCTCCCCCCTTAAAACTCCTATTTACCCCCTTTAACCCAGTTTTCAGTTCATAAGTGTGTGAGCACATCTTTCCCTCCCCCCAAAATTATTGTTCTCCTCCCCGATCCCTGGGAGGTATCTCCCCTCTCCACCAAGTTCTCACCCTGGTTAGCAAGCTTTATTGCATACATTTTAAAACCTCTAAAACAATTAAGGCATTGTTATTTTCTTACCCCCTTCGTGGAGGGGGGGGTCAAAGTGGCACTCTAATCTATAAGGTAAGGTATAATACCATATTTGACAGAATAACACCCATCCGTCGTTCCCCCCTCTCCCACTTCAGGACTTAGGTAGCCACCCAGAATATGCCATTAAACTGTTTGAACTATGGTGCCGGCTGTTAAATTCAGGAGAATTAAGAGGGAGAATGAGGGGAGAAAGAGAAAGTCCCCTGCATCAACTCAAGTCTTTCTACAGTACAGGAAGGAGGGGAGACATGAAAGCAGCACACCAGTTCTCTTTTATTGTTCCTGAGTAAAAGTGAGGGCCATCTCCCTTATTATTAAATGGAGGTGACTTATCTGATTGTTCTGAGGTTTTGGTCCAGGTAAATGACCCAGTTTTAACTTCTGCCATTTTCATAAAATCTTGCCATTTCAATGGTGTGGCGAGGTCCTGGGGCCCGATCCCATGTTAACACAACTCATAGAGCCTTCCGTTCAATGTAGGATTTTGGCGCGGCATCTTTCATCAGCTGGTTCGGTAAGGATCCTGTAAACGCTCATTTCTGTGTTTTGTCTGTTACTTGCCATACATGTTTAAACAGTTTCTGTTACAAAATTTCAAGTTCTAGGTCTGGTAGGGGGACTTCCCAATCTTTAAGTAGCAATGTGGCTTCCAACAGATTTGCAAAGGTTTTCGGGGTCTGAGTCGAGGTGCAGCTGCAGTCTGGCTGGAAACAGTAATTGTGCTTTTATGTTTTTCCTTTATTTAATTTCTTTTATCACAGAGCGCACCTTTAATCTTTCATTTTGGAGTGCAAGTGAAAAGTCCTGTTTGAAGTAGGTGTTGCCGCTTTGGTATTTTAGGTCTTTGATCCTCCAGGCCTCCCTCAGAACCCACTCCTTGCTCTGGAAAAGAGCTATTCTTACCACCCAGGAATCGAGGCCTCGCCGCAGGGTTTGCAGGTTTGGGCACCAGAGAACGGTGGCTAGATCCATTGTCAGATCTAGATCAGAGGGAACCAAGAGCACCAAACATATTAGATGCTGGAGAAAGTCTATGGGGGTTGCAAAAACTTCTTCTGCACCTTCCGGGACTCTGTGAATACGGAAATTATTCCAGCGAGATCATTTTTCTATATCTTCTAGCCTGACATGGGTATCTCTCTCCCTCTGAAGCAAAAACAAAAGCATCCTTTGTTCAGTGTCCTGGATGTCTGAAAGTTCAGTGAGTTTGGTCACACTATCTGTAATGCGCGTATCCATGTTTCTAACATCCTGTCTGAGATCTGCTATAGAGGATTAAATTTTTTGTACAGAGGACAGGATCCATTGCAGTCTACTCTGTTTTTCTTGGCATTAAGGGTTCATCGTCCTATAGGTCGAGGGAAGATTCTGAAACTGTGCGGTTGCGGCGAGCCCAGGCCATGAAGCCTTCCACCTCCTCGTCTAATGTAAGTTGCTTTAGTTTAGCCTGGGAGGCAATATTTCTCAGACCTTTTGGTTTGTTTCCTTTTGCTGACATCTTTTTAGCATAGATTAATACCCAATCAATACGAAGGGTTTGTCTGGGAAGATGATTTAATTAGATTTGTTGGATGAGTCACAGAGCTCCCGATCTAGGCTCCCATTCACCCGATGACATTACCCGAAGTCCTGTTGCTGCTTTTAAACTGGGAAGCTAAATATACAGTTTATTACAGGACAGGACATTACATAACTGCTTCCTGTCAGCTATCTCGCATCTAGGTGACAAACTGCAGAGTTATAAAAACCTCAAAAGGAACTGGGGGATCAAAGACTCATAATTTGGGAAATTAGTTTTTGCTGACATCACCTTATTTAATATACCTCCTGACAGGGACATCATGTTTGTATTTTTTTTTGTATTCTAAAAGGAGGAGCTAGATGACTCACATAAGGGGTGTGTAGGGACACAGTTTAAACTGAATACTGTGTCTGAGCTTTGTTGTCATAGATACCATCTGGGGACTCTAGAGAAAGACACAGCTCTGATAAGCACTTAAAGAGATAATACATTAGATAGAAAAAGTCTACATGAATTGTGGTAGGAGTTTTTGTTTTGTACCTTACCTTGTTTTCTTTTAAGTGATTGTATGCTCTTTAATATATTGTTCTGTGTTTACATTTTTCATATTTTTATCATCTTTTAGTAATATCTTTATTCAAAAGACTACCTGAGTGTGTCTGCCAGTTCTTTTTTGCATGTGATGTATACGTGGTTTCAGTCTGACAACTGTTCAAAAGCTTGATGGTGTTACCAAACTGGGAGAAGGTAAGAATATACCTAAGGTCTTTTATGGAGTTTTAAGGGTTCATTTTGGATACCTGGTTAGGTGCCCTTAGGCGAAAGATATATTGCATCCCCCCAAAGAGAATATTATCTGAGCCTGTACATTTGGGTACGCTAGCATAAGGTTCATAGTTTGAATTCCCCCAGAACTTGAGACCAAAGGTGATTTGGACTGACAAGCAGACAGGAGGGTTACCCTGTCTGTTACCTGTTCACATTACTGCGCTCTGAGGTTAGCACTGTGGAAGCAGAGGGCCTGACCTGCTGAATGCATTTCTGACAGATTTGGTAAGCAGTGGTTCGATAAAATTGGTAACACAAGCTTTAACTGTTCAGTGTGTCAGCTTAATACTGTACAGCTCACTTGCAAAATAAGGCACTGATTTACTTTTTAAAAAAGGAAACAGAACTATATAATTTTGCTTACAGTTAAGTTCCTACCAGTTTTATTTTTTTCCTACAGTGCAAGTTAGAGTAGCTGTAGTTAGGGAAGAATATGGCTTCCAACTACAGTGGGTACGCTGCAGACTACTTGAGGCAGTTGTGCCAGGACAGAGGAGTCCTGCATAAGGTGAGAGCCACCAAGCAGAACCTCAAGGATGCCCTGATGGCAGCAGATGCCCAGAGCATTGAGTCACAGACTGTGACCGAAAAGGACCGAAACTTGTGCATGGAGGAGCTAGCGGCCAGTGCAGTGTCCAGATCCAGTGAGGAGGGCAGCAGAGCCAGTGTAAGCGAAGGGCCACAGCAGCAGGGGAAGGTCACCAGCATTCTGAAGCCAGAAGCAATCAGGCTGCAGATTGAGTTGTGCAGAATGGAGCTGGAGTTCCAGAGAGATGCTGAGTGGGAGAAACGAGCCACAGAGGAGAAGAGGGAGCGAGAACAATGAGAAGCTGACCGTGAAGAACATGAGCACCAGCGAGCCGCAGAGAAGAGAGAGTGAAAACAGCAAGCCGCAGAGGAGAAGAGGGAATGAGAACAGCAAGAAGCTGACCGTAAACAGTGAGAGGTGGACTGAGAGGAGTGAGTGCACCAGAGGCAACATGAACTGGAGAAGCTATGACTCCAACCACCAGCACCAGAACAGGTAAGTGGCATAGGTTTAACTGGAACTACAGGACTGGGTTACAAATTGAATTCAAAATTGATAGCTGAATTTTAAGAGGGGAAGGATATGGATGCCTTTTTAAACTCCTTTGAAAAAGTTTGTTTTCAGGCTAAAATTCCTAGAGGGTCCTGGAGCTTCCAGATATCCCCGCTACTTATCAGGAAAGCTCGGGATGCATTGGGTCAAATGGACAATGAGGACAGTAATGATTACAGCAAACTTAAAGCTGCACTTTTAAAAAAGTTTGATTTAACTGCAGAAGCATACAGAGCTAAATTCCGTAAGCTCAGGAGAAGCCCTGACCTGAGCTACGAGGAGCTAGCCACGAAACAACGTCAGTGTTTAAGATGTCGGTGGGAGGGAATTGAAGCAAACTCTGTAGATAAAGTTGAAAATGCTATTTTGTTAGAACAGTTTTTCTGGGCATGCCCAGCAGAGCTGAAACCTGGCTGGAGGACCGAGATCCCAAAACAGTGCAAGAGGCTGCTAAACTCTCAGACCACTATGCCAAGAGCAGACCTGCTCTGAAAGCAAATGGGGCTGGGGCGTGGCAGTGCAGAAAGGGAAAGGTGCACCTTCAGGGCAGCTAAAACCCTCAATGTTTCCACCAAAACCAGTTAGCCCCAGGTTTCAAAGAAAAGAGTTCTCTGAGAAAAGAAACGAATGTCGGGTTTGTAAAGAAACTGGGCATATTGCCAGACAGTGTCCCAAAAGGATGAGCAATACGCAACATGGGGCTAGGAAAGAAGTGAGTTGTTTATGTGTCCCTGGAAGCATGCCTGTGAACATGAGGGAACATATGCACCCAGTCACGGTGAATGGTGTACAGACACAAGGGTTAAGGGATACAGGGACTTCCCTGACATTGGTAAAAGGGGATCTGGTAGAGCCTGGTCAGCTTATACCCAATGAATTTGTAACTGTACAAGACTTCACTGGGGGGGGGAGAAAACATTGCCACTCACTAGTGTTCTCCTAGACTGGGGTGAAACAGGGGGAACTGTGCAACAGGTGGCTGAAGCCAAAACTTTAGCAGTTGACGTCATCCTTAGCAACAATCTCAAACAGGGGATGGTGTGTGCAGTTACCTGTAGCCAAGCGGCAAGGGAAAATTGTAGTTCCCTGGACCCCAGAGAAGCCAGGGTGGAAACCACTGGGAGGCTGATTCCCCTGCCTGTGTCTCCTGTGATGGAGACTAATGAAAAGGGGGTAGACATTTCCCCAGTAGCAGTTAACCACACAGCTACAGAGGGTTACTCAGAAGAAGGAGGGGTGACCCATTGTCAGAGAGTTAGGGATGACAGTGATCCTGAGTCAGGGCCGGCGTCAGGGGGAGTGCAAGGGGTGCGACTGCACCAGGATCCAGAGCACCGGGAGGCCCATTGCCCACCATCTGAACTTAGTCATCATCTAATCCTTTTTTTTTTTTAACTGCTCATGTCGCGCTGGAGAGGAGATCAGCTACCCCCCCTCGAGAGGATGAGAATTGGCTGCGTTGCGACTTGCGTGTGTGTGCCGCCAGTGCCAGGACATGTGACATTTAAAAAATTAAATCCCTGCTCCCTGCACTGTAGTAGGCTTGCATCCGATCCTCCTAGTCCTCGGACATACCTATGAGGAAGCTGCGATCCCACCGGCACCACCAACTATCACGCTGTCCTGCCTCCTCGGTAGCTCCTCCTCCATGCTGGCAGTGGCAAGTGGCATTGCAATGCTGCTCCATCGCTCCTCCTGACAGCTGACGCTACGCCTGCTAAGCTCATTGATTTGCCGAAGACGACTTGCTCACTCCTCCCTTACTCCTGCCTCCTGCCGGCCAGTCCCTCCCTGTGTCCCTCCTCCAGCCTCTGGTACTGTCTGATTTGCTGCCTCTGTGCCTGGGCTGGAGTGCTCACTCAAAAGGCTGCCACAAGTTCAACTCTCACAGGTCAGTCACACAGAAAGTATATCATTTGAATTATTGTTGTGGGCGGGCTGGGGCCAGGGCTGGGGGAGGAGGAGCTTGGCATCTCTGCCCTGCCCTTGTGAGAATCTGATCTCGCCTCACTGAGTCTGTGGCAGCAGTTGGCAGGCAAACAGATGAACGAGTGGGTCATGTGGAGTGGGATCGGATTGGGCTGAAAAATTGTATTGCAGCGCTGCATTTTTGAAATTCAACTAACTAACTGTTGTAAACTAGACAGTACACAACTACACATCATAAAAAAATACATATAGTTGCTTGGGGAGGTAGCTAATAGAAATTACTCAACTTTTACTCTGGAAAAAATAGCTAGCTGGCTGGCAGCAAGCAGCCACAGGAAGGAGTGAGTACTGCGGCTGCCTAGCCCAGCCTAGGGCCCCAGTGGGTGGCAGGAGGCAGGCCTGGCCCGGTCAATCAATTTGAAGTCTTATTTTGTCTCAAATATATAAAAAAATTCATATATAAACCCAGAGAGTTGTTTGAGTTGTGACACTGTGTCACTGACTGACTGCTTGGGGGTTAGTAGGGCTAGGGCTACCAGTACTACTACTCTACTGTCTGTGTTGTGTTGTGACTGACTGTGTCATGATGTCTACTTCTCCCTGAGACACAAAGAAGAAGTTTAGGCAGGCAGATTAAGCAGGGAGTCACTAGTCAGGGAGAACTGTCTTGGGAAGTAAAATAAAAGAAGATATTCAAATTTCCTGCACAATGCTACTGCAGTCTTGAATTTGTTTTATTTGTGAAGTTAACAAGAATTCTTCAGACAGTAGGATGGGATCAGTGTAGTGATTGATTGAGTCAGTAAGTCGTGACTCGTGAGTGAAGTTAGTGTGTGTCACTCAGTCTGGTCTGTACTGTCTGACCAAGAAAGAGTATAATATATCAATTTCTTTTGAGTGAGTTACTGTATTGGCATTAAAATAACAAGATATTCTTGGCTCTGCTGTGCCTGCGGCCCCTGCCTAGTCTTCTTCGGAGTGCGCAGCAGCAAGCATTGTAGCCAGCCCAGTACTGACTATGTAGGAGTCCCTGTTTGGTATTAAAATAACAAGATATTCTCTGGCTCTGCTGTGCCTGCAGCCTACCTAGTCTTCTTTGGAGTACACAGCAGCAAGTATTGTAGCCAGCCTAGTACTGACTGTGCAGAAGTCCCTGTTTGGTATTAAAATAACAAGATATTCTCTGGCTCTGCTGTGCCTGCAGCCCCTGCCTAGTCTTCTTCGGAGTGCGCAGCAGCAAGCATTGTAGCCAGCCTAGTACTGACTGTGTAGGAGTCCCTGTTTGGTATTAAAATAACAAGATATTCTCTGGCTCTGCTGTGCCTGCAGCCTACCTAGTCTTCTTTGGAGTACGCAGCAGCAAGTATTGTAGCCAGCCTAGTACTGACTGTGCAGGAGTCCCTGTTTGGTATTAAAATAACAAGATATTCTCTGGCTCTGCTGTGCCTGCAGCCCCTGCCTAGTCTTCTTCGGAGTGCGCAGCAGCAAGCATTGTAGCCAGCCTAGTACTGACTGTGTAGGAGTCCCTGTTTGGTATTAAAATAACAAGATATTCTCTGGCTCTGCTGTGCCTGCGGCCCCTGCCTAGTCTTCTTCGAAGTGCGCAGCAGCAAGCATTGTAGCCAGCCTAGTACTGACTGTGTAGGAGTCCCTGTTTGGTATTAAAATAACAAGATATTCTCTGGCTCTGCTCAGCTGCATGCCCTGCCTAGTCTTCTTCGGAGTGCGCAGCAGCAAGCATTGTAGCCAGCCTAGTACTGACTGTGTAGGAGTCCCTGTTTGGTATTAAAATAACAAGATATTCTCTGGCTCTGCTGTGCCTGCAGCCTACCTAGTCTTCTTTGGAGTGCACAGCAGCAAGCATTGTAGCCAGCCTAGTACTGACTGTGTAGGAGTCCCTGTTTGGTATTAAAATAACAAGATATTCTCTGGCTCTGCTGTGCCTGCAGCCCCTGCCTAGTCTTCTTCGGAGTACGCAGCAGCAAGCATTGTAGCCAGCCTAGTACTGACTGTGTAGGAGTCCCTGTTTGGTATTAAAATAACAAGATATTCTCTGGCTCTGTTGTGCCTGCAGCCTACCTAGTCTTCTTTGGAGTACGCAGCAGCAAGTATTGTAGCCAGCCTAGTACTGACTGTGCAGGAGTCCCTGTTTGGTATTAAAATAACAAGATATTCTCTGGCTCTGCTGTGCCTGCAGCCTACCTAGTCTTCTTTGGAGTGCACAGCAGCAAGCATTGTAGCCAGCCTAGTACTGACTGTGTAGGAGTCCCTGTTTGGTATTAAAATAACAAGATATTCTCTGGCTCTGCTGTGCCTGCAGCCCCTGCCTAGTCTTCTTCGGAGTACGCAGCAGCAAGCATTGTAGCCAGCCTAGTACTGACTGTGTAGGAGTCCCTGTTTGGTATTAAAATAACAAGATATTCTCTGGCTCTGTTGTGCCTGCAGCCTACCTAGTCTTCTTTGGAGTACGCAGCAGCAAGTATTGTAGCCAGCCTAGTACTGACTGTGCAGGAGTCCCTGTTTGGTATTAAAATAACAAGATATTCTCTGGCTCTGCTGTGCCTGCAGCCTACCTAGTCTTCTTTGGAGTGCACAGCAGCAAGCATTGTAGGCAGCCTAGTACTGACTGTGTAGGAGTCCCTGTTTGGCATTAAAATAACAAGATATTTTCTGGCTCTGCTGCGGCCTGCCAGTGCCTAGTCTTCCTTAAAGTAAGCCAGCAGCAGCTAGCATTTAACCTAGTTCCACTGCAGAAGTATCAGTTTTTGGCATTAAAATAACAAGATATTTTCTGGCTAGTAGTATAAGAGTTCAGACAGTGCCGTCTCTGTCTGATGTGATTCAGTTATCGATATTCAACAACAGTCTTCCTTCTGTCTCCACAGAGGAGTCTGCACTGTGTGTAAACTTGACTTGTAGTGGAAATTCCCCTCAGGAAAGGAATAGTCTAATTTAATCTTTAATTTCTGACAAGAAAGAAGGATAACATATCTGAATTATTTTGCAAAAGAAATACTTTATTTTGCAGAAGAGAGCAGTACATTCCAGTCTGGACTGGCTGGCTGGCTCTGATTTTTAGCTTACTGCCAGCCTGTTTCAAACTTAGGCAGCGACTGCAAGGATAGCACTCAGGAGCAGCACATCTGTACATGTTTCTACACAATTGTCTGCTAGTGTTAAGTGAACCACCACAGCTCAAGTCATAGGTAGTAGTATTGTTGAACTTAAAGTAGTAGTCAAAAAGTACATTTTACATTCATAAAAAAAAAAAACATAGCTAGCAAGATAAACCATTCATAACAGAAAGAAAAGGAAATTAAAAATAAAGATGTCAAATACTGTAGCACTACCAAAGTACAAGTCTGGTTCTGTAAAACGTAAAGAACAAATAAGACTGCTAGAATTGAGTCAGAAAGAAGCTGAAAATGCTAACAAAATATTTTGTAAATGACAAAGAACCTCTGTGCGTAAACACTGAGGCAAGGGTTACCCCAAAGGGCATTTGGCTGGGAAGCCAAGTTTCAAGAAAATACAAAATCACACATGGCCCCACAATGCAAAGCATTATGGGCTGCATATGCAAATCACCACAGAATGTTATGCTGGTCCAACTTTAAGCAGAATTGCATGGTGCCAAAAGGCCTCTCACACAGTTTGCAAAGGGTGCTAACAGAAGAAAGTTTTTGTCTTTTAAATAGTTTTTTATTTTAATGGGTTCACCACAATATATCCCAGGCACACTGCCTTAGGGGTAGCTGGTCCATTCCGCTGGGGTGTTAAACAGATGAGGCATACTGATGAGTCCTGGTAAGATGAAACACGTGTCTATGTCTTTTGTTAGCACCCTTTGCAAACTGTGTGAGAGGCCTTTTGGCACCATGCAATTCTGCTTAAAGTTGGACCAGCATAACATTCTGTGGTGATTTGCATATGTAGCCCATAATGCTTTGCATTATGGGGCCATGTGTGATTTTGTATTTTGTAAATCGTTAAGTTGTCCACCAGCAGCAGCAACTGCAACAACAGTGACCGCATCTGGTGAAAGCACCACAAGTGAGCAACAACCATCAACCTCATCACATGAAAATGTAGCTGTAGAGGCAGTAGTAGCGGGGCCAATGGAGACAACTGGGGAGTCAGGGAACCATGAATCTTACTCTGACTCAGAAAGAAATGTACAGCTAGAAGAAATACATGAAAGAAATGTACAGCTAGGCCTAGGAGAAATACAAGATGAAAGAAATGTACAGCAAGAAGAAATACAACATATTGAACTGGAATCAGGTTGTGACATAAATCCTGAACCCAGTCAACCACCTTTCATGTATAATTTTTATGACCCAGCTACCTGGCCTGAAAGTTTTACTACAGAGTCAGAGCGCCTCAGGGTTGAAATTGTGCAGCATAAACCCCTGCAGCTGAAGGAAAATGTCACTGAGTTCCCTAAAACAGCTGGTCGCCAGTTTACTTCAGCAAACTATGAGCGTAAAGTGGGATCCTCAAAGATTCACAGGCCTTGGTTAATTTACTCCAAGTCTGCTGATGCTGTATTTTGTTTCTGCTGTAAGCTTTTTGGTGAGGATAGGGGTGTGTTTACACAAGGTTTCTCCAACTGGCAAAAGTTATCACAAAGGCTGAGTCAGCATGAAGCACGCCCATCACACATGGAGAATTACTACAAGTGGAAACATTTAGAGTTAGGGTTACAGAAACAGGCTACAATAGACAGGAGTTTGCAAGAAAAGCTGGATAAGGAAAAGGAACGATGGCATGCTGTGCTTTGTCGAATTTTGGACTGTGTTTTATATTTAGCAGGCCAAAATTTAGCCTTCCGGGGTTCAGTAGACCGTCTGTATGTAGACAACAATGGTAATTTTTGGAAGTTGTTGGAACTGTTGTTCAGGTATGACCGTATTATGGCTGATCACTTGGAACGTGTTCAGCGAGGAGCAAATGTTCATTATTTAAGCAAAGATAGCCAGAACGAATTTATGTAGATGTCAGCTGAAGCCGTGACTAGTAAGATTAGGGACAAGATACACAATGCTCACTACTATAGTGTGCTGATGGACTGCACTCCAGATATTTCTCACAAGGAGCAGTTATCACTAATGATTCGTTATGTTGAAATCAATGGTGATCAAGTTGAAATGCAGGAGAGCTTCCTGGAGTTTCTCCATGTTGAAAATACAACAGGAGAGGCTTTGGCTGAATTATTGCTAAGTCGACTTACTAAACATGGCATTAAAATTGAAGACTGCAGGGGCCAGTGTTACAATAATGGGGCTAACATGAGAGGTATCCATCGAGGAGTTCAAGCGAGAATACGACAGATGAATGAACGTGCACTATACGTGCCTTGCTGTCCTCATAATTGGAACCTTGTGTTAGACAATGCAGCAGAATCATCCTTGGAAGCAAAGAATTTCTTTGGAGTTCTACAGCGGGTTTACAGAATCTTCTCTGGGTCCACCAAACGTTGGGACATCCTTGTCAAGCACATGAAACGATATACCCTCAAGCCACTTTCAGAGACCCGATGGAGTGCCCGTGCTGATGCTGCAAAGGCAGTCTGAACAACTGCCTGAATTGTTGGATTCTTTGCTGGAAGTATCAGAAACTGGAAACTGTGACAGCGAAACCCTGTCTGACATCACAGGCCTTGTGAAAACACTGGAATCATTTCCATTTATTGTATCTTTACTTGTGTGGAATGAACTGCTTAGTGCCATCAATCGGGTGACAGTGATTTTACAGTCACCTGCTTTAAATCTTTTAAATGCCATAGATGCGATTTCAGCAATCAAGGAACAACTGTCTGACTATCGAAGACAAGGATTCAGGTGAGTATTAGAGGAAGCGAAGCTGCTAGCCCAAACCATGGACATCGAACCAACTTTTCCAGAAAAACGCACCAGACGTCGAAAACGCATGCCAGGAGAGCTTGCCGCAGATGAACCTTTGACTGGCCAAGAAAGCTTTGAAGTCAATTTTTTCAATTGCTTATTGGATAAAGTGCTGATGGAAATTAATGAGTGATTCCAATTTCTCCATGACTTTCAGTCACATTTTGGTTTCTTGTTCAACATAAAAACATGTGGACATGATGAAAACTTACAAGTAGCATGCAATGAGTTGGTCGATTTCTTGGGACATAGATGGTTCTGACATGTCCAGAGAAATTACCTTGCTGGCTCGTCTGTTACCTGATGATGTGAAATCTCCATTTGAAGTATTGCAGTACCTGGTACAGAAAGACCTGAGCAGAGGATTTCCAAACACCCAAATTGGACTGCAAATACTGCTTACAATTCCAATTACAGTTGCCAGTGGAGCATTCTTTCAGTAAACTGTCCCTGATAAAGAATTACCTGCGCTCCCACAATGTTACAGGAGAGATTTTCTGCACTGGGTGTACTTTCCATTGAAAATAGACTTCGAGACAAGTAAATTTTCTGATGTGATAGAAACATTTGCTGCAGCAAAATCTCACCGAGTACACCTTTAAGTTCACAAAATGGAATAACAGCAGCGATATTTTGGGTGACTTGGGAGAACAGGGTGGGGGCACTTTGGGGGGGCGGCGGGGCCCGTGGATGGGGGGGGGCCCACTACAAAGTCTTGCACCAGGGCCCAGTACATCCTAGAACCGGCCCTGTAATGAGTGCCCTGATGCTAGTGCTGGGAACCCTAGTTTAGAGACTGAAGGGGACCTGTCCCATGCCTTGGAAATGTATAAGGAGTTTGCAGCTGCTCAGAAAAGTGACCCTAGTCTAGAGAAACTGAGGGCTTGGGTAGACTCTGATGGAGCACGGGGAGGTGACGGTAAACATAAGGTTTATTGGGAAAATGGACTAATGTATACTCTGGATGTGAAGACAGAGGAAGGGGTGATAGGCAGGCAGCTTATCATTCCTGAGGGTTATCATGAGCAGTTGTTCAAGATTGCACATGATATTCCCTTGTCTGGTCATCTGGGAATCATGTGCACTATGCAGTGGTTGGCCCAGAATTTCTACTGGCCCAACTTCACCCAGCAGGTAGTATTGCAGGTCTTGTCACCGGTGCCAAGAAATAGGGAAGGCAGGTAAGAAAACCCAAGCTGCCCTAATTTCATTGCCCATAGTGGAGGAGCCATTCCAGAGGGTGGGGATTGATATTGTGGGGCCTTTAAATACCCCCAGCTCCTCTGGGAAGAGGTTCATCCTGACTGTGGTGGATTATGCCACCCGGTATCCAGAGGCAGTCGCCCTATCCTCACTGAGGACAGACAAAGTGGCAGATGCCTTACTTGGGATTTTCTCCCGTGTTGGGTTTCCACAGGAGGTTGTCACCGATCGAGGGAGTTCCTTCATGTCAGACCTGATGAAATGTTTGTGGGAGAAGTGTGGGGTGGTGCAGAGATGCACGACACCTTATCACCCACAAGCCAATGGGCTTGTGGAAAGATTTAATGGTACCCTAAAGTCAATGCTCCACGCATTTGCTAAACAGCATGGGAGGGACTGGGAGAAATACCTTTCCCACCTGTTTGCATGCAGGAGGTGCCCCAAGAGTCAACAGGATTTTCCCCTTTGAGCTTTTTATATAGGCGCTGGGTACATGGGCTCCTAGACTTGATCCGGGAGGACTGGGAAGGCAAGCACACCACCCAGGGAACTCCCATAGTGGATTGCGTCCTTAGGTTTAGGGAAAGGCTGAAGGAGTTTATGGGGACAGCCCAGAGCAACCTGGCAGCTGCCCAACAGAAACAAAAAGTGTGGTATGACCGTAGAGCCAGAGCTCGCTCGTACACGGTGGGTCAGGAAGTCATGGTCCTTATACCATTCCGGAAAGACAAGTTGCAGGCTGAGTGGACAGGACTGTAAAAAGTAGTTAGAAAGGTAAATGACATGAACTGTATCATATAATTACCTGATAGAAGACATACAGAAAAAATGTACCATGTCAACATGATGAAGCCATATGCTAATATGGCTGACATGGTGTTTGTAGTATGTAGTCCTGGGAAGGGGATGGATGAAGGAGACCCCCTTCTGGACTTCCTGGAAGAAAGCAAGTGGGAGTCCTCTGTGGAGGCAGTTAAATTGTCTCCTCAGCTGGCCCCAGACACGATCCAGAAAGTAAGGGAGGTTTTAGCAGACTTTGCCCCACTGTTTAGCGCCAAGCCTGGACTAACCCCATTAGTGATGCACGATGTAGAACAGGGACACAGACGCCCATATGGCAGACAGCATATCAGGTGTCAGAGGCTGTCCAAAAGGACATTAGGAGGGAAGTGGAGGAAATGCTGGATTTAGGAGTAATCCAGAGATCTTAACCCCTGGGCCTCACCTGTAGTCCTTGTGCCCAAGCCAGATGGCTCTACTCATTTCTTTGTGGACTATCGTGGACTGAATGCAGTCACGAAGTCAGACACCCACCCGATGCCCCGGATGGACGAACTCCTGGACAAGTTGGGAGGGGCGACATACCTTATGACTATTGACCTGACAAAGGGGTATTGGCAGGTAGAGTTAACTGACACAGCTAGGGAGAGGTAGGCTTTCATCACTCCGATAGGCTTATTTGAATTTAAAGTAATGCCTTTCGGAAGGAAGGAAGAATGCCCTGGACACTTTCCAAAGGTTGGTGAACCAGGTGTTAAATGGTGCTAAGGAGTATGCTGTGGCGTACCTGGATGACATTGCCATCTTTAGTGCCAGCAGGGAGGAACACCTGTCCCACCTTAGGGAAGTGTTGGGCAGGAACCAGAGGGCCGGGCTCACTGTCAAAGCTAAGAAGTGCCAGGTGGCCATGGCTGAAGTGGCATACCTCAGACATGTTGTAGGCTGAGGACAGCTCCGTCCTGTCCAAGTGAAAATAGAGGTGATCAAGGCATGGCCCAGACAGATATGCAGAAGCAAGGCAGGAGTTTTCTAGGGACAACAGAGTACTATAGGAAATTTGTGCCCAATTACAGTGCTCTGGCTGCTCCCCTATCTGACCTAGTAAAGAAAAAGATGTCTAAGAAAATTACCTGGGAACCAGCCTGTGAAAAAGCCTTTACCTGACTGAAGGAGGCACTGTGCAATGCTCCTGTATTGACAAGTCCTGACTATAGCAGACCTTTTATATTCCAGACTGACACCTCAGACGTGGGTATTGGGGCAATACTGAGTCAGACATCCAACCAAGGGAAAGATCACCCTGTAGTTTACCTGAGTAAAAGTTACTTCCCAGGGAGCAAGCTTACTCTACTGTGGAAAAAGAGTGTCTTGCCATAGTGTGGTCCTAAAGAAGTTAGAGCCATACTTACATGGGCAGCATTTTGAGGTACAAACTGACGCAACCCCCTGCTTTGGCTGATGCAAATGGGAAAAACTAATGGTAGACTATTAAGATGGAGTCTTGCCTTGCAAAGATATGATATGATAATTTTACATAGGGCTGGAGCAACCAATCTGAACACAGATGGCTTATTGCGTCTGTATGAGGAGTGAACTGACTTGAGAAGCTTATCCCATGCAGGGGCTAGAGCCCCCAAATTCAGTCTAGGTGGGGAGGATTGTGATGCTTGGCCAGCTGGTTATGATTGCTGTATGATATTTGTAATATAATGACATAGTATGTGAGTCTGTTCTCCATGGGTGCCCCCCCCGGTTTCAGTAAAAACTACAGGATATGTAATTGACCAGGAAATTTCTGTAATGTAATTAACTTCCTTGAGAAATTGCATTTTATTGCCTTTTTATGACCTGTTGCTGCTTTTAATTTGGGAAGCTAAATATACAGTTTATTACAGGACAGGGCATCACTTAACTAATTCCTGTCAGCTATCTTGCATCTAGGTGACAAACTACAGAGTTGCAAAAACCTAAAAACGAACTGGGGGATCAAAGACTCATAATTTGGGAAATGAGTTTTTGCTGACATCACCTTATTTAATATATTTTCTGACAGGACATCATGTTTGTATTTTTTTTATATTCTAAAAGGAGGAGCTTGATGTCGCACAGAAGAAGAGTGGAGAGACACAGTTTAAACTGAATACTGTGTCTGAACTTTGTCATCATAGATACCATCTGGGGACTCTAGAGAAAGACACAGCTCTGATAAGCACTTAAAGAGATAATACATTAGATGGAAAAAGTCTAAACGTATTGTGATAGGAGTTTTTGTTTTGTACCTTTCCTTGTTTTCTGTCAAGTGATTGTATGCAATTTGAGACATTGTTCTGTGTTTACATTTTTCATATTTTTATCATCTTTTAATAAAATCTTTATTCAAAAGACTACCTGGGTGTCTGCCAGTTCTTTTTTGCATGTGATGTATACATGGTTTAAGTCTGACAACTTCTCAAAAGCTTGATGGTGTTACTAAACTGGGAAAAGGTAAGAATATACCTAAGGTCTTTTATAGAGTTTTAAGGGTTCATTTTTTGGATACCTGGTTAGGTGCCCTTAGGTGAAAGATATATTGCATCCCCCCCAAAGAGAATATTATCTGAGCCTGTACATTTGGGTATGCTACCATAAGGTGCACAATTTGAATCCCCTCCCAGAACTTGAGACCAAAGGTGATTCGGGCCCACAAGCAGACCCTGTCCGTTACATGTTCACATTACTGTGCTCTGAGGTTGGCACTGTGGAAGCAGAGGGCCTGACCTGCTGAGTGTGTTTGTGACAGGCTTTGTAACATGGCATAAATGAAAGTGCACAAATAGAGCGTTTCTTCTTCTGTTTAGTGATTGTAAACCATACTACAACACCAACTGTGCATTACGTAATTATTAAGGTACGACAAAGGAGTTGAACCTTTCTTTGTTTTCACTTTGCATTCCTACTTTAGCGCAGAGTGCCAAAGTTTGGGTACACCCAATGCTGCTTTGAGAAACCATTCAACTCTGAGGAGCACCACATTACCCATTCACCAAGATTCAGGAGAATGTTCACCTCAGTGTCACATTTCTCTACATCTGCAGCTCTGTGCTACAACTCTAATTGGTATCTAAATGGATGTTTCTTGAAATTAAGTTTGATGCTTAAAGGATATTTGATAGATCCTGATAGTGTAAACAGATGAGTGGCTACTCTGTGACAAATGTGGGGGTGGGGGTTGAAGGGGAATTTGTGCAATTCTTGTTTGTTTAACTGTGTTCCTGGTTTGGATTGAAACCAAGTCTAAAGGGATTTAGAAAGCTGCCAGTCACCTTCTTGTAGATAACCGCAGACAACGTAATCCTTGACAGCCTATCAAGGAAGGGAAGTTAAATGCAGAAGGTAGAGGGCATGGTATAAAAGGGCTACTACAGGAAGTGTCCTGCCTCAACATGTGAACATCCTGGAGCGTGAGAGCCGTGGAGCAGGAGTGCATCATCTGATATGGGACATCTGCAGGTAGTCCACAGTTCCACAGGGAACTCTGCTCCAAAAAAGGTAAGTAAGATGGCAGTAAGGGTGCCTATAGTCAGTGCTGGGTAGTAACTAGTTGCCTGTAACTAGTAACTGTAATCTGATTACTTTTCTAGGTAACTAATAATAATGGATTACTTTTAAAATAAAGTAATAAGTAACTATAATGATACTACTTTGCCCTAAAAGTAACTAGTTACTATAATATAAATAGTAATATAAACAGAATAACAGATGGGCATCCATCCATCTGTTACAGTTGCTGTAATCCATCAAGGGGTTCCCGTGACTTCATAAACCTCACAAGTGAAGCTCAAGAGGTTTATGACATCACAGAAATACGGAGATTGTGCGGGTGTCTTTTGATATTCAGATTTCAGTGTAAACAAAAGCTGCTCAACTGACAGCTTGCTCGATTCATTACAACATCAGGTTAAAACAAGCATTTGTCAATGCCGAATGTTTGCTTGCTGGCATTGGCATTGATAGTGTAGGAGTTAGAGAGATGCATAATAGGAATGTCAGTGTAGTATTGAACTGAAGCCAACCCCACCACCACACTGCAGATACTGACAGGCATTAGGGTGTGCCTTTGGGTCGTAGGCCATAACGCCCACGCCATTTCACCACAACCTACTCTGCAGACACCAAGTGTCACGGTGTGCCTTGGGGTCTTTGGGCCTTATGCTCACCCCATTCCATATGGAAATACAGTGAAATGGGTACAGTATAGGAGAATGGGGTGAACTTTGGGGCCGAAGAGTCCAAGGCACACCTCGATGCCCTTCACTGGCTGCAGGGTGTGAGTGGGGTGGAATGGCATGAGCATTACAGGCGACAATCCCAAGTCACACCCCTGATGCCTGTCAGTCTCTAAAGGGTGGGGCATTATGGTTGGAAACCCTAATGCCCCAGGTGTTCGTTGGTGTTTTCACTCCAAATTTTCTAAATGTTTTTTTTGTGATCTCCACCTCCTGAACAGTGGCAACATCAGTTCGTTACCCGAAAGCTGATTTTACACAGTGACTACATCATTTGGCACCACAGGTGTGAAAACTCATTTTGAACAGGATGTGATAAATGACAGCTGTACTGTTCATGAGGAGTTGTAAAAAATGGCAGTGTTGAAAATGTGGAGTGAAAATATTAAAAAAATGGTGAGTCACAACTGTGCGTAGAAACCCAGCAATGCACACCTGTAATGTAATTAGTTTGGGGATTTTTTACAGCAGATTGTCAACATAGGCATTTTGGGACCTCTGCTCATGAACAATGTCACTGTGATTTTCTTAATCTGTCCCGAACACTGACTTCCCACTGCGACAGCGCATTTATGTGCTGGAAGTGTGAAAACACATTTTGGCCGGGATGTAAAAAATGACAGCTGTACTGTTCATAAAGAGGTGTGGAAAAATGGCAGTGTTGAAAATCTGGACTGAAAATATTACTAATTTGTGATCTTACGAGGGTGTGTGGGAACTGCGCAATGCACGCTCGTAACAGTCATTTTATGGACTTTAGTCACCAAATTTTCAACATAGCCATTTTAAAACCTCTGCTCATGAACAGTGTCACTGTGATTTTCTTAATCTGTCCCAAACATTGATTTCGCACACCAACTGCGCCATTGTGCGCTACATACGTGAAAACACATTTTGGGCAAAATGTGAAAAATCACAGCTATACTGCTCATTAGGAGGTGTGGTAAAATGGCAATGTTGAAAATCTGGAGTGAAGACAGTAAAAATTCTCAAAGTTACGAGCGTGCATAGACTTCACATAATGCACGGCTCGTAAAATAGTCATTTTGGGGAATGTTTTCACCCAATTTTCAACATAGGGTTTTGGGGGCATCCTCATGAACTGTGACTGTCATTTCATTACTTGGTCCCGAAAGGTGGTTCCGTGCAGTGACCGCAAAATTACCTTTCGGGACCAAATAACAAAATGACAGTGGCTGAGTTCATGAGGTGGTGTCCCAAGAACCCCATGTTGAAAATATGGTGAAAAAATCCCCCCCAATAGCCAAGATATGCACCAAAGTTGAAAAAAACCCTATTTATGTCATTATACAGCTTACCGGCATTTCTTCAGTTCGCGATCGGCTTTGAGGAGTGTAGACGTGTTCTGGTCCACCGGGAGTAATGTACATCTGGAGGTAAGTATGGGGTGAGGGTGTGTGTGGGGAGGTGGGGTACGCAGAGGGTGGATGCGGGTTGGGGAGAGGGCAAGAAAGTCAATGAGGGACTGTTTTCTTTTGTTCTAGGTGTTTGTTTTTAAAAGATAACGTGGGACTTTTCCCATGCTGGTGTGGGCACCCAGCATGGCACCTGCAAGTTTGTTGGGGGGGCAGTAGAGCCGATGGAGATTGGGCACCCCCATGGGCCACAGACTTCTGCCACACTGGGACTATTGCTGCCCCAGGGTAGTGGGCTATGAAGCCCACAGTCTAATCTTACAGCTTTACTGGGATACAAAAATGGGGCAGGTGGGGATCACAGTTGACAGGGTGATAAAAGTGTTGGATGCCATAAAGATATGTAAGTCACCAGACCCAGATGGCCTTCACTAGAGGGTGCTCAGGGAGCTGGCTTCAGTGCTCACTGAGTCCTTATCTAAGATATTTAATGGCTCACTATAGTCTGGAGTGGTGCCAAGGGACTGAACTGCAGATGTGATCCTGCTCTACAAGTGGGATACAGGGGACACTGGGGCAACTACATGCCGGTTAGTCTTACCTCCATTGTAGGTAGGCTGATGGAGATCCTAGTGAAGGAAACCTGGTGACCTACCTGGAGGAGAATGGACTGTAGGACAGCAAGCAGCATAGGTCATGACAGACTGACCTAATAGTGTTCTTTGATTGAGCACTAGGGTAGTGGAGAGAGGACAGGTGGTAGATTTGCTCTACTTTGATTTCAGCAAAGTCTTTGATTCAGTGCCACACAGGAGGCTGCTGAAAAAGAGGACTTGGGAGTAGGGAGGGGTTAGTCAGGTGGGTGCAGAACTGGCTGGGGGGGAGGCAACAGAGGGTAGATGGGTTCATATCAGGAGACAGAGGGGCAATGGGGGTGCCCCAAGTATCAGTCCTGGGACCTATCCTAATAAATGTGTTCATCAGTGACATAAGGGAAGGTATTCAGGGCAAGATGTGTCTCTTTGCAGATGACACAAAACTATGTGGCAGGGTAGACAGTGAGGAAGGGGTGAGGGAACTAAAGATGTACGAAGATGGCAGCTGAGCATCAACACGAAGAAGTGCAAGGTAATGCACTTAACGGCAAAAGAACCCATGGACAGAGTACTGGATGTTGGGGGTTTGGCTGGACACTACAATAGAGAAGAGGGATCTGGGAACCATCATTAGTGACTCCCTCAATTAGTGTGGCAAGCACCCCTGGTGTCCAGTGATACCTTTCCCTTTTCCCATGCCAAGCAGTTTCTGGTGTCCAGTGACACTCCACTTACTTTCTCAGTACCATGGCAAGCAGCCCTGGTGTCCAGTGATACCCCTCCCTTTTCTCCATGCCAAGCACTTTCTGGTGTCCAGTGATACCCCACATACTTTCCCAGTACCGTGGCAAGCACTCCTTGGAAGTGGTACCCTTCCCCTTCTCTCCATGCCAGACACTTTCTTGTGTCCAGTGACACCCTACTCACTTTCCCAGTACCATGCCAAGCACAATTTATGTCCAGTGGCACCCCCTCTCTTCTCTTATGTCAAGCACTTTCTGGTGTCCAGAGACACCCCACTCACTTTCCCTGTACTGTGGCAAGTACTCCTGGTGTCCAATGACACTCCTCCCTTCTCCCACACCAAGCACCTTCTTGTGTCCAGTGCTACCCTACTTACTTTCCTTGCACCATGCCAAGCACTCCTGGGGTCCAGTGGAAACCTCTACCTCTTCCTGCCCCATGCCAAGCAGTCCCAGGTATCCCATGGCACCACCTCCCATCCCAAATCCAGAGACACCTACCCACCCCCAAAGTCACCCTCCTCTCACTCCAGATGAATGGCACAGCTCTCCACTCACCTCCTCAGCTGTCTGCTATCTGATTATAAATAGCTTTAAACCACACAACAGTTTAGCACTAGTGTAACTTGTATCAGAGAGGGTGAGGAGAGGCCTATACTGATCCATTGGAGTGTGCAGTGGTTTATATTTGAGGCATTCAACAGTACTGGGGATAAACTCCTGATACATCTTGTTAGGGTGGGGTGATCAGTTGCACCGTGGCTGGTCTCCTGGTGCTGTACTTAAAGTTTTTCAAAGGAAACATGGGGGGGGGGCTGTTTGCTGGCATCAGCAATGGACTCCAGAGGCAATGTTGGGGGATGGGGATGTTTGCTGGCAGTGCGGATGGGTTCCTGGTGGTGAACTTGGAGATCAGGGGTGTACAAATCAGTGAGTTTACTGGCAATGGGGATGGGCTCTTGGCGCTGAACCTAAAGATGAGGGGGTGCACAAATCAGTGTGTTTGTTGGCACTGGATATGGGTTCCTGGAGGCAAAGGTAAAGTGTGTAGGGCATTGAAAGAATTTGTAGGGCATTGAGGGCGTTTGATGGCACTGGGGATGGAATCCTAGAGTCAAAGGTAAAGTTTGTAGGGCATTGAAGGTGTCTGCTGGCACGGGGGAAGGAATCCTGGCACCAGAGGTAAAGTTTGGAGGAGGGGGCTGCAGGTGGAGTTGTTTGCTGGCATGTGGGATGGACTCCCAGTGCCAGATTTGAAGATGGGGGGGCATGGGTGTTTCTTGATGCCAGAGGCAATGTTCGGGGGGGGGGGGGTCAAGGTGTCTGACTACACTGTGGATGAGATCCAAAGGCCACAGTTGTCACAGTTGAGGGAACACTTTTTTTTTAAATTTGGCTTTATTGGTGATCACACAAATACAAGTAGGAAGCAGTATATCATAGTGGTTAAGAGCACTAAGCTACAAATCTGGAGATCTAGGTTTAAATCCCATCAGCTCCCACTTGCATACTACTGTGTGACTCTGAGCAAGTCACTTAACTTCCTTGTGCTCCCAGGTCGAACCTTGAAATGAGCTCTGGCTCAATGTGCCTTCCCTGGTTAAACAATCCACCCCCAGTCCACTTAAATCAATCAAAAACTTCTCTTTTGCAGCTTTTGTCATCTTTCTTCAGGAACCGTGGAGCTGGTTCCCATATGTCATGTTGTAAAATCCACCAGAGCTAATACTGATGCAACAAGAATGCATAATAAACCACAACTTTTAACAAACAAGATCTGACTGCTTACTTCTGTGGTGTCTGTGTTATAAACCTTTCAGTCTAACATTGAAACATAGATAATGCTGGCAGAAAATGAACAATTTTCCATCCAGTCTACCTGTGGTTCCATATCCATCCCTGTTACTAATCATCATCCAGGGCACTAAACCTCCCCGCCCTCCCCCTAATCCCCACTCTGCTGCTACTACAGAGGAGCCACAACTGCCTTTACTCTGCCCCAGCCATACTTGAAACCATTTATGGTTTTGGCTCCTACCACCTTGGCTGGCAGATTGTTCCAAGGTTCCACCACCCTCTCAGTGAAGTAATACTTTCTCACATACCTCTTAAACCTTCCCCCTCTCAGTTTCCACTCATGCCTTCATGACCTCGAATTTGTGCTTATGCTAAGTATCTCCTCGGAGTCCACCTTATTTATTTATTTCAGGAATTTGATGGTCTCTCTCATATCACCCTTCTCCCATCTGATCTCAAACGAGTACATGTTTAGCGCCTCAAGCCATTCCTCATAAGATCTGCCCTACTGGCCTTTTATCATCTTGGTCACCTCTAGCCTGTCCTTATCCTTCCTGAGGTGAGGACTCCAGAACTGGGCGCAGTATTCTAGGTGCAGCCTCACCATTTTCCTATAAAGAAGTAATATTACCTCTTTCCTTCTACTGTATATCGCCCTCCCAATACAACCCAACATCCTATTTGCCTTTCTTTTTTTTGTATAATCTTTTTTCCCCTACGTGCTACCACTCTCAGCCACTCCTTCAGGCTGTGCCAAGGCACCTCCAATCCATCCTGTTCCTGTACCCCCATCCCTCATATTTGCAGTCATCCCCAGAGTGACATGGATGTGACTTCACCAGGCGGGCCCCCTTCCTCCGAGAGGAGAGGCCCCTATGGGGCAGGCAAGCTCACTACTTAGCCCTAGGGTAATGCTGAGGGATGAATGGTTCCCGGGACACTGATGACATTGGACTGCCAGGTGACCGTCATCTGGTCGAACGCGGAGACAGTTTCCATTTTTCTGGTAACATTTCCTCTCTTGCACATGACTGCGTTACTCCCAGTCTCCACCAGAGGTCACTGCAGAGTGACGCACTCCCACAGCCCACCCCAGGAAAGGACAGCAGTCCTCCAGATGCTCAGTCCTCTCCTCCCCTGTCGACCCCCGGCACCCCAAGTCCGTTCCCGAACCTGGGTCACCGGCATGGATCGAGGTAAGGCGCCAGTGCCTTAACCCTCTACACCACTGGGCCAGCTCTATTTGCCTTTCTTATGGCCTTATTGCATTGATTTGTTTATTTGAGGGTGTTGCTAATGGTGACTCCTAGGTCCCATTCTTCAGTAGTAATAGTACTGCTACTACTCAGCTTAGCCCCTCCCATCTAGTACTCTGTCCTGGAGTTTTTAATCCCTAGGTGCATCACGTTGCACTTCTTGGCATTGAATTTCAACTGCCAGACCTTAGACCACCTCTCCAGCCTATGCAGATCACTTTGGATTTCCCTAATTACTTCATTGCTATCCACCCTTCTGCAAAGTTTTGTGTCATCTGCAAAGAGACAGAACCTGCCCTCTATTCCTTCTCCAAGTCACTAATGAACCTATTGAAGAGGACTGGGCCCAGGACAGATCCCTGTGGTACCCACTTGTGACCGCCCTGTCTTCTGATTTAACCCCATTAACCACTTTCCTTATCTGCCTCCCCTCCAGCCAATTTCCTATGCATCTTACTATGGTCCTAACCACCCCAAGGTCCTCCATAAGTCAAATACCTTACTGAAATCAATAGAGTAAATCTATGGCATGGCCCCCATCCAGTGACCTCATCATCCTGTCGTAGAAAACCATTAGGTTTATCTGACAGGACCTCCCTGCCATGAACCCATGCTGTTTACTATCCTGGAGGCTATTGCTCTCCAGGTAGTCCACAAGGTCCTTCCTGACTGGTAATTCCATCAGTTCCCCTGTCACTGAGGCAGGACTGATGGGTCTGTAGTTCTCCACCTGCTCCCCCCTTGTGGAGTGGAACCACATCTACCTCCTTCCAGCCCCTTTGAACTACCCTGACTGCAGCAAGCTATTGAATAGCACTACCAAGAGTTCACTTAATTCCATCACCAAGTCTCTGAGCACCCTTGGATGCTTCCGTTCTGGTGCCTAGGCCTTATCTGTATTTTCAATCTCTTTTTTTCCCTCCGGTCACAGTCTGGGGGGCCTCTCTCAGGCATCCTGCCTGTTCCTGCCTGCCTGACGTCCATCTACCTGTACCTGTTAAGGGCTGCTATCCCTTTCTGGACCTTTTCATTGGTAAACGCAGGCAGCCTCGTCTCTGGGACCTTTTTATTGGCTGCCTCGATGCCACTCTCCAGTAAGGGCCTGCTGTCTTCCCTAGTGAAGACAGAACAATAATAGTCATTTAGGATGATTGCCTTTTGCCCATCCCTCTCTATTACTCTACCCCCCATAACCTAACAATTCAACCCTTCTTCCTTTTTTCCCTAATGTACCAGAAGAATTTCTTCTCTCCTCTCTTAACTGCTTCACAATATATAACTTGGTATGTGCCTTAACTTCCTTAACCACCCTCCTAATTTCCCTCATTCTCAGCTGGTATACTCCCCACTCTTCTCCCCCATGTTTCTTTGTATTTTATGAATGACCTCAGCCCCATTTTTGCCTGCTGTGCCACTATAAGTCCAAAGATTAGGGGGAGTACTAACTAGGTTCCTCTTTCTCTCTCTTACCACCTTGGTCCCCCTAGATCCAGCCTCCCCCCAGTCAGTTTAGCTGTCTGATAAAGCATCAAGCTTTTACCCCTGCGCACTAGCCCCTTCTTTTGTCAGGTGAAGGCTGTTGCCCTTGAAAAGCCTTCTGTCCCAGAAGTCTCTCAGATCCCCAAAAAGTGGTACCCCTTCTCCTGACACCAACCCCTCAGCCACCCATTAAACTCCTGTATCACCTTATTTCTTACTCTTTCGCCACTCCTCTCCCTGCCCCATACAGAGTGGACCTCACAGAAGGCCAGAGAAGCCAAGTGTGCATTTAATTTGTCTGCCAGACTACAAATGTTCTGCTTCACCATCTCCATAGTCTGGTTAGCCAGATCATTGGTATCCAAGTGTAGCAGAACCTCCAGTGCCCCTCCCACCATCCTCCCTATCCTATCCATGACCCAAATGGATGTTGCCCCAGGGAGGCATCTGACCATTCTCCTCCTCCCATGTATCCCTCCTTCCTCTACCCTCTCTACTCCTCTGATCATTGAATCCCCAACCACCATGACTCTCAACTGATTTCTTCCTGTTTTTCCCCGTGGGTGCTAACAGTTGTCCTGCCTCTTACCACCAACTGACTCAGAGTCTTCCCCACTGGAATCTGGTACCTGAGGCTCCTACAGGGGTGCAAAGCAATTTGCCATCTGGATGATGTGGGGCTGGACAACTTCCCTATGGCTAGCCCTGGCTCTCTTCCTCCTCCCCACCACACTCCACCCCCCCTGGGCCAGTGGGTTTCCAGGGGAGTGGGGGTACGGTGTGCTGGCTCAGCTGAGCTGGAGACACAGCAGGCCTAGATAAACATCTCATCTCTCACTGCTACCAGCTGGGTTTAGAGCACTGCAAAGGTTCTGCAGACTAATCTCACCCTAGCAAAAGATATTGTCACTAATGGGAGTGCTAGTAGAAGGCCCTCAAGCCCCAGATTGATGCTCCTCCCCATTGCAGCTGTCTCCATCAAATACTCTCGAGCACTACCTCCATCTCATGATCATATCTCTCCCACTTATGCTGAGTGTCTGTGTGTTTCTCCAATGTAAAAACATAGTGTGGCTGTTATTTGTTCCATTGTTAGCAGCTTTCTCACCTTTGCCATCCAGATCTCCAGGATTGGCAATGCATCACACAGCCACCTCAGTGTAATCCCCTTAGTAGTCACTGTGCATAGGGGTTTAAACAGCATCTGCTGTGATCTAGCCCCTACTGCTGGGACTGTCTTCCCTAAGAAAAAGTGGCCAAATGTAAAGGGGATGCTGATGTCCCAAATTGGTTCCAACACCTTATGAATCTGTGACCAATACATCTGTGTTGTTGGGCAACTCCAAAACACATTTTAATTGGACCCCACTAGACCACAACCCCTCTAACAGAGGTCAAAACTCCCCTTACTCTGGCAAAGTGCTTCATGATGGTTGTGGTGTGAAAAAATGGGTCAGGCATTTCCAGCGAAATTCTCGCCAGCCTGGCGAGGTAGTTGTTCTCCACCCCTGCTCCCAGAACTTTTCCCAGTCCTCTTCTGCAATGTATGTACCAGAGTCTCTGTCCTAGTTCTCTTTTAATTCCAGGAATTCAGGGTTCCCTGTTCCCTGGAGTGCTCTGTAGGCTTTAGTAATATTGCCTCTTCTGCCTGCCAACATGGCGGGCCAGTATAAACGTTCTGCAGCTCAGTGAGCTCTCTAGTCATGTTGCTCTGTCTGTCCTCTATAGATGGGTTGTGTCTTATTTGCAGGTAATGAAAAAAGTCCTGCCTAGGCAGGCCATACCATTGTTGCAGGTCTAGGAACGTGGTGCAAGTCCCACTCTGAATGAAGTGCCAATATTGGTTTAGGGATTTGTGATTCCACCTCCTATACCCTGCATCACTCTGTGGTAAAAGGAAGTCCAGGTCCCCCATGATACTGAAAAGCTGCCCAGTGTTATTTGGGGTATGTGTAACGGATTTTGTCCCCAAGACCACCTCAAGTGTGTGTTTCATCCAGGGGTTAGATGTACCCATCAGCACTTAGGTACATGCATTTGTGGGAGAGCAAATAGCAAGTCAGGGAGGTCCACCTCAGAATCCAGATCTAGCCAGCCTGATTCCTCCCTCTGTTTTGTCCATGTTACAGCAGGCTGAAGCTGTGCTGCCAGGTAATGAAGTTTAAGGTCTGGCAGAGTCAGGCCTCCCCTCTCTCTCAGAAGGGTCAGTGCTCTATATTTAATTATATGTTTGTGAGAGGCCGAGATAAACATTAGTACCAGTGCCTGGGTATGTTTCCAGAACCCCTCAGGGATGTAGATGGAGAGGACCTGAAACAGAAAAAAAATCTAGACAGGATATTTATTTTTGCAGCAGACAATCTGCGCCCCAAGCTCAGTGGTACCAAGTTCCACCTAGCAACATCTGCCTGAATTTCCCCTAAAAGTTTTTCGTAATAAAGTGTTAAAGAGGGAGCCAAGTACAGGTGAGATACACACCCCAATGTAGCATACTGTGTTGTGGGCCACACACTGGAACAAGAATGTGTCCCTGCCACTTAACTTCATAGCCTCTGACTTGTATGTAATTCAGTTTGTATCCCTGTATTTTTCTAATTCGATCAGCTGCGCAGCGACTGATGTCTCTGGATTAGTTAGGTAGAAGAGGGAGTCATCGGCGTAAAGGGATATCTTATGTTCCCTGTCTCTACATACCTCATACCGGAGATGCTTGGGTTGTCATGGACTACCTGCGCCATAGGCTCATTGCTCAGTACAAACAAGAGAAGGAGAAAGAAGGCAACCCTGCCGAGTACCTCATGACAGAAAGAAGTGCTCTGATTGTGCTCAATTTACCCTAACAGTGGTCTGTGAGGCAACATATAATGATTTAATACAAGTATGTGCCAGGAAAGCATTCCTCACTCTCATCTCAACCAGAGTTCTATATTGGGATTCCTAGTTCACCCAGTTGAATGCCTCTTGTGCATCCATAAATAGCCAGGGCCAGCTCCCACCACCCTTGGAGCCCTGGAGATACTGTTAAGTAGGTGACGTACATTAATATGGACTACTCTTTCATTTATAAAGTCGGTTTGGTTTGGGTGAACTAGGGATTCCACACAATGCTGGAGCCACGGGCCAGAATAATTGTGAATATTTCCATGTCTAAATTTAGTAGCAAGAGGAGGGCAATATGAACTGCGGACCATGGCATCCTTACCCAGCTTGGGCAGCACATTGATTTGGGCATATCACCACGTGGCAGGTGCTCTTCCTCCCTCCTGCACTCCCCAGCATGTTTCCAACAGCATGGGACTCAGTGGCTCTACAAATGCTTTGTAAAATTTGTTGCTGATTCCACTGGTGCCCAGTGACTTCCCTGCCTTTAGAAAAGAGATTGCACCCTGGACTTTCAAAGTTTTTGGGGCCATTCATGGCTTCCTCTATAAGCCTATTTACCTGTGCTCTCTGAAAGCAGATGTCCAGCCTTTCTTTGAACTCAGGCACCCTGTTCAGAGTATTCAGGGCTTTGTAGAACTGTGTGAACTGCCAAAGTATTTTACCATGGTCAGTGTTATACCATTGGTACCTTTCCTCCTAATGCAGAGCACTGTTCTGCTAGCTGTTTCCTTTCTGAACTGCCAGGTAAACTACCAGCCCAGTTGCTGGCTCCAAAATATCTCTGGTGAAAGTAGCAAAGGGCTCCCTCAACCCTGGCCTCTAAGAGCTTGTTCAGCTGTTCGGCACTTATCTAACTGGACCTTCACTCTGTCATTCAAGGTGATATCGTGTTCAGCCTCCGACCAAAAGGTTTTTCTTCCAGCCAAAGTTGCTCCCTCAGTGCAGCTTTCTTGCACCTGGAAGAGTATCTTGTTATCTTCCCTGTAAAAACTGCCTTAAGGCCATCCCACCAGGCTGCTGTGGTAGGTTCCCCTTGTCTATTGTTGGCTACATATTCCCTAATTCTATCTCCATCATTTCCTTGAATTCCTCCTGGTTAAGGAGGGAAACGTTAAACCTCCAACTAGGGGATTTCTGCACCGGTGCCATGGTAAGATCTAATTGTACTGGGGCATGCTCTGATATGGTAATACTTCCTATTGAACAGTGCTCTACCGCCTCCATCCACTCTGAGGATAACAGAAATAGATCTCTGCATGAGCACATTTGGTGGGGGTACAATCAAACTGTATAATCCCTTGTAGAAGGGTGCATAAAGCCCCACACACCAGTCAGACCGAGGTGAACACTTTTTTTAAAGAAAATCACTGGCTGCACAGTGATTGGCATTGAGGCCATCACTGCACGGCACATTGCAAAAAGTTTCAAGCCAAGCGATAATGGGCTTATGAAAGCACAGTAGGAAAAGCTGAAAGTGCTAACACAAATGTGCAACTGGTGATGGTTTTACAATCTTTCTAACTTTATTTCACATTTTTAATTCTCCAAATTACAAAAAGCATCATCTTTGAAAGCATAATCAAATTAACCTGAACGTTTCAGTCTGCAAATCCCCCTCTATCACTCCCCTCTGTCTCATGTTAAAATCAGGTATCTGGTTGATCCTGTGCCCTGTTCAAACTGTGAACTCTCTTTCCCCAACCCTGTAGCACCCCATATCCCCTACTGATCATAGTACACTATTCAGGTGATCCCTCCCCCCAAAAAACATACTTTTCATCAGGTTGATTATTCCTTAAAAGAAAACCTTTTTCTAACCCCTGTAGTGCCATACCCCCACTCTCGACATGGGAAAAGGACAAACCATGATACTAGATCCATTGACGGTACACAGTAAAGGGATCTGATATAGTCTGGTGCATCATTTGAACTCTGTTTTTGCCTGATTAACTCCCAGCCACCCTCATGAAGGCACACTATTTATTACTTCCATGGACTGTGCCAGCAAGTATGTGCCAATATTTAGTACTTATTTAATTTTGGAACATTTAAATAAATCACAACACTAAAAGTACCCAAGTTAGGCCAAACCCTAAAGAACTATCAAATTTTAAACTGCTCCATGTAGATTTTGAGAAAACTGCTGATTGTTTTGTAAAAAGAGGCGGGTATGATAGGAATTTGTCACCAAGAACCAAGCCAGAGTTGAGCCAAGGGTCTGGCTTTACTCCACGAGTCAAAACAGGAGCCACGTCATGGCTATTTCATAGTGTTGTCAGAATTACTGACGGAACCCTTCATGAGTTGTATGAAGGGAACTGAACGTTCCTGCCGCTGAACTAAATGTTCAGGCCAACAAAAATGTTTGCTTTAATCACAGCTAGCTTGGCTTCTCCTTAGCTCTCAATTGCTCACAGAGGTTGAGCTGAGCCAGAACCAGGAATTAAGCTCAAGCCTGCCTTGGTTTGTTCACCTCTAGGGAAGAAGTTGGAAAAAAAAGCTGTTTCTAGCCCTCAATATTTCGAAAACTACGTGTCCAATTTTCGTCAAATGAATCACTGTGAAGTACTGCCACCAAGACAAAAGGCAAGAAACTGAAAGTCCCTACTCATAAAGATTGCTGAGTTATTAGTAGAATCAAAACATACATTCTCTGTAACTTGCCCTTCAACCCCTAAAGGAGGGGCATGCATTTTTGGAAAATATTTTACCAGGATAGCATACTGAGAAGGGCTACAACTCAATTCAAGATCCTTACTGTACAGATACAGTTAAGACTACAGATGTGTGAAATCCGCAAATTTCGTTACACGAAATATTTCACAAAATTTGCGCATTTCGCTAAATATTTTGCAGGTGCAAAATGTACATTCCGCTGGCGAAATTGTAAACTTCACCCATGAAATGTGGAATTTCACCCACAGGCGGAGGAATTTGCCACTCTCAGGCAAAATTCCACCTCTCACAGGTAAAATTCTGCATTTTGCGGGCAAAATTCACGATTTCGCACCCATGAAATTTATCAGTGAAATCCACGAGTTTCATGAAATGTTTTGCACGGTGAAATTCACGATTTCACCAGTAAAATTTAATTTCACTGCATCTAGTTAAGACCTAATTCAATGCTCCTCAAATTTGGAAGTATTCATAACTGGCTCATGCAACAGGCCAATGAGCCGCTAACTTGCTGTCATAATCTTGAATATGGCTGAAAATATTTGTTTTTATAAAGTTTCTCCTGGACTCTGAAACGTTAAGTACCCTTGCTCACCTCAGGTACCAGTCACCATCAGCCAAGCTGTGCCTAAAAACTAGTACAAAAGCAAAACCACAAGTTCTATTCAGAACTGACAGTTCTGAATATTACTTGCTGAGTTTTTATTCACTGATGGGAGACATATTCTTTCCATGAGCACTGATTCAGGACCAATTTACTATGTGCACTGATCTGTGGTTGATATACCGTGCACACTAATCCAGGATTGAAATACCTTGCATGCTGTCCAGGAACGAAATACTGTGCTCGCTCATCCAGGACTGACGTAACATGCACACTGATTTGGGATAGATATACTGTGCACGCTAATCCAGGATTTAAATACCTTGCATGCTGTCAAGAAATGACATAATGCGCTCACTAATCCAGGACTGAGGTAACATGCATGCTGATCTGGGATAGATATACTGTGCACACTGACCTGGGATAGATAAATTGTGCATGCTGATCTGGGATAGATATACTGTGCATGCTAATCTGGGATAGATATACTGTGCACACTGATCTTAAATAGATATATTGTGCATGCTGATCCGGGATATATATACTGTGCACACTGATCTGGGATAGATATACTGTGCGTGCAGATCTTGGATAGATATACTGTGCACGCTGATCTGGATAGATAAATTGTGCATGCTGATCTGGGGGATAGATATACTGCGAACACTGATCTGGGATAGATATACTGTGCATGCTGATCTGGGATAGATATAATGTGCACGCTGATCTGGGATAGATATATTGTGCACACTGATCTGGGATAGATATACTGTGCATGCTGATCTGGGATAGATATATTGTGCACACTGATCTGGGATAGATATAATGTGCACGCTGATCTGGGATAGATATATTGTGCACACTGATCTGGGATAGATATACTGTGCATGCTGATCTGGGATAGATATACTGTGCACACCGTTCTGGGATAGATATACTGTGCACACCGATCTGAGATAGATATACTGTGCACACTGATCTGGGATAGATATGCTGTGCACGCTGATCTGGGAAAGATATACTGTGCATGCTGATCTGGGATAGGTATACTGTGCACACTGATCTGGGATAGATATACTGTGCACGCTGATCTGGGAAAGATATACTGTGCATGTTGATCTGGGATAGGTATACTGTACACACTGATCTGGGATAGATATACTGTGCACGCTGATCTGGGAAAGATATACTGTGCATGTTGATCTGGGATAGGTATATTGTGCACACTGATCTGGGATAGATATACTGTGCATGCTGATCTAGGAAAGATATACTGTGCATGTTGATCTGGGATAGGTATATTGTGCACACTGATCTGGGATAGATAGGGAGGGGCTGGAGTAGAACAGTGAAACAGTCTAGGGAGGTCAAATCATGGAAAGCCATGTGTGCAAATGCCAGGAGCCTTAGCAACAAGATGGAAGATCTGGAGGCTGTCATGGTACAGTCAGACCTGGACATTGTGGCCATCACTGAAACCTGGTGTAATGATAACCACGACTGGGAGATGGCCATACCTGGCTACAACATATTCAGAAGAGACAGAGCAGGCAGGAAGGGAGGAGGAGTGGCACTGTATGTGAAAGATGACATAAGGGCCACAGAGATCCAGGAGGAACAAAATGGGGAGATACTGTGGGTTAAGCTGGAAAGGAAAATGGGGACAGCCATCCATACAGGTGTGGTCTATGACCACCAGCCCAGGAGGAAGAAACAGATCGAGCTGTTGCTAGCCATCAAGGATGGCAGACAAGATGAGGTAGTACTGGTTGGAGACTTCAATATTCCAGACGTGGACTGGAGCATCCCAGCAGCAGCATCAACTAGGAGCAGATTTATCCTGGACTCCCTTCAGGGTGCCTTCCTCAAGCAACTGGTCATGGAACCAACTCGGCAGAAGGCAATACTGGACCTTGTGCTCACAAACAGGGACAGTGTGATGGGGGTAACAGTGGGGGAGCACCTGGGAAACAGTGACCACCAGTCATTGTGGTTTGAAATCACAGAAAGAGCAGAACCAAACCACACAAAAACACGTATCCTGGATTTTAGGGGGGCAGACTTTGGGAAAATGGGGAGATACTTGAAAGAGGCATTAAGGGGAATGGGACAGGAATCAGGGGTTGAGGAACAGTGGGCAGTATTTAAAATGGGGATTACAAGAACAACAGAATTATGCATTAAGCAGGTTAGCAAGAGGAAAAGGAAGAGGAGGCCATTATGGTTTTCAAAGAGGTAGCAAAAGAAAGTGAAAGCCAAAAGATTGCATTCAGGCAATACAAAAAGACACAGGCAGAACGGGATAGGGAGAAGTACCAGGAGAAGCAAAGGGAGGCAGGGAGGTCAGTAAGGGAAGCCAAAGCTCAGACAGAAGAACACATTGCAAAATCAGTGGGTAGAGGGGACAAAACCTTTTACAGGTACATAAGTGAAAAAAGAAAGACAAAGGGAGGGATAGTGAGACTGAAGGGGGAGGATGGGGGCCGCGTGGAGGATGACAACAGTAAAGCTGACATATTGAACAGGTATTTCTGCTCAGTCTTTACTGAGGAAGAGGAGGGTAATGGGTCTGAAGGGAGTACAAGGGGTGAGAATGGTGCAGAAATGGACACAAGTCCCTTTACACGAAAAGGGTCCTGAAGGAACTTAAAGTAATAAGAGTTGATAAAGCAATGGGGCCAGATGGGTGCACCCAGGGTCCTTAAAGAACTAAGAGAGTGGTGGCTGAACCTCTGGCTATCCTGTTTAGCGATCACTGGAAACAGGGAGAGTACCCAAAGACTGGAGGACAGCAGATGTAGTCTCGTATACAAAAGTAGGAACAAAGAGGAAGCAGGGAACTACAGACCAGTCAGCCTCATCTCGGTAGTGGGAAGATCATGGAAGCACTACTGAAGGAGAGATTGGTGGAACATCTGGTTGTCAATGGACTACAGGACCCAAGGCAGCATGGTTTCACCAGGGAGGTCATGTCAGACCAATCTCGTTGAATTTTTTGACTGGGTGACTAGGGAGGTGGATCAGGGGAGGGCAGTGGACATGGCCTATCTGGACTTCAGCAAGGCCTTTGACACTGTGCTACATAGAAGACTATTACACAAATTGGGGAATATGGGTGTGGGCAGGACAGTAGTGTGGTGGGTAGGTAACTGGCTGGGTGGCAGGACACAGAGGGTGGTGGTAAATGGCTATCACTCCACAGACGGAAGAGTGACCAGTGGGGTACCACAGGGATCAGTGCTGGGACCGGTCCTATTCAACATCTTCATCAGTGACATTACGCAGGACCTAGAAGGCAGAATTTCACTGTTCACTGATGACACAAAGCTCTGTAACAGAGTAGACACACCAGAGGGTGTAGACAGAATGAGAAGCGACCTGCAGAACCTTGAAAAATGGTCAGGGGTTTGGCAGTTCAAATTCAATGCAAAGAAGTGCAAGATAATGCATATGGGGCACAAAAACCCTGGCACAATATATCAGTTGGGGGGTGAGGATATATCATGCACCAAGCAGGAAAGGGATCTTGGGGTTGTCATCTCTGATGACCTCAAGGTAGGGAAACAGTGTGACAAGGCATCAGGTAAAGCAAATAGGATGCTGGGATGTATAGGCAGGGGCATCACCAGCAGGAAAAGGGAGGTCATAATTCCTCTATACAAGACACTAGTGAGGCCTCACCTGGAGTACAGTATACAGTTCTGGAGACCATACCTCACGTAAGGACATAGACAGGGTAGAGAAGGTTCAGAGGAGGGCAACAAAGATGGTGCATGGATTGCATCACAAGTCCTATGAAGACAGGTTGAAGGAACTGAACATGTACTCCCTGGAGGAGAGGAGGAGAGGGGTATGATAGAGACATACAAGTATCTTACAGGGAGGAACAGGGTGCAGGAGAACAACTATTTTAAGCGAAAAAGATGTTCCAGGACTAGAGGGCATGGGATGAAGTTGGAGGAGGACGATTCAGAGGAAACATGAGAAAGAATTTCTTCACAGAATGGGTGGTGGACAAGTGGAACACCCTGCCAGAGGAAGTGGTGGGGCTGGAAACAATCACAGGATTTAAGAATGCATGGGATAGACATAAAGGAATTCTGGAGGTCAGGGGTAAGGGGCAACAGACTTCTAGGAAAACAAACTGAACTTACAAGCTCAAATGGGCAGACTGGGTGGGCCATAGGCCCTTATCTGCCGACACTGTCTATGTATCTATGTATCTATGATATACTGTGCATGCTGATCTGGGATAGATATACTGTGCAGACTGATCTGGGATAAATAAATTGTGCACGCTGATCTGGGATAGATATACTGTGCATGCTGATCTGGGATAGATATACTGTGCATGCTGATCTGGGATAGATATATTGTGCATGTTGATCTGGGATAGATATATTGTGCACGCTGATCTGGGATAGATAAACTCTGCATGCTGATCTAGGATTGAAATACCATGGCCGCTGATCCAGAATTGATATAGTAATAATAATAAACTTTATTTTTAAAGCGTCTTTCCAAAACCAAAGCGCTATACAGTAATGCAACATATAAAATCTGATAAAATACAAAAAATCCATACAGCTAAATAACAGAATAAATAGATGTCTAAAATTTTCATTCTGGGTAGGCGCTATGCCACAGATGGGTCTTCAAGGCTTTCTTAAAACTCTCCACAGTCATGCACTCACATATCTGACGAGGTAGAGAATTCCACAGGGACAGGGCTGCACACATAAAAGCATGGGCCGCAGATGATTTAAGGCATACCCTGGGAATCTCTAACAACCCCTCATCAGCTGAGCGGAGCTTGGGGCAGAAGAGACACAGGTGCTCTTGCAGATAGTCCATGCCCTGTCCATGCAGGGCCTTAAAGGTCAAAAGCCCGACCTTGAAGGTGATCCACCACTGAATTGGCAGCCAGAGCAGCTCACGCAGCACCAGTGTGATGTGACTCGAATGAGGAGTCCCCATCAGCAACCACGCTGCAGCATTCTGCACCAGCTGCAAGTGGCAGATATCAACCCCTGGAAGCCCTAGGTGCAGGGAGTTGCAGTAGTCAAGGTGAGAGGTCACAAAAGCATGCATCACCATTGGAAGGTCACCAGATGGAACAAGGTGCTTAATCCTGGCAATGTTCCTCAGATGGTAGAACGAGGACTTGATGACTGCCAACATCTGTGAACGCAGTGTCAGCCCATCATCAAAAATCATCTCCAGGTTTCACACCCATTCAGAGGAAGGAAGCTAAGCACCGTTGAGACAAAGTCCAGAGAGTTGTCTAGCCCCCAACCCCTCTGACCAGTGACCCGGATTCACTACCAACACTTTAGTCTTTCCGGAGTTCAGCTTCAACCGGCTGGATCTCATCCAGTCCTGGATCTCTGCGAGGCAGTTGTTGAAGACCAAGCACGTACTATCCTGGTTGGATGCGAAAGACAGGTAGAGCTGGGTATCATCAGCATAGCAGTGAAACCTTAGCCCATACCATCTTATAATGTCTCCGAGGGGCAGCATATATATGGCATACAATGTGAGGGACAACACAGAGCCCTGAGGGACCCCACATGGCAGAGAGAATGGGTCAGAGGAAAAAATCCCAGACACCACCCTCTGAGATTTGCCAGTGAGGAAAGATGTAAACCATCTAAGAACTGTACCAGTCAGGCCATAGATGAACCACAGGTGCCCAAGAAGCACCCCATGATCCATTGTGTCAAAGGATGCAGAGGGATCAAGAAGTACCAAGATAGAATGGTGTTTCTGATCTCTTGCCATCAGGAGATCACTGAGCACCCAAACCAGAGCATTTTTGGTACTATGCCTCTTACGAAAACCAGGCTGGAGAGGTTCATAGATGTCATGGATGGTCAGGTGGTTCTCCAGTTGTAGTGCCACAATTTTCTCAATTACCTTCCCTACAAAGGGGAGGTTTGAGATTGGTCTGTAGTTTGCAAAGCTGCCTGAGTCCAGAGTAGCTTTCTTCAGGAGGGGTGTCACGCTGGCATGCTGATCCGGGATTGATATTGTGTGTGTACTGATCCTGAGCTGAAATACCATGTACACAGAGCTGACCCAGTGGTGCAGAGGGCTGAGGTTATTACCTTTCCCATGCGGGCGACCTGAGTTTGGAAACAAGCTCGGGCTGCTGGGAGTCAGCCAGTGGAGGGGCCAGGAGAAGGACTGAAGGGCCAGCAGACAGCTCTCCTCTCCCAGGGTAGAGGGGGTTGGTCTTTCCAGCACTTGGCTGCCACCAAGTGGAGGCTTGGTGGCAGTGTCACACAGATGGGGAACCAGACACAAGGCCAGTGTGGGTGGAGTGGGGCCACCAGTTCTGGCGCACACGTTTCTCCATGTGCATGCACAACTGAGATGACGCAGCCCTGGGGAACCAAGAGAGATAACTGGAGGAAATGAACGGGCACAACAAAGGAAATAAACAGATTATGGAAAAAAAATACCATGTGCACTGATCTAGGATAGAAATATTGTGCACACTGCTCAAGAATTAATATACCATGTGTGCTGATCAAAGGAGTGATATATCATGCTCCCTGATTCAGGACTGATACACTGTACACAATAATCTGGGATTAATATACCCTGTACACTGATCCAGGATTGATACACCTTACGCACTGATCCAAAATTGATATACAGTGTTCACTGATCTGGGAGTGATATTGCCCTGTTGTACTTATCCAGGATTGATGTACAGTGAGCGCTGATTCAGGACTGATATATCCTGCACCCTGATCTTGGATTGATATATCTTGCAGATCCATCTGGGATTGATATATGGTGTGCACTGATCTGGGACTGATATACTGTGCATCTTAAACTGAGATAAATATACCATGTGCGCTGATCCAGGATTGTTATACTCTGCATACATAATCTGGGATTGATATATACTGCACACTGATCTGGGATTTAATATACCATGCACCCTGATCCAGGATTTATATACAGTGCACACTAATCTGTGATTAATATGACCTGCACACTTATGCTGGACTAATATATCATGTACACTGATCTGGGAGTTATACACCCTGTTCACTGATCCAGGATTGCTATACCCTATGCACCGATCCAGGATTGCCATATAGTGTGCATTGATCTGGGATTGATATACCCTGCACACTAATCTGGGATTGATATACCATGTGCACTGATCCAGGATTGATATACCCTGTACACTGATCCTGGATTGATACACAGTGCGCATTGATCCAAGACCGATATACCCTATGTACAGATCTGGGAACTGATACACAGTGTCCACTGATCAGGGATTGCTATGCTCTGTGCACTGATTGGGGACTGATATACAGTGTGCAGTGATCTGGGATTGATATAAAGCACGCACTGATCAGGGACTGATATACCCTATGCAATGATCTGGGATTTATATACATTCAAGGGCTCCCCGCCATGGTTGCAGGTCATGAGGGTACAACACCCTCCCTCGAGCAAAACGGACCCCTTGCAGCATTTCCCCAGCATTCAAGGGCTGGCTTCCCACCGTGGGTGCAGGTCATGAGGGTATGACACCCTCCCTCAAGCAAAACAGACCCGCTGCAGCATTTCCCCAGGTAAACAAGCATCTCTCTACAGCAACGCTGCAACACAGGCCTGAAGTTTTACTGAAAACTCAGGAGTAGGACTAGAGCCAAGGACTATTTCTACCAGCTTCATCTTTTTGACTATAAATGTTTAAAGGTTTTATTTACCCCACACATGTGGAGATAGTTTATTTTCTGAAAAATTCTCATAGTCTCTGTCCTCCATTTGAGCAGGATCCAGTGTGTGCCTTAAGAGCCATTTGTTTGGCGCCATTTTCCTGGTTTGAATTAAGGCGCTCTCACCCTGCACTGCCTATCCTGGTATCCTTGTAAAAATCACTGCCTTTCTGTTTGCAAATGAGATCAGGTCTCTGCTATTGCATACTGCTAGGTATTTTTGAAACACCAAAACTTGCATTTTAATTGATTGCGGCATGGCAGCTTTTAAAGCAAGCTGCTAAAACAGATTTAATTTGTAAAATCCTCTGGGTCCAGTGGCCAAGTTCATAACTGAACAAACTGAGTGCTCAACAGGCAGCTTCTGGCACCATTTCTTATCTCAAAAATAAATAAATCAATAAATAACTTAGCTCTCTCACCTCGCTGGCTACACATCAGCATTTCTCTGAAACTGCAGAATCACTGTTTTGGCTGCAAACAAGCCCTGTACCTGCTATTGATAGCTATTGCCTTCCTTTAAAGTATTCTTTACAAATCGCTAGCCACTTAAGTAAAAAGCCAGGGTGAGAAATCATTTTCACTGGGACCAGGATTTGTCTTTAGAGTGCTACTGTTAAATCTCCCTCCTAGACATAAATTAAAGTCTCTTGTTTTACAGCAGCAGCCTGCTGAAATCTCAGCATTTCCTACTCCACTGAAAAACAAAAAAGACAAAATGCACAGTGTAATTCGGATTCGAACCCCTGCCCCCCCACCTGAGGCTGTGCAATTTGTCTCAGTTTTTAACTGCATTCCTCTGCTTCTTTCCCAAGCATTCAAGGGCTCCTCGCTGTGGGTGCAGGTCGTGAGGGTACAACACCCTCCCTCAAGCAAAACAGACCCCCTGCAGCATTTCCCCAGGTAAACGTGCATCTCTCTACAGCAATGCTGCAACACAGACCTGAAGTTTTACTGAAAACTTGGGAGTAGGAGCCCCACCTCCCCCACCACCACCCTTGGTCGACTTGGTACTTTATAATGGAAACCAGGTGACTTTAAAAAAACAATCAGGCCACTTTACCATCTGCAGGCTATCACCACCTGCCACTAGTGGCTATTTCAACCAATATCATTCCTCTCACAGCCTGGTGTGGGAAAACGTTTAATACCATTTATTTCTACTAGCCTTACCGCCCCACTCTGCTCAGCTACAAAAACCACATTGCCATTCCTTAATATTTTGCACATACAATCAAAAAGTCCTGCCCTATATTATCAACCAACATATTTGCTAAGATACATTTCCTATCTTTTCTCTCTCTCACAGAATGATGGCATTGCTTACTCTCCTCACCATAACTCTCCCCCTCAGTGTACTCCCCCCTACCCTTTCCTAGCTAAACCGTACACTACCCCTTCTGCCACAAATACACAACCCCTGCTGTCCCACCCTGTAATTACTCTTCCTTCAGAAACCATCTCCTACCCCCTACTTGCTCCTTGCCATCTGCTCCCAGATGCAGCAGTTCCCCCCTTCCTTTTTAGCCCAGAAATACTGTGTTTTACCCATTCTCATTGCGTAAACAAGCTACCTGTACATGCAGGCTCTACTCTGCGAAATCATAGATTGACCCTCAAAAGTGCCCTATCTAGGATCTCCATTATCCTACTGCTACTTATGGGAAATATCCACCCCAATCCCAGCCCCACTATCCCAACCCCTTGCCTCCCAATGCAATTAAAAGGTATACGACTGGCCGCCATTAATATATGTAGCCTCCAAAAGAATCTCGCATCACTCCAAGCATGGGTCTGCCTCCAAAACCCCTGTTTCAGCTGTTCATATACCGTGCTACTTATTCTTCAGATCAGACAGGCCAGATAGACGGAGTGGTGGGTGCGCGCTGTACCTTTGGGACTCTCTACAAGGTACAATAATTACTACATTAAAAACTGTGGCAGGTGCCCAGTTCCTCACCCTTAAGATAGCAGTTGGCAAGTCAGATAAATATCTCTGCCCAATGTCAGTCTACATACCCCCTCGCAACCAAAAGGAGGCTTTCTCCTCCATCCTCAACATCATCACCCAGCTACCAAAAAACTCAGAAATCATTGCCCTAGGAGATTTCAACACTAACTGACTTGTCCCCCACACATCCTCCGTCAGGGATGTAGCCACAGCCCTAAATCTCTCATAAATGGTCCTAAGCCCTACTAGAGTAGACCAACGCGGGGGCACTAGTTCTCCCATTGATCTCATTTTCACAAACCACCCTGAGTGCTTGCAGGATGTCCATGTCCTCCCTGACTCATTCAGTGATCACTCCCCTGTTACTTGCCACTGGTCAAATAGCTGGAAGCCCCCCCCGAGGATCTCCTTGTATTGCCAACTAAAAAAGGATCCCTAGCACATCTCCGTGACCCCCTTCTCAGCCTTGACTGGTCCACGCTAGACCACCAGTCGTCAGTGGATGCCGCCCTGTCCTTCCTTATTAGCTCCTTCCAAGCCACCTGTGACACCTTTGCCTCCTTTGTTAAGCTAATTGAAAAAACTAAATCCTTCCCTTGGGTAAATCGGTCCTTGCTCAACCAAATGAAGGCCCGTGATAACCTATGGCACCATGCCCTTGAGTCTAAGCACCCCTTGGATCACCAACTGTACCGTGCCGCACGTAACGCATGCACCTGGGTTATCTGCAAGGCAAAGGCAACCTTATATTAGTCCAACTTTGCTGCCACCTGGGAAGATGGGAAGAGGTTCTGGGCTAATATGAAGGAACTAAGCAGCAAGTCTCCCTCCCCTCCCCTCCCCTCTCTATGATTGTCATCGATGGTGTTTCCACCCAAGACCCTAGTAAGATGGTGTCAGTGGCTCAGTAGGTAGCACACTCGCCTCTGAGGCCGGGAGATCAGAGGGCTGTGGGTTCAGTTCCCACATCTGGCACTTGGGTTAATATCCCAGTACTGACACTAGTGCAGCATGTGCTGCACATCTGAGGTGCCGTCTTTCGGATGAGACATTAAACCAAGGTCCCATCTGCCTGGATTGGTGGTAGTTCAGGTGGATGTTAAAGATCCCATGGCACTTATTGAAAAAGAATAGGGGAATTTCCCCAGTGTCCTGGCCAAATTTTCCTCATTCACTAAAAATACCACCAACAGCTTAATCTGATTCAAGGTCAGTTGGCATTCATCTGTATCCCCCTCCCCTGGGTCGTGCCTGAAAATAGGCAGGATTTGTCTAGTGCACTTACCGGTCAGCAAAACTAAATAAATAAAAATAAATAAAAGATAGCTAATGTCTTTAATCGTCCTTCTCTGACCTCAGCTGTATCCTCCCGATTTCTTTATCCCATGCACTGGACAGTTTCGCCACCCCCCCCAGTGCCCCTCCCTTCTACTTTAAAATGATCTCCCCTAGTGTCGCTCGACCATATATTGCCAAGTTCCTTGGAAAGACAAGGCAGAGTGGTGACTCTCTTGATGCAAAACTGCTCTCATTAACCCGTGATGCAGTCCTAATACCACTAACAAAAATACTAAACATGTCCCTTTACCTGGGGCAGTTCCCTACCCTGTGGAAAAGGGCGGTCATCACTCCTGTCCATAAAAATGGTGATCGTGGGGGCGCTAATGAGCAGCTAACTGAGTGGTCGTGTTTCCCGTGAGCTCCGCTGGTTTGGCCAGTTTCTGAGTATTAAAATAAGGATTTCCCCACCTAGGAGCAAGTTAAATTGTAACATTGAGTAGTAGAGGGAGCGATGGACGAATTTTTGACACCCATGTCCTCCAAAAGTCAGCGGTTGACTGGAAAGGCTGTCAAGAAGGGAACGGCAGGCCCTGGAGGAGAGAATGCAGGCCTGGTATCGCTATTGGCGGCTGAGGTGGTGGCCTTGGGAAAGGAGTTAACGGGTCAAGTTATCACGGCCCTAGAGCCACGTCTAGTAAAGTTGGAAGACAAATTAGGCAGCAGACTGCAGAAGGTGCTGGAACAGCAGGTGCAGCAGAGCACCCGGCTGACTGAAGCCGAAGAAAGAATTTCAAAGCTGGAGGATGAAGTACTTGCAGTTTCTGGGCAGGTCCGCGCGCTGCAGAGGGAGCTCGAGGAGTTCAAGGAGGCTTATCATTACCAGGAAAACTATCATCGATGGCTTAATTTGCGTCTCAGGGTGCTCCCTGAGGGCATGGAGAGGGATGATGCTCTCGATTTCTGTGGCAGAGTGTTACCTGAAATATTGGGCCTTAAGGTGAAAAATGGCAAGATCAAGCTGGAGCGGGCACATCGGGCAGTAATGCCGCGGCCCCCTGCGGATCAGCCTCCTCGCCAGATAATAATGCGATTCCACAACTTTCAGGACCGAGAAGCATTGCTGAAGGCATAAAGATCTCAGGGGCCCCTAAACTTTGAGGGCCATAGATTATTCATTTCACAAGATTATTTAGCTAGGTTGCTAAAAAAGCGGAAGGCCTTTAATGGACTGATGGCACAGCTGAGAAGCCTTAAGGTGGAGAACTTTTTGGTCTACCCCGCTACACTTAAAATCAAGCATGAAGGGGTCGACCTACTCCTTCTGGGAGCTCGAGAAAGCAGAGAAGTTTATAAAGGGCCTGAAGTGAAGAGTAAGCTGAATGGGTGTGGAGGAGCCATGAAGTGTGGAGGAGAGGGCGATGGCAAGTTCCAGTATGGTTTTTTTATGTCTTTTCTCTCTCTCTATTCCTGCCCAAGCAGTACACTGCCATTTGGTACGCAGACTATAAACTGAGGTTTGTTCGGTGTGTTCTTGGTTGGCGCCATTGCGCCTTTTTTATGGGAAGAGGATACTTACTGGAGGAGGAGAATTATGGCCTAGTCGAGGTGGAAGATTCCTGAGCGGAGGGGACTGGAGTGGACTGGTCACTGGTCGGCAAGATGTGCTCCCCTCTGTCTTCATGAGGGACTTCCTCTTTTGGACTGATGAGCTGTGCAGAATGCAGAGGAGCATGAAGGTGAAGGGAGTCCCAACGTTCGAGAAATAGGAGCAGAGGAGGGCCTAGCGTGAGTTTTTTGATAGCGCGGCCTAGCCATCCACACCTGTGTGGATATCGCTATGGTCTGATGTATAATAACTGCATCTGAAGTTTAAATAAGGGGGCGGGGACAGTTGTCAAAGAGGGGGAGAAGGGAAGGTGAAATACACATGTGGGTAGGTTAAAAGGTGGCTGCAGAACCGATTAGCGTGGGGTAAGAAAGCCCAACAGGCCATCCCATAATGGCTGGGGGCTCGGGGGTTATTGGGAGGATCCAGGCTGAGCTGAGTCGATGGGAGTACTGCTGGGAGGGTTAGGAGAAGGTGACTCTGGGGTTTGGGGGTAGGTTCTCCGTGAGGGAATCTGAGTGTGCGATGTGGAGTGGTACCTGTGCCCGGTGAGAGTCAGTATTGGACGTAGCGTTGCCCTCAAGTGTTGAGCCGTAGGTTGGGAGCAGGGGGGCAAGGTTGGGATATAAGCATGGAAGGTGGTATTAGCAGCTGCTTCATTTAGGAATGAAGAAACAGGGTTAGGGGAGGGAGGAGTAGGTGGACTTGAAAGGGTATGGTAGAGGTTTGAGGGAGGGTGGGGGAAGGGTGGCAACTAAAGTGGGGGGATAGGAGGGATGGGACGTAGAGAAGGGAAGAAAGCGGGTGAGAGGGAGGGGCCCCAGTAGGAGCTGAGTATGGGAGGCTGTGCAGATCTGAGCTGGATCTTGCTAGGGACTCCGGGGGATGGATTCAGAAGGAGGATTCTGGCTGCTGGTGAGGGCGGCGGGACGCGCATCTTAGTTTTGGAGGAGGACTTTCAAACTTTTTCTGTTTTTGTGTGGTGAGACTGCACTTGTGCTATGTTAGCAATTAGTGTAGTAGGAGGAGGGTGAGGAAGGGGCAGTGTTAAGGGTGAGGGAATGGGAAGGAGGGGAAGAGAGGAGGGGAGGTATGGAGGGTTCGGGATATGAATGTTAGGATAGAAAGTTATCTTATTGTCTTAGTCTGTAGTGTAGTTACCTGGTTATATCTGAAGAATAGCAGTCAAGTGTGCAAGAACCAAAAATGCATGTTTGGTTTGATAACGGTTGTGATAAAGTGGCTGTATACAATGCAATAGCATGTAAACGTACCCCCAAAAAAGGAAAGTGTTATTAGATGGAATGAGTGATCCAGCTACCCTGAATGTTGTATTCTGGAATGTGAAAGGCATAGCGAGCCCAGTGAAGAGGACCGCACTCCTAACTGTACTTAGACGCAAGGGGGTGCAAGTGGCACTGTTACAAGATACACATTTAACAGAAGTGGAGCATGCCAAATTGGCGCGGAACTGGGTTGGGAAGTGTCTGGCAGCCTCTTATTCCTCACATAAAAGGGGGGTTGCGATACTTTTACATAAAAACCTGCAATTTGAGGTGAAAAGGGTGGTAAGAGACCCTAAAGATGGTAGATACATTTTTGCCACTGGGGTTTGGTGAGGAGAAACTATTACATTTGGATGTGTCTATGCGCCGGCAGTGCATGACCCGCTCTTTTATTTCTCTTTACTGGGCCTGCTTGTCAGAGAGCAATTCCCTGGGCTTATTATGGGGGGGGATTTTAATTGGACAATGGATGCAAGAGTGGACCACTCGACAGGTAAGGGGAGAGTGGCAGAGGCTATGAGCCAGTGGAAAGTTGAAATTGCAGATCTGGACATGGTGGATAGTTGGAGAGCGGTTAACCCTACTGTACGGGAGTATACATTTTACTCCAACCCCCATAAGACTTGGTCTCAGTTAGACTACATTTTCCTGCCTAGAAGCTGGATGGGAAGGATTAAGGAGATAAGTCGCAGTCCTATTTTCATTTCGGATCATGCTATGGTGGTGCTAAGGATCACTGGAGAAGGTGGGGAGAGTAGGCACTCAGCCTGGAGATTTCCCACATATCTAGTTAAGGATTGAAGATTCAGGGAATACCTGATGGAGCAATGGAAAACTTATGTAGAGTTGAACGATACGGGAGAGGTTTCCAGTGCTCTCCTCTGGGAGGCGGGTAAGGCCTATATGAGGGGTGCTATAATAGCCTATGTTGCCAAGATTAAAAAACAGAACAGGGGCAAAAGGGAAGAATTATAAAGACAGGTGAAGGAGTTGGAGAAGTGGGTAGGAGGGGGAGAAAGGGGAGAAGCCCCCAAATTGCTAACAACAGCGAGGGAAGCTCTTAATTCCCTCCTGAGGGAAGAAGCCGGGAAAGCATGGTTTTGTTGTCAGAGGAGGATCTTCGAGTGGGGGAACAAGCCTGGAACCATGCTAGTGAGGCTGATGAAAGGGGGCAGGTGCCCAACTCGGATCCTGCAGATTAGAGAAGAGGAGGGGCGGGTTATCACAAGTTCAAAGAGCATAGCAGAGTGCTTTGGGAGGTTTTATGAAAAGTTATATGGGGCAGAGCATGTGGGGCAAGAGGAGCATATAAGGGAGTTTATGAGTGGGGTACTGCTGCAGGGGATCACGGATAAGCTGAGGGAGGAGCTGAGCCAGCCCATCTCAAGAGCAGAAATCCTAAGGGCCATACAGAAATTGCAGGAGGGAAAGGTGTGTGGACCAGACGGATTTCCGGTTGAGTATTATAGGATTTTAGGGGGGGAAATGGCGGAGGTACTGGAAAAAGTGTTTGATAGAGGGGAGGAGAGACAGGTTCCAGTGCTTCCTGATTCATGTTACGAAGCCAATATTTGTTTAATACGTAAGGGGGGCCAGGATGAGCTTGAATGCTCAGCTTATAGACCGATCTCCCTTCTTAATGTGGATATGAAAATCTTAGCTAAAATTCTTGCCACGAGATTGGAGAATATCCTACCGGAGGTGATCCACCCAGACTAGACTGGGTTTATTAAGGAGAGACAGTCCTATCATAATGTTCGTAGATTGTTAAATATTGTGTGGCAGGTGGGACGGGCTGGTGTCAGGGCGGGGGTGATCTCCTTAGACACTGGAAAAGCATTCGACAGGGTGGAATGGGAATACCTGTTTGAGGTAATGACCCGGTTTGGTTTGGGGACACGTTTATAGGGTTGGTCAGGGCCATGTACCTAAGGCCTTGTGCACAGGTGGTGGTGAATGGGTGCTTGTCTAGAAAATTTAGGCTAGGTAGGGGAACAAGGCAGGAATGTCCTTTGTCACCCCTGTTATTTGCCTTAGCAATCAAACCTCTGGCGGCGGCGATTCGTCAGCATGAGGGTGTGGTAGGGGTGGGGGATGGGGAGGGCAGATTACATAAGGTGGCGCTCTATGCCGATGATATGCTACTTTTCTTAGGAGAGATGCGGGACTCAACGAGGTACCTGATGGATATTATTGAGAAGTTTGCAGGGTTCTCCGGGTATAAGATTAATGTGGGGAAATCGGAAGTCATGGGGTTCCCAGATGTGGATCCAGAGGTACAGCGGAAGGGATTTAGGATCGTAAGCTCAGATTTTAAATATTTGGGGGTCCGGATTGGGCGAAGATGGGAAGAGTTGTATAAGTTGAATTTTACCCCTTTGATTAAAATATTGCTGGCAGACCTGGAGAGATAGATGCAACTGCCGATATCTTGGATTGGGAGGATAAATCTTATAAAAATGAATATTATCCCCTGCATTCTCTACCCTATGCAAATGTTGCAGTTGAGGCTCACACAAAGGGATGTGAAACAGTTGGAGAAGTGATTCACAGGCTTTATCTGGCAGGGGGAAAAGCCCAGAATTAGTTTGGCAAGGCTCAAGGAGGATAGGAGTAGAGGAGGCCTTGGCTTCCCAGACTTAGATGCATATTACAAGGCAGTACAACTCCGAGGGGTGGCAGACTGGGTACATAGGCCTGCAGTGGCCAGCTGGGTTGGGCTGGAACAAGAGGGTAATCCAGGGAGACTCACCGCATACCTCCATAGCAAGGGGTTACACGCATTTAAAGATTTGGGTAATGGTAACCCATTAGTCAGGGTGACATTAGAGGCCTGGGATCACCTTTGGTGGAGAAAGGGATTAGTCCAGAGGGAGACTATACTACTCCCGATTGTGAGAAACCCTTTTTTTGCCCCTGGGATGGAAGACAGGGGATTTCTAGAATGGGAAAGAGGGGGAGTGGTATGTGTAGGGGCCTTATTGGAGAAAGGTGAGTTACATGAATTTAGCGAAGTTAGGCGAGAGTTAGAGATGGGGGCACTCATTTATTTCAGTCTTTACAGGTGAAGACATATGTAGGGCGACAGGGCATGAGCGGAAGGAAGGGTTTGCTTCCAAGCAGAATTGAGCAGGTAATATGCCAGGCTAGGAAGGACCAAAAAGGGTTTGTAGGGAAAATAGCTAAACTAGAGAAGCAGAGCTTGCCAGACCTGACGGGGCCCCACAAATGCACGATGGGTAAGGGATTTAGGGCTGCAGATATCGGGAGGGAACTGGGAGCTGATGCTAGGCATGCCAGAGGGAATTATGATTTGCAATAAATTTAAAGAAGCTTTTTATAAGTTTTTGCACAGAATATACTGGCCGCCGATGGCGGTGCATAGGGTGCACCCTGCTATCTCACCGAATTGTAGAAGGTGTGGTAGAGAGTTGGGTACCTTTTTTCATTGCTTCTGGACATGTCCCGTCTTGGCTAATTTTTGGAGGGGGGTAGTTCAGGAGGTAAACAAAGGGATGGGGGGCCAACTGACCCAGGACCCACTGGTTTGTCTATTTGGGGTACAAAGAATAGAAGGGGGGAAGTGGATTGGCAATTGTTACTCAGGTGGGCAAGGGTGGTGTTTGTGCTGTCTAGGCATTGCATTCAGAACACCTGGGTGGATGGAAAGGGACCCATGTTGGTAGATTGGAGAAGGCTGGTTTTATGCTCACTGGCTTTGGAGAGACTCACATGGTTAGTCAGAGATAAGGAGGAGAGGTTCTTGAGAGATTGGGTGCCTTTCTTAGCAACCCTGAGTGTGTCCGAAAGCCTAATGCTCCGTGCGGGGTTGAATATCTAGGCCTAGAATGCTGGACGGGGCCTGGAATACATCTCTCATAGTTGAGGGTGGGGGGGGAATTAAAATTAAAATTAACAGTTAAGTCAGGAGTTAGAAAATGGGTGTAGCCTGGCCCTTCTGCATAATATAAATGTGCGGTGGGACGGGGATTGCTCTCTGTGCCCCTTATTGATGGGTACGATTAGCTGGGGGTAGTTAAGTATACATAAGTATACTTTAGCTAATGGGATATATTTGCATGCTCGACTGCTCTCTTGTAAGTGGAATACATGTGATAAATTAATGATGTGACCGGGATTTGTATGTATTTGTATCTGTATGTGTTTTTTGTCGTATGTAGTATGTGATTGAAAACTTTCAATAAACAGAATATACAAAAAAAAATGGTGATCGTACCTCCTGTAGTAATTATAGACCCATCTCTATACTCCCACCCCTCTCAAAAGCCCTGGAAAAAATAGGTGCAGATCAACTTACTGACTACTTGGACTCGCACCATCTACTGTGCCAGCAGCAGCATAGGTTCAGGAAAGGGCACAACACAACTACTGCCCTGCTTGAGTTCACCTCCTTCATCCATGAAGGCGTTGACCAGGAAGCCCTGGCTGGATCTGTCTACATTGACCTTTCCAAGGCTTTTGATACTGTTAATCACAATATGCTGAAAAACTCCCTCCTCTCTGTTGGTGCCTCCCATAAGACTGCTGACTGGTTCTCCAACTATCTCCATGGCTGTACCCAACAAGTTAAAATAAATAGCACCTTATCCGCCAGCCTTCCAGTATGATCTGTTGTCCCTCAAGGGTCAATCCATGGCCCGTTCCTTTTCTCCCTATACCTAAACTCCCTCCACCTTGGCCTCCACTGAATGCCTGCTCCTTTATGCGGATGATACTGTGATCTTTAGCCGGCACCCTGACCCTACTCTGCTCTAACAAGCCCTGCAGGGCTCCTTCACTGAAATAGAATCATGGTTCACCTCCCATAAGCTTGTCATTAACTGCAAAAAGACAAAGGTCATGCTATTCTGCCACCCTCAAAACAAGCACAACATAACCAAACTATCTATACTAAATTCCCAGTGTGCCATGCTGAAAGCAGTTACCAATTTTAAATATCTAGGGATCACCCTGGACTCGGCCCTTACATTCTGGGAGCATATAACATCGACTTGCTCTGCTATAAACATTAGAATTGGACTCCTGTATAAATATAAGCCCTATCTCCCTCCTGACGCCCTCCGTTTAGCCATCTCTAGCTCCATCCTTTCCCTGGTAGACTATGGCATAGTCATATATGGTGCTGCCTCCGACACTGCCCTGTCCGGCATAAAGTGCTCCCTTAAAGCATGCCGGCTTGCCACTGGCTGTGATCACCTGACACATACCTGCAAACTCTACAAACGGTCATCATGGCTAAATTTTCAGGGACGCTTACGTTATCAGACTTGCTTATTGTCCAAAAAAATGCAACTAAGATTAGCCCCTCCAGGTTGTCTTTCACTCCTACAAATGTGCTCACCTATGCAGGCTACAAAAAATTCTAATTCCACTACCTTTCGCATCCTGTTTGCCAGGACCACCGCCTGCCAAAGGTCCTTTTGCTATAGGGCGCCACTATGGATGAACTCCATCCCTGATACTGTCCTCGCCGTTCCTAGGTTGGGGTCTTTTAAACCTGTGCTGCGTATCCATATTATATCAAACTGCTACTGTGATTGCATATAAACTCCCCTAGTTGTGCTGAGTACATAAACTCCCCTACTGTGCTAAGTATTCCATTGAAAATTGTTTACCACTAATTCTTATTGTATGACTTCTAATTTATGCAACTGTGGTGTCATTTTTTTCCTTGTGTATTATCCTATTTTGTCTCTGCTTTAAATCACTGTACCTTATAAACTCTATATTGTCCTCATTTCAATGTATGACGCAGAGCCTTTGCAAATGAGTCCCTGACTCAAAGGGTTGTAATTCCTAAACATATATAAATAAAATAAAAAAAATAAAATAAAATATACCCTGCACATTGATCTGGGATTCATATCCAGAGCACACTGAACCTGGATTTATATACCTCATGCACTGATCTAAGATTGATATACAGTGAGCGCTGATTCAGGATTGATATACCCTGCCCACTGATCTGGGAGTGATATTCCCTGCACATAGGAAATGGATGGCTCAATAGATTGGTAGCAGATTGGTAACAGGTTAAGGAGCCTTCCACCTCTAGGTCACAGGTTCAAATCCAGCAGAAGTTGGTAGTGGTTGAAAGTCATCACCTGAGGACAGTTCGATGGCCTATGTGAAATAGTTGTGGTGGTCTCAGTCCAGTTCCCAGTGGGCAAGTGTCCACATCACAAAACCACTAACACAATTGGCAAAAACTGGCAGCATTATTGGCAATCTTACATGAGAGGCCAAGGATTGAATGGGCATGGAGTCAATTAACTTCTCACCTAAATGAGGTCACTCTATGGCAGGATGAGGCACAGTGGTGAGGCAGTGTGGGGAAGTCTGCACTGTGATTACCCGTGCTATACCTGTCATGTAGATAAATAAAGGACTTCAGGTTCCAGTGCCATCTTACACAAACCCTAACTTCACACACACAAAAAAAGAGAAAAGCTTAAAAAAAATGATGTACCCTCTGCACAGATGTGGGATTGATATACCCTGCACACAGATCCAGGAGTGACACACAGTGGCAGTGCACACTGATCTGGAATTGATAAACCCTGCTCACTGATCCAGGATTGAAATAAGTGAGTGCTGTTCTGGGATTGATAAAACCTGTGCATTGAACCTGGACCGATATACAATGCACACCGATCCGAGATAGATACACAGTGCACATTGATCCGAGATTGTTACACAGTGCACATTGATCCGAGATTGATACACAGAGCACATTGATCTGAGATTGCTATACAGTGAACATTGATCTGGGATTGATATGACCTGCATTCTGATCTTGGACTGATATACAGTGCAGTAAGGACTTCAGGTTCCAGTACTGTTAATCCAACAACTTTCACGGGCACGAACTTCACACACAAAAAAACAAACTTAAAAAATACATACATATCCTGTGCACACATCCAGGATTGATATACACTGCACGTTGTTCTGGAATAAATAAACCCTGTGCAGTGATCCAGGGTTGATATATAGTGAGTGCTGACCTGGGATTGATAAAATATGTGCATTGGTCTGGGAGTGATATATAATGCGCAATGATCCTGGATTGATATACCCATTGCACTAATCTGGGATTGCTATACAGTGTGCACTGATTCGGAATTGATATACCATATGCACTGATCTGGGATTTGTACAACCTATGCATTAATCCAGGATTGATATTCAGAGCGCATTGATCAGGGGTGATATAACCTGCACACTGAACTAGGATTGATCTACAGTGAGGACTGATTAGGATTAATATATCCTGCACCCTGATCCAGAATTTATGTACCCCATACACCGATCTGAGATTGATACAAAGTGCACACTGATTTGGGATTGATATATTGCACATCCTGATCTGAGATTAATGTACAATGCACCCTGATCTGGGATTGATACACAATGCACGATGATCTTAGATTACTATGCCCTGAGCACTGATCTGGGAGTCATATATCCTGTGCACTGATCTGGGATTCATATACCCTATGACTAATCCAGGATTGATACACAGTATGCACTGCTCTGTGATTGATATACCTTGTGCACTGGCCCAGGATTGACATACCCTGTGCACTCATCCTGGATTGATGTACCATGAACACTGATCCTGGATTGATATACCCTATGTACTGATCTGTGACTGATATGCAGTATGCACTGATCTGAGACTTATACACCTTGCTCACTGACCAGGGATCGATATACCCAGTGTACTGAACCAATAGAATCACAGAAGTTTGTCAGCAGAAAATGACACCATTGGCCCATCTAGTCTGCCTTTGTTTCCTCCCCATAGGCAGCCCTGATGCTACCACCTTACACTCCACAAGTGTCCCCCCCCCCCGTAGATTCCAACCCCTTTTTCCTGTCAGAGCATCTATCCCTCCATCTTGTTCAAACCCATGTAGTTATCCCATGCACTCTTGAATCCCCCCACTGTTGATGCCTCAACCACCTTCTCCGATAGCCCATTCTATGGGCCCACCACCCTCTCAGTGAAATAGTGCCCTCTCTTATTACCTCTGAATTGATCACCCTCCAGCTTCAACCTGTGCCTCCTAGTTCTTAGATATTTTTCATCTTGAATATACTCCCTTCCCTCACCTTGTAAATTCCCTTTGGGTATTTAAAAGTTTCAACCATACCCTCCCCTCTTGGTTTCCAGTGAATATAGTTCAAGCTCCTCAGTCCTCTCCTCATATGTCCTCTGTATACAGTACCATGCACCCTTTTGGTCACCTTCCTTTAGACTATCTCCACCTTATCATTATCCCTCTGTAGGTGAGGTCTCCAGACATTTGCCACATACTCTAGGTGGGGATGGACCATTGACTTGTATATGGCATTATCACTTCCCTTCTCCTGCTTGTGCTACCTCTCACTATGCATGCCAGCATACCACTGGCCTTCCCAACTGCGTTGTTGCACTGATTGTTGCCTCCTTAAGGTTGTCTGAAATAATAATCCCCAGATCCCTCTCCTGCTCCGTTACCACAACATCCTCTCCCCCTAATGAGTATGTGGCCCTTGGGTTCTTATGCCCTATGTGCATTATTAAGTACTTTTTGGCATTAAATCTCAGTTGCCAACTCTCCAACCATCCCTCCAGCTTTAGCAGGTCCTCTCTCATGCTCTCCACTACCCCTGAGGTGTCCCCTCTATAGCAGATCTTTGTATCATCTGCAAACAGACACATCTTTACATTCAGACTCTCCACAATATCCCCAATGTAAATGTTAAACAGTATTGGCCCCAGTACTGACCCCTGTGGTACCCCACTTGTCACTCTTTCCTCACTGGAATGAACCCCATTTACAACCACCCTTTGACTCCTGTCACCAAGCCAGTTTTCCACCCAATTTGTTACCTTCTCCCCTACCCCTAGACTGCTCAACTTGCTCACCAGCCTCCTGTGAGAGATGGTGTCAAAGGCCTTGCTGAAGTCCAGATAGGCCACGTCCCCCACCCCTCCGTGATCGCACTCCCTTGTCACCCAGTCAAAGAATTCGATGAGATTCATCTGGCTTGACTTTTCCTCCATGAACTCGTGCTGTCTATCATCCTGCAGCCCATTTTCTACAAGATAATTCACTATCCTTTCCTTTAGGAGTGCCTTCATAAGCTTTCCTACCACTGGTGTAAGACTGACAGGACAATAGTTACTCGGCTCTTCTTTTCCTCTGATCTTGTGTATTGGCATCACATCCATCTTTCTCCAGTCCTCTGGTACCCTCCCTGTGTCAAAAGACAGGCTGGCCAGACCGGTGGCGCAGAGGGTTGAGGTGCTGGTGCCTTACCTCAAACCACACCGGTGACTCAGGTTTGGGAACAGACTCGGGTGCCAGAGGGTCGGCAGGGGAAGGAGCAGGATCGAGCATCCGGAGGACTGCTCTCCTCTCCTGGGGTGGGTTAGGGAGAGGCATTGCTCTGTAGTGGCCCCTGGTGGAGACCGGGGGCAGCACAGATGCGATGCACAGGGAACTGAAGGAGGAAAAACACAGAAAATGACACCTCCAAACTGCCGGATGATGGCCGCCGGATCAGTACTATTCGGAACTCCGAGAAGCTGCCCCGACCTCAGCAGCACCCAGGGCCAATGCCTAGGCCGCCAGGCCATTCCTTCTTGGAAGAGGAGGACCCATCTGATGAAGGGTCATGTCAGATTACCCTGAGGTGGCTGCAATGTGGGGTTGGGGATCAGCGTCGGAGCCATGGGGGAAGAATGTCCTTAGCAATTGGCCTGAAGGAGTGGTAGTTGGGGAACAGGGGAGATAAACAAATAACACACAAAAAAAAGATAGGCTGAACAACCTCATTAGAAGTTCTGCCAGCTTTTCCCTAAACTCTCGGAGTACCCTGGGATGCAGGACATCCAGACCTGTTGCCTTGTCCACCCTCAATGTCCCCAGTTCCTCCAATACCCTGCCCTTCTTGAACGGCCTATTGTCCATCTCCTTAACACATTGCCTCTCACCTTCAACACCAGTCCATGTGCCTCCCTTTCAACCATAAACACTGAGCAGACATATCTGTTTAGCAAGGCTGCTTTTTCTGGGTCCCTCTCCACAAGATCAGCCCCCTCCCATTTAAGTCTCATTATACCCTGCTTGTTTTTCCTTCCCTCAATGATGTATTCAAATAACTTTTTGTCTCCCCTTTTGGCCACTTTTGCTATTTTCTCCTCTGTATCTGCCTTCACCCTCCTGATTATCTGCCTTGCCACCCTTAGCTTTTCCCTATATACCTCCTTGTCCTCTTTTGCTTGTGTTCTTTTATATGTCTTGAAAGCCCTTTTTTCCCCCTATTGCCCTTGCCACCTCTCTTGAATACCAAAGCGGCATCCTTCCCCGTTTTCTCTTTCCTACCTTCCTAATACACTGTTCAGTGGCTTTCACAAGTCCTGCCTTAATTGTCCTCCACAGTTCTTCCATGTCCTCTAGCTTTTTCCAATCTTCCATATTGATCCTAAAACTCTCTCTCATTTTTTTCTAAATCTGCCCTACCGAAGTCCATTTCCCTTGTGGTGGTTCGACTCGCTTCCTTCCCCATCCTGATCCTAAACCTAATGGCTCTGTAATCGCTGGCCCCCAGATTGTCCCCCACTAATACATAGAATCATAGAAGCTTGATGGCAGAAAAGGATCATACCGGCCCATCTAGTCTGCCCTTTTTTTCCCCCTACACCTCCCCTTTTCTGCCAGCCCCCGTCCTCCCCCCAATACTCAGCTCCATATGGTTGTCCCATGCCCTCTTGAATTCTTCCACCGATTTAGCCCCCACCACTCCATCTGGTAGTCTGTTCCAGGGATCCACCGCCCTCTCTGTGAAGAAATGCTCTCTCATATTGCCCAGTATCTTTTTCCTTGCAGTCTGAGGGTGTGTCCTTTAGTTCTGACTCCCTCCTTCCTCTTAAGTAAACCCTCTTCTCCCACTTTATTGAGCCCCTTTACATATTTGAAAGTTTCAATCATGTCTCCCCTTTTCCTCCTTGTCTCCAGCATGTACAGATCCAGATGCTTACACCTCTGCTCGTATGACTTTCCCTGCATACCAAACACCATCTTGGTTGCCCTTCTCTGAACCCTCTCCAGCACATCTTTATCCTTGCGGAAATGTGGCCTCCAGAACTGAACCCCATACTCCAGGTGCGGCCTCACCATGACTTTGTAAAGGGAGCATTATTACCTCCCTCCTTCTGCTAGTAATGCCCCTGCCTATGCATGCCAACATTCCATTGGCTTTTCCCGCTGCCCTGCTACACTGGATTCCTACCTTAAGGTTCGAGGAGACTGTGATCCTCAGATCCCTCTCCTGTTTTGTTACTTTAATTTCCTCCCCACCTAGGGTGTACCCTGCTCTACTGTTCCTACTCCCCAAGTGCATCACAGCGCACTTCTTGGCATTAAATCTTACCTCGGCCACACTGTCCCCATTTGTCAGTATTAAGTCTAGTGTTGCCTTGCCCCACATGGGTTCCCTTACCAGTTGCTATAGAAGTGCTTCTTGCAGGGATTCCAGTATCTACCTACTCCTAGCTGATATTGCTGCTGGAAACACCCAACTCACATCAGGGAGACTGAAATCCCCTAACAGCAGGCGTTCCCCATTACTTGACATCCTTTGTATCTCCTGCACTAACTCTTTGTCCACTTCCTCCTCTTGATTTGGTGGCCTGTATACTACATCCAGGCATACTGCCCCACCAGAACTCTTGAGCAGTGTGACCCACAGGACCTCAGCTAATCCTAGACTAACCTGGCCTGCTATCACCTTTATCCCATCCTTAACGTATAGCGCCACTCCACCCCCCTTTTTCCACATCTTGTCTTTTCTAAAAGGGTTATACCTTGATATACCCACATTCCATTTATGGTTTTCCATCCACCACGTCTCCATTATAGCAACCAGGTCTAGTCCCTCATCTACCATCAAGGCCTCTAAATCTGCCATTTTCCCCCCATACTCCTGGCATTTGCAAGCATACCCCTCCACCAATTTCCCCCATACTCTAACATTTTTCCACCTTTATCCTCTGCCCCCTCATATAGAGGAGTGCTAACTAGGCAAGAACCTCCATCTTCTTCTTCCTCCATCCCTTCCCTAGTCTCATACTCCTCCTCATCTAGTTTAAATCTTTTCCCAGGACCCCATCTATATAACTTTGCAATTAATATACCCTTTGCACTGATCCTGGATTGATATATCATGTGCAGTGATCTGGGATTGATATACTGTGTGCACTTACCTCAATTGATACACCCTGTGTATTTATCTAGGATTAATATATCCTGTGCACTGATCCTGGATTGATATATTCTACGCACTGATCTGGGACTGATATACTTTGTGCATTAACCTGGGACTCTGTAAACTAATCCAGGATTATACCCTGTGCTCTCATCCTGAATTGATACACCGTGTGCACTGATCTGGGATTGATATACTATATGTACTGATCTGGGACTGATACAGGGCTTGAAATTCACTGTTATTTGGTGTTCCATGCATACCAAATTGTATGTACGGAGCACCAACTTGCATCTTCTAGTAACCCTCACTGAATACCAGCTTCCATTCTTGTGTTTCAACCCAATTTTAGAACAATCCTCCACCCACCCATCTCCACCTGACTGCTCTTCCAGCCATGTCATTGGATATCCCAGTGAGTCACAGAGTTATCTGATCCAACGCAGTGCAAATCTGATCTGCTCTTTTCACCCAACCCGAACGCCATTACCTCACCCCAGCAGTGCTTTGCACGATTAGCTGTCAACATTCGGGCCAGTGCTGTGGGAGGTGCCAGAACATCATGCTGTGTTGGACACTTCTTTGTACTCTTGCTGTACTTTTGGCTGCATGGAGTTTTACAGTACAGGAGCACTATGAGGGACATATTCAGAGTCAAACGGATTCACATGCATAACAGTGCATTGCGCAAAAAAAGATGAGCCAGTCGGCTCTGTAGTGATATTCCAACTGAATGCACAATGAGAACAGATTGCACATTCTGTATGGATATCAGACCCTGGATGCACGGCGCATAGCAAGCGGCTACCAGGTATGGCGCGGCACATCCAGGGTGCGGGGCTGAAGACCACCCATAGGGGAATGCATGGTGCGTACCTGTATACGCCGCAGCCCCATGGGTGATATTAAGCCAAAACATGCAAATAAGCCCATTGGGCATGCAAGGCACAAAGTGGCATTTTGCATGCCCATTATTGGCACATTAGCATGGTTGCGCCTGTGGGAATGTGCTGGGCCTGCCCCCCTCAGCCCCATCTCCATAGAAATAATGTAAACTACCCAATCGCCCTGGTAGTCTAGTGTCCCCCTTCCCCGGCCTGATCACTGAAATAATATAATAGATAGTCCAATCCCCTTTTCCATAGTGTAGGGACCGCCCTCCCTGGCCCGTTCATGGACATAATATAACATAAAGCTGACCCCCTTTACCATAATGTAGGGACTCCCCTGCCTGGCCCAATCACTGACATAATGTAAAATAAAGGCATACACCCTTTTCCATAGTGTAGGGACTCTCCCTCCCTCCCTGGCCCCGATTATTGCAATACATAAAACAAAAAAAGGATTCCGTTTTCATAGTGTAGTGCCCCCTCACCTTGGTATGCAGTAACCCTGCACCCCCCCATCCTGATCTGGGCCAGTGACTGGCACAGCTCTCCTCACCCTGCCACGACCAGCCATTGACTGATCTGTACTGCAGCGCATACAGTAAATAGTACATGCTCATGGGCCGGCCTGGTGGCGCTGAGGGTTGAGGCACCGGGTGCCGCACCTTGCACCACGATGGCGACCTGGGTTGGAAGCGAGCTTAGGTTGCTGGGGGGGTCAGCTGGAGGTGGGCAAGAGATGGATCGAGCAGCCAGCCCTTCTCTCCAGGGAGGGATGTGGGGTTCCCTGGTGCTTGACTGCCACCTGGTGGAGGCTAGGTGATAGCACCATGCCACGGGGAGAACCTGGTAATAGGCTGGGAGGGCAGAAGGGGCTGTCACCAGAGCCGTGGTGCACATGCGCACCTCCACACATATAAGCATCCACGTTCTGGGGTCCCAAGGACAAGGGGAGAAAAATGGATAATTGGGGGCTGCAGCTGGATGAAGCCCCCTGAATCAGCTCTGGTGGTTCTGCAGGGTAGAAGAGAGGGTGCCCAAATGACCACGAAAGTCCGGTTTCGGATGACCGACATGAGCCGCCACCTGCCAGGTGGATAAATAAAGGATAGAAAGAAATAGTATGTGCTCATTGGTTGTCTCAACAACCAAAGAGCACATACAATATTATATAAGTGCTCTGGTACAGATCAGTCTGCATCTGAATGTGGCAAGGTGAGGAGGGCTGTGCCAGTCGCTGGCACAGATCGGGATGAGGGCACGAGGTGGTGGGTTACTGCATGTGGGGGGAGACACTACACTATGGAAACAGGAATAATTTTTGTTTTATTTATTACGGCGATTGGGGCCAGGGAGGGGGGTCCCTACACTATGGAAAAGGGGGTTGGCCTTACTTTTACATTATGTCAGTGATCAGGAAGGGGGTGGTCCCTATACTATGGAAAAGGGGAGTCTGCCTTTATTGTATATTATGTCAGTGATCAGGCCAGGAGAGGGGGGGCCCCTACACTATGGAAAAGGGGGTTGACCTTTATTGTACATTGTCAGTGTTAGGGCCGGGGGGCCTCCTACACTATGGAAAAGGGGTCAACCTTTATTTTACAATATGTCAGTGATCGGACCAGGTTGAGGGGGTCCCTGCACTATAGAAAAGGGGAATGGGGCTTCTGTATATGTTAACAACAGTGATCGGGGCTTGGGGAAGGGGGGAATGTACCAGGCCCTAGGCTGTGCTCAGGGCACCACCCAATCCCACGCATTGTTAAAGTAGGGTCTGAAAAGTGTTACTATGTGCCAGCACAGCTGGTCATAGTTACGTTTGGGGTGCTGTTCAATATTGCAATGTGGGGAATATGCATGAGGGATCCCTCATTTGCATTCTCGCATTGCAATATTCTGCATGGCGGTGCAGTCGGTTTGTGGAGCGCATCAGTGGCTTCTGAATATTACCAGGCCCCCAATGGCTCTCACAAGTCCAGAGATACAAGGCCTATCTAGGGATGCACCGTGCATCTATTCTGAATATGTAGGCCCATGTTTGGTGCCGACGGATACTTGTTTTTAATCTGTTTATGGCAGCAGTACCTTCACCATAATTTAAGCATTTAAAACTGTTTTTGGCTACGGGAGTTCTAATCCATGCTGTTTCAGACAATAGAAAGTGTTTTAGCTCACACCAAAGTGAGGTAAGCTCTGTATTTATTTAGTTTGAGCTGACAACAGGTGGTTTGAGTTTCTAATTGCAGTCTGTGTCACTAAAACGGGGACTAGCCTGTACCATACATTTTGGGTATCTTGGTTCGATATACTTAGTGATCACCGCCTCTTTTATATTACAGTGCAATTACTGTGAGCCCTCCACCCCTTCGATTCTGCACCAGTCATTATAGCCTGCTACAGATAGCTGGCTGTTTGATTTCACATGAGGCTGGCTAGGTCACTAATTAATATTTTTTACTTAACAGTAAGTTTCTGGGTCTCTCTCTCTCTCTCCACTACAATGGGGGATGGGTGCTCTGTGCAACCTCAAGTCATTGAGTCATAACCCTTAGGTCCCAGTTAGCATTTGTGGGACTTCCCTTAGAGAGCTATAGTAAACTATCACATCTAGTTATAAGTGTCTCACTCCCCAGACAGTGGAATGATGTACTGGAGGGGAGAAAAGATTGATTAAAATAAACAAAACAAAAAAAATATCCACAGTGGGGTGAGTAAAGAGTTAGGAATTAATAAACCCTGTGCACTGATCCAGGACTGATATATAATGAACACTGATCTGGGATTAATAAAATCTGTGCACTGATCTGGGAGTGATATACAATGTGCAATGATCCTGGATTGATATACTCATTGCACTAATCTGGTATTCCTATACAGTGCACATTCATCCAGGATTTGTATACCCATTGCACTAATCTTGGAGTGCTATACAGTGCTCACTGATTTTGAATTGATATACCCTGCGCACTGATCTGGGATTTATATAACCTATGCACCGGTCCAGGATTTTCAGTGCGCATGGTAAGGGATGCTATAACCTGCACACTGCTCTGGGATTGATCTACAGTGAGGACTGATCAGAATTAATAGACCCTGCACCCTGATCCAGGATTTTTTTACTCCATGCACTAATCTGGGATTGATATACTGCACATCCTGATCTGAGGTTAATGTACCATGCACCCTGATCCAGGAGTTTATTCAGGACATGAAAGACTGCACTGACCCAGGATTGATATATCCTGTGCACTAATCCTAGATTGATATACCACGCGCACTGATCCTGGATTGATATACAGTGCGCACTAATCTGGGATTAATATGCCCTGAGCACTGATCTGGGACTCATATATCCCATGCACTGATCTGCAATTGATATCTCCTGCACACTGATCCAGGATAGATATACCCAATGCACTGATCCAGGATTGATAAACAGGATGCGATGATCCAAGATTGATATACCTTGCACACTGATCTGGGATTATATACTCTGTGCACTGAACCAGGATTAATATACTTTTTGCACTGATCCTGGATTGCTATACCATGTGGAGCAATCTGGGATTGCTACACAGTATGCATTTACCTGGGATTGATATACCCTGTGCATTGATCCAGGATTGAAATATATACTGTGCACTGATTCTGGATTGATATATCCTACACACTGATCTGGGATTGATATACTGTGTGCACAGATCCGGGATTGATACACAGTGTGCAATAATCTGTGACTGACATACCTTGTACACTGACCTGGGATTGATATACCCCTGTGTACCAATCCAGGATTAATATACCCTGTGCACTAATCCTGAATTGATACATCATGCCCACTGATCTCGGATTGATATACTATATGCACTGATCTGGATTGATATACAGTGTGTACTGATCTGGGATTGATATACAGTGAATGCTGATCTGGATTCGATATACCCTACACTATTATCTGGGATTACTACACCCTGCGCACAGATCCAGGGGGCGATATACAATGCACACTGATCTGGGATTGATATACAGTGTGTACTGATCAGGGATTGAGACTCCTTTTCTGTTTGTAATGCACCTTGAGTGTATACAGCCTAATTGTCTGTAATGTTGTTATTCTTGCAAACCTTTATTCTGTTGGAATGTACTTGTGTTTCCTCTGCCAAATAACCTGTGTTATAACCTGTAGTCCTATGATGTGGGACCTTTGTAAAGGAGTAGTTATGCTCAAAGGTTGTTAATACAAGATTCAATAAATAAAATGAATAAATAAGGGATATACAATGGAGAGCTGTCAGATAAATGATTTATCTACACAAGTGCTGTTTGACCTTGGGTAACCTCATGAGTGGTGTATGCCCCAAGAGAAGTGTCCGAGGTCAAACAGTGCAAGTGTAGATAAATCACTTATCTGACAGCTCATCATTGTATATTTCATTTATGCAACAGGGATGCTTTCTGTCAGTGCAGTGACATTTGCTTTTGATTGCTTATTTTTTTTGCATATGTTTATCAAAAAAGTGAACAAAAAATTGCATTTTCTGCTCTTTTTTGCTCATTTTAAAAAAATCTATAAGGTATCTATAAATGAATCACCACTCATTTTGTAGATAATTTTGTGTGAACAACTTTCAAGCTCACAGTACCATGCTATCTTTTTTCATTTTAAAATTATTCGCATTTGAATATACTTAGTACTGCTACGGAGGAAGAACATTCTAAATGAGTTCCGGAGAGATTGTGACATAGCTACTATATGGATACATTTTATTTATTCAATGGCTATGAAGATAAATAGAGAATAATGCACAGGAAGGGGAACATTATGAAAATGTAATGCACACCCGAGGTGAGGGATGCATCATTAAACCCCAAGAGCGAAGCTCGAGGGGTTTAACAGTGCATCCCTCACCGAGGGTTTGCACTAAAATTTCATAATGTTCACCTCCATGTCTTATTTTTTATAATTACTGGGGTGAATTTTTTCCAGCCAGAGAGTAACATTTCTGTACACAAACTATTCAAAATCATGTTGCACAACACCACAGTTTGGGAATTTAAATATGCTTTTTTTTTTATTATTTATCCAACTGAACACACAAGCTTATAAGCACAAGCAGAAAAAAATAGAAGCAGTCTTACCTTATGAGAACTGCATAAGATAGTAACATACACTGGCGATTTTAATAAGAAAACACAAGGAAAAAAAACACTGAAGTAAATGAGACATTTTCTCTTTTATGCTGCGCTGTACTAGAACATTGTTGACAGTGTTCAGAGCCCCAAAAAAAAATATTTTAATAACTTTACTGTAGTAAAAAAAAAAAATCACTGGCTGTGAGACCTCCATGTCAGCTTCATTTCTCCGTGTGCTAACTTTCAGTTGCTGCAGGCCAGTTCGTGGCCATGGTTATGGAGGTCCGTCTGATGGAGTGCCGGAAATGAGTTAAGGGACAGTGTTAAAATTACCTAACTGACACATAGGGAGCTCAGGAGAAAGAAGTGAAATTAGTTATTTTATTATGCTTTTGGCACACAGGGAGGCACCGAATTACAAATGGTACATCCTTCTCTCACTGCCAACTCGCCTCTAATTGGAATCTAACTCAGTTACTAGACATCTTCATTTATTCTGATCACTTTCTTCGGGAGCTACATGATAAATGTTGATGGACACTCCCTGGTTCATCACAAAGTTTGGGCCAAAGATTGTTTGAAGAGAGCTTCTAGAGCGTAGATTTCCTTTGCAGTCCTCTGAGCACTATTCAGGTTGGGGAACATACAGCCTGAAGTTGAAGGCAGCTGGTTTTCTTCCACATCTAGCAGGTACTGCAGAAACATTCCTACTGTTTACTGCGCGGCAGTTGAACACGTGTTTCTGAACTGCTGTGTGCACGTGAAAGTCATAACAACTGACTGGTGATTACGGGGAATATCAACTGAGTATTCCCATTGATAAAAATTTACACCAGTAATTATATGGATTTATTCAATGAGTTTTGAACCCCCTCCTACTGCATAAATAAATATATTTTGCACACTGATCTGGGATTGATACACAGTGAGCGCTGATCTGGATTTGATAAACCCAGCACTATTATCTGGGATTACTACACCCAGCGCACAGATCCAGGAGCAATATACAATGCACACTGATCTGGGATTGATAAACCCTGCATAATGATCTAGGATTACATAGAAACATAGAAGTTGACGGCAGATAAGGACTGCAAGGCCCATCCAGTCTGCCTATTTCTTTTCCTACCTTATGAATGTGCCATAGACCTTTGCTCTGTCAATGGCCTATCTATTCATACTCATCTGCATTGCTCCCTTATGCCAATCCCATGCCTATTTGAAGCCCTGCACTGTATTCATAGCCACCACTTCCTGAGGTAGGCCATTCCATGCATCCACCACCCTTTCTGTGAAAAAGAACTTCCTCACATTACCCCTTAGTTGGCCTCCCTCTAATCTCATGCTGTGTCCTCTTGTCCTGCTATTTTTCTTATATTGAAACATGTTAGACTCTTTCACTTTGTTAATACCCTTAAGGTGTTTGAATGTTTGGATCATATCACTTCTCTCACTCCTTTGCTCTAGGGTATACATATTGAGCTCAGTTAATCTGACCTCATATGTTTTCTGATGCAGTCCCTGCACCATTTTGGTTGCCCTTTTCTGGACTGCCTCAATTTGGTTAATGTCCTTGTGAAGGTATGGCCTCCAGTACTGCACGCAGTAGTCCAGACGGGGCCTAACCAGTGTCTTGTAAAGAGGGATTATTACCTCCCTCTTCCGACTTGTGATACCCCTACTAATACACCCCCAACATCCCTCTAGCTTTACCTACTGCTTTAGAGGTCTGCTTGGATGATTTCAGGTTATCGGTGATGATGACGCCTAAGTCTCTTTCTTCCCTTGTGACTGCAAGCAATTCCCATCCCAGCCTATAGGGGGCTTCAGGGTTTCTCTTTCCTATGTGCAAGATCTTGCACTTCTTTGCGTTAAACTCCAGTTGCCACTCTTCCAACCATTTTTCTAGTTTATCCAGATCTCTTCTCATTCTGTCCACCCCATCTGGATCATCTACTCTGTTGCAGATCTTGATGTCATCTGCAAACAGACAAACCTTACCCTCCAGTGCATCTGCAGTGTCGCTGATGAAGATATTGAAGAGGACTGGCCCCAGGACTGATCCCTGAGGTACCCCACTTGTGACCTGCATCTCTTCTGACTGTATACCGTTTACCACCACTCTCTGTTTTCTGCCCGTCAACCAGTTTGCCACCCAGCTGACCAATGTTTGACCCACCCCAAGCCTACCCAGCTTATTAATTAGTCTTCTTTGTGGAACAGTATCGAAAGCTTTGCTGAAGTCAAGGTAGGCAACATCAACTGCTCCCCCTTAGTCCACCACTCTGATTACCCAGTCAAAGAAATCTATGAGATTAGTTTGACAGGACCTTCCTTTTGTAAACCCATGCTGTCTTGGATCCTGTGCTCCTATGGATTCCAGGTGTTGCACTATCCTTTCCTTAAGGAGTGTCTCTATAATCTTGCCCACTACTGAGGTAAGACTGACTGTTCTATAGTTCCCTGCCTCCTCCCTGCTACCACTCTTGTGGAGTGGGATCACATGAGCCCTTCTCCAGTCTTCTGGGACCTCTCCTGTGCTCAGAGACTCACTAAACAGTTTTGATAATGGCTCTGCTAGTTCCATCCTTAGCTCCTTTAGTACCCTGGGATGTATGCCATGAGGTCCCATTGCCTTGTCCACCCTGAGCTTATTGAGCTCTTGTAGGACCCTTTCTTTTGTGAAGGGACTAGTGCACACACCTCCCTCCCTCCCCCCTGTGTCCAAGGTGCAGAGCTGTGGGCCCTGCCCTACCTTCTCTTCAGTAAATACGGAGCAGAAGTATCTATTTAGGATAGATGCTTTTACATGGTGCTCCTTTTCACACCATCACATGCTACCTTATCCCCTTTGATCTTAGCAATACCCCCTCTGGACTTTCTTCTTTCACTAATGTATCTATAGAAAAGTCTTGTCACCTTCTTTTACTGTTTGTGCTAGTGTTTCCTCAGTTTGGGCCTTTGCCTGCCTTACTGCCTTCCCTGCTTCCCTTAGGGAAGTTTGGTATGCCTCCCTATCTTCATCCTGCTGTGTTCCCTTATATTTCCTTAAGGCCAGCCTTTTGACTCTGGCCTTTTCTGCTACTGTGATTGAGAACCAAAGTAGTTTCTTTCTTGTTTTGCACTTCCTTTTCTTACTAGCCCAGTGGGATGATGCTTCAAGTATTGCATCTTTAATACTTGTCCACTTTGCCTGTACCCCTATACCTGTATTTCTTTTTATATACTGTATTAATAGTTTATTAATATGCTATGAACGCTGATCCAGGATTGATAGACCCTGTGTACTAATCTGAGGTTGATACACAGTGCTCACTGATCTGGAATTGATAAACCCTGTACACTGATCCAGGATTGAAATACAGTAAGTGCTGATCTGGGATTGATAAAACCTGTGCACTGATCTTAGACTGATATACAGTGCACATTGATCTGGGATTGATATTCCCTGCATACTGATATACAGTGCAGTAAGGACTTCATGTTCCAGTACCATCAATCCAGCAACTTTCACGAGCACTAACTTCACACATAAAAAACAAACTTAAAGAAAAGATATACCTTGCACACACATACATGATTAATATACACTGCAGTTTGATCTGGAATTAATATACCCTGCACACTTATCCAGGATTGATATATAGTGAGCGCTGATCCAGGACTGATAAAACTTATGCTTTGATCTGGGATTGAAACATAGAAACATAGACTTTGAAGGCAGATAAGGACCGCTTGGCCCACCCGATCTGCCAATTTCCCTACTGATTGGATAAGTTGCAGATCCTAGCTAACCAACAGCCTATTTCCTCGTACCCCTCACAAGAATTGCCTTAAGTCTGACCCATGCATTCTTGAATTCCCCCACTGTTTTTGACCCCACAACCTCCTCAGGAAGGCTTTTCCATGCATCCACCACCCTCTCTGTGAAAAAATACATCCTTACATTGCCCCAGAGCTGTTGCCCCCTGTATCTTCAAATTGAGCCCCATTGTTCTTGCACATCACTTTTTCTGAAAGATGCTACCTTCCTGGACTTTGTTGATTCCCTTGAGGTACTTAAATGTTTCTATCATGTCCCTCCCTTTCCTCGAGGGTATACACATTAAGCTCCTTTAGTCTCTCTTTGTATGGCTTCTGGTACAGACCCTGCACCATTTTAGTTAACCTCCTCTGGATTGCCTATATTCTGTCTATGTCCTTGTAAAGATAGGGTCTCCAGAACTGCATGCAGTATTCCAGATGGGGTCTCACCAACTGTCTGTACAGAGGGAAAACAACTTCCTGTTTTCTACTGGTGATGCCTCTCCCTATGCATCCCAATATCCCCCAGCCCACACATTGCACTAATCTGGGATTGCTGTACAGTGTGCACTGATCCAGGATTTATATGGTACCCGGTAAGATTTGTGCTACATTAATAGCACCGCTAAAGAGAGCGCTAGTCCGTCTAGCATTGCCACGGACAGCGAGCGGGGATTGATAGTGCTTGCAATATGCTTCCCCTGGTCGCTGTCTGTGGTGCTGCCATAAGACAAGAGCAGCAAAAGACCAGGCACTGGCCAAGCTGCTCCCACAGCATGGAGTGTTGGGGCATGGAGCAGCTCGGCCGGCAGGCAGTAGAGACCAGGGTTCTATTCCTGGTCTCCTACCATTTTGACGACATCGGGACTTAAGATTTTTTTACAGTGGGCTATGGAAACAGTATTCCACGGCCCCTTAAATTTTAACTTGCCCTGAGGAAGAATCTTTCAGTACGGGGGTGCGGGGGACAACAACAAAAATGACAGCATTTTTGCCATGCTGTTGTTGCCAACGGCATTGTGGTCTGCTATGTTCAGACCCAGTGCCTATTGATATACCTTACACACTAATCTGGGATTGATATACAGTATGCACTGATCTGAGATTGATACACCTTGCACACTGACCAGGGATTGATATATCCTATACACTGAGCCAGGATTAATATACCCTTTGCACTGATCCTGAATTGATACACCATGTACCTGACCTGGGATAAATATATTATATGCACTGATCTGGGATTGATGCACAGTGTGCACTGATCTGGGATTGATATATCCTGCATTTTGGGATTGATATGCAGTGTGTACTGATCAGGAATTGCTATAGCCTACACAGTGATCTGGGATTGATATATCCTGTGCACTAATTTAGTATTACTATATCCTGCACACTAATTTTGGATTGATATGCAGTGTGCAGTGATTCAGGATTGGTATATCTTGCACACTGAACTGGGACTGATATACAGTGAGTGCTGATCCGGGATTGATATCCAGTGAACTCTTATCTGGGATTAATAAACCCTGTGCATGGATCTGAGAGTGATTTACAGTGCACACTGATCCAGTACCGAGATACAGTGAGTGCTGATCTGGCATTGATACACCCTGCGCTCTTTTCTGGGATTAATATACCTTGTGCACAGATCTGGGAGCGATTTACAGCATACACTGATCTGGGATTGATAAACCCTGCACACTGATCCAGGATTAATATACAATTAGCGCTGATCAAGGATTGAGGATAATATATATATATATATATATATATATATATACACACACACACACACACACACACACACACACACACACACCCTGTGTACTGATCTGGGATTAATACACAGTGCGCATTAAACTGGGACTGATATACATGGCACACTGATCTGGGATTGATGTATCCTATGCATTGATCCAGAACTGATATACCCTGTGCACTGATCTGGGATTGATATACAAGGTGCACTGATATGGAATTAATATATCCTGCACATTAATCCAGGATTCATATACAGCGAGCACTGATCTGAGAATGATATAACATATGCACCAATCTGGGACTGATATACCCTACACACTGATCTGGAATTGATATGCTTTTTGCACTGATCCAGGATTGATATTCAGTGTGCACTGAACCAGGACTGATATGCCTTGCACACTGATCCAGGATTGCTATACAGGGAGTGCTGATCCGGGATTGATATATCCTGTGCACTGGTCCAGGACTGATATACAGTGCACACTTAACCTGGATTCATGTACTCTACACACTGATCTAGAGCTGATATACCTACGCACTGCTCTGGGATTGATATATCCTGTGCACTGGTCCAGGACTGATTTACAGTGCACACTTAACCTGGATTCATGTACTCTACACACTGATCTAGAGCTGATATACCTACGCACTGCTCTGGGATTGATATACAGTGTACACTGATCCAGGTTTGATACAACTTGATCGCAAAAGTGAACTTGGTCTGCCCAAGCTGCAAAATGCAAACAAACACTGGCAGGGATCTGCTCCACAAACCTTGAAAGTAGTCTAGCCCACACAGTGGAGTAATGGTGCACTCACTGATTAAATTCTTACAAGGTTTTTGTTGAAATCAGAACATTGAAGTCCTTCAAAGTACAGACTATGGTAAAGTACATCTATGTTTAGTGGTTCTAGGACTGACCACTTCTTCAGGATAGTCAGCCTGTTATAATAAATATGCACGTTATTTATAAATTAAAATATTAAAATCAAAGATAATAAAAAAATACCTGGTTCTACACTGTATTCTATATTTCTCATGAAATAAAATATTGCAATTAAAGATAAAAATCGTTGGTTCTACACTGTATTCTGTATTTCTCGTAATAACTAATTCAGACCATTTTATTGGAACCTCAGATGCAGTTTACACTCTTATGCTCATCACTAAACTTATAGATTTTATTTATATTTGACTATGGGCAGGAGTCCCTAAGCCCTCCCCACAGCCCTTGAAAAAACAGAGAGATGGACCCCCCCCAGACCACGCTGAGGAACACAAAGAGCGGAGGTCGGGTCGCGAGGGCAGGAGTCCCTAAGCCCTCCCCACAGCCCTTGAAAAAACAGAGAGATGGACCCCCCCCGGACCACGCCGAGGAACACAAAGAGCGGAGGTCGGGTCATAGAGCAGGGAGTCCCTAAGCCCTCCCTACAGCCCTTGAAAAACAGAGACGGACCCCTCCCCCCGGACCACGCCGAGGAACACAAAGGTAGCCGGAGTTTTCTTCCTGCAGCTGCTTCCCTGAGCCAAGAGGAGTTCTACTATGCCACTTTTGTTCAAAATTGGTGCCTTTTTAGTTCACAGTACTGCTTAAATTGTTTAAACTGCTGGTGTGCACAGAGCGTTTCCACAGCTCTCTGCCTCCAGTCCTAGTGACTGCAGAATTGTGTGTCTATTTTTAAATGGAGAGAACTGATAGTCTGGGCAGAATTTAATGAATTTAAAGCAGGGTTTTCTGTCTGAAATTGTTACTGCCTATGCACAGCCTAACCCAGGGGTAGATACTGCTGGAGAAGGAAAAGGGGAGCTGCAGGAATCTCCGCGGCTACAGTCTGCTGCTCGGGGCTCTCCCACATTTGCTCTTTTTTTCACAAATTCTGTAAATTCCCCAGGTTGCGATTTCTACCGCGCCACTTTTGATTTGCCTTCCAAATAAGAGCCTGAGCCCCACAAAGCTATCATTAGCATTTGAAAAGCACGCTCCGCCTTCATAGCCACTCACCTGTATTTAAGCCCTTCTCCTTTCTTCTGCAGAGCGGAGGTCGGGTCGCGAGGGCAGGAGTCCCTAAGCCCTCCCCACAGCCCTTGAAAAAACAGAGAGATGGACCCCCCCCCCCGGACAACGCCGAGGAACACAAAAGTAGCTCGAGTTTTCTTCCTGCAGCTGCTTCCCTGAGCCAAGAGGAGCTCTAGCCCCGCCTGCACTATGCGCGCTTGTCTTTATATAGTGGAGGTGCTCTCATACCTCGTGAGCTCGTGAACCAATCATCCCACTTTCCCATTAGTCCCTTATACTGCTCCACCACTAGCGGCCACCGCTGAGCAGACTGTGTTTCCCTCCTTGCACACAAGGAATTACTTGGAAAAAAGAAAGAAAAATGCAGTTTCTCACTGCAATTATTCCTATGCTTTGCATAGCCTCATCCTCCCTCCCTCCCTCAGTCAATCCTTCCCTACCTGACCCTGTGCCACTTCCCACCTTAACTCTCAAGCCTACACCCCACTCCTCCTCTGCTCCACTTAAACACTACCTACACCTGGGGCACAACTGGACCTGGGGGCCTCCTTCCCCCCCCTTTCCACGCTGCAACACCTGCCCTATATCTCCCACTCTCCTCAGCCCCAAAGGCAAACTCAACTCCCGCAATTCAACCCACCTGGAGGGGTGCACCAATAAAGATCATGCGCCAATTAAGGAATGCCCTGGTATTCCTGCTGCTCATAGCAGAGGACGTTGAACGGAACCCAGGGCCACAGGCACCCATGGCTGCCCTACCACCAGCACAACCCACACACCTCCCCAAAGGTCTCAAAATCGTGCACATAAATATATGTAGCATCCTAAATAAAATCGCTGCCCTACAAACAACTGTCCTTGCCCTTCGCCCAGACATTGTAATCATCACAGAGTCATGGCTGAAGCCCCATCACCGGGATGAGGAATTCTCTATACATGACTTCTTACTAATCCGCCAAGACAGGCAGGGGAGAAAGAAGGGTGGCGGCGCTGCCATGTATGTCGCCTCAGATCTCCAGTTTTCTGTAATCAGCTCACCAACATCCTCAATAAACATCGATTCCCTCCTGATCAAAATCACCTGCCCCACTCTATCCCAGTATACATATCTGGGTCATACTGCCCACCGGACACACTACTAACCAGCATCCTTGAACATCTATGCAACCTGAGGGCCCTCATAGAAGGCGGAGAACTCCACATCCTCGGGGATTTCAATCTGAACTGGCTGGGTTGTGCAGCATCAAAGGCACGCTGCCAAATAAGTGCACTAAACTTGCACCAGCAAATAGGGGAACCCACCCGCCTAAACCACAAATCTAAGAAGCACACACTACTGGACTGGGCACTCACTACCCACCCACATAGGATACTCAAAGCCGGCCTCCTACCGGACTCCCTTAGCGACCACCATATGATTTACGTAGTGTACAAAATCTTCCATCCCATGGCCCCCTCACCCTGTCTGCTGCGCTGCAGAGCCTACAAATCATTGGATCTGCCTGCACTCCTAAACGCCCTCACCACCATTGACTGGTCTCCCATCCCTAGCGCCACCACCATGGACGAGGACCTGAGCTACTTCTCTACAAATTTCCTCGCTATCTGGGACATATATGCCCCGCTAAGGAGATCCAGAGTCAGGGGCTCCCACTTACCCTGGGTAACCTCTAACCTCATGGAGCAACTCCGAGCCAGAGACCAGGCCTGGAAACTGTTCAAGGCCACTGGTTCTCACTTGGCCCAACAACAATAACGGTCCCTTCGAAATGCCTGCACAAAACTCATAGGACAGTCCAAATCAAACTACTTCAAATTGACGTTCAACAAAAACCACACCCACCCACCCATCTCAATTCTGGAAATCCATAAAATCCCTCACTCCACCAACCCAACCCCCACCCCACTCAACCTCACAGGCAAAGTCATAAATGACCTTGCCAGGTTGCATCCGAGGTTAATGCCCTCTTCTCCACCTGCCACTGCCTCTCTTCCTCCCACCCCGCCCCCACCCACCACCACTCATTCTCCTCAAGGCTTCCTCTGTTCTCCCTAACGCACCACCCCGGCCTCCTTCTCACTCCACCCAGTCACTCCAAACCAGGTGTTAAAAATCTCTCTCACTAAACACAACCAAAGGAAAATGCCCATCAGGATTAGATTCTAAATGCTCCAACTCTCTGCCCGGCATTAGCCTACCCCTAACCATGCTCTATAATCTGTCCTTTAAACTAGGTGCTGTCCCCACAACATGGAAACAGGCCACAGTCATTCCTCTCCCAAGGTAGGGACCTCTCCTCCCCTTCAAACCATCGGCCTATATCCTGCTCCCATCCTAGCCAAAATTCAAGAGCCTTGTTCTATCCCAGCTACACAACTATCTAGATACAATCTCCTTTTTCACCCCCTTTCAAGCCGGCTTCAGAAAAAATCACTCCACCACCACATCCCTCCTTCGCCTCACATACTCCATCCTTACAGGCATTGACAATGGGGAAATTACCGCAGCTATTTTCATAGACCTGGCAAAAGCCTTCGACACGGTCTCGCACCCCCTGTTGATATCTAAACTTGCCCAAACTGGTCTGTCGACGGCAGCACTCAGTTGGTTCCAGTCATACCTGTCAGGCAGGTCACAAGCAGTCCGCATCGGTATGGCTCTATCCACCCCTCTCCCTGTCACCAGTGGCGTACCTCAAGGGTCTGTACTCTGCCCACTGCTTTTCTCAATTTTCCTCAACGACCTGCCTGCTGTCTGCACACAATCTGGTATCCATATGTATACAGACGATACGGTGTTATTTGCCTCTGGCCCACCTGGTACCACTGCAGCATCTCACGTTCAGAAGGACTTCAACTCCATCCAACGCTGGTTCTTTCAGAACCAGCTATTCCTAAACTCAAAAAAAACTGTCTCCCTCACCTTCGGCTCCCGAGCCAATCTAACCCGGCTTATTGATGCACCCACCTTCTATACGTTGGATAGGACGCCGCTTGTGGCCTGCTCCACATATCGTTATCTCGGCATCTGGCTGGATCAGCACCTTGACTTCTCAGCACATGTAGAGGATCTGCAAAAAAAATTACATCCCATGCTGGGAACTCTCTATCGGAACAAGTTCTGCATCCCTCTACCAACCAGGCAAGCAATGGTACAAAAAATGATCCTCCCAATTTTTGACTATGGCGATGTCATCTACAGTGCCGCCCCCCAAACATCCTTAGCCAGGCTCGACCCCATTTTCAACTCCTTCTGCCGGTTCGCTTTGGATCGTCCTCCCAACACCCACCACTGTGACCTCTACCAGTCCCTTGACCTCCCTTCACTCCAAAATCGGCGATTGCTGCACTGTACTAGAATTACTGCTAAATTCTGGTCACATACGCTGCCCTCCTACCTATCAACATCTCTAACCACCGTCCCCCCACCCACCTACGATCTCAGGAACTCTGACTCCAGGCTTCTTCACATTCCCCACAGATCCATCCGATCAGGTCAGGGAGCTTTCAGCTTCAGACTGCCCAAATTATGGAACTCTCTAGCAGCCGACATCAGACTTACCACAAGTACTCCCCAACAAAATGCCCTCCTCAAAACGCATTTTGATACCAACTGCTTATGCTTTCCCCATCGCTGAACTCCCTGCTCAACTCTTATCAGCTATCCTGGGCTCCATTTCAAAATCAGTACCATATGCCACTTAATCCTTCCTCTGTTGCTGTTGATACGCACACCTACCCATTTAGTAGGTAAATCTAATCACACTATGTAATTGTTGCAATTTCTACCATGCAACTATATCACTGCCTGTAAATACTCTTCACTTTGTATAAACCAATATGCTTCTCAGTTACTGCACCCATCCTACTGGGCCATTGCTTGTTATCTGCAAATTATGTATGTACTATTGTGTTTTTTTTATGTATTTATGTACTGCACTCTTGTAACCCCCTACCCCAGGGCGCATCTGGAATCGAGTGGTACTCTGCTCAGTACGCCTTCCTGGTAAATCTCTTAAATAAATAAATAAATGTCATGATTATCAATTAAGAAAAATATATTCTCCAACAATGCATAGGATTTGAACCCAAGACTGAAGTATTATCAATATGTAAAAAGAATTGCTTCTTTTCATATTAATCAGTATGATTTTTTCCCCATCATTTGTTTATCCTCCTCAGGGACACCTGGGTGGTTGCTTCTGCTCCTGCCCAGCTCCTGCACCACCAGTGTCAATCTCCCCACAGTGTTTACCTGGCCATGGTCCCCCACAGATTGCCTCTCAATGGTAGGCTGGAGGAGGGAGGGCCGTCCTCCCCCAGGCGCACATCCAGCTCTCAGCCTGCCATCTCGGAGTGACACTGGGGGACTGCAGGAAGTGAGCAGGGCTTCATGTAGCCAGGCTCCACTGTTTTTCCTCCTTATTTGGTCCCTCCCACCACCCTAGATGGCTTGTGCAGCCTCTGTCAGCCTCAACAGCAGTAGTACACTCTGGGCATGTGCTACCCCTTGCAAAGAAGCCAGCACCTCAGCATGCCATGAGGGGCCACTGCTGCACCAGAGCTGGGTCATCTTTCTCCTCATCTCACTCGCACTCCTCTTGGGAGCACTCCCCACCCTGGCTGCCTGACCTGCGCAGATCCAGGCTCACTTCCGAACCTGGGTCACTGGTATGGATGCACAAAGTACTTCCATTGAGTCAATGACCAGCCCTAATCAACATGATTTTAACATATTTTCTTTCACAGGTTTGCAAATCCAAAACATGTAGTCCTACAACATAAGATATATACTTTACAGAACTTGTACTGTACTTTGTTTAAAATGATTTGTTGAAGTTTCGTATTGTAATCCGGATATCAGCAGTAATGGCAAATGAACCCAACTTTACTATCATATTTCAAATGCAAAAGGTGATTCTTACTATGTAGCTAGTGCAGCATAACAACTTAAAATGGGGCATGCATGCATGATGCACGAACTTCCCGTTTCAAAAGCGGTCGTGGCGGTGACAGCTTGAACGAAGGAGAACATCGTACGGGGAAAAAAACTACAAAGTAAGGTGAAGATATTTAAAAATGAATTTTTAAAAAGGCCATACTTGTGGCACAGCAGAACCATGCACTATATAAGACAATGTATGGTTCAATACAGCAAGCATGTGAGCCGTCTCGAGGTTTCCTATGGTGACCAAAACGCTCTCGAGGTTTAAATGGTCACCATGGGAACCTCTCGACAGCTACACACACTTGTTGTAGATATAGAACCATACATTATCCTCTATATAATAGCATTGTGGAATTTTGGGCAGCAGGATTCCTCTGCTGTGCATCCCATTTATGGGATGCAGGGTTGCCATAGAAACCCCAAGCATGCCACAAAAGCCATGCTTGCTCAAAAGTGACTGCTTAAAATATTTAACGTCTGTGCTATCCATAGCACTTATACTCAGACCATTCTTGCTATGGAGCTGAAGTCCATGTTTAATATTGCACCACTATGTACCAGTACCTCAATTTATCTAGTGTGCCAAACATCATGTACTTACCATAACTGAGATCTTCCTGCATATCTTCACCATAGATTCACACATATGGGTCTACGGCCTGTGGTACTAGGACCTGGCAGAAGCTTTTCTCCTCTAGGGAGGAGGTTTACATCAGCTACTGGTACCACTCATGTGATGCATGTTTCCACATGGTGCTATGCGCCAGCCATTAACTGTCGTCAACTCTCTCACACACCTCAGTTCTGTTCTCCTCACCAGGAAAGAAACAAAGTGGAGAGAAATAGAGAACTAGAGACTTTGTAGCCCAAAGGGTTAGTAAAATGATATGAGATATAAAATAAACACAGAACAGGACTATTAACTTAAAGACTAAGGGTTGGGCCTACAAGGCGGCACAAGGGTTGTGCATCTAAAAAGGACCAAGAGCCTCCTATCACTAGCCAAACAGAGAGTGGGTAATAATAGGTAAACAGGGAGTGCAGCAACTCTGGGCAAATGGCACTGGCAGAAGTAGCAGAGGGAGAAGCCCAATTAGGGACCCCTGTGCGAATGAGATGTCAAAAAGTGCCAACAACAGAAAACTGACTGAAACACAAAAGATTCCCAGCACTCCATCACTGAACAAGGGTTGTGGAAAAAAAATAGACTCCAACAACCACAAATCACGCTACTTACAAAAAAAAAAAAAAGAGCCGTAACGCTGAAACAGCTATTAAAACAGGTGAACTTTTATATTATGAAAGACGACAACAGCATTATAGGCATGTTTGCATGGGAAGCAGATGCAGATTTGCACCCCTGTGACCAGTTCTACCCCTACCCTAATTGCCAACACCCATAGAAAGTAAGTATTTCATGCTTTCTAGTGGGACACTCTCACCCTCTGATTGCCAGCCTGTATAGCTGTCAAATTTTCCCTGGTGTCCAGTGGTCCCCCCCACCACCACCCTTGATCACTGGCCCAATACATGTAAAACCTTTCTCTGGTGTGTAGTGGTCCCCCCTGCTCACTGGTCTGGTAAATGCACAAACTTTCACTGGTGTCTCATGGTCCCCTCCACCCACCGATCGCTGGCCCAGTACATGTAAAACCTTTACCTGGTGTCTAGTTGTCCCTCCACCCACTGATCGCTGGCCCGCTACATGTAAAACCTTTCCCTGGTGTCTAGTTGTCCCTGCACCCACCGATCACTGGCTCGGTATGTGTAACACCTTTCCCTGGTGCCTAATTGTCCCTCAACCCACCGATCGCTGGCCCGGTACATGTAAAACCTTTCCCTGGTGTCTAGTTGTCCCCCCACCCACTGATCGCTGGCCCGGTACATGTAAAACCTTTCCCTGGTGTCTAGTTGTCCCTCCACCCACCGATCACTGGCTCGGTATGTGTAACGCCTTTCCCTGGTGTCCAGTTGTCTTTCCACCCACCGATCACTGGCTCTACATGTAACACCTTTCCCTGGTGTCTAGTTGTCCCCCAACCCCCTGATCACCATCCTGTATATGTATAGTTGATCCCTGGTGGCTAGTGGTCCCCCCGCCCACCGATCGGTGTCCCCATGAAAGGAAAACACTGTCCTTGGTGTCTAATGGTCCTCCTCACCCTCCAAACACCAGCCACAGTATAAAATAATAACTCCCTGACATCTAGTGGCACCATCCACCCACCAATCCCTGTCCCCATACATTATCACAGAGTCCCTGGCATCTAGCAGCCCCCTGCACCATGGGCACTGACCACCCACCCTGCCAAATCCACCCTTACCTGAAGCGTTGGTGCCGAGGGAGCCCATATGGCGACTGGCACAGTCATCCTCTCACCTCCTTGGCCAGCCACCATATGGACAGACAGGGGGCATGTGTTCTATGTACTGTACAGGGTATGCATCCTCCTTACTCTACAGGGCACGTGCAGCCTGTGTACTACACAAAGAGTGCATGCTCCTTTTATAGTACACAGGGTACAAGCTCCCTGTACAGTACAGAGGACATGCACCCTGTGCAGTACATAGGATGCATGGTCCCTGTCTGTCCATATACTGGCCAGCTAAGGAGATGAAAGGAGGGTTGTGCTGGTCACTGTATGGGCTCCCATTGCTGATAACTGTTCAGGTGAGGTAACCAGGGTGGATAATTGGTGCCCACAGGGTGCAAGCTCCCTGTACAGTACAGGACACATGCCCTGTACAGTACAGAGGACATGCGCCCTGTGCAGTACATAGGATGCACGCTCCCTGTCTGTCCATATACTGGCCAGCTAAGGAGATGAGAGGAGGGTTGTGCTGGTCACTGTATGGGCTCCCATGGCATTAACTGTTCAGGTAGGGGGGAGTCTGGCAGGGTGGATGGTTGATGCCCACGTGGTGGGGGGGGCTGCTAGATGCCAGGGACTCTGTGATAGTGTATGGGGATGGGGATCAGTGGGTGGGAGGTGACATTAGATGCCAGGGAGTTGTTATTTTATACCGGCCCTTGGAGGGTGGGGGACCACTGGCCAGCAGGGATTAACTTTTATATATATATATATATATATATATATATATATATATATGGGGCTGTTGATCTGAGGGTGGGGAGGGGCCTCTAGGCAAGCAAACAAACAGAGTCCCGTGAACAACCCCCTCCTGACACATACACATGCACATGGCACATCTGAAAAATCAAACATTTAAACTGCCTGAATTGGCTATTTTTTTTATACTTTTACCTCCATGAAAAAAGGGGTCCTCTTAGTTATCACATTGGAACTGTAATGTGAGCAAGCCAAACCACCAATCGTCAAGGTGGAACCCCATGGTTTTGTCCCTACTTCCCAACTCTGAAATGCCTGCATTGGCTATTCTTAAACAGAGTACACATAGGGATGGCAATCGGACAGTGTCGGGGGGGACCACCGGACACCAGGGACATATGTTTTCAGATACAGGATAGGTATCAGAGACTGGGGGACGACTGGACACCAGGGACATATTTTCATTTCAAGGGGATATGGGCCACTCAACACCAGGGGGCAGGTGTGCTCCCACAGTTGCCAACTTGGTTGCTGGCTTCAGTTGCTCCACTGGTTGCCTGGAGTAAGTCGGGCTTTTGACTGGTAGTATCTGCACTGTGCAAAGTGGCCTGTGTTAAGCCCATTGCACAGTGCAAATGTGCTGAATATTGTACAGGGCCTGTATTCCTGTTCCCACCCCTCCCTTTGCCCACTGTATACATTTTTTGGGGGTACCTGCATTAACTCTCTTAGCACATGCAAAAGCCCTCTTTGAATACTGTACATGGGTGCTGTAGTAGAAATTTCTGAGTTCATTCTAGTATATGCTGTTACAAGGTTAAAGAATGTCACTGAGGTTACTTGAGGTACATTAGTAAAAGCAGAAATCAGGATAAAACTGGTTAGAACTGGTTGTAACAACCTAAGAAAGAGGAACTAACTGTCAGGAAAACAAAACCATATTAGGAAGTTGTTGATAGCAGTTCTTGGAATTAGATACTCCTTTCATTGGAATTAACAACACCTTGATAATAAAGGTATATAAGTGATTGACTAATGAAACTCAGGGAGCCTTGCATGTTGTTGGAAGCAGACTCCCATATGCATATGTATTAAACTTTTCTTTTTACTACATGCAGTGTTCCTGAGCCTGATTTTAAACTAAAGTGTAAGAAGAATATATTTTTCCACGACAGTTTTGGCGTAGTCGGCAGGATCAGCACGGACTGGACCCGCGGTGTAGTCCCCGTCGGGGACGAATCCCAAGACTTCTGGTAAAAGTACTGAAAAACAGAGGGAAATCCACCTACAGCAAGCGGAGCCAGGGTGGGACCGTCCCCGATCGCAGAGGATTCTCTTTGGACCCAGACAGCGCTGATCACTGTAAGTACCTGCACTCAGGCCGTTGCATGTAATAAAAAAAAATAAAAAATAAAAAATTGCTTGTATAAGTTGTAACTGATATCAGGATAGCTTGAGTCTGAAATAATGACAAAAGTAGCTATAAGTCTGAGCCTGAAATAGTGGCAATAGGGACTAGGCGCTATAAAGTAAACCGGTAAACAAGTAAACAGGGACGTTTGAGTCTACCTTGACTGGGGGTGGACAGCAACAGAACCTTTCAGTAGGTTGAGCGCCCCAGCAACAGAACCTTTCAGTAGGTTGAGCACCCCAGCAACAGAACCTTTCAGTAGGTTGAGCGCTCCGGCAACAGAACCTTTCAGTAGGTTGAGCGCCCGCAACAGAACCTTTCAGTAGGTTGAGCGCCCCAGCAACAGAACCTTTCAGTAGGTTGAGCACCCCAGCAACAGAACCTTTCAGTAGGTTGAGCGCCCCAGCAACAGAACCTTTCAGTAGGTTGAGCGCCCCAGCAACAGAACCTTTCAGTAGGTTGAGCGCCCCAGCAACAGAACCTTTCAGTAGGTTGAGTGCCCCAGCAACAGAACCTTTCAGTAGTTTGAGCGCCCAGCAACAGAACCTTTCAGTAGGTTGAGCGCCCAGCAGCAGAACCTTTCAGTAGGTTGCTCACCCCAGCAACAGAACCTTTCAGTGGGTTGAGCACCCCAGCAACAGAACCTTTCAGTAGGTTGAGCACCCCAGCAACAGAACCTTTCAGTAGGTTGAGCACCCCAGCAACAGAACCTTTCAGTAGGTTGAGCGCCCCAGTAACAGAACCTTTCAGTAGGTTGAGCGCCCCAGCAACAGAACCCTTAGGTGGGTTGAGCGCCCTTTAGGAATAAGGGAAAAGGTGGAGGAGACAAACAATAGTAACTCCCGGTGGTTGTTTTTTTTTATCTTTCCTTTTTGATGAAACTGTGAGAGTAATACACATACAGAGCTGCAAAAAAAAAAAATGAAAAAAAAATGATTGGATTTTGTAGATGGAAAAGAGAGGCAGAACGTAGGCAAGAGGGGGAAGCCATTATCAATTAAGACCAAAGGTTGTGGGTAGTAGGGATTGGCTATACTGTTGGCAGTTAACAGCAGAAACAGAAAAAGAGTGGCTATTGGACTGGGCAAAGGCTATTACACACAACCTGCAGGTGCAGACGGACCTGCATTGCACTACACACTACTCAATAGGGGTAAGAGACAGCAAGTATGAGTGTGGGGAATGGGGAAGGTAGCCAGTGGAGCAGACCCTAAACATTTCTAAAATATATGCAGCTAAAGATCGCTGTGCAGCAGCAGTGGGGTTCAGCCAAGAACAGCAGAAAGTGTTCCAGGTCCCAGGGTCATACCCACATATATCACTGGCAAGGGACCCCTCCATTCCCTGGAAAGAATTGGGGCCATGGGTAGAGTGTGTGAGGCAAATGGACATCAAAAAAAGGAAGGTGTACAAAATATGAAATTAAAAAGAGGGTAATAGTGCAAGTAGAAGAGAGGGAAGTGAAAGTAGAAAGAGAGGAGACAAGTGAGGAGAAGCATTCCAGGTTTAAAAATATGTGGAGAGATGTATTAAGGAAAAGTCTCTCAAACAAGCAAGGGCAACTGCCCTTTGCCCTTGTAATTTGTGCTTGCTACAAGTATATACTGTTAGAGCCAATGATGGCTTTCACAGTTCAGGCTGTTTTTAGTAGAAAAGCAGCGGCTGATTAAGTAACGTTAGATAAGCAACATTTAGAGAAAGAAAATAAACTACTGTGGATGTATGCACAGTAGGTGACTACAGACGGGATGATTTGAAAATCCTCCCCCCCATGTTGCCTGTCTGTGTAGTTTCAAGTTTTTCTGTATCAATTTCAAGTTCCCTTGCCTCCTATAGAGGCTGAAACATTTGATCCCAAACCCAAGTACTGGGGACCTCTACCAGATGGATCTCAACCTAGTACTGTTAGAGATTTTTTTGTTTTGTTTTTAAACTACAAACCAGAGCTCTGGAAAAAGACTTGGTTTGGCAGGTTACTAAAATGGCCAAAAGAAACCTTTGAAAGGGTTAAAACCTTTGAAAGGGTTAATAGCTGCAGTGTTTGGAAATTATCATGAAGGTCCTGCAGTCGGTTTTCTCAATCGGACCAGTGTATCAAAAAAGAAGAAGGAAAATACCTTGGTAAGTCTGAATTGTTTTATTATTTAAAGTTTTTTTGTCTGTGTTTTATTTCTGTGATACAGATACTAAACAAGGTAATGCTCCATCTCTCTTGTGCGTATTTTCCAGCGTATATCTGTGTTCTGTAATTATGTTCTGTTGTCAAGGTTGCGAGATAGGATTGACTGCCTTCGGTGCACAACATGTTACAGTAAAAAAAAGAAGAAGCTTTTTGCCTCATATCTGACTGTTTTAATTGGTTTTATTTTTAATGAAACATTTGTGCTGCCTAGATAGGGTCAGTGAAGAACTTTTGTATGTAGTTGTTGGTTGGAGCAGGTAGTGTTGAAGGTGAAGAGATATGACGTCATAGATTGCAATGTGCAGAAAGATTTGTAGTTTGCAAGCAACATGCCAAGCCACTGCTAGTTGAAAATGTAATGTGTTAACAGCTATGAATGGCTTTATCATACTTCTAGTTCAAACCAGAAACTTTTTGCAATATGGCAGAGTGCCATATTTTGGCTATGCGCCAAAAGGTGTAACCATGTTATTCTAGATGTGTTCACTTACAGATGGTATGTTGTGCTGTATTTTAAAGGAGTTGGAAGGTGTTTTAAAAAGTGTTTTGTTCTGAAAAGATTTGGCATGGAGATATGAATAAATGTGTTGGTTTAAAAAAATTGTCAGTGTTACAAGACAGGCAGGAGGCAGCACATATATCTAAAACACGTACAGTTTTCTAATAAAACTATTGGCATTACCTCTGCAAATTAGTGTCAAATAACGTCAGTCTTATTTTGTGTTAAGTATTTCTTTTTTTGTATGTGTATGTGTGTGTACTGTCTTGGCCAGCAGTTTTATTGTGTGCTCTTTTATTATTTAAAGATATTTTAATATCAGTAGTGTTCAAGGACACTACAAAAATAACTGGTTTGAACGACCCTTGCATGCACACTGTGACCTTTTGCACGTTATTTGACCTTCTTGTGTTTCAACATTTTATGTTACTACCAGTTCAAACTTGATGTGTATTCCATACCTAAGCACAACTTTTCACACAAAATGTATGTTTTCATGAAAGCACACCAAGAGTGAACCATGTAATTTGACTTTTTATTGCAAAACTAGTATTCTAAGTGAAGAGGAACAAACTTTTCTTCTCTTCTCACTGCTTCTGACTTGCAGCCAACACAGGCAATACTCCAGCTGGAAGGGAAGAATTATTCATCATCTCCCCATATTTTTATTATACATCTCTTTTTATATATATACAGTACACTTTTGAAAAAAGGACTATTACAGCTGTTTTTGAGAGTTTACCATCTACAGTTAAAAAACAATGGTTTTGTTTTTTATGTGTGACCATGGTGTAATCATTTTTTGTCTTTTTGAAATGCATTCTAAAAATACATACATACAGTATTCCCATCAATCCGGATCTTATAAACTCAGCTGACATTTTGTCATGCTTAGGATGAGGGAACCCAGGGATGCTTGGCTTCTTTTACCCTATGGAAATAATCTTGTTTTTTTTTTTAAACTTGTGTATGTTTGTTTTTGTTGTTTGTCTGTGTTTCTTCTCTTTCTTCTATAGAAAAAGAAGTTCCCCATCTTTATAGTAAGGTATGAAACTTACTAAACTAATTGTAATATTATCTTGTTATAAATTAAAAGTGTAGTAGATTAGGGGACGACTGCAATGGAGGCCACCATTACCATTTATCCAGTGCACATTTTTTTTAAGGTACTGCGCAACTAGCTACTAATATTGCCAGACCATTTCCGGGTTAATATTCATGTCACCATCCACAGCTAACCTTTTTATTGCTACAGTATTCGAGCTGTCTCTTCCACCAGTAGGAGCTCAGGGGAAGGGGGTAAGCTACCCTTCCTCCCTTCCAGTGTAATACCCACAAAGGTTGCAAGGTACATCACTGTTCCCCCAAAGGGGTAAATAAAGAAAATGTGTATTTGCCAATAATTGTTTATTTACAGGTTTTAAAAAGACCCAACATATTTTAACAGCATAACCCAGCCCAAGCCCTTCTGTTTCTTCTAGTGCAAACAGTTAAATCCCACACCTATTATTAATACAAGGGCTTCTGCCCTTAGCAAGTAATCAGTTACGCTGGAGGGTAAAGTTGTGTATGTATGTCCACACATATTCATTCTTTTGATTGTCTTTTCAGCTTTCTTATCCTGTCAAAACAAATGTAAAACAACTTTTGTCATAGCCTTACAGCAATGAATGCATTTTTTAAACCAGTAAATTCACAATACTCTAACATTCCTGGACTCTGAACTAAGTTTACAGTTTATATTTGTTGTTTAAAATGTATGTTATGCACTATGCTCAATACTGAAATTGTTCTATTGCAAACACTAATGTTTCACGTTTATGTTATAATGTTTTGATATACATCTTGCTACACTGTATCATGTATGTATTCAGGAAAGTGCTCCCACATGTATAAGCGTTTTAATGCTCTAACAAACCTAAATACTGGGGCCATCATTGCTGACCCACCCTACAATATGTTCAACGAAACCCCAGACTAATGCTCTGCTTGTCTTATTATTCACAGGTGCAATAGGCACTGTTATTAAATTGCATAGGCCAACAATATGTATTTGTCCTAAGAATTGCATAGTGTATCAGGCATATTGCTATGAACTATATGTTTGAAGCTATGTTATTGTAACATTACAAGATTTTATGACTCAGGTCTCAGTCAGGCCTGCTTGCAAAAGACAGGGAAATAATGTTCATCACTGTCATAACTGCTTCTGTGATTTGAAAGCAGGGGTAACCATAACATTGTCATGATTTACAGATGGTCAAATGGTATAATTGAACCTCGCCTGCACCCCAGGGTGTGCGGTTGATGTCCCATTTTTATTTTTTCTTCCAATTGCCAGAATTTAGGCTCTGTCACACCACTCTTTACAAAACAAAAAGCCAAATGGTTTACAGGATTGTTATTTATGTGTTTTTAATTCAGTGTCTCAACACTTTGCAAGTTTGCAGGTTTCACGGTGTAGGACACATAAGATCTCCACATTCCACAGCAGTAATACTTTCATCTAAGTTGCCAAGACCTTCATCTTTTTCCTGAAAAGAAAACAACTGCCACAGCTTTGATGTCATCACTATCTTTGTGCCTGACTAGTTCCATATAAGGACTATTGCATGAATCAAGTTATTATCACCTCTGCAAGTGTAATGTTTTCAGCAAAATTACACCAATTAGTAGAACTTTAAATCCACTGAATAAGGTCCAGTAAGTTCAGGCTCTGCAATCAAGCTTATTGTTTCTGCTTACTATGAAGTTAATTCTGGGGTAGGGGCAATCCCCTAACTTCAGCAAGAACATTTTTTTCCAACTGATCTTCAAGCAAGACATGCATTTTCTTCACTGCTGCTTGTTCCAAACATGGCTGGTACCTTATACAACCCTATTACTCTGGTTTATTGTAAACTGTTACTTTTTATGAACTGTTAATCTTTGTGCCGGAGTGTAATCAACTATCACGACACAAATGCCATGCAAGTGTGTGTGTGTGGCTCCATTAAAAGAACTCAATGAACTCAATGCACAATCTAATCCACCCCTGGCCAGTGTGCCTGCCAATCAGCCATCCAGCAGCCAGCAACATGAACACTGACTTTTCTACTGTGCTGCTGTTTGTTTTTAAATTACTGTCTGCATTGCCCCATGTGCCTTGTGGGGTTACCACCATTCTGCAAATGACATTTCACCTGTACTGTAGTTACACCAACCTGTGCTTACTTATATGAACTTTATGGACTGTTATGTTTTCTAAGGACTTATCTGTCAAGAGACATTATCAACAGATTCTTCAATCAAGCTCCAAGGGTGTGCCACACCTCAACACACGGTAGCATCTATCTTATTCACTCTCAAAGTGGATTCCATGAACTCTTTTTCATCGACAAAATTGTTATGTTATATTGTGTTATATGTGGTATCACATGTTAGCATTTTTTTTCACATATTTGAATTGTGGTGTTGACATCCCTCAGTTCTGTATTGTGTTTTACAAACTCACCATTTGTGTTCCATCTGTAACTACCTCTGTATCAACTCCAGAACAGAATGCTTTTTATAAATGCCATAACTATCTGTATGCTGGCAACCAGTTTTAAATCATATAGATGGTAAGGGGGGTGGTTAGTTGATACAAAGTATCAAAAGGGGGGAGAATGTAGTAGAAATTTCTGAGTTCATTCTAGTAGATGCTGTTACAAGGTTAAAGAATGTCACTGAGGTTACTTGAGGTACATTAGTAAAAGCAGAAATCAGGATAAAACTGGTTAGAACTGGTTGTAACAACCTAAGAAAGAGGAACTAACTGTCAGGAAAACAAAACCATATTAGGAAGTTGTTGATAGCAGTTCTTGGAATTAGATACTCCTTTCATTGAAATTAACAACACCTTGATAATAAAGGTATATAAGTGATTGACTAATGAAACTCAGGGAGCCTTGCATGTTGTTGGAAGCAGACTCCCATATGCATATGTATTAAACTTTTCTTTTTACTACATGCAGTGTTCCTGAGCCTGATTTTAAACTAAAGTGGAAGAAGAATATATTTTTCCACGACAGTGCAAACCCGGGCAAACAGGGTGCCAAGGTTTTGAATATCTGGCCCATGGGCTTCCAAAAGGTAATAGCTCTATGCTGTAAGATAAGTTGAGTAAATTGGAGAGTAAACTCCAGCCCTGTATTCTCTAAGAATAGAGAAAAAGGGAAGTAGCATATGAACTGCAGGAATAGCAACCTTGGGAGTCAAGATGTAGACATCTCCTTTGGCATGCTCCAGACAGAGCAGGCAACTTCAAACACACAGGGAAGAGACAAGGGATACAAATCAAAAAATGAGAACATGAAGAAATGCCGTGCTTCTCTCCAGAAGCATAGGGGTGTGCTTATGTGAGTCTAGTACACAGATTCAAGCAAGTACATTGCACCTCTCCACAGCCAGAGCATCTGCTCCATGGAGTTAGACTGGACAGTGCCCAGAACACATGCTGCATACAGCAACTAACAGGAATACACCCAGGGCAGGGAGAAAATGGAGGGAAGTGTCCACCTACCCCCTCAAAGAAAGGAAAAACAAAAAGGCTCTCCTTTTTTTATTTTGTTGGTAGGGGCAGCCAGAGGCTTCGCACTCCCTTTACAATAAATCAGAAAATCAATCACTCAGTCAATCAATCAGCTTTATTTATAGTGCCTTTCCAAATGATCAAAGCGCTGAACATATGCACAAAAATTCACACAATAAATTACACCACCAATAAACATTCATTAAATCAAATACATAAAACCAAATATTTAAAATCATCAATAATCTTCAGCGGCATCATACAAAAAATCTCCCATCGACTGACCTTGTCCAGGAATGCTAAACTAAATAAGTGCATTTTAAGGGCTGATTTAAAACTCTGGATGGTCAGGCACTCCCTTACCCGACAAGGTAGAGAATTCCACAGGGTAGGGCCGCAAACACAAAGGATCAAGCCCCAGATGTCTTCAAACGCATCCTAGGAATCTCTGGCAATCCCTCGTCAGTGGATTGGAGTGGTTGGAAGGGGCAGTAGGGGCAAAGGAAATCTTGCAGCTAGAGAGGTTCCTGTTTATGTAGGGCTTTATAGGTAGCAAGCCGACCTTGAAGGTGATCCGCCACTGTCCCGGCAGCAAGTGCAGTCTGCAGAGCACAGCTGTAATGTGGCTGGTGCTAGAAGTACCAGTCACAAGCCTGGCTACCGCATTCTGCACCAGCTGCAAGTGGCAAATATCAACCCCCTGTAGCCCTAGGTACAGGGCATTGCAGTAGTCAAGGTGGGTGGTCACAAAGGCATGGAAAAGAAGTTGGAAGATCAATGGGAGGAACCAGGTGTTTCACCTAGGCAATATTCCTCAGATGATAAAATGAGGTCTTGATGATGGCTGACACCTGCAACTTCAGGATCAAACTGTCATCAAAAATAACAGCCAGGTTACGCATCCGATCTGAGATGGCCAGCTGAACGTCCCTGAGCCAAAGCCCAGAAAGTTGTCCAGCCGACAAACCTGCTGCCCAACAATCTGGGTCCACCACCAACACCTCAGTCTTCTCTGGATTTAACCTCAGTCAGTTGGCACTCATCCAGTCCTGGATCTTGGAGAAGCAGTTGTTAAATACCGAGACAGCATCCTTCTGCTTGGGTACAAAGGACATGTACAGTTGAGTATCATCTGCATAGCAGTGAAAAATCAAATCGTACTGCCTAATAACATTTCTGAATGGCAGCATATACACTGCAAACAACATAGGTGATAAAATGGAGCCCGGTGGAACCCCGCAGGATAGGGAGACAGAGTCACAGGAATAAATCCCAGTGACCACTCTCTGAGTCCTACCCTCAAGGAAGGATCTAAACCATGGGAGGACAGTACCAGATAGTTCACAGATGAATTGCATATGCTCCAAAAGCACACCAAGGCCCACAGTGTCAAATGCCACAGAGAGATCAAGGAGGACCAAGATGGAACGAGTCCTCCAATCTCTCGCTATTAGGAGATCATTTAGCACCTGGACAAGGGTCGTCTCGCTACTATGTCTCTTCCTAAATCCAGACTGGAGAGAACCATAAACATTGTGGGTAGTAAGATGATCATCCAGCTGCCATGCAACCACCTTCTCAATAACCTTGCCCAAAAAAGGCAGGTTAGAGACAGGTCTGTAGTTGGTAGAACAGTCCAGGTCAAGGAAGGCTTTTTCAAGAGCAGTCACACATCCGCCTCCTTTAGGGGATCAGGAAAGATTCCCCTCTCCAATAAACTCTAGACTACTTTGGCCAGGATCAGACAGATTTCATCCACGCAACCCATAAGGAGTCTCATGGGGCCTGGATCCAAACTACAACTGGTTGGCCACAAAGTCTGGACAATTCTCACAATGTCTATGAGTTCTGGCTGGCCAAAATCAGTCCAGGCAAGCCAGGCACTCATGACCTCCTGCCGACCACTGCAGCACCCCTTAGAGTGGGCCAGGCCAATTCCGGACCTGATGATGGCAACCTTATCTGTGAAAAACTGAGCAAACTCGTCACACTTCTCTTGTGAAAAGGCTCCACCAGGCTGAAGACAGAGTGGATTGCACAATCTGTCCACAGCCCGGAAGGGCAGGGCGGGTTGATTTTGCCCAGTGGCAATTTCCCGGACAGGAATTCTACCTTCTTATGGGTGAATGTTGCTTGATAGATCATATAGCGGTCCATCAATCTAAACCTGTCAACCTCTAGGCCCGATTTCCACCAAACCCTCTCTAAACTTTGACCCACTATCCTCAACTTCTTCAAGGTTCCATCAAACCATGGGGACCTTGGGAGAAGAATGAGGGGACAAACACAGACAGGAGCAATGGAATCCAGGGCCTCTGTCACCACCTTATTATAGGCAAGTAACAGATCCCCTAGATCCATGCATTCACTCAACAAACTCAATGGAAGACTAGGTTTGCTGACCAAGGCACCTAGCTTCACCTGAGCACTTTTCTTCTAGGTTGCTTGAAAGAACAGAGCACAGAACCTTACCAGAGCAACAATACAGATTAAGGCTTCCTTTGGCTAGGCAGGTTTACTGTGTGTTGGTTATTTTTATTTTGTACTCACAGAGATTGTTATTGTTTGTTGCTAACATTTTATTGCTTTATTTTTCTCGGATTCAAATTGTTGTTGCTGGATATACATTCTGCTGCATTATTACAGGGTGTGTCTAGAGGTGTATGCTTACAGATTACTGCTGTAATCTTCTGATTCACATTGTCTTTTGCAAGATATATCTTCTGTTACTGCTTTATTTTTCTCGGTAGCAAAGTGTATCTTACAGGGTATATCTTCTATGAAATTATTACAGGTGGTGCTTTACAGGTTTCACAGTTTTATCTGTCATTAGGATAAGCTTTCAGGGTTACTGCATTTGTTGCTGACTGATTGTTTCTGCTCTTACCTCCTTGTTTCTTTCATCCATGGTTCTTCTTTTTCAGCTGGGGAAGGGCACAGCCACCCACTCCATCCCCAACCACCCCACACTACACTCCTTTTATAGGGTAGCACAGTCGTGACATTTCCTGTAGCAAAGCAGGAAGGGGCGGATCAGAGGGGTATCCACACAGTGATTTCATTTAAGGGGCACTAGTAATTTCACTTATTATAACAAGTTATATAAAAACAAACAAAACACAAAATCAAACTTTTGCTTTCATTTTCTTTTTTTTTTTTTGGAACTTAATTTTTATTGGTTTATATCTTTTCCATCAAATAGGAAATCATACAGTGACATACACAGCCTATCAGTTCTTACATGGCAAATACAGCTTCTTAAAAAGTTCATATATAACATGTTATATGGCCAACAGCTTAATACATTTATTCTTTGTCTTACAGGGGTGATTCGATGAAGGATCCATTCACCAGCCACATGAACTGTTTGCCTTGTTCACCACCTATGCTCATACTGAAGGCTGTGAATTCCAAGCACCCATCTCAGTCTTACTCGTGCCATTCTTATCCTTTGCAAAATAAAGCTATATTCCAAACCACCAGTTACTTTGTGCATTTCTTCTATCTTCCACTGTTGTTTCCTGTCGCAATATACAATTTAATAACAACTTTTAAAAGTAGATTCTAAACATAGTGATTTGAATTAACTGAGAGTTAAAAACCCCTAAACTAGGGTTATTACACTATAACAGCTTAAATAAAAACTTACTAACAATAACCAACGTTTACTTAAAATTGGGTCCACTGGACACAAGAAAAAAAAAAGATAGAGAGAAGATGACAGTTTCCAGCAATCCACAGAGGCTGGTGAGAATTCATTGTCTTATTTTGTTAGTAATTGCTCTAAGATTGGGATACCTTTTTTAGTTTCCACATATTTAAAGAGAGGGAGCCATCTCAAGTTAAATTGATCTGTTTGGAGTCTTAACTGTGCAGTCAAGGCCTCCATTTCTTTAATATAAGATAAGTTGGACCACCATATTACGTATGTAGGAGTATTTGGTACAAGCCAATGTTGGGTAATTGACTTTAGAGCCACTGCTATCAAAGCAAAAAACAAATATTTCTGTGCCCTGGAACCGACCCCTGAAGGGGGGAGGCCCAGTATCATGTGAGGGAATTCCAGTGGGTATACCAGTTGTAAAAATTTCTTTGACAGCTGTGATTACTTTTTTCCAGTAGTTTCTAATCTTTGGACAACTCCAGAAAATGTGAAAATGGGATCCTCTGTCCCCACATCTCCTCCAACACCTGTCTGTTTGTGAGGCTGCATACTTGGAAAAGATCACTGGTGTAATGAAATACCTAGTGGAGACTTTCCATCTAAACTCTCTCCATATGGAGGAATTGGTTGTTTTATGAATTCCTCGCCATATTTGGGTCCATTCTTTGTCCGAAATAGGGGTCCCATATTTTGTTTGCCATTTGTTTTCTATGGATTAGATGTGCAGAGTCCCTACTCCCTCTTGTAAGGTTTGGTGTATATATAGGAAATAAATTTCCTGGTGTCAGCCATATGACTTTTCTGATATATATAGTTTAATGGAGGGGCTGGATCACCCTGTATAGCTGAAATCCCCGCTGTGTTGGCCATATAGTGTCGACACTGAAGATATCTGAAAAAATCTCTATGGGGGATTCCGATTCTTCGTGAAGGCATGTGAATGATTTGATACCATCTTCAGTTACCATCTGAGACAGGTATTTGAGCCTTGAGCTTGCTCAACGATTCCAACAGGGGTCATCATATTTTGCTGGGAATTGGGGTAAGTTCCTCAAAGGGATAAATTTCCATGTTGAGGAGAATATTTCCCACCATTGTCTGGTGTTTAGCTAGGTTTTCAGGGAGTGTTTAGTCCAGATGTTGCTTATGGTGTTCAGATCTGAGGCCTTGATAACCCATGGTAGGAGTGTAAGGGGGGTTTCTAGGTGTGCCCATTCTTCTAGCTTGTACCAACCTCCCCTACACTCTGGGGTCAACATCTTTAATATTGTCACTGTCTGCGCTGCCAAGTAGTACTTCTGCAGATTTGGAAACCCCAACCCCCCTTTATCTTTTATCTCTGAAAGCAAGTCCTACCTTTTGCGTGGGCAGCGGCCTGCCCAAATAAAATTGGATAGTTTTTTTCTCAGCTCACTCCACTCCGACTTAGGTATTGGGATAGGAAGAGCCATAAATAGAAATAAAAACCTGGGCAAAATATTCATCTTTATTGCCTCTACTCTGTTTATAAAACTCAGTGGGAGGTTTTGCCATCTGTGTAAGTCTTCAAAGACCTGATCCTTTAATAACTGGTAATTGCATTGGTAGAGTTTTGCGAGTTCTGTAGGAATAAATATCCCCAAATACCGTATTTTATCTTTCACCCACTTGAAAGGGATTGTCCTCTGCACCCCCCTCTGTGGCGGGCCTCCAATGTTCATAATTTCAGTTTTTCCTATGTTCACCTTAAAACCAGAAATCTTACCAAAGTTATTTAGTAGTTGCAGCACCTCTGGGATAGATGTTTCTGGCTTGTCTAAATATATTACTGTGTCATCCGCATAAAGGAAGACTTTATTTTCTGTCCCATTAATATTAATCTCGCAAATGTTAAGGTTTTCCCTGATGGCTTGGGCAAAGGGCTCTACATTGAGCATGAACAGTAACAGGGGTAGAGGACACCCTTGTCTTGTTCCTCTTTCTATGTTAAATGTGTCTGAATTTGTGCCATTTACTCTAACGTGGGCTGTAGGATTTTGATAACACATAGACACCCACTTAAGAAAACTGCCCCCTGCCCCCACCCTCGATAACACTGCCCTCATATAGACCCAGTTCAGGTGATCAAATGCTTTTTCTGCATCGAAGAATAATGCCAATGGGGCAGAGCTGGGAGAATGCTTATGTATAATAATATTGAGTAATTTCCTGATATTATCATTTAAATGCTTATGTGGGATAAATCCTGTCTGGTCCGGGTGTTCTAATACTCCAATATGGTGCTGTAGCCTAGCGGCTAAGATGCAGGTTAGAGTTTTTATGTCCTGATTAAGGAGGGGAAATGGGCCTATATGAGTCACAGTGCATCGATGACTTTCCGGGCTTTGGAATAACTGTTATTAAAGCTTCTCGCCACAAGGCAGGGAAGGTCCCTTCCTTCAGACTGGCATTAAAAATATGTTCCAATCTGGGGGGCCAATGTTTTACTCAGCTTTTTGTACCATTCAGCAGGAAGGTCATCTGGGCCAGGTGTTTTGCCTGTTTGTAAATTTCTAATAGCCTCCAGTATCTCCTGGGAGGATATCGGGGCTGAGAGGGCCTCTTGTGCACTTTGCGGAAGGACTGGTAAAGTAAAAGAGCCAAGGAAAGCTTCTGACTTCTCCTTAATTCTCTGATCCACCCTGTCCTTGTGTACAATTCTTTATAGAAGTCTCTGAATTGGGAAGCAATATCTTCCGGTTTATGCCATATTTTGGCTGGATTTAATGTATCTCTGATCTGTGAAACATGCCTCTCGGCCTGTTGTTTACGAAGCCAGAAGGCTAACAGCTTCAGAGCCCTGCCACCCTTTTCATGGTATTTCTGATTTGTGAACCTAAGGTAACCCTCTGCTTTTCGATCCACCAAAGCCTGGAGTTCTGCTCGTGCCTGGGTCAACTCCTTCAAAATTTGCTTTGAGCTTGTATTTTTCTTATGTTGGGCCTCAAGTTCTGCTACGTTCCTCCGAACCTCCACCCCCCTAGCCCTGGCTTGTTTTTTCCTAGCCGATGAATAACTAATTATTTGGCCTCTAATAACTGCCTTTAAGGTGTCCCACCAAAGTAATGGAGAGCAATCATCAATAGGCGAATCATGCTCAAGATTTTTTATTGTATCAATCAAAAGTTTTTTAAAAGATTCTTCATTAAGCAACGAGACATTCAGTCTCCACATAGCAGATTTATTTTCTGATCCGAGAGTTAACTTTGTGGATATTGGGCTGTGGTCAGATAGGGTAATTGGGTGTATTGTGGAATTTTAAAATAAATGTAAGTCCATCTTGTACGTGAAAAAAAGGTCTATACAAGAATAGGAACATTGAGCTTGAGAAAATAAAAGAGTAATCGCTTTCTACTTTATGCTGGGCTCTCCATATGTCCACCAACCCTGCCTCTGTGCTAAATGCTTTAAGATTTTTAGTTGCTGCTTTATTTGTAAGCTGATTGCCTGACGATCGATCTAGGCTCGGGGAAAGAACTGTATTAAAGTCCCCTCCCCAACAGTAGTCGTCCCTGGGGTAGACTAGCCAGTTTATGAAAAACTTCCCTCAGAAATTTTTCTGTACCCACATTGGGGGCATATACATTTACTAGATGTAACACCTTGTTCTGCAGTGAGCAAGTTACTCTAAGGAATCTACTCTGCGGACCTTCCTCGGTAGATTGAATTTGTAGGGGGCTATTTCTTTTAATCAAAATTGCTACCCCAGCCTTTTTGGCTTTAGGGTGAGATGCCACCAATACCTGGCCCACCCACCCCCTTTGAAGTTTAGCGTGTTCCTGTTCTGAAAGGTGGGCCTCCTGCAGAAACGCCACATCACACTTCAGATGTTGTAACTCTGCTAATATGCTAGCCCTTTTAACTGTGGAGTTGGCACCTTTAACATTACATGAGATTATATTCAGATGAGCCATAATATAGTTTATGTTATTTCAAATCTTATCCCCCACCACCCCTCACCATTTCTTCTCCTTAATGTACCTAGTAGGACCCTTAAAAAACAACAACATTGAAATCTAAAATGGTAACTTTCAAGAAACTTCTCAAAGCTTGGATACCATTCTGCAGTATCCATTTAACTAATAACCTTTGAACTTTAAACAACATTGAATTAACTGAACTGTTAAAAAAGTGGTAAATAGTAACTTAAATGTGTATCCCACAGTGTATCTGTGGAGGGTCAACTCCTTGACCCTGGGTATGCCCCCTGTTAAGTAAGGGCAGGAGGAATAGGATAGTCCCCAAGGGGAGCACCTATAACCCCTTAGTTACCTTTACCGAAAGGACAACTTTAAGTTTGATCACCTGAATTCCCCTAACCCCCCCCTCACCTCCTTTACATTTCTTTCCCTGTCTATTTATCTCCTGCAGTATTCTATTATATAACAAGATCCAGGAGCCCGCTTGTTCACATTCACGATCACCTGAACCTTCCTTTTACTCTCTTTCTCCCCTAGAAACACCAGGCCACAATATTATTAAGATCACTGGGCGTTAAGTGCGTGCCTGATATTTACTGATGATCATATCAGGCCAGTTTTCAATTAAACCAGAGTCATCTCTAGTTCCCTCGAATCCCTCTTCTTGCAAGGCGCTTGACAGTGTGCAGTTTCCCCCCTCGAGATCCTTAACCCCACCAAGTTCGGATTGCTGCCTGCAGTTTAACAATAATACAGAAGCATCTAGTTCTTGCATTTTGCAAGTCTCTATGAGTCTCTTCGTTTGTCAGTAGAGGTGCAGCTGCAGGCTGCCCGATTTTGCCTTTCTGTTTCTGGCCCCTGTTTTCTTCAGCGACAGGGGGACTTTGGCAAGGTAATCTGTACGGTCTCTCCACATGGTTGTGGTTTCACTCTCTGTAATAGGTTCTGGATATCCGATGAGGCCTCACGGGGAATAGATCCTGGCATCACCCTCTTCCTATTCTGGGTGGAGGAAACCAATGCCCATCTTCCAGCTCTGAGCTTATGTTCCAATTTTTCTATCTCCAGATTGGGGAGTGTGATATCTAGTTGTTGTAGGACTTGTAAGGCCTCCACCAAAGACAAGAAGATTCTCGGGACAGCCTCCAGATTAATTTTAATTCTCACCGGAAACAGTAATTGGCTTTAATCCCCTTGCTAAGCTTCAGCTCCTTAATAACATGTCTGACCTTTTGGTGTTCTGCCTGGAGTGCTGATGAGAAGTCCTCTGGTCAAAATAAATTGCGGATTCTTTAAATTTAAGATCCCGATGTCACCACGCTTCCTGCAGGATCCAGTCCTTACTCTGAAAGAAGACCATTCTGACAATCCATGATCTTGGCCTCACGCTGGGATCTTGGGGCTTCACCACGAGTGATCGATGAGCGCGATCTATATCCAGTTTATCTGAAGGTAGAGATAGAACAGAGTGAAAGACATGCTGTATGAAGTCAGCTGTTGCTGGGTATCCCTCTTCTTCTCCTTCAGGTATGCCATGAATTCTAAAATTGTTCCTACAAGACCTATTTTCTAGGTCTTCCAAGCGATCTTGAATTTCTCTATTTCTCAGCAAGAGGAGTAGCATGAGCCTGTCCGTACATTCCTGGGTTTCTGAGATCGCGCCAAGATTGGTAGCGTTTGTAGAGACTTTTTTATCTAGGATCTGGACGTCCTTTTTAAGACATGCCAGGGAGGTATCAATTCTGGTAACTGTGGTCAGGATTTGCTATAACATTTGCTGCAGAGTGTCTGCATTAGTCGTCTCTATTATTTCTTGTTCCTCTGAGGACTCAGAGTGTGTTCCTCGCCATTGTGGTTGGGCCGCAAACCCCTCCATATCCTCGTCCAGTACCAGTTGTTTTATTTTGGTGGAGTCATTGTAGATTTTCAAGCTTTTCCCATGTTGTTGTCTCCCTGCCATTACTGGCTATCAAGGGGTCCTGTTTTGAGATTAAAACAGTCACTTAAATTTGCAGGATATACTTAGATTTGCGAGGGGGTTGAGGAGCTACAGAATCTAGCATGTAGTCATCCTGGTGACGTCACCGGAAGTCTGCTTTCATTTTCTTCCTTATAATTACTCTGACTAGGTTATAAACCCAGCAACTTACCTGCAATGGATATCATTAACTGCAGGTACTGTGGAATACTTTTCAGAAGGTCAGTTTTACAGGATTTAGGACACTGTCGTACATGCTGGGCCATTGGAGATCTAAGAGTTCAGCTTCAGGCAGCATGGGCAGAGATTGTGCGCCTCAAATTGCATGTTCAAGAGGAAATATATTATAAGAACCACCTGCCATTTCCCCAACATCCAACAGAAGCACCTCAACCACAGACGGTAGTTGGTCCGGGAGGTTGGCAGGTGGTTAGGAGGGGCAAATTGGGTGCCCCATCACTCGGTGCTCTCCAACATATCAACTCCACAAACCATATAAAAACTACAAACAGGTATCTGCCTCTATCTCCGAAATCAAACAAAGGGGCAGAGGACACTGCAGAGCAGGACACTGCAGCACAGGAGCTAGCACAACAAAACTCACACAAAACAGGAACCGAAACAAAAAAAGCAAAAAGGAAATCCAAAAAACTTCTGATCATAGGAGACTCCATGATTCGGGGAGATGATATGTATCTCCAGCCAGGAGTGATGGTCAGATGTCTCCCAGGTACATCAATGTGGAGAGACACCGACCACAATGCTAAAATTGTTCAGGGAGCAGGAGAAAATATTGATGTTCTGGTACACATAGGGACTAATGATCTCGCCCACCGGTCAGTTGTGGAGACCAAGAAACACCTGACTTGGCTGGGTAACAAACTATCATCCATTTCATCCAGCATCCCCTTATCTGAGATCCTGCCAGTCTGGGAGAGGGGGGACAGATGGACGGAAGGTCAGAGAAGGGGAGATAGGGGAGCTAAACATGTGGCTAAAGGGCTAGTGCCTGGAAAAATGACATAAATTTGTAGGGAACTGGTAACAGTTTTGGGAGCGAAAGTTCTTTAAATTTGATGGATTGCATCTGACTAAGGAGGGAGTCAGTGCATTGGGGCAGAAGTTTGATGTCTTTGCAGAATATTTAAACTAGCAAATGGGGAGAGGGGTGCAGCACCCAAAACATCCAATGGGAAGAACACCCCTCCTCCCTCAGCTAGTGGTCAAACAGGAGTTCAGCATGTTTGTAGTTCATTTACATCACCAGGTAAAGAAAAAGGTCCGGCTCCCCATACGATGCACAGGGAAGCGCCCGGACTAAGCCTTACTTCACAATTTTGACCAATGGAAAATCATGTACACAAATGCTCACAGTCTGGAAAACAAGATCCCAGACCTGGAGGCAATAATGACAGAGACTAAACTGGACATAGTAGCCATTAGCGAGACATGGTTTACCAGTAACCACACTTGGGAGACTTCAGTACCTGGCTATGTACTGTTCAGAAGAGACCAAGGTGCAAAAAAGGTGGGGATGGAGTGGCCCTTTATGTTAATGAAAATATCAAAGCTACAGAAATTCAGAATACATATAAGGAGCCAGAAGAACTGTGGGTCACCATGGAAACAGGAAATGGGACAGCCATACAAACTGGGGTTGTGTACAGGCCTCCAGATCAGGGGGAGGACATAGACTTGTTACTGTTAGAAGATATACAAAACATGACAGCTAAAGGGGAGGTTCTGATAATGGGAGACTTCAACATGCCAGATACAGATTGGTCAATACCAGCAGGGACATCTCCTCAGGCAGGGACACTGCTCCAGCTGGATCGGTCGTGAGGGTGGCTGAAAATCTGCTCTCCCCCACCCCCAAGGACCACGTGCACACCCTAGGATCAGAACAGATAAAGATCCACTGGCCAGAAATCCTCACAGCAGTGCTTTGTTTTACGCTGCGTTTCCACAAAATTGATCAACTGCTGCTGACCCAGAGAGCACTCGCAGCCACGCGGTGGAGCTCTGCTGCTTCCTAGCTCCGCTGCTTCCTCTGCTCATACCTGGACAGAACTGGCCCTGCCGGCCTCGCTGGCTGCCCCACCACCACCACCCATGATCATCACTGAGCTTTATAGCTCAGATCACATGGGCCGTTTTAGCCTATCAGCCCACTTTACCATCTGCAGGCTATACTTGCTCACCACCAGAGGGCCCATCTGTTTTTCTCTATGCTGTGCACTGGTCATGACTGTTTGCAGAGTCTCATCCATGACCCATTAAAGCATAGGTTTCATTCTGCTCTCTGACCTCTCCTAAAACAAAACAAAACAAAAAAGGGCACCAGGGTGCACTGCTTAAGCCTGCTTGTACTACCCTTCCCATTGCTACGGTGCGCAGCCCACCGGGTGAGGCATATAATGTCCGCACGGCTCTTACCTCTGCCCACTCTCTGGAGGGCCCCGTTCCCCCCTGGGTTACCTTGCTAACTCCGTGAGACCAGGCCATGGCTCCTCTCGTGCCACCAGTCACTGCAATATCCTGCCATGGTCCCTCAGCTACCCCCTACCCTCCTAAGGCCCCCCCCCCACTTGGCTATTCAAAAAAGGCCTAAAAATAGTGCATCTAAACATCCACAGCATTCTACATAACCTTGCAGAACTGACAGCCTAGGCAACCCTATATGCACCTGACATCATGGGTACTACGGAAACCTGGCTGACGCCTAGCATTCCTGACACCGCATGCGCCATTCCGGGTTACTGCCTCATTAGGCAGGACAGGGGGTGGTAAGACACGTGGGGGGGTGGACTCCTATACTATAGGGAGCACCTCAACATATCCCCAGTGTCTCTTTCACCCCCCCCCCGACTCCACAGGTTGTGAATTCATGCACTCCCTCCTCCTGCTCGGAAACACAAAAAAGGTGCACCGGGTCTGTGCCTATAACCCCCCTAAGGGAGGCGTACCAGGACTCTCCGCTCTACTTGACAACCTAAAAGACAAGGTCGGTTAAAATGAGGTGCTAATCCTGGGGGATTTTAACCTCAACTGGCTGGGGCCTAATACCAAACAATATGTGCCGCTTCTCTCAGGCCTCGCCCTCACTCAGACCATCACGGAACCCACCAGGATCTCCCCTCGAGGGAACAAGGGCTCGCTAATTGACTGGCTACTGAGCAACAGATTGGATAAAATCCTCCAATCTGGTACACTCCCAGATGCCATCTCTGACCGCTCTCTTATATTCTGCATCTGGGGATCTTCGGCCCCCAAAATTCCCAGTAGAGTGATACAGATGAGGGACTACTCCAAGCTCATCCTCGATGATTTTCTGGAGGACCTACACTGTGCCGACTGGACTAGGGTGTTTAGCACCAATGACCCGGCCGTAGCACTGGACCACTTCCTTGCGGCTTTCATCCCCCTGCAAAACAGACATGCCCCCCTTACAAAAAGGAGGATGAGGGGCACTATCACTAAGTGGCTCCATGGAGGCCTATTAGCCTTAATGAAACAGAGAGACAAGTGCTGGATAAACCACAAAATATCCAGCGACATCCATGACCTCCTTGAATTTCGCCGGCTTAGAAACTCCTGCAAGTCTGCCATACACGCCACCAAGAGTGAGTTCTGTAAAACTGCCATGCTCAACTCGGCTTACAACCTCTGGCGCTTCTGGCAAAACATTAAAAATATGGTCGGAGGGTCCGCCAAAAATTCGGTCGCCGACATGAATGTTGAGGTGGCTAACTGTACCAACCCCCAGACCATAGCCTCAGCATTCAATGGCTTGTTCTCCGAACTGCCACCCTCCTGCCCCACCGCCCCACCCCCGAACCTCTGGACCCTCCCCCAATCCCCCCGACCACCTTTTTACCTTAAACTAATCTCTGTTAGAGAGACACAAGCTCTCCTTGCTGGTATTTCACACCACACAGGGGCAGGATATGATAACCTAGAGCCGAAGTTACTTAGTCTGGGGGCGCCCCTCCTCGCCCGGCCAATTACTCACATTTTCAACTCCTCCCTCACCTTGGGCAGTTTACCTGACGTTTGGAAAGTGGCCAAGGTTGTCCCAGTGTTTAAGCACGGTGACTCCAAGGAGATGAACAATTATCACCCCATTGCCATACTCTCTGCTACCAGCAAGCTACTTGAAAAGGCCATAGCTGGTCAAATCTCCCATTACCTGTAGGAGTATGCAGTTCTCTCCCCTGCACGGCATGGGTTCAGGAAGGAGCACAACATGGCGACCGCCATTGTCATAGTCACCTCAGAGATCAGATCTGTGACAGACCTTGGTAAATTGACTGAAGCCATCTTTGTCGAACTCTCTAAGGCCTTTGACCGGGTCGACCAAGACCTCCTTCACTCCACTTTACTCTCGGTTGGTTTCTCCCCCCCCCAGCCCTTGCCTGGGTCTCCAACTACCTGGGGGGCAGACAGCAATACACATGTTTCAACCGTGCCCTATCGAATATTTCCCCAATCTGGTGAGGAGTCCCCCAAGGGTCCGTTCTTGGTCCCATTCTGTTCTCTCTTTATGTAAATAAACTCCCCTCCGCTGTTACCCTTGGGTCTGCCACACTCTATGCGGATGACCTCATACTATTATCTAGCTCCCAGGACATCGCAGCTATTAACTCCCAACTCAACTCAGACTTTGGGCGTATCCATAACTGGCTTGTGGGACACAAGTTCACTGTTAACCTAAACAAGACCCATGCCAAGTTATTTGGTTCAGTGGCCAAAACTGCCTCCTGCCCTTCCCCTCTTGTCATCCACAGGGGAAATGGCTCCCTCCTGCCGCTCCTGGAATCTGCAAGGTGCCTAGGTGTGACCCTTGATCCTCAACTTGATCTCACTGAGCAACTCCGGAACATCTGCAAAGCTTCTAACTACAAGCTCGCCTTAACCTACAGGGCAAAGGACTGCCTCACTCCGGCTGCCTGGCTCGCCATAGCCAGGGGGATTCTCTTACCCACACTCTGTTATGGGCTTGTTGCCTTTGCACCGGTCCCTTATGCCAGACTAGCAAAGTGGGATATGGCTTACAACAACATATGTCGCTTTGCCCTCTCTGCACCGCGCCCTACGCACCGTTGCGACCTCTACGCCCGACTAGAGTGGCTTCTGCCTGAAAAATACCGAGCCTTTGTCCTCGGCAACTTTGTGGACAACATAGTCCATACCTCATGCCCCTCTGCTCTTGCAATTCCCTTCAAACACTGCACCCCGGCCTACCACCTCAGATCTAGCTCAACCCAGGTCTGCATGGTCCCGAGGAACCGCTCCCTCACTGGTGACTGGGCCTTCTACGCTCCGAGACTTTGGAACTCCTCCCCGCCCTAGTCCGGGCCGCCCCCTCTCACCCCAGCTTCAAAACTTCCCTATGGAAGTTCCTCAAAGCTGTCTCCACTTGCCTTTGTGCCCACTAGATGCAGGGGAGTCCCTCCCTCACCCATGACACCTCTCCCCCAGGCTGAAATTGGCCCCCGCCACTCTCCACTACAGCACTTACCTCCTTACCCGCTAGCTCCCTTCTTAGTAAGCACTTAGACGCCCCCACGCTACCTTGTCTTGCCCTCTAGGATGCAACCGTTGGGGACAGTTCTCGTCCCTCAGCCGGAGCCCTTTCTCTGTCGTGGGTGTCCCCCCCCTTAATACCCTAACATCCTGCCTCCCCAGACTTCCATGGAACCTTGTGTTCGATTTGTCCTCCTTACCGTATCTTGCAAGATACCATTTTCTTTTTCTACCATTTCATGCAAGTTGTATTTGTTTCTTGTTTCTATCTCTGATTCTGTACCATGTCTCCTTATTGTACTCTGGCTCCACATGTTCCGTGGGCCCGTGTGTTACCATGACAATGTACCTTGTTTGCTGTTTCGCAATTTGCTGTACCATAAATTTTGTTCTCTTCTGTATTGTAATCCTCCCGGGTCACACCTGAAAATAGGCACTTGTTGTCTAGTGTGCCTACCTGGTTAACACAAACAAATAAATAAAAAACTAGACACATGGTGGATTCCCTGCAGGGGGAGGGCCTCAAACAACTGGAACAACAACCCATTAGAGACAGGGCTATCCTAGATCTAATACTGACTTATATTCAAAGGATCACAGATCTCCAGGTAGAAGGTCATCTGGGGGCCAGTGACCATCACATGGTATGGTTCAATTTGGCCACTAGAATGAAATCATCCCATTCCAAGGCAAAAATATGGGACTTCAGAGGAGCTGACTTTGATAAGATGGCCAACAGAGTTAAGCTAGCCCTGGCAAAAAGAAATACAGGTGAGGGGGTACAGGCTAAGTGGGCAAGCATTAAAGATGCAATACTTGAAGCAACATCCCATTGTGTTAGTGAGAAAAGGAAGTACAAATGAAGAAGGAAACCACTTTGGTTCTCAAACGTAGTAGCAGAAAAAGTCAGAGCCAAAAGGCTGGCCTTAAGGAAATATAAGGGAACGCAGTGGGATGAAGACAGGGAGGCATACCAAACTTCCCTAAGGGAAGCAGAGAAGGCAGTAAGGCAGGCAAAGGCCCAAACTGAGGAAACACTAGCACGAACAGTAAAAGAAGGGGACAAGACTTTCTATAGATACATTAGTGAAAGGAGAAAATCCAGAGGGGATATTCTTAAGATCAAAGGGGATGTAAAAGCAGTGTTAGTGGCTCAGTAGGTAGCACACTCGCCTCTGAGGCCAGGAGATCAGAGGGTTGTGGGTTCAATTTCCGCATCTGGCACTTGGGTTAATATCCCAGTACTGACACTGTATTGCAGCATGAGAGGGGTTCTGCACTTCTGAGGTGCCGTCTTTCAGATGAGACGTTAAACCGAGGTCCCATCTGCCTGGATTGGTGGTAGTTCAGCTGGATGTTAGAGATCCCATGGCACTTGTCGAAAAAAGAGTAGGGGAATTTCCCCAGTGTCCTGGCCAAATCTGCCTCATTCACTACAAATACCACCAGCAGCTTAATCTGGTTCAAGGTCAGTTGGCATTCATCTGTATCCCCTCCCCCGGGTCATGCCTGAACATAGGCAGGATTTGTCTAGTGCACTTACCCGGTCAACAAAAACTAACTAAATAAATAAATAAAAAGCATCTATCCTAAATAGATACTTCTGCTCAGTATTTACTGAAGAGAAGGTAGGGCAGGGCCCACAGCTCTGCACCATGGACACAGGGGGGAGGGAGGTGTTCACTAGTCCCTTCACAAAAAAAGGGGTCCTACAAGAGCTCGATAAGCTCAGGGTGGACAAGGCAATGGGACCTGATGGCATCATCCCAGGGTACTAAAGGAGCTAATGGTGGAACTAGCAGAGCCATTATCAAAACTGTTTAGTGAGTCTCCGAGCACAGGAGAGGTCCCAGAAGACTGGAGAAGGGCTCATGTGATCCCGCTCCACAAGAGTGGTAGCAGGGAGGAGGCAGAGAACTACAGACCAGTCAGTCTTACCTCAGTAGTGGGTAAGATTATGGAGACACTCCTTAAGGAAAGGATAGTGCAACACCTGGAATCCATAGGAGCACAGGATCCAAGACAGCATGGGTTTACAAATGGAAGGTCCTGTCAAACTAATCTCATAGATTTCTTTGACTGGGTAACCAGAGTGGTGGACCAAGGGGGAGCAGTTGATGTTGCCTACCTTGACTTCAGCAAAGCTTTTAATACTGTTCCACATAGAAGATTGATTAATAAGCTGGGTAGGCTCGGGGTGTGTCAGACGTTGGTCAACTGGGTGGCAAACTGGTTGACGGACAGAAAACAGAGAGTGGTGGTAAACGGTATACAGTCAGAAGAGATGCAAGTCACAAATTTGGTACCTAAGGGATCAGTTCTGGGGCCAGTCCTCTTCAATATCTTCATCAGTGACATTGCAGATGGACTGGAGGGTAAGGTTTGTCTGTTTGCAGATGACACCACGATCTGCAACAGAGTAGATGATCCAGATGGTGTGGGCAGAATGAGAAGAGATCTGGATAAACAGGCAAAATGGTCGGAAGAGTGGCAACTGGAGTTTAACGCAAAGAAGTGCAAGATCATTCACATAGGGAAGAGAAACCCTGAAGCCACCTATAGACTGGGAGGGGAGTTGCTGGCAGTCACAAGAGAAGAAAGAGACTTTGGTGTCATCATCACCGATGACCTGAAATCATCCAAGCAGACCTCTAAAGCAGTAGGTAAGGCTAGAGGGATGTTGGGGTGTATTAGTAGGGGTATCACAAGTCGGAAGAGGGAGGTAATAATCCCTCTTTACAAGACACTGGTTAGGCCCCATCTGGAGTACTGCATGCAATACTGGAGGCCACACCTTCACAAGGACATTAACCAAATTGAGGCAGTCCAGAGAAGGGCAACCAAAATGGTGCAGGGACTGCATCAGAAAACATATGAGGACAGATTAGCTGAACTCAATATGTATACCCTAGAGCAGAGGAGGGAGAGAGGTGATATGATTGAAACATTCAAACACCTTAAGAGCACTAACAAGGTGAAAGAATATAACATGTTTCAATATAAGAAAAAGAGCAGGACAAGAGGACACAGTATGAGATTAGAGAGAGGCCGATTAAGGGGTAATGTGACAAAGTTCTTTTTCACAAAAAGGGTGGTGGATGCATGGAACTGCCTACCTCAGGAAATGGTGGATATGAATACAGTGCAGGGCTTCAAACAGGCATGGGATAGGCATAAGGGAGCAATACAGATGAGTATGAATAGATAGACCATTGACAGAGCAAATGCCTATAGCACATTCATAAGGTAGAAAAAGAAATGGGTAGACTGGATGGGCCTTGTGGTCCTTATCTACCGTCAACTTCTAAGTTTCTATGTTAATAGGTCCAGCATCTCTATTAGGCCATCTGGGGGTTACACCCCGCAGAGGATGGTAGTAGACCATTTCCGTAGGTGCAGGCCTATTGGGGGAGCCACGAAACTGAACCCTATGGTGTGGTAATCAGACCATCTGACTGGTTCCACCACCAAGTCAGAGATCTCTATCCCCAGAAGGAACACCAGATCCAATGAGTGACCTCCAATGTGGGTTGCGGAGGTAACAACCTGTGTGAGGCCCAACTAAGTCATTAGTTGAAGAAGATCACAACCAAACTGTGAGAGTTCATTGTCGACCCAGGCACTGAAATCCTCCAGAATCAACTATCTGGGGGATCCCAGTACTACGTCGACAATGCAGTCTGTGACTTCCTGCAGGAATTCTTTCCCATGTCCGGGTGGATGGTAGATAAGTAGTATCCTGTACCCCCCACCCGCACCCATGATATACCCGAAGGACCTGGTGGACCCCACTGGCACATCCACAAGGCCCAGTTCTGATCTAAAACAGATGGCTACCCGCCTCTACAATCCATCCTTGGGTGATGTATCACCGAGCACCTGGCTGGAACAGCTAAGGCCAACACTGGGCTTGCATTCTCGTCCAGCCAGGTCTCAGTGATACACACCAGATCAGATGGACCAGCAAGATCTGCTATAATAGCAGTCTTGTTTTTAGTACATCTGGCATTACATAACACCATCTGAGTAAGATGAGCAGTTGAGGAGGCCTGCACCACCTGCTTGCATTCAGCAGAGCCCTTGGGTATGGGAATCAGACAGGGAGGACCCCTGTTCTGATCCCATTTCACCCCAGGACATCTCCTTGTCCCCATGACCCCAATCTGCCCACCCCTCTCCATTTCCCCACCAGGCCCAGCTCCTCCCCTTCCTTCTCCTGATTATCTCCAAGGCACGACATCTACTGTATGCCTCAGCTGATAATGGGAGACAATCAAAAAGGCAAAGGTCCCTGAGCCTGGTGGGGGAATAGCACCTGACTGTCCTTCTACCCTCCCAACACATCACAATAAAGTAGTAGCAGACACCACACAATCACAAATAAATAATACCAAACAATCAAACAACACCACTCTCACTCCAATCAAACACTATCAAACAACACTCAATATCATACAGCACCATGACAACACAACCTCTCAACCATCCACTCCAAAACCATAAGCACAAATCAAATAATATACCAACCCACACCATAAATCCCCCCCAAATCAACTTACAATGTACAAACTGTATTTTTTTTATAGCGGCATGTAAAGAATATATTTGATAGTATAGAGCAGTCACCAAAAATCTCTGAAGTAAGGGTTATGAACCCGCAGAGCTCACACCTCTCCGGGGAAATATCCAAAAAGTTTCTACCAGCACTACCTCTCATGTAGGCCAGAAAAGTCCACAGAATTATTCAGAGATAAATAATCTATGAGGCACTTTCACTGCCCACAGAATCTAAGGTGATAAAAAGCAAGAAAAAAGGAAGGTCTGACCATGTCCTGTATTCAAGACAGTCTTTCTCCGGTGTCAACCTTTGGTCAAGCAATCTTCATTGTGGGCTCCAGAGGCCTACCAATGCCAGCCAAAGGGGGCCCAGACAACAGTACTTTGGGAGGCTACTGCCAGAAATCCCCGTGCCCATAGCTTCAGCTCCCAACCAGCGTCAGTCCACAGGCTGGCCCCTCATGCAGCCTAGGAAATACAAGGGACCACCTGCCTGCACCCCAGCCAGCCCAGTCCCTGGACCCCTGCATGATTCATGGATCCAGCGGCCGTACATCCCGAGTGTTTAAACAGGACCCCACCTTGCTACCAGCAATAAGTCCCTAACAATCAGCAAGTCTCCAAGCTCACGGACCCATCAATTCCTTGTACCCTAACCAAAAAAAACACCAAACATAATTTCTGGCTATAGTCCGTCTTGTTGCTCTTCCTCCAACATTCCGCACACCAGGCTCCTAGCTAGATGGTTCCCCCTGGAGTCAATTCATATCTTGGCTTCCTCAAACCAAACACACTCCAGGCCTCCTTCAACTTGCCTCTCTCTAGGCATCCGGCAACCCAGAAAGGTAAAATGCTACAGCGCCAGACTTTAGTGAGCCAAGTTTACAACCACTATTTTGATATGACAAGTAAACTATATACTCCAAAGTTGCAGGTCAGAATCATGGAGTCACTAGCCTACACAACAGTTTTAAACAATTGGTGACTCCATATCAATTCCTCTCTGAACCCGAAACCACATCTACCCTAACTTCCTCACTTTGTTGCCCTATCTAGCTGCTTACTAATCTAACTTAAAAATAATACAAACATAGACATAAACAAAACAACAAATTAAAATAAATAAAACTAAGACTGCTCTGCTGCTTCCAGATGACTAGCCCAGAGTGGCCACCATCTTCCTTTTGTTGTTTTGTTTGTTTTTTTGATGAGGTTTGGCACCAGGGCACCCAATCCTCTGTTTTTTTTTAACAACAAATAGCCATCTGAAAGGTCCATGGCAGAGGAGATAGAGGTAGGATGACTACCAGCACCCACAGGGTGAACTGCCAGTGGCCATGATGTGCAGCTGAGTGGTAGTTGGAGGGTGGGTGGCTGAATAAATGGTAAAGATATTCAGGAAGATCAATAATTATGGAAAGTACGTAATTATTATATTCTCCCTAAATTAATCATCCCCACTGATTCATACATATGGTTCAGAGTACCAAGCTTCCCAATTAGGGAGGAGCTGGCTTACACTGAGGGTAAAGTCACCCTCAGCCCTCTGAATGGGTGAAAACTCCTGAGGGCAGGGACTCCTCATGGGTCTGGCGAGGCCCAAGAATGTTTAGAGTCAGATGGGAGGTAAACACATCCCATGAGTTCCCATCTGACTCACCGGGAGGAAAAGTAAGTCCACTGAAACTAGGAGTGTAGCACACCTTTCACCAGGTCAGTGGTGCCAGTCAAAAAGGCCAAGCCACACCACCTGCCAAATGCAGACTCAAGTTCCCACCGCTGGGAGGCCACTTCATTGATGTCATAAGATGCCCTTGTCTGTTGTCTCGCACACTCCAGACTCATCGCAGAAAGGCAGATGGCTTGCCTGCCTAACTCTGATGGTTGCATGGCAGCTAGAAACTATCCTAGCTGCACCTGCAGGCACTTGCTATAAGCTGCCAGGTGTGCCTGATGTGCCAAGATACACTATACAGTGTCAGCCGAGGTGAAAACCTTCCTCCCCAGATGGCCCAGTGGCACTGAGGGTTGAGGCACTGGGCGCCACACCTCACGCTATGCCAGTGACCCAGATTTGGGAACAACCTCAGGTCATCAGGGTGCCAGAATGGGTGGAGGGGTGGGAGGAGCAGGATTGAGTGTGCCATCAGGCTGCTATCCAATCCTGGGGTGGTGGGTTGTTGACCCTCCAGTAGTCCCATCCCCACAGGGGGAAGGTCCGGTGGGGTAATGTAGGCAGGTAGGGCAGCAGTACGGTTGGACAGAAGGAGCTGAGTTGGCTTCCGGCATACGTGGATGCCTCCGCGAGCACATATGGCCATGTGCCAGGGCTCCAGGGGGGATGGGAGAAAACCCAAGAAAAACCCAGGAAAATCTATACGAGTCTGCATCAGTAGGTTGGTCATGCACTGTGTGACAAGGCCTGTCTAGGGTCTGCAGGATCTAAATCCCCAAAGTGGGGTGAGGTACTGTGGCAGCAGAGCCCATATGTGCACAGTATTGCTTGTAGATGTCCCTGGGGACTGGAGGTAGAGCAAAGGAACCTCTCCAAACTGCCTTGGAGCATTCCTTGAAGGCCCTTGACCAGGGAGGGATGACGCTGTGGTCATCATTGAAAGCTCCTGGGAGACCCAGCTGTGTGAGGAGGGTGTTGCATGTGGCAACAGTGCCAATGTCCAGTGCCTGAAGCATGACCATCAGGAACCTCTGGTGCAGAGTACTCGGAAGTTGAGGACAGGTGTAGGGAGGATTCCACACCGTCTGAGGAGTACATAGATGGGGAGAAGGCACTAGATCTGGAAGTGGGTGACTGCTAGGGGCCATGCAGGAACTGCACATGGTCAGCATTGGTATGGTACTGGAACAGCATACCAGCCATGATTCCATGCCAAACTCAGGTACAGGTGGCATAGCCACAAGAGGGTGTGAGGAGCTAGAAATACTAGGGTATATACCCGGATTGCAGGATCATTTGGTAGGTCTTTCCACAGTGGAGGGTATGATGAACCCATTTGAGGAAAGTCAACCTACAGAAGAGGAGGAGCCTTGACAGTGCCCATAGGGGAAAATCCCCATGCAAGGAGAGTGGAGCCATTCAGTCCCTTTTGAGCACATTTTGTCCTCCCCAGAGGCAGGCTGAGCCATAGGGCCAAAGAGAAAATTCTGCAATCTGGCCAGTTCCCCAACCCTGGGCTAGTACCCCCTCCAGCACCAAACTCAGGGTCAGAAAATGAGGTCTCCTCAGGGCCCCACTGTCAGCACCATTCTTGGTGCTGGGCCTGGTGCCAGATCCAGTGTCAGCCCAAGGACCTCGAGCAGCACCAGGACTGGGAACAGACCTGGAGGCTACACTGACACCACAGCCAGTGTCGGGCCCAGAACAGACACCAGAGCTGGCACTGTGTCTGGTGCAGGGCTCAGCATCACTTTCCTCCTTGGAGCCACAAGGGCACTCAAACCAGACAGCGACATCTTCACCTTTGCAACATGACACCGCCCATCTCCGGCACCAGTCTCTCTCCTGGCAATACAGACAGTACCAGAAGGAGACTTGAAATTGCGGCCGGCACTTCCCCACTCAAGGACACTGCAAACTGTGTCAGCAGCTGGGGCAGCACCAGGCCACAACAGTGAGGTGTCCTCCAGTGTAGACTGAGCATACAGTTTCGGCCTCACCACTGGGGATGTCTGCTACATCTTCTTTGGGGGTATCTCTGTCATCCGGTCCCACAGATGGAACAAGTCCCAGCAGTTACATATGAACAGAAATAGTCTGGGAGGATGGCCATTCCTAAACTTAAGACAGGAGGCCCTGCAGCACAGCCCTGCCAAAGACGGGCTCTCGAGGCAATGTCCCGACTGTAGTGCTTGGTGAAAGTATGGTCAGTACTGCAAGTGGCAGCTGCACTCACTGCTAATGGCAACTTTTTGCCATATTTATTGTAGCAGAACACAATGCAATTTGCCAACCATTTAGACAAATATTGTTCAGAAACCCTGAAATATCTCTGCCTTGGCGAAAGAAACAAAAAGCTGCTTCGACTTCCTGCATTCCTTAGTACAAAGCAAGTAATATTTCAAAGCAAAACAAAATGGTTATATTAAATGCATGCTGAAAATAGAAAATGGAGTTAAAAATCTACATTTCGACCTTAGGTCTTCTTCAGGAAATATCTAAAAGAGAAAAAAAACAAGTTAGTGTAGAGGAGAGGTAAAATGAGAGAGATATATATGTGGAGAAAGAAGAAGGGGGAAGCTAAGGGAGAAGAAGTGATAAATGGTAAGATTAAGGGAGAATTTGAGAAACAAAAAGGTGATGATGGGAAAGATAAAGCATAATGGGAGAGAAAGAGCTGGGGAAGTTCCCAGGTGGAGACTAATTAACAAGGCCTTGTAAGAAGGCTGAAAGGTGACAAATGTGTGGGAAGGAGACAGAAATGGAGACATATGGTGAAAATGAAAAATAAATCAGTACAAAAACAAATTGACTTTAGGGCAAAAAAGGGGATGGTTGAAAGATGTTAGTGGAAAATAAGTCTATCAATTAAACCAGAGGGCTGCTGAGAGCCAAGGCAGATGATCAGCTTGGCTTCCATGCTTTTTCTATGGTCAGGATCCCGGAAGCCCTGCTGAAGGACACAAACAGAAAGGTCATTGACATTGTGGTCCCTGGAGATAAAGTGGGATACAATGGGTTTAGCAGTTTCACCATTCCTGACTGCTCTGTAATGCTCACTAACATCTTTCAGCCATCCCCTTTTTTTCCCTAAAGTCAATTTGTTTTTGTACTCATTAATTTTTCATTTTCACCATATGTCTCCATTTCTGTCTCCTTCCCACACATTTGTCACCTTTCAGCCTTCTTACAAGGCCCTGTTAATTAGTCTCCACCTGGGAACTTCCCCAGCTCTTTCTCTCCCATTATGCTTTATCTTTCCATCATCGCTTTTTGTTTCTCAGATTCTCTCTTAATCTTACCATTTATCACTTCTTCCCTTAGCCTCCCCTTCTTCTTTCTCCACATATATATCTCTCTCATTTTGCCTCTCCTCTACACTAACTTGTTTTTTTCTCTTTTAGATATTTCCTGAAGAAGACATAAGGTCGAAACGTAGATTTTTAACTCTATTTTCTATTTTCAGCATGCATTTAATATAACCATTTTGTTTTGCTTTTAGACCACATGCTGACGCAGCACCTTGTTTTTGTTTTTTTACAGTTTGTATGCTAATATTTCAAAGTTGTGTGCACATCCAAAGTATGGAGCAGTGCTTTCCCTGGACTGGCACACTCAGGAAATTAAACAGGAGGATGGATACTGTTGATTGGTTCAGGGTAAACTCAGACATCACTCAGGGAGAAACTTAGGAATTGTGCACAAAGACACCTGTCTTTGTGAAAAATCAAATAAGGCTCCTCGTACTGGAGGGCCTGAAGCTCAGAAATCCTTTGAGCAGAAGGAAAGCAACCAAAAATAATGCTTTCCAAGAAAGGAAGCATAGCTCGCAAGTCACGGCTGGCTCAAAAGGAGATGGTCAACTTCTCCAAAACAAAATTCAAATCTCAAGCTGGGACAAGAGAATGGACTGGAGGTTTCAAATGCAGGATGCCCTTTAAGAAGTTATGGGAAACATTCAGCTGAGCCATGGTGCGGTCATCCACAGACTCATGGAAGGCCAAGACAGTCAAAAGGTGCACCTTGAGGGAGGAGTACAGGTGACCTGAGTCTGACAGCGATATCAGGTAGTCCAGAATCTGGTTCACTGGACAAGTGAAATGGTCCAGATTCTATCTGGCAGCCCAGTTGGCAAACTTCTTTCACTTCACGGCATAGGTGGCACGAGTGGAGGCCTTCTGAGCAGCCACTAGGATATCTGCCACCTCATGCGAAACCCCAGATCTGGCGATGGCTACATCCTCAGGAGCCAAGCATAGAGGTGGAGGGATTAGAGGTTGGGATGAACTATTGTCCCCTTAGCCTGAGTCAGCAGATTCATGCAGAGAGGAAGAGGGACAAGAGGTTCCTCTGCTAGCTGCTGCAGTAATGGGAACCATATCTGACAAGGCCAGAATAGAGCTACCAGGATCATGCTGGCCCCTCCATCGGCAGTTTGATTAGCACCCTCTGAATCAGATGAAATGGAGGAAAGGCTTAAAGGAACCTCCCACTTCAGGAGAGGGACAAAGAGTCTTGCCAGAAAACTCCAGGCCCTGGATCGAGCAAGCAGAAACTGGGCAGTTCTGCATTGAGGTGGGACAGAAAAAGGTCTAACTCTGTATGACCCCATCCGTTGAACAGATCTTCTGTGATGGATGAGGGAAGCTCCCAGTCATGCATGCTGAACTGTGTCCATCTGAGGCTGACCGCCAGTGTTTTGCACTTCAGGGACGTGAACCGCTGCAAGAGTTAGACCGTGGTCCAATGCCCAGTACCACACTCTCATGGCTTCCTTGCATAGGGGGTACAAATGTCCCCTCCCTCGGCTTGTTGATGTAAGACGCAACTCTAAGGTTGTCAGACTGAATCAACAGCTGACCTGGGAGGAGGTGGTTCTGAAAGGCCTGCATAGCACACAGGACTGCCTGCATCTCCAGGACATTGATATGCAGGGAGGTTTTGCTTTGGGACCAACAGCCCTGAGTTTGAAAGCGAAAGAGATGCAAGTCACAAGTGGGGTACCTCAGGGATCAGTCCTGGGGCCAGTCCTCTTCAATATCTTCATCAGTGACATTGCAGATAGACTGGAATGTAAGGTTTATCTGTTTGCAGATGATACCAAGATCTGCAACAGAGTAGATGATCCAGATGGGGTGGGCAGAATGAGAAGAGATCTGGATAAACTGGCAAAATGGTCGGAAGAGTGGCAACTGGGGTTTAACGCAAAGAAGTGCAAGATCATGCTCATAGGGAAGAGAAACCCTGAAGCCAGCCACCTATGGGTTGGGAGGGGAGTTGCTAGCAATCACAAGGGAAGAAAAAGACTTGGGCATCATCATCACAGATGACCTGAAATCATCCAAGCAGACCACTAAAGCAGTAGGTAAGGCTAGAGGAATGTCGGGGTGTATTAGTAACGGTACCACAAGCCATAAGAAGGAGGTAATAATCCTTCTTTACAAGCCACTGGTTAGGCCCCATCTGGAGTACTGCGTGCAGTACTGGAGGCCGCACCTGCACAAGGACATTAACAAAACGGAGGCAGTCCAGAGAAGGGCAACCAAAATGATGCGGGGACTGCATCAGAAAACATATAAGGAAAGATTAACAGAGCTCAATATGTATACCCTAAGCCGACCCGGTGGCACTGAAGGTTGAGGCACTGGATGCCACACCTTGCGCCACGCCAGTAACCAAGGTTCGGTGACGGACTCTGGTGGCCAGGGGTCGGCAGGGAAGGGAGAGGATCGAGCATCCTGATGACGTCTCTCCTCTCCTCTCCTCTCCCTGGGGTGGGATCTGGGGATTCCCGGTGTTCTGGCGGCCCCCGATGGTAATCGGGGGCACTACAGATAGACCAGGTGACGTCAGGGGGCAGTGTGCGGCAGATGGCAGCAGGGCAGGCATCACTGCATGCCACACTCCAGAGGGAGAAACAAAGGAGAAAACCCCCCCACCGTTGCGGATAGGCAAAGGTGCCTCCACTGGACCACACTCCCAATACTGGGTGCCCTCCTCTCCCGACTCACCAGACCTGGCATTCTACACTTCAGATATAGCGCCCTGGGTGAATAAGGTGGCCCCTCCCCGGGGTGGGGATTCAGATCTGGAGGATCTGCCAGGTTGAAGCGAGGAGAGCAGGGAACATCTCAGGTGGGAGGTAGAGACCGGACTGGAGGATGCGGGAGAGAGAGTTCTCCCAGAGGTAGGGGAAGAAATAAAGTTAACAAAAAAAAAATATGTATACCCTAGAGCAAAGAAGGGAGAGAGGTGATATGATCAAAACATTCAAACATCTTGAAGGCATTAACAAGGTGAAAGAGTCTAACATGTTTCAATATCAGAAAAATAGCAGGACAAGAGGACACAGCATGAGACTAGAGGGAGGCCAATTACGAGGTAATGTGAGAAAGTTCTTTTTCACAGAAAAGGTGGTGGATGCATAGAATGACCTACCTTAGGAAGTGGTGGATATGAATACAGTGCAGGGCTTTGCATAGACATGGGATAGGCATAAGGGAGCAATACAGATGAGTATGAATAGATAGGCCATTGACAGAGTACAGGCCTATGGCACATTCATAAGGTAGAAAAAAATGGGCAGACTGGATGGGCCTTGCAGTCCTTATCTGCTGTCAACTTCTATGTTTCTATGTTACCCAGATGAGTTCCCCAGCCCAATCCAGAGGCATCCATGGTGAGGATCTGCTGGGGGGAGGAGATCCGGAAGGGGACCCCTTGCAGCAGCTTCAGGGGATCCATCCACCACTGGAGCACCTTGCTGACATGGGAGGAGACCAGCACTAATTGATCTAATTTGTCTGTGCACTGGTCCCATTGTATTCAGAGAGTCCACTGCAGGATGTACAGTATATGTGGAGCCTGGCCAGCGGAACAGTTGGGATGGCTGCAGCCATCAATCTCAACAGCCTCAAGTAAACTCTTGCAGGTATATGATGGCTCTGGGCAACCTCCTGATCCTGGGCAATAAGGCACTCCAACCTGTTCTGAGACAGGAAGAACTTTCCATGCACCAAGTCTAGACCCCCCTCCTCCATATATTGCAGCCTTTTGGGACAGGACTAGGACTGACTTGGGTAAATTGACCATAATGCCCAGGTAGAGAAATAAGAATTCTCTCCAAAGTCCGCAGGAGCTGTTCCCTGGATGGGGCCTTTAGGAGCCAATTGTCCAGATAAGGGAAAACATACAGCCTCTCCCTTCTGAGAGCTGTAGTTACTGCTGCTAACCACTTGGTAAAGGCCCACGGTGCAGAGTACAAGCCAAAGGACAATACTTTGAATTGGTAATGCTTGCCCTGGAAAAAGAACTGGGGGAACCTCCTGTGGGGTGGAAACACCGAGATATGCAGGTACGCATCCTGCATGTCCAGATAACACAGCCAGTTGCCCTGCTTGAGAAGGGGAAGCAGGCCTGGCAGAGTTACCATTTGAAACTTTTTGTACTGGACATACCGACTGAGGTCCTTGAGGTCTAAGATGGGTCTCAGGTCTCCAGTTCTTTTGGGGACCAGGAATAACCTGGAGTAAAATCCCATGTTTATTTGGTGCCTGGGCACGGCTGATCACTTTTTTGCATAGAAGGGACTGTAGTTCCTTCCAGAGAAGAGAAAGATGGACCAGGGGGTAGGTAGATGGTACTGGAGGAGTTTCATGGGACAGCTCAATGAGCTCCAGAGTGTGACCCCCTACCTATGATTTGAAGAATCCAGGCATCTGACATGATGGTTCTCCATTGATTGAGATGGAAGGAGAACTGACCTCTGACCACCATTTCTTGTTTACAAACCGGAAGAGGGGGGTCTTGCAAGGAGTCAAGCGGAGTTGGATCCAGCTGCTGGGGCTGGTCCATCACCCCTAGGGTGCTTGGCCCCAGCTCCTGCAGAGGAGGGAGTGGGAAAGGCAGCAGAGGCTCTCCATTTGCCTTGGGGCAGAAAGGCTGCTCTGGATTCGTGGGGCACCTTGTGAAAGGGAGGGGGCTGTCTGCTCTTGGGTTGTGTACAATAGAGTGAATGGACAGGCTCGATAGTCCTGCCAGATGCCTGCAGTTCATTTATGATGTCCTTTTTATCTGGAACGAACAACTCGGAGTCATTAAAAGGGGCATTAAGCACCCTTTGCTGAACATCAGCAGAAAAACCCAAAACCTTCATCCAGGAGTGCTTACGAAGGCAAATGCTGGTGGCAGCAGTCCTGGTACCAGTATCCAAGATATTATAGAAGGCTCACAACAGGTGCTTGCTAATATCCTCAGCATTTTTCAGGCACGTAATAACTTCTTGCTTTTGGGTACAGTCAAGAAAGGCTAGGGCCGCGGCCTTGCCCTTCTTCCAAAGGGTATTCTGGTACTTAACCATATGGGAAAGGTAGTCTGCAATCCTCAGCCTAAGGGTACAGGAGGTGTAAACCCTCTTGCCCCAGAGACCAATCCTATGGATTTTCTGTCTGGAGGGAGGGAGCCAAGATGCTTGGGCACCTTGGATCTATCATGGGCTGCCTTTATAACCACAGAATCTGTCTCCAGTTGGGCAGCATAGTGTGGAAGACCCTGAGGGGCATGATATAATTTATCAACCCTGTGGGTCATGAATGGCACCATGTCAGGCCTGTGCCAGGCTGCAGTTGTGGCACTCCTTATTGCAGGAAGGAATGATCTTAGGAGGAGACTCTGGAATTTCTAAGAAATCTACCAGATCACTTCTGGTGGCATCCTCCTCCTCAGTATAGACACCCATGGCTGAGGACAGCTGTTTCATAACACTGAAGAAGGTGGATTCCTCTGGAAAAGACCAAGGCATGTGCTTGACAAAGCCCTCGCTCACTGAGGAAGCTGTGGATCTGTCAGAGGAGAGAGGCTCTTCCTCTTCCTTCTCTTTCTCAGGAAGGATGAGGTCAGGATGATATTCCTCCTTGATGTTGACCCGTTCCAATTTCGGGTCCAATGACAACCCACAAGAGACAGCCTGCGGAGGTCGAAGTGGTGTCGACAATGGTGCCATTGACAGCCCAGGTGATGCAGGCTTATACGCGCCTAACTGGTGGACGAAAACAGTCATGAATTTGGTCAAAATGTTATTGAGGCAGATGACAGTGGACTGCTGAGTCTTCAGAGAAACACAGAAACACAGACTTTGATGGCAGATGAGGACCGTTTGGCCCACATAGTCTGCCCATTTCCCTATCTACTGGATAATCTGCAGATCCTAGTTAACCAACAACCTACTTCCTCCTACCCCCCCACTATAGTTGCCTTATGTCTCTCCCATGCATTCTTGAATTCCCCCACTGTTTTTGACCCCACAACCTCCTCAGGAAGGCCGTTCCATGCATCCACCACCCTCTCTGTGAAAAAATACTTCCTCATGTTGCCCCTGAGCTGTTTCTCCATCTTCAAACTGTGCTTCCTTGTTCTTGCACATCTCTTTTTCTGAAAGATGCTATCGTCTTGGACTTTGTTGATTCCCTTGAGGTACTTGAAAGTTTCTATCATGTCCCTCCTCTCTCTCTCCTTTCTTCAAGGGTATACATATTAAGCTTCTTTAGTCTCTCTTTGTATGGTGTCTGGTGCAAAACTTGAACCATTTTAGTTGCCCTCCTCTGGACTGCCTCTATCCTGTCTATGTCCTTGCGGAGATGGGGTCTCCAGAACTGCACAAAGTACTCCAGATGGGATCTCACAAACTGTCTGCACAGAGGGATAACAACTTCCTGTTTTCTGCTGGTGATGCCTCTCCCTCTGCATCCCAGTATCCCCCAGCCTTCCTTACTGCCTTCTCACATTGCCTACCTGCCTGCCTGCCTTTAGGTCATCTGATATGACTACACCAAGGTCCGTTTCCATTTTTGTTGTTATTAGTACCTCCCCCACATTGTGTACTCTTCCCCTGGATTTTTGTTTCCCAGGTGCATTACTTTGCACTTCTTTGCATTGAATCTAAGCTGCCATATTTTTGACCATTCCTTCAACCTTGCCAAGTCCCTTTTCATCCTTTCCACCCCCCTTATGTATCAACCCTGTTGTAGATCTTTGTGTCATCTGCAAAGAGGCATACTTTTCCTTCCAGTCCCTCTGTAATGTCACTTATAAAGACATTAAAGAGGACCAGCCCCAGTACTGAATCATGCAGTACCCCGGTAGTAATTCCCCTTTCTTTGAAGTGGACTCCGTTTACAATTACCCTTGGCATCCTGTTGTCCAGCTAATTGTTTACCCAGGCTACCACCCTGGGACCCGCTCCCAGGCTGGCTAACTTGTTTATTAATCAGGAGGGGTCAATGGCACAGGAAGCAATGACCCATCTGACAGGCTCTGAAAGCCCAAAGAGCCCACAGCCTGAGGACCTGGGGAAGCATCAGGCCTTGACGGTAGGGCCACAAGGGATGATCCCATCATTGACAAAGAGGGGGCTGATGACCCAGAGGTCGACGGCCAACTGCCTTGCACATCAGGCAGAAGAGCTGTCAGTAGGGGTCTGGTAGGAATGACAACAGGTTTACGCATTAGTGCAGCCACAGCCAGAGCACCCCAGATGAATAAAAAGAGGCCGTTGCAGAGCAGGACCACAGCTGGGAGAAGCAGACCCTATCTTAGTCCGTTTTGTGATTTTTCTCTGAGGACTTGTCTCGGGCCTTAGTGGTCTGGGAGCTCAAAGATCCTGCCGATGACTGAACGGGAGGAATCCTGGAGGACCCCTGCCCAGAACTAGCTACCTGTTACTCCATAAGGAAGTTTTTGAGAGCTTTTTTGCATCGCTTGAGGATGGTTTGATTACACTTCTGGCAGAGCTCGCAGTCTGAGGTGTCATTGCTGGGCCCAAGACAGCAGACACAGAGTGAGTGTTCATCTGAAGAGGCAATTTTCTTTCTGCAGCGGCAGCGGCGGAAGACAGAAGTTGAAGGATTAACTCTCAACATAAATGAGGTAAAGGAATCTCTTTAGAGAAAGAGATTCTTAAAAGGTAAGTATAGAAAAGCCATAATGAAAAAAAGGCATGAAACTACATCGGAGCTTCTGCGGAGACCCATGCAAACAAGTCAGCGACGGGAAAGAACTGAGGAGGGAGCAGAGCCACTCATGCCTTTATAGAGTAGGTGATGTTGGCAGATGACGATGGCATGGCATCCCCAGTTGTTCTGCTAAAAATCTTCTGCATGGCTCCTGCTTCACCAATGGTGAAGTTTCATCTTTGGGACCTGATGACTGAGATAACCCCGAAGAAGCTCTATTATTTCTAAGAATTTGGAATCATACATCCATGTGTCTGGATGACCCAGTAAAGTATAGTTACGTAAGAACTTACCGTAACAGTAGATCTTCAAGATGAGCTCCTGCAGCAAGCTACACCTTAAGGACTATGCCATCAGGCACTAGAACACCACAGAAAATGTCTATCCAGCGCTATCCAGCTGGGGTCTGCCCCTTATGTCAGCGATATAAAAGGGGCAGTCACCAGCCCCACCTCAGTTCACCCGCCAGAAACCCTAAGGTTGCTAAGCAAGAGAGCTCTGAGGCAGCTGCCGAAGCAAATCCCAAAAAGAGAAAACTCAAAAAGGGGGAAGGAGGGAGGGAAAATAGCTCCTGCTGCAGGAGCTCATCTCAAAGCTCTACTGTTACAGTAAGTTCTTATGTAACTGTACTATCTTACTTTGAGTAAGAGCTCTTGCAGCAGGCTACATCTTAAGGACAGAGTCCCAAGCAGTGTCCTTCATGAAAACCAGGGGAGAAAGGATCTACAAATATGAACAGTGAGACCAAGTGTCTAAAACTGAATAACTACAATTTTTTTCTTGAAAGGAGGCCTTAGAGCACAGTGAGGCCAAATCCTGCTCTTCTTCTGGAAGCAACAGCACTGAGTAGTGCTTGATGAAAGTGTGCACTGAGTTCCACATGACTGCCGTACATATGTCTGTTGTGGATACATTTCTGAGGGCTGCAAATGAAGCAGCCAGGCCCCTAGTGGACTGCCTCCTTACTGGTCCCAGCAAGGTTTTGTGATACTTCTCGTATCGCGAAACCGGAAATGAGGCGCAACTGCACTTCCGGTTTCGGGCATTAAATCCAGCAGCTCCAGCGAGCGGGGCGAGCATGAGCGGGGCCGCGCTCGGAGACGCGCGCAGAGACACGCGCATCTAGCATGTGTCTATCATGTCCATCGTGGACAAAGGGGACAAGAAGGTAACACTTATATAATACCTCAAATACCAAAAAAAAAAAAAACTTGAGAGTTTGTCAGAGCCTTCTTTAAGTGTCACCATGAAGAAAGCTAATAGATACTGTACTACATGTAAAATGTATGCTATAGGCAAACACATTGCTGATTTCAAGTGTGACAAGTGTATCTTAATCGCTGAATTACAGAACGAAGTCTCTAGACTTCAGCCTGTATTGTCCACCAATCCAGATATTAGAGCTTTGGAGGATTACATTGACCAAATGTCAATATTAGTGGAAGCTAATACCTCTATTACAACAAATAGGGCAGAGGATAACACTCCTATTCAGGCAAAATTAGAAAATGGATTTAACTCCCAGTCCCAATCTAATGTTACTTTTTCTGCAATGTCTGAACTACCAACCTCTACCTCTACTCCCACAATGCTCACCCAACATAGGTTTACTGATGATAAAGCAAAACCCTGGATACGAAAAAAATGTATAGCCAAGTCTAAGTCAGTGGATAATGACCAACTCACTGCCACTGCATCTATTACACAAAGGTCTACAGAAGAAATGGGGAATCCCTGTACACCAAAAAAATGTATAACTAAGACTAAGGTAGTGGCAAATAACTTATCTACCCCACATACATATGCAATTTCTACTCACAACTCTTTTGAGCAGTTAACAAACCTTATAGAGGAAACTGTAGAAACTAGTCCTAAACTAACTCATACAAATGAGAACAGTCTTATGCAACACATGACTACTAAAAATTATTTCGATGAAGCCCTATCTCTGCTTCAAACTTCACTCACCCCATGTGTACAGGACACATTAATCGCTCATAAAGAAGTTTATATACTGGGTGATTCCATAACTAAATATATTGCCGCATTGTTTGTAATCAGGATAAAGAACACCGTTCTAGCTTGAGCTACCGAGGTGCTAGGATTTCCGATATTATAACTATGCTTAAACCCATTCTAAAATCTGCAGGGAAAAATCCATTAGTTGTTATTCATGTGGGAACAAACGATATTACCAAGCAACCAGTGCAGGGGATAAAGCAGGACTTTGTTTCACTTTGCAATCTACTGATTGAAAGGGGCTGTGAGATCTGCCTGTCTGAAATACTTCCTATCCCAAGAGCAAAGGCAACCATAAACTCTAAAATCAAAATCATAAATGAATGGCTGAGAAAATGGTGCCTCAGACAGGGTATACACTGCCTAACCCACTGGGAGGATTTCCACCTCAACTCGTCGCTTTATTGTTGGGATGGCCTTCACCTCAGCAGAAGAGGTAGTGCCATACTTGGGAAAAAGATTGTTACTCATATAAACACTCGTTTAAACTAGTGTGTAAGGGGGAGTTTGGACGACCGCTCAAAACTCTTGAAAAAGGGCCTGATCTTGTTAATCTACATTTAAATACTCTATCTCTCAACGCACGATCATTAAATTTAACCAAAAAAGCAGAATTAGAAACAAAAGCTCATCTTTTAGATTTATCACTTATGGCGGTATCTGAAACCTGGGGAAACTCCAATAGGAACTGGTCAACTGAGATACTCGGCTATAAACACTACTATAAAAATAGGCCAGATATAAAAAAAGGGGGAGGAGTCAGTCTTTATGTTAAGGACAACATACCCTCATACCAATCACCAATAGAGCATAACTCAGAGAATATATGGGTATATATTCAACCAAAAGGTCTTCCTCAAATTCTAGTAGGAACCTGTTATCGTTCCCCAGCATCAGATGATGCTCAAAATCTCAACCTACTAGAGGATATCTCTCAGTTTTCTAGTAAAGGATCAGTACTTCTCTTAGGCGACTTTAACCTCCCTAATATTAACTGGGATACTCTGACGGGTTCAAATAACATTGAAAAAAACTTCTTAGCAGCTATCATCGACCTGGGTTTACACCAACAAGTAAAAAGAACCTACAAGGGAAATAATATACTTGACCTAGTTATAAACTAGTCAAGATGTACACATTAACAACTTACATATAACTGATTCTCTTGGTAATAGCGACCATAATTCTATATTCTTCTCATATCTTTACCTGACAGTTCAGCCCTGGTTAAAAAAATAATTAAACACTATGAAAGGGCAGATTTCCAAAAAATAAACGAACAACTAACCAAAATCAATTGGGACCATGTTCTTACCCCCCTTAACACCATTGAGGCATGGAACTTTCTAAAGACACAAATAGCCTCTATAGAACATAAATATGTTCCTAACAAACGTATTTATAACTATAAAGGCAAAATACCACCATGGTTTAACGCCACCATTAAAAAACAAATACTCAGAAAAAAGAAACTATTCATACGCCTAAAAAAGAGTGGACATAACACACTGACCGATAACAATAAGTTGTTATTACAGTACAGAGAATCAGTAAAAATTCTCAAAAAATCTATACTATTAGCAAAACGTAATCTTGAGTTTCACATAGCACACACTAAAGACTCTCACAAATCCTTATATGCTTATCTAAACAGCAAAAAAGGTAACAAACAAATAATTGGTCCTCTTATGCTTGACAATAAAATAATAAAAACTGACTGGGCTATAGCATCAACATTAAATAATTATTTTACTTCAGTATTTATACAAGAAACATCTCTAACCACCTCAGCAAGACCACTCAAAATTATTAATAAACAAACAATCCAATTAAATGACGTCTACAATCTTATTACAGCCTTGAAGAAAACTACCAGCCGGGTCCAGATGGCATAAGCTCAAGATTTCTTCTGGGCACACAACAAACAATTGTAAAGCCACTAACAATGATTTTCAACAAATTCTCAATGAATCCACAGTTCCCCTGGACTGGAAAGCTGCAACAATTACCCTTATATTTAAACAGGGTTCCCATTCACAAGTAAATAACTATCGCCTCAATCAGTTTAACATCTATTCGTGTAAATTACTTGAAAAATTATTAAAACACTTCTGGACAAGGAGATTACATCTCTAAAACTCATTGATAGTACCCAACATGGGTTTAGACCAGGCTTGTCATGTACTACTAATCTACTGACCTTTATAATTTCATTAGTTTAAATCTAGATTCAAGCATTCCTTCTGACGTTATTTTGTTGGACTACAGCAAGGCGTTTGACAAGGTATCCCATTCGATTCTCATTTCCAAACTCATTAACTTAGGTTTTTCCAAGACACTAGTTTCGTGGATAGAGAGTTGGCTAACAAATAGAACACAGAGGGTTAGAGTAAATGGTACGTTATCAGACACGGGCTGGGGTCACGAGTGGGGTTCCGCAGGGTTCTGTCCTGGGACCCACACTATTTAACATCTTCATTAGTGACATGAAAATTTATTCTTCTAATATACTTATAAAATTTGCAGACGACACCAAACTGGGTGGTGCAGTTAATAATGCTGAAAACAAACAAAACCTACTTAATGATCTATTATCTATTGAACACTGGGCCTCTACAAATAAAATGGAATTCAATACTACCAAATGTGCTGTCTTGCATTTTGGGAGTAACAATCCTAAACAGAGTTACACATTAAACAATAACATAATCAAGGCTTCATGCCTTGAAAAAGATCTTGGGATTATAGTTAACAACAAACTCACTCATGTTTCGCACTGTAATAAGATAGCTATTCTTGCAAACTCATAATTTCGTAGAATTAAAGGCACGTTTGTCTCTAGAATTGAGCAATGTATCATACCATTGTACAGAGCATATATCCGACCACACCTCGATTATGGTTCACCATTCTGGAGTCCTTACCTTAGTGGAGATGTGGTTAGATTAGAAAAGATACAAAAAAAAGTTACTAAATCCATACTTCATCTAACGCATCTTGATTATGAAAGTAGGTTACATAAAATGGGGCTGCACTCTCTCAAACTAAGAAGACAGAGGGGGGATTTATTACAACTTTACAAGATTATCCAAAATCCAATACTAATGAAACAGTGTGGTATTTCCTTTACTAATAGGAAAACTGGACCCAGATTGCATAACAAACAACTGGATATAGCTAAATGTAAAATAAAAAAAAGACAAAACTTTTTTACAATACGTACACCAAGAATATGGAATACACTTCCACAAGATGTTATTGATTCCCCTACCTTCACTAATTTTAAATTTAAACTGGATAGATGGCTGACTAGTTAGGATTTATCACCAATGATCCACATATGTGGAGGACAATACTCATGGGCTTCGGCCTTCTTTTGTCCCTCTAACCAAGTAACCAAGTAACCAAGTAAGTAAGAAAGATAATGCAGTTGGACAACCATTTGGACAGTCTACTTTGTTATCAGCTTCCCCAATGATTTGGGAGTGAACGAAGCACAAAGTTGTTCAGATTTTCCAATTCCCTTAGTCCGGTCCAGATAACATCTGAGAATTCTATGGACGTCTAGAGTATGAAGAAGTGCTTCACCCTTGTTGGAATACTCTGGGTAGTAGACCGGGGGTATGTCTTGGTTGGGGGTCAACTCGGAAACCACCTTGGGAAGAAACTTGGGATTAGTACACAGAGACACCCTGTCTCTGTGAAAAACCAAGTAGGGTTCTTTACATATCAGGGCTTGCAGCTCTGAAACCCTTCGAGCTGACATGACAGCCACTAACAGCAGCGCCTTCCAAGATAGGAAGCGTAAGTTGCACTGAGATGCTGGTTCGAAGGAGGAAAGAGTTAATTTTTCTAGGACAAACAGTAGATCCCAAGGCGGAACGGATTCCTAATGGGTGGTTTGATTGGAGAATACCCTTCAAAAAGGTCCATACTAGGTCCAGCTGTGCAACCATCTTCCCTAGTACAGGTGAGTGATATGCCAAAATGGCACAGAGATGCACCTTAATAGAAAAGTAAGCCAGCCCCTGGTCTGAGAGTGCAAGGAGGTATTTGAGAATTTGGTTCACTGAACAGTACATCAGGTCTAGGGAACGTGCTGTTGCCCATATGCTAAAACGCTTCCACTTTATGGCATAAGTAGCTCTTGTAGAGAGTTTTCTAGCCTCCACAAGGGCTTCTGCTACTCTCTGAGAAACTCCATGCCTGGATATGGCTAGGTTCATAGGAACCAGGCATGCAGATGCATAGATCTCAGGTCTGGATGGACCAGCATCCCCATTTCCTGTGAAAGAAGGTCTGGTAGAATCGGAAGCTGAATGGGAGGCTCCACTGCCAGTTGCCGAAGCAAAGGGAACCGTATCTGTCATGGCCAGAGCAGAGCCACTAGGATCATTACAGCTCCCTCCTCCTGTAGTTTGAGAAGAACCTTCTGAATGAGAGGGAAAGGAGGAAATGCATACATGAACCTTCCTGTCCAGTAAAGGAACAATGTGTCTTGCCAGAAAACTCCATGTCCTGGATCTAGCAAGCAAAATTGGGCAGTTTTATGTTGCATGGGGATGCAAAGAGGTCCAGCTCTGGACTTCCCCATTTGCCGAACAGGTCATCCACCACTTTTTGAGACAACTGCCCCTCATGATTTTTGGAGCGTGAGCGATAGAGTTTGTCTGCCAGAATGTTCTGAACTCCTAGAACGTGGATTGCCATAATGGAAATCCTGTGCACTATCGCCCAATACCATACCGTCATGGCTTCTCTACACTGAGGGTAAGAGTGAGTCCCCCACTGCTTGATGTAGAAGACTACAGACAAGTTGTCCATTTGAATAAGCAGAGGACCCTGGGACAGGTGAGCCTGGAAGGCTTGAGGAGCGTACAGAATCACCCTCATCTCCAGAATATTGATGTGCAGGGACACTTCTAGTTCCAACCAAGTGCCCCGAGTACGGTGACTCTGAAAACGAGCTCCCCATCTGAGACCCGAAGCATCCGGTGTGAGGATTTGAGTCAGCAAAACTGACTGGAATGGAACTCCCGCTTCTAGAGTAGGTGAAGTCAACCACCAAGAGAGTTCCTGTTTGACAGACTGACACCTTGATTGGATAGACCAGGCTGTCATCTGTTTGGTTCCATTGCATTCTCAGGTTCCACTGTGGAATTCTCAGAGGTAAATGAGCTAGCTGTACTGTGGTTATGGCTGCTGCCATATGCCCCAAGAGCTGCAACATGGTCCACGCCATAACTGAGTTGGCAGTTGTTACTTTGGAGGCCTGGTCTCTCAGCCAACTGGCCCTGCCTGGGGGAAGAAAGGCTCTTCCTTGCTGTGTATCCAGAATTGCTCCAATGTATTGAAGGCGCTGGAATGGCCAGGGGCAGGACTTTGGGAGAGTGATTGTAATCCCAAGTCATGCAAACAGCTGGAAAGTGTTTGAGAGGGTATGGATCAGCTGTTCCTTCGTGGGAGCTGTGAGAGGCCAATCGTCTAGGTAGGGGTAGATGAAATGACCCTGCCTGCTTAGGGCCACTGCCACTACCACTAGGCATTTGGTGAACACTCTCCGGGCTGAGGAGAGACCGGAAGTAGTGATTCCCCCGAAAGGTGAATCTCAGGTACTTCTTTTGAGCTGGAAACACCAGGATGTGCAAGTAAGCATCTTGCATGCCCAGAAAGCAAAGCCAGTTCCCCTGGTGTAATAGGGGAATCAGACCTGGCAATGTAACCATTCTGAATTTTTTGTAGGTGATGTACTGGTTTAAGAAACTCAGATCTAGAATGGGCCTTAGGTCCCCGGTCTTCTTGGGAACCAGGAAGAAGTGGGAACAATACCCAGTTCCTTGCTGGTGAAGGGGACAGGCTCTGTGGCCCTCTTTTCTAGCAATGACTGAATCTCTTCTGCAATAAGAGGGATGTGGGTAGGGTGGGGTTGAGAAGAGACTGGAGGTCTGTTTGGTGGGATTTCTGTGAACTCCAGTATGTAACCCTTTTCGATGACATCCTGCACCCACTGGTCTGAGGTTAATTCAGTCCACCCTTCTGGATAAAGGGAGAATGGATCTCCTACTGCCTCCCCCATCTCTTCTGGTGAAGGAGGGGGAAGTGACAAGGCATCATGCGAGGGGGCCGGGGGTAGGGGACTGCGCAGACTTGGGGTGTCTGGCGCCACCGACTCCCGTCTGATGAGAGGGAGCCTTCTTCTTGAAGGGATCTCAGGGCTGCTGATTCTTTTGTCTTTGTTGGCCCTGGCGACAAAAGGGCTTATGCCTCTGCTGCTGGAGCTCTGACCTATACATATGGTGCACTGACTGGACTGCTCCCCCCCACCCCAAGTCCTGAAGTTTGGTAATTATTTTTTGTACTTCTTCTCCAAAGAGGACAGACCCATGAAATGGGGCATCTGAGATGGAGACTTGTAGGTCCTGCCTGAACCCAGGAACTCTGAGCCAGGCATGGCACCTTAGACATACCCCGGTAGCTGCTGCCCTGGCTGCAGTGTCTGCCAAGTCGTAGGAAGCCCTAAGGATGTGCATCCCTGCGTCAAGGCCCGACTGCAGCACATCCAGAAGCTCTGTATGGGAGGCGGTATCTGGCTGCTTTTGTGCCAGGTCGATAGCCTTTTCCAGAGGGACTTCTGATACTGTACCATGTGGGCCAAGAAGTTCAATGACCTGATGGAGCAGGTGGAAGAGGCGTAAACCCTTCTGCTGAAATGGTCGCGCTTCTTTGACTGTTTATCAGGGGCTGGGAATTCATATGCTGTGGCTGCTTGGTTCTGCCATAGGCTGCTATGAGAACCATAGAATCTGCCCTCGGGTTTTAAGCCAAAAAGGGCTCAGCCTTGGGAGGCTTATAGAGCCTGTTAGATTTTTTGGGAACAGCGGAGAAAGTTTCTGGATGTTTTCTAGCCAGCCTTGTGAGGTCCTGAATGGGGGGGGGGGGGACTAAGGGAGGAATGACAATTTGCTTAGGGTCACTCATCCCTAAGAAGGTGTGTAACCTCTTCCTCTCTGGGTCCATTTCCATTGTGTCTCATTGATTTAAATACTGAATGTAATGCATAACATCCAAGAATGTAGGGTCATCGGGTGGGGATCTTGGAGAATTCCGGGGTCCTTCTGGTTCCAGAGAGAAACCCCTGGATGACTCCACTAAGGAACTAGAAGGGCTTCTAGAGTAGTCCAAAGAAGATGATCTGTTTTATTTTTTAAATGTAGTCTTTTTATTTAATTTATGAATGCAGCAATTTTACAGGCAGCAATACATCATTTATTAATACCAGTTGATAACATCACATATGCTTGTAGCAGTCATGTTAGGAGAAAATAAATGAACATCTTATTACTTCAGTATCTAGAGAATTGTATTACTCATTTTAAGTTCAGTCTGTGATCCACTCAAATCAAACCAGGCATAGCATGATGAGCCTTCCCCTTTCCCTCCCAGATTTTAGTCCCATTAAAATTCAAGAAACACCACAGGTCATATCCTGAGTATCTTTTCAGTGCAAAAGAAGAGCAAAATTACATGTTCAGTACATAGCTTAAGGTACAAAATCATCATAATGATTTAGTTGATATGATATCCAGTTTTGCCATTGTACATCACATTTCTGAACTTTGTTCATCATCTTGGCTGAGAGTCGCTCAAGGGCATATAGCTCCCTGGACAAAACAAGCCAGGCTTTTTTAGTGGGTATTTTATTTGTAAACCACAGTTTAGTGATAATCTTGTGGGCTGCTGTTATACATTTTAAAATTTGTTTTAGTAAGTGTTTGTCAATTCGCAGACCTTCTGGTTTAATAAAAGTCAATATAAATGTGGGATTGAATAAATCAGTAGTGTCATAAATTGCACTCAGCTCCTCGAGGATTTCCCTCCAGAACTTGGATAGCTTAGGATATGACCAAAGGACAGGACACTGATTTGCTCTATCATCCCCCACATTCTCTCCAACACTGTCCCTCCCCTAATTCTCCCATACTGGCCAGCGAGGCTGGTGTACGGAAGAAACGAGAATGGAGTTTCCACATGTATTCACACCAGTATGGTGAGAAAAAGATTTTTATAATTGGTAAAGCAGACTCATTCCAGTCCTTTTCTGTGATTGATACCTGCAGTTCTTGTTCCCAACTAAGCCTGAATGAGTTGGTCGAGTCTCCCTGTATTTCATTTAAGGCCTTATATACCTTACTAATCAGGTGATCTGAGGTTGTTCCTCTGATATGAGCTTGTAACAGTTGTATTATTTGGGTAAGGTTTTCAATTAGGGCCATGAGTGACCATTCATATGGTTGAAGGTATGATTTAGGATGTAAATAAGAAATGAAATATATATGAGGCAGGTGGTATTACTTCTGAAGGGAGACAAAGGGAAGGAGACCTGTTCTGCCCACTGTCTGGAAAATAAAATGCCATATCTCTGCCATTGAACTACATAGGTGCCTGAGGGACCTGCTGTCAAGTCTGCATTAATACTTCAGTGTTCCCAAGAACATTTTTTCAGGGAATGTAAGTAAATTATTACTGGCCTTAAGCCATATTTTTAAGGGTTCTCTGGTGAACTTCGGATAATTCATTATCCCTTGGCACTTGGGGAGGTGTCCCAAAAAGGAGCTCCTGAGTGTAGTTTAGGTCCCCCCCCAAAGTTACTTCTAATTGTTTCCAGTGTGCATCATACTGTTTATTTAGCCAGTGTAGGACTACCGTTAACTGTGCTGCCATCGTATACTTTTTGAGAGCAGGGAGGTTAATGCCACCTCTCTCTCTCTGGCCAGTTGCAGAGCAGAATATCTAATTCTAGGATGCTTTCCACTCCAAATGAAGCAGGATATCATTCTGTCCCATGCCTGGAAATATGTTTTAGTCACGGTGAAGGGCAGTGTCTGAAGAAAGAACAATATGTGGGGAAATACATTCTGCTTAATCATATCTATCCTACTCAAAAAGCTTAGGGGAAGACATGACCAACGAGATAGATCTTCTGTCAATTTTAGGTCAAGGGTTCGAGATTTGAGAGCTCTGTATGAATGGGGTTTCTTGTGAGTTTTATTCCCAAGTATCTCATCTCTTGCCTGTGCCACTTAAAGGGGAAGTCTTTTTTGAAGTAGGAAGGAGGTAATTGTACATCAATACCTCGGTTTTTGATTTGTTAATTTTATATCCTGCTAGTTTACCAAATGTTTGTAGCTGTTTCCATACCTCTGGGATGAATTGTTCAGGCTCGGTAGAGCCAGCAGAATATCGTCTGCAAAAAGTGATATCTTGTGCAGGTGACCTCCCAATGGAAGGCACTCTATGCCCTGAGAAGACCTGATCGCAATGGCCAGGGGTTTGAGATATAAAGCAAACAACATTGGGGACATTGGGCACCCCTGGCGGGTGCCCCTAGAGAGCTGGAATGTATCTGAAAGTGCCCTATCCACCTTAACATTTGCTTTAGGGGAGGCATAAATATTTTATAATTGTTTTACAAGTTGTTCCGGGAATCCAAAGTGCTCCAGAGTCTGCCATAAAAAAAAGATCAGCTGACCCGGTCGAATGCCTTTTCAGCATCTAACCCCGGTAGCACTAAAGGGATTTGTCTTTCTAAGGCATAATCTACTAAGAAATGTGCACGCCTTATGGCATCACATGCCTTTCTGCCCTTAATAAAGCCCACTTGATCAGGGTCAATAATAGCTGGTAATAAATAGTCTATTCTAGAGGCCATGGCCGACATGAACAGTTTTTAATCATAATTTAACATTGAAATGGGAAGAAATAAGGAGGGGTGTTTAACATCTTTATGAGGTTTAAGTATGGCTGATATGGTGGCATATTGCCATGTGGAGGGAGGTGTCTCCCTCCTGGACTGCATGTAAAGCCGGGAGTAATAAGGGTAGTAGCAGCTTTTTGAATTTGTTATAAAATTCAGAGGGATACCCATCTGAACCTGGGGCCTTCAGGGTCTGAGCTTTTTTTAGAACTTGGAGTAGTTCTTCCTCTTTGATTGGTGCTAGCAAGGCTTCAGCCTGTAGTGGGCTGATTCGTGGTATTGGTAAACTCTGTAAATATGATTTGATGCTGTCTAGGGGAATTTCCTTTTCTTTAGTGTTCAACTCGTAGTAAAACTGCTGTAGAATAAGTCTAATTTCCTGGGGTCTTTTTGCTAATCTCCCTATTTTAGGATCTACCATGCTGATTATGTCCACTCTGGTTCTCTGTTCCCTCAATTTTCTTGTTAAATTTCTGGAGGCCTTAGGTCCCCCCTCATGATGTCTTAACTTTAGATAGAATAGTTTGTTGTTGTACCGATTGGTCTACTATTTTTTGTAGCTTTTGTTTTACAATTCTTAATCGTTGTCATATTGAGGGGTCCTTTTGATCTGGCCAATGCTGTAAATGTAATAGGTCCTCCTGCAGGTCTTTATGTGTTTTTTCCTTCTGCTGATTTTTAATGACAGAATATCGTATGATCTCTCCTCTTAATACTACTTTTAAAGTATCCCACAGAATTGTGGGGGCAACTTCGTGTTGCATGCAAAGAAGAGGATTCAGATCTTTTTCTACCTCTCCGACTCCCACTCCTGTCCTTTGAAGATGATCTATGATAGGAGGACCAGCGATATCGGCTAGAGTGCCTCCTATGCCTGGGCCTACTAGGGTCTGATCACTTTGGGGTTTCTGGAGAGACGAGGGTCCCCAGGGAGGTCGTTCAAAGGGATGGGCTTGTCCAGGACTGGTGTGGGGGCATTGGTGGCTGTGGAGGAGGTGGTGGGGGAGGTTGTCCCTTTTTAAGAGGTCCCCTTTTACCATATTCCACCACAAGATGAAAAGATTTCCCACCTCTGCCAAAGGTATCATGGGAACCTAAGTGGTTTTGTCCTTGGGCTCCTCCGTATTGTAAGGGGGGTGGCTGGGGCCTGCAGTCTCCTCCGGAGACTTAGGATGAGAATTTCAGGGCGCTGCCCATTCTGACGTCAGATCATTTGTCACCAGAGGATCTGTCGCCTGGTCCACTGGTGCTTTAGGCTTTAGCGGTGGCCTGTTGACAGGTGGTCTGTCATCGGGGTGATGTACGGTCTTGTCTGACAATGGGCCTTGAGGCAACTGCTCCCGAGGTTCTTGAGGCTTAGTTGGGGTTGCAGATGTTGCGGTGGGGGGTGCCCATTTCTGATGGTCGCCTGATTTATCAGATGACTTGTCATCAGGTGCAGGCATCTGGGTCTTGACTGTGGTAGCTGACTGTCTGTGCTTGGGGGAATGTTCCCTAGAGAAGAGATTATCTCGGCGTCCCCGGCCATCTCCAGAAGCAGATGATTAGCTTGAAGAAGAGGACGCCTCAACCTTATTGGTCAATTTCCACTTCTTAGGCCCTGAGGGATGCTGAAAAGGCCTAAGAATAAGGGAAGGGCCAGCTGGCCCAAGCCCCGAAGAGCTGCCACCAGAGGAAGCTGTTTTGGCGGTAGCTTTAGAAATCAACAGGCCCGATGAACGGCCTGACGATGGGGATGAATCTGCTCATTTGCCTGAGTGGGAATGAGATGGTGTCCCCCTTCGAGGAGAACTGGATCTGGCCTCTGACCTACTGTGCTCCTTTTCCTTGTGATGGTGCTTCCCTCCAGGATGTTTCTCTTTGTGGAAGGTCGGCGATTGTGAGGTCCAGGAGCTGGCCTTCAATGGGCACTCAAGGGCGGCAAGGTGCTGCTCCATTAGGTAGGCCTGGAGAGCTTTCTGGTGATGGATAAGGGTGCATTGTTTAAATTTAGCACAATTAGGGCAGGCCTGTACATCATGAGTAGGCCCAAAGCAGAATAGGCACTTCAAGTGGCCATCTTTTGATGGAATCTGCCACCGGCATGGACACTTGCACTTCCATCGTGAAGACGAAGGAGGTGGAGATGACATACACCAAGTCAATGGTAAAAAAACGGGTACAAAAACTGATGAAGGGTACTTTCTGACTGGAAGCAAAATGGCGGCCAACGAGAGCAATGAAGCATCTGAGGAACCAAAGCGCATGGTTTGACAGCGGAAAAAGAAGTGAGGTAGGGCTGGGGACCACCCCTTTTATATGGCTGGTGACATCGGTGGGTGGGCCAACGTAAGGGGAGGAACCCATCTGGGTACTGCTGGCTAGAAGTTTTCCATGGAGTCCTAGTGCCTGACGGCATAGCCCTTAAGGTGTAGCCTGCTGAAGGAGATCTTACTCAAAGTAAGATCTACAAATACAGATGCCAAGTTAGCCCCAATGTGACCCCCTCAGTGGCCAACCATGGATACCAATATCGCAGATGTTGTGTATTATCCTTAATAAACCTAAAGAAAGTGAACATCTAGGGCCAGATATTAAAAAATGGGTAAAAGTGGAGTGCTAAGGTCCGTGCTGCACTTGCCCACTGCTCATGACCTGAGGATGCTATATTCAGTTGAACAGTGCACCAGTGCTATCTGACTGAATATAGGGGCATGTCACTGCAGCGCTAAGCCAAGTAGTGGTGCCCTTACTTGGATTGTGGCTGTGCTGGGAACAGTGGCCCCAGATCCACTAGTACTGGTAGCTGCTGGCGCACTATTCAGACCGAACCATGCAAATGAGCTTACTGGGTATAGAAACATAGAAACATAGAAACATAGACTTTGACGGCAGATAAGGACTGCTAGGCCCATCTAGTCTGCCCATTTCCCTACCTACAGGATAGGCCGCAGATCCTATTTAACCAACAGCCTATATCTTCCTGCCCCCCACAAGAATTGCCTTATGTCTGTCCCTGCATTCTTGAATTCTCCCACAGTTTTAGACTCATAACTTCCTCAGGAAGGCTGTTCCATGCATCCACTACCCTCTCTGTGAAATAATACTTCCTCACATTGCCCCTGAACCGCCCTCCTTCTATCTTTAAATTGTGTCCCCTTGTTCTTGCAAGTCTCTTTTTCTGAAAGATGCTACCCTCTTGGACTTTGTTGATTCCTTGAGGTACTTGAAAGTTTCTATCATGTCCCCCCTCTCCCTTCTTTCCTCAAGGGTATACATATTAAGCTCCTTTAGTCTCTCCTCATACGGCTTCTCTTGCAGACCCTGCACCATTTTAGTTGCCCTCCTCTGGACTGCCTCTATCCTGTCTATGTCCTTGCAGAGATGGGGTCTCCAGAACTGGACACAGTATTCCAGATGGGGTCTCACCAACTGTCTGTACAGAGGGATAACAACTTCCTGTTTTCTGCTGCTGACGCCTCTCCCTATACATCCCAGTATACCCCCGGCCCTCCCTACTGCCTTCTCACATTGCTTGCTAACCTTAAGGTCATCTGATATGATTACCCCCAGGTCCCTTTCCTGTTTTGTTGTTGTTACTACCTCCCCACCCATTGTGTATTCTTCCCCTGGGTTCTTGTTTCCCAGGTGCATTATTTTGCACTTTTTTGCATTGAATCCTAGCTGCCATAGTCTGACCATTCCTCCAACCTTGCCAAGTCCCTTTTCATCCTTTCCACGCCTCCTTGTGTATCAACCCTGTTGCAGATCTTTTGTCATCTGCAAAAGGCATACTTTCCTTCCAGTCCCTCTGCAATGCCACTGATGAAGACATTAAAAAGGACTGGACCCAATACTGAACCCTGCAGTACCCCACTAGTAACCTCCCTTTCTTCAGAGTGGACTCCATTTACAACTACCTTCTGTGTCCTGTTGTCCAGCCAATGTTTTACCTTTAGGCTACCACCCTGGGACCCACTCCCAGGATGGTTAATTTGACTATCAACTTTGTGTGGGACTGTGTCAAATGCCTTGCTAAAGTCTAGGTAGGCTATGTCCACAGCCCTCCCTGGTCTACTACTTTGGTCACCCAGTCAAAGAAATCTATTAGATCTGCCTGACATGACCTTCCGCTGTGAACCCATGCTGCCTTGGATCCTGTGCTCCACTGACCTCTAGGTACTCAACTATTCTTTCCTTCAGAAGTGACTCCATCACTTTCCTCACCACAGAGGTCAGACTGACAGGTCTGTAGTTTCCTGCCTCTGTCTTGGTCCCACTTTTGTGAAGGGGAATCCATCCGCCTTCCTCCAGTCCTCTGGTACCACACCATCCTCCATGATTTATTAAAAAGAGTAGCCAGTGGTTTCACTAGTTCCTTCCTTAATTCTTTTGAATTCTGGGGTGAATTCCATCAGGACCCATTGCTTTGTCCACCTTCAGTTTTAGGAGTTCTTGCAGAACCCTTTCTTCTGTGAAAGGACTGGATCAACCCCTATCAAGAGTGCTTCTGTTAATTGGATTAGGCACTTCCCTCCTCTTTAGTAATACTGAGCAGAAATATTTGTTCAGTATTCCTGCTTTTCACTGTCCCCTCTGCCCACCCACCGCTTATTCTATTCAGCCTCACTATCCCTCCCTTTGTCTTTCTTCTACTACTGATGTACCTATAAAAGGTTTTATCCTCCTTCTTAACTGAGTTGGCTATCTTTCCTCAGTTTGGGCCTTTGCTATTCTGACTTCCCTCCCTGCTTCTTTCTGCCTTAACTGGTACAGCTCTCTGTCCTGCTCCTTCTGTGTTTCCTTATACTTCTGGAATGCTATCTTTTCTTCTTGACTTTCACAGCCACCTCTTTGAGAACCATAGTGGCTTTTCTTTCATTTTGATTTGTTTATTTGCTTCACACAAAGGCTTGTTGCCTCTGTGATGGCAGTTTGATAATTCCCCATTGTTGCTCCACACCTCCTTCTAACCTGTTTGCTAGTGCTTTCTGAGGCACTCTCCCATCTTGCCAAAGTCAGCCCTCCTAAAGTCCAGTACCCTCACTTTTGTATGGCTTGACTCTGTAGCTGAGTTTAACGTGAACCACACTGTTTGATGGTCACTTGTCCCCAGATGGCAACCTACTTCTAGATCTGAGATCCTGTCACTGCTCCCGTTTGAGAGTACGAGGTCTAAGATTGCTCCCTCACGAGTGGGTTCCGAAACTAACTGTCTAATGCCTGCCACCTGTAGGGCATCAAGAATGGCCCTGCTCTTGGATGTCGCTGCAGCAAATGTGCTCCAGTTAACATCTGGCATATTCAGGTCTCCCATCAACAGTATCTCCCTTTCTCTGCCATTCTAAGAATGCCTTCCATCATATCCTTGTCCATTCATTCCCCCTGACATGGGGGTCTGTACAAAACCCCTGTGCGGATTGTGGTGCCCTTTCCAGTCTCCAAGGTGACCCACAGTGCCTCCTCTCCTCCCTGTTTACTCTTTTGTTCAGGTGCTTAGGGTCTGTTTGTATGCCCATTATGGGCACATTTGCATGGGAAGTGGTAGCAGGTTTGTATCCCTGTGATCGGCTTCACCCCCACCCTGATTGGCCGGTCTCATGAAAATGGATATACTCCCAGGTGTCTTGTGGCACCCCCTCCGACCACCATCCTGGTATAGTACAAAACATCCCTGCTGCCTAGTGGTTCCCCCCTGCCATCTGATCACCAGCCCCAGAATAGTATAAAACATGCCTGGTGTTCAGTGGTTCTCCCACCCTCCGACTGCCGGCTCCATAATTGATCACATATTCCCTGGCATCTAGGAGCATCCCCCACCCCACGATCCCCATTCCCAAACTAGTCTAAATCCTTTCCTGGCATCTAGCAGCCCCTCTCTCACACTATGGGTACCAGCCAACTCACCCCACCACCCCCCTCTCCACTTTACCGCTGTCGCCAGTGCTGCAGGAGCCCATTCAGTGACCAGCATAACCCTCCACTCAACACCTCGGCTGGCCACCATGTGCAATGACAAGAAGCATGCACACTGTCTACAGCAGACAGTATGTATACTCCCTTTACAATACAGGAGCTGTGTTCCCCATCATCGCATATGGCGGCTTGCCGAGGCAGTTACAGGAGGACTGTGCCAGTCACTATATTGTCTCCCATGGCACTGGTGACACTGGTAAGGTGAAGTTAAGGCCCCCTGTTTTCTGAAGTTCTGTGCCAAGTGGTAATTGCCACAGAAATTATAACCTGCTACAGAATTTGGGGTTGGCCGCAGAAATTGCACAGAAATTGCTCCAGTAAAACAGACAGACTGATACCACTCCTTTCAAGCAATTCCTCTTCCTCTTCCTGCCTGTAGCTTTATAAGAACTAAAATTCACCCCAACCCCTCAAACTATCCCCACTCAGCCCTGAGAGCCGCCTCTAGAGTCACCCTATTTTTTTTTATATCGGCACCCCATTTTTAGTCCAAGGCTGCATGATAATCCTTTGCCTTTTCCTATCACTGTTAGTGGTCCAGAAATCTTTTTTCTTATCCCAGTAGTGCTTTGCAGGGCCCAGAAAAAGCCATACTGGGACATAAAACCAACAGTTGGGTCCAGCAGTAATGGGAAGAGGCAGAGGATTGTCCTACACTGTTGGACCAAAAAAGGGTGCCAATATAAAAAACACAGTGACTCAATGAGGCTCTGAGTAGAATTACTCTTGGGACTTAGCTATGCAGGGTTAGTATTTCTTGTTTTATGAGGGGGTAGAGTAATGTCTAAGAGATTTTACAATACTTTTGAGGCAGGAAGAGGCAGAGAATCACTGTACAGTGTTGGGCTGGATAATGACATACATTAAAATTGACAAGACCACTCAATGGCATTATCAAGGCTTGTTAGGAAAGTGGGGGGTTGAGATAAGCAGTGGTGAGGTTTACCTGTTCTAAAACCATGAGAGGCTAAAGTGCTCTTGGAGAGGGAGAGCAATTTGGTATCCTTATTGGGTTTAGAGCACAAATTGTTGCTGTGGATGGGGCTGTGAGGTTGCCAACCTGATGGGTCAACTCTGGTGCCCAGGAAAGAAAAACGTAAATTATAAAAAAAGCAAGCAAAGGGACAGCTAAGTAAAAAAAAAAATTGTTGGGGCACGAAGAGAATGAAAGAATGCTGGATAGACTGAAGAATTTAAAAAGATGAAACTAGGGTAAGAAAAGTAAAAAGGTAAAGATTATTTATTTAAAATGTGGAAATTAAATAAAGGAAGAGAAAAACAAACTGAGAAAATAGAGGAAGTCATAATGACATTGCAGATTAACCATTTTTTTATTTTTTTTTAACATTTATGTGTTGCTCCAGGACAATGTGCACGGGTGAGCAAGACATATTTCAAGATTACTGCACCACAATTAAAAATACCACTGAGGGACAAGTATATTTACTCAAAAATAGCTTGACCATTCAATACAGTAGTCCTTTTTTTTCCTATTCTTCGGTAACCAGATAAAGTTACAAAAGAATAAATCCCGGACAGCCCACCCCAATTTGAAAATCAAATTGTGGCTCTGTTTAACTGGCAGCACTATCTCTTCTACTTCCCTAGTCTGACAGCCAGCCCCCAGTTTGTTAACATTCTGTGTGGCCAGGCTGCCTTCAAATACCGCATGCCTAAATTATGGAACTCTTTGCTGGTAAACATTAGGAATGCCACCAACACACAGAATCTCAACTCCCTCCTTAAGATGCATTTCTCCTCCACCTTTCAAACTTTCAAACTTTATTGGATTTCAAATTGAGATTAAATGATTTTTTTTGCATTTGAATCCACATTTAACATAACATCACATAGACATACATACATAATTTCACTTTCAATATAATATTGATTAATTTTAGTTATACATAAACCCAAATATCAATAATTTATCCATAACAATTATAGTGTTTGCTATATAAAGTCATAAAAAAATATTTAAAATGATTAAATGGTAACAATACTGTGCATTTCCACCTTTTGGATATTAGTTCCCAAGTTTTAGGCACTAAATTTGAAATTGTTTAATCACCAAATTTTATTCTGGTTCTAGATCTAATAAAACCTTTCCTATCAGAAGATCTCAAATTATATTGACTCTGTATTCTTACTTGCAATATATTTAACAAAAAAATAGGCAATGACCATTGTACAAACTTATACACAAGTAAATTCCAATGATAATCTCTCCTATCAAATAATGAAAGAAGACCTGAATTTTGATATAGCACACAACAATGAGTTCTAAAAAGAAGATTTGTTATAAATTTCAACACAATATTAAAGAGAACATCCGAGGAACACAACAATTATTTTTTTGCATTTTTGTAAATTATATTACCATAATCTAATATTGGTTAAAAAAAAAGGCAGAAACCAATAATTTCCGAATCTTTAAACTAAAGAGAGTTCTATCCCTATAAAAGAAACTCAGAAGTCTCTTCAGTCTCATTGACATAGACATTATACGCAATTCAAAAGTCAAATTTTTATCTAGTATAACTCCTAAATATTTATAGGAGTTTACTCTTTCTATGTCAATTGCTGATAAAGATCTAAGCTCCTTTATAGTTTAATCTTTAAAATCTTTTCTACCAAACATCCACTGTGTTTTTTTTTCATTCAAAAGCAATCTTAAATTAACAAGTTCCCTCTGTATTTTATTAAAATCTTGTTGCAAAACAACCATTGCCGTATCCTCATCATCACTCATGGTGTACAAAATTGTATCATGCGCATGAAGTTGTATACAAGTTTTAGGTGAACAATAATTTGGTAAATCATTTATATATAATAGAAAAAGGAGGGGGCCAAGCATGGACCCTTGAGGTACCCCATTTAATAGGGTAGCTGATGTTGAACACATGCACATGCAACTAGCACCACAGAGGGCCTAGTGTCTTGCCCCTCTCCAATATCTAACCAGTTTATTGAGATGCACTACGGCTCAATAGTCGCATTTACAGACCCCTACACATGCTGTAATACAGTGTTTATGACTATGATATAAACTTAGTACTGTGAATGTTACTATGTATACAAACATCCTCAGCTTGTGGTTCATAATAACTGTACCCGCTGCGTTCTCTGTTGGCATGTTTATATGTATAATCTATTGTATATTCTATTGTATAGTCTCCACTCCCTCCCACCCCCAGGGCACATCTGGAATCAAGCGTTACTCCGCTCAGTATGCCTGCCTGGTAAAAAGTTTGGAAAGCATTGCAAATACCATCATTTTCCTACCTGGGTGGGTAGTGCTCAGATGGGGTGGAGGTAGGCTACACTGGATTTTAAAAACTGGGATCAGGCAAGACTTTTGGAGGCAGGATCATGTTAGGAAGAGGAGAAAATACCTTGCTGCCATTAGGTCTAGGGTGGGGGGAGGTTGCAAAGAGCATTACTACCATTATGGGGAGGGGGAGAAAAGACAGCGTTGCTGTGATTAGGTCTGGGGAACAGAGGAGAGGACAACTTATTGCTGCCATTATGTAGATATGGGGAGGAGATAGCATTACTGCCATTAGGTACAGGAGGTGGGGGAGGAAAAGGTTTTTGTTTTACATAATTTTAGAGAGGGAAGAAGAGAACAGAAGGCGTTGCAGCATTTTGGTCTAGTCTGGAGTAGAGGTGGGAGCAACTGTTGCCATTTGTTCCTCTGGGGGAAGGGGAACTTTGAATGGCTGAGAACACAGATAATGAGACTACAGAGGCAGAAGGAAAAAAAAGGGAAAATACAAAAAGCTAGCTGAGTCACCCTACTAGGTCAGTAGTAGTGCATTGGGGTTCCATGAGGGCAACCCATGATTAGGTGCAATTCTGAGATTACCTGCTCTAGGACAGCCCACGGTCAGAGGGCCTTGCAGATGCCAGGGTTTTCAGGCTAGAGAAATGAGGTGCACATGAAAAAAAATAAAACAAACATTTGTCAATGCCGAATGTTTGCTTGCTGGCATTAACAATGGAAGTGCAGGAGTGAGACAGATGCAGTATAGGAATGGCAGTGATGTATTGAACCGGTGTTCCCATTAAGGCTGCAGATCTGGGGGGTGCACTGCACCCTCTCTAAAAATGTTCAGGGGTACATAATACATTATAATGGTTCATTCTACCATTTGTACAACATTTCTGTGGGGTATATATACTTCAAACAGAATTATGGGGGTACAGTGTACCCCTTCACACAAAAATGTACTTGAATTTCATAATTTGTACTTGAATCAAGTACAGATGGGGGTAAATGGGAACACTGTATTGAAATGACACCAACTTCAGCCTCACCCTGCAGAGATGGATAGGCATTGAGGTGTGCCTTTGGGTTGTCACCCATAACGGTCACAACATTTCACCTCACCCTACCCTGCAAACACTGACAAGTGTTGAGGTGCACCTTGGGTTTTTGGGCTTCACACTCACCTCATTCCAAAAGGGAATATGCTGAAATGTTTGCAGTATAGGAGAATGGGGTGAACTCTGGGGCCAAAGAGTCCAAGGTGCACCTCAATGCCTGTCACTGGCTGCAGGGGTGGTGGGGGTGGAATGGCATGAGCATTACTGTCGACAATCCCAAGTTACACCCCTGATGCTTGTCAGACTCTTCAGGGTAGGGCGTTATGGTCAGAAACCCTAAGGCCCTGGGCATGTCTTGGTATTTTTACTCTTAAGTTTTCAACATGGGCTTTTTGTGACCCCACCGCATGAACAGTGACACTATCAGTTTGTTAGCCAAAAGGTGATTTTGCACAATGACTGCGCCATTAACGCCACAGGTGCGAAAACACATTTCCAACATGATGTGAAAAATGACAGCTGTACTGTTCATGAGGAGGTGTAAAAAACTGGTAATGTTGAAAATCTGAAGAGAAAATATAAAAAAAACTGCTGAAGTCACGAGTATGCATAGAAACTGCACAATGCACACCCGTAATGCAATTATTTGGGGGATTTTTCCAACAGATTTTCTATAAAGGCATTTTGGGACCTCCACTCATGACAAGTGTTACTGTGATTTTCTTAATCTGTCCCAAACACTGATTTCCCACAGCAACTGCGCTATTCTGCACTGGAAGTGCGAAAACACATTTCGGCTAGGATGTGAAAAATGACAGCTGTCCTGTTCATAAGAATGTGTGGAAAAATGCCAGTGCGGAAAATCTGGAGTGAAAATATTGCAAATTTGTGAAGTTACAAGTGTGCACAGAAACTGCTCAATGCACGCTCGTAAAATAGTCATTTTATGGAGTTTTGTGACCAAATTTTCAACATAGGCATTTTAGGACCTCTGCTCATGAACAGTGTCACTGTGATTTTCTTAATCTGTCATGAACACCAATTTCCCACAGTGACCGCGCTATTCTGCACCGGAAGTGCGAAAACACATTTTGGCCAGGATGTGAAAAATGACAGCTGTACTGTTCATAAAGAGGTGTGAAAAAATGCCAATGTCGAAAATCTGGAGTGAAAATATTACAAATTCATAAATTTGCGAGTGTGCGAGGAAACTGTGTGTTGCGTGCTCCTGACACAGTTATTTTGGGGAATTTTTTCACCAAATTTGCAACATAGGCTTTTTGAGATCCCACATCGTGAACAGTGATACTGTTGTTTCATTAATCGGTCACAAAAGGTGATTTCAGTCAGTGATCATGAAATCACCTTTCAGGGCCGAATAACCAAATGACAGTCACTGAATTCATGAGATAGGGTCCCAAGAACCACATGTTGAAAATGTAATGCAAAAATTTGAAAACATTACCAAGATAGGCACCAAAGTTAAAAAAAAATCTATTTATGGCATTATACAGCTTACCGGCATTTCTTTGGTTCACGGTCGGCTTTGAAGAGTACAGGCGTGTTTCCGTTCCACTGAAGATCATCACACCGGGCTCTGGAGGTAAGTATGGAGTGAGGGTGTGTGTGAGAAGGTGGGGTACGCAGAGGGTAGGCACAGGTTGCAGGAGGGGGGCAAGAGAGTCAATGAGGGACTGTTTTCTTTTGTTACAGTTTTTTTTTTTATTTACATGGACGACATGGGACTTTTGCCACGCTGGGGTGGGTTCCCAGCATGGCACCTGGAAGTTTTGGGGAGGCAGTGGAGCCAACAGGGGATTGGGCACCCCCACTGGCCATACAGTGTGAGGGGGACATGTGAAGATGCTGGACTTCTGCCATCCAGGGGTGGGCTCCCAGCATGGCACCTGGAAGTTTGTTTTTTGGGGGAGGGGCACTGCAGCCGATGTAGATTGGGCACGCCCATCAGACATACAGTGTGCTTGGGGGGAGTGTGCATGAGCCGAGGGGGATTGGGCACCCCTTTGGCATACAACAAAGGGGGGATGCGCACATACAACCACCGCTACAATCAGCGGTGGTGATGTGGAGTCAATTTGCATACTGCTGATGGCAGGGCAGTATGCAAATTGCCAACATGTTACCACCGCTGATTATAGTGGTCATTTGCTTTCAACTGTTAGCCACTGCAATCTGTACTGCTGTCATAGACAGTTGGGACATTCATTGATGCGGTGTGACCATGCCTCCAAAAACACTGAGGGCATTGGAAGTGGGGTGCCACACCTACGAAAATTCATATGGTGGCACTATGTTTTTTGCATATGCGTGCAAGCAAACATAAAAATGAAGCCAATGAAAGAAAGATGACAACAAAGCTAAAGATTAATTCAAAATGTGACAACTAAACAAGGAAAGAGTGAAACAGAAGAAAAGATAGAAATAATCATGCTAACACTGCTGCTTAATATTTTATATTTTTAATATATGTCAGTTTTCAGGGTGGCAGTACAGGGAAGTCTCTGTATGCACCAATAGCCTGCCGCCCCCAACTACAACTGTGTATGGGGTCCCTGATAGGTGTTCACAGAGGAGAGGAGTCGGGTGCTCCATGGCTAGTCTACTTCAAGCTGTCCCTTGGAGAACAACTATTCAGCTATTTGCTTTGTTGTCAGTATGTTGACGTGGTGCCTGCCAGTAGCCATTAACGTTGCATGACATAGCACTAAGCTCTAAATAGATTTAGATAAATATGGAGAGCCAGAACAGCTTCTGAAAAGCAAAAGAATACAACTGAAGATTTAAGGCAAATTATGCAGCTTACATTTATGTGGTGGAAGTCAGAGATCCTCCTTACAGGCCATCCTTGCTGGGGTCCCCAAAACTGCAAAGCTGGCTCTGTATTATATTTACTGTATATATAAATGTGCCACAGAACTTTAAACCTTGCTGCAGAATTTGACCCAACAGTGCCACAGAAGTTCAGTCCCAGCCACAGAATTTACATCAGTTTGCCGCAGAGAACAGGGGGCCTTGAGTGGAGGGGATGGCAGAGAGTGGATTGAATGGTGCCCACAGTGCAGAATAAGCAGCTAGATGCCAGGGGAGGATTATGCTAGTACAGGGTTGTGGATCAGTAGGTGGGGGTGCCACTGGACACCAGGGACATTCACGTCATATAGCAGGACAGCAATCAGAGTGTGGGAGGACCACTAGGTACTAGGCCATTATTCTTTTATACCAGGGCTGGCAATCAGAGGGTGGGGGGACCACTAGGTGCCAGGGATGTTTTGTACTATACCAGGGCTGGCAATCGGGGGGGGCCACTAGGCACCAGAGGTATTTTGTACTATACCAGGGCTGGCAATCCATGGGTAATGGGGAACACCAGGCACCAAGGATGTTTTGCACCATACCAGAGCTGGCAATTGGAGGTTAGGGGGACCACTAGGCACTAGGGTTGTATTTTACTATACCAGGTCTGACGATCGGAGGGTGGCAGGAGCACTAGGCACCAGAGGTATTTTTTTTTACTATACTGGGGCTGGCAATCGGAGGGCAGGGGGACCATTAGGCACCAGGTAATTTCTTACTTTTACTGGGGACGGGGCTTGGGAGAGAGGGGGGCCACTAGATGCCAGGGACTTACTTTACTGTAACAAGGACAAGGTTCTGTGGTGGGGGGAAGCTACTAGCCGCCCAGGAGTAGGTGTGCTCCCCCAACTGCCAACATGGTTTTTGGCTGCAGTGTCTCTGCCACCCATTAGGGTTGCCGGGAGTAAGTTGGGCTTCTTCTCTGCAGTAACTGCACGGTACAAGCTGGTCTGCACTGTTTACCTTGTGCAGTACTAATGCACCAAATATTGCACTGCGCTGGGATTCCTGTCTCTGCCCCTTCCTATGCCCAGTGCATACATAATTTGTTTGTGCATGTGCCACCCCTTTTAGCATGTGCCACTGTCCCATTGAACATTGTGCACAGATGCAAACACCGGGCAAATAGGGAGCAATCACTTTGTCTGCTGGACAAGGTTTTTAATATATGATCCCTGGTCCCTAAAAAATCTGCACCCAGTCAGTCTCCTCATTTATCCCATACTTAGGATCCAAACTCCCAAAGTGATCTCTCTATAAACTTCTCTTTTGATTTGAGCATGTTGTCCACATTTCCTCCTCAGGCTGCTGTTTCTAGTTTTTCTAACTGTACAAATCTCAGGCTTGACAGGTTGTGTCTCTTTGCTCTAAAATGCCTTGCTAATAATGAGGTCTCATCTCCCCTAGTTATTATACTCTTATGCTCTTTGATTCAGAGTTTTGCTCCGAGTTTTTGCTAAATAAATATGGTCACAAGGACACTTTATCAAGTTTACCACCTGCTGTGTTCTGCAAGTGATAACTTGGTTCATCAGAATTTTCTTGTCCCTGTAAGGGCTGTACACCGTTTTGGTTCTCCTGGTATTATTACAATTTTGGCAGTAACTACACAAAGGTACCTGCCAATTAATGGGGTGCTGGGTCGAAAAAAGCTTTTGTCCGGCTTTGGACACTTGTGCAGTGAGTTCATAACTCTGTCTCTCCTACATTTCTTAAATTTCTATGAATGATCAAAGGTTTTTCCTAAAAAAAAAAAACTCACTCCCTAAATTACTAGCCTGCAAAACACACCAATGTTTTAGAATAACTGATTTTATATGACCAAACTCCTCATTAAATGCTGCTGAAAAAGTTTATCATCTGTTATTTTGTTTTGGGGATGCTAGTGTAGAGGTCTCTAATGTCTAGTGCAACTAAAGTGCAGTTACTCCAGTCTCTGTTTTGTTTATTTAAATCTTCTAGTACCTCAATGGTATGTTTTGTATCCCTTAGGTATGATGCTGTCTTTGTCATCAGTGGTTGGATGTGGTAATCCGTGCATACCAATAAGGGTTCCAGCACTGACCTGATGGCCCACTGGCCCAGGGGATTTTCTAGATCCTTATGTATTTTTGGGAGGGTGTATAAAGCTGGCATGACTGGGTGTTAAATAATACTGACCTCTCCCATTCCGTTATGAATTCCTGTTCCAATCACTCATTCAGTAAATTTTAAACTAAAGTCATGACTTCCTCAATTGGATCTTTCTCAGCCTTTTTGTAGTTCTCACTGTTCTCAAGCTGTCTTTTGTATTCCAATTTATATTGAGAACAGTCCTGGACTACAATGCCTCCTCCCTTCTCTGCTTTCTTGATGACAATTTTGTCATTATTTTCCAAATTTCTGAGTGCAGCAAACTTAGCGGAGTGCGTCTTTCTGTTTTATTTTCTAACCTTTTGATATCCTTCTCGACTAGGTTCATAAATGTTTCAATGTTTGCAGGTATATGTCCTGGGGAAGAAAACAGGACTTGTAGTTCAAATTTTTGGCTACAATTTTTTTTTTTGCTGCTGCTGCTGCTCCTTCTCTGGGTCCAGTTTTGTTTGTCAGCAAAATGTTGTCTCACTCTTAACTTACAGTAAAACTTTTATAAGTCTAGTTCGATATTGAAACAGTTTTTTTAATGGGAGCAGAAGGAAAGACCTTTATTCAGTACACTTTCTTCTTTCGTCAGAATTCTTCATGAAGGGTTAAACAGTATGTTCTCATGTTTTGCTGCTACTCTCCCTCCTGTTGTGATATTTTCTCTTTCTGTTCCTGATCCAGTTCCTTCTGCACTTCCTTCCATCCCTACTGGTGCCTGTGTTTGTCTCACTTCTCTCAGAAGATCCTGTGCTCTTCCCACCTCTACCTCTGTGAGAGCCCCTTGCCCTGCATCCCTCCCTGTTGTAGCCACTGTCTAAAAAATGGTGGTCCTCTTATTATAGCATCACCTTCAGTGGCACTGTCTAATTCACACAGGAAGGAATCAGATTTGTACTGGTTAAAGTAGGGTATGTTCTTTTTCCAAGTGTAGACTTTTCCATCTTTATAGTTGTTAAGGTCTCTTCTTCAGTTTCTGGTTTACTATATTGTTTTCATACTCCTCTAGGCTCTCTTATCTTATTGAGAAATTCCTCATAATTTAAGTCTGTTTTTTTCTGTGTGTGTGTGTGTGTGTGTGTGTGTGTGAGAATTATTCAGTTGCTGTTTTAATTTCCCCACTGACATTCCCGAGTTCTATGGTTAGTGCCTCAATAAGTAGTAAAAACAGGTTACTCACCTGTAACAGTTGTTCTAGGAGTGGTATATGGTGTTCATCCACACTTCAGGCAGTGTTCTTGTCACTGGAATGTCTTCAAGCTGGCTCCTCCCACCCACCCGGGTGATAACTCCCTCAGCACTGCCCTGTGATGTCAGATCTTATCCGCTGGGAGCAAGACTGGTGTGCCACTTGCCAGGGGAGGTCAGGTGGATCAGTGTGGATGAACACCATTTACCACTCCTAGAACCACAGTTACAGGTGAGTAACCTGTTTTTCTAGGGATGTGGACATGGTGTTCTAGCCACACTTCAGGCAGACTCCTAGCAGTTCTCCTGGAGGAGAGGGTAAGGCGCACACCCCCTACTTTGGAAATAAGGATTAGAGAACTGAGACCTCAAAACTAGCACCCAGCATGACTCAAGGTCAATGTGGTAGTGGGAAATGAAGGTGTGTCCTGACCTCCAGGTAGCAGCCCTGAAGATTTCCTGGATAGGGACATCCCTGGAAGCAACCACTGAGGCAGCGGTGTAATGGGTGGAATGAGCCCTTAGCCCTACAGAAGGCTCCCTACCTGGTAACCAATTGCTGAAGTTGATGCAAGATACAATCCACCTGCCAATCATCCATTTAGCTGCTGGTCTGCCAGGTGCAGCTTCAGCGCAGTTTGCAACTAGTTGGTGAATCTCTTCCTGAACTCCAGCTGTGTGCTCCTTATGACAGGCTAGTGCTCACCGCAGGTTGAATGTATGGAGCCTGTGCTTGGCCTTCCAGGTGTGGTTGGTGAAGTACACCAGGAGATTAATTATCTGGTTAAGATGAAAATTCGACACAATCTTCAGGAGGACCTTTGGGTTGGTTGAAGACAACCTTGTCCCTGTGGAAGACCAAGTAAGGAGACTCCACCGAGAGAGACTTGTGCTGACTGCTCCTTCTGGCTGATTGATAGCCACCAGGAAGGTGGTCTTCTGTGACAGGTGAGACAGGTCATATTTGTGCATTGGTTCGAATGACTTGACCATGAGCTTTGCAAAACCAGCAAAAATTCCCAAGGTGGTGTTGGTTCACGCACTGGAGGGAAAATGTGGTCAAGGCCTTTAAAAAGGGCCAGACCACCTTTTCTTGCGCCGACTGCTGACTGGCCTGCACCTGGTAGGCAGAACTGGCTGCTAGATGCACCTTAAGGTTCATCGACCGAAGGTCCGACAGAGAGGGATCAAAGGAAATCAAAAATGCTAGCCACCAGACAAGATAAGGGGTCGAGCCTCTTGCCCTGGCACCAAATGGAGAACCTCTTCCATTTGAAGGCATAGCATTTTTGGGTTGACTCCTTCCGTGATACCTCAACCACAGTGAGGATGTCTTTAAAGAGACCCAAAGCCTGGAACTCTAGCTGCTCAGGAACGAGGCCGTCAGGTGCAGGGATTGAAGGTATGGATGGAGTACCTTCCCATGACTGATGGAGAGCAGGCCCAGGCAGAGAAGTAGATGCCTCAGGAGCCTGCTGTTGAGGCTGAGGAGATCTGGGTACCAGAATTGGCATGGCCAGTTCAGAGCCACCAGGATCACCCATGCCTCACCCCACCTCACCTTGAGCAACTCCTTGTGGAAAGTGTGACAAGGTTGAATAAGGCCCTGCCCCATTTGTTATGCAGAAAGAGTTTAAACACAAGGGTCTGTTCTTTCTGCTCCATTTCTGTCTCTTGTCTGTCTGGTTGCACAACAAAATTTTCTTGTGAGTCCAAAGAACTGATCACTCCGATGGTTTTACAGTTCTCTGCCTCTTGCTATCTCTCTGCCTTCCCTTGCTATTTCTGTCTTTTCTCCCCCTTGCATAGCTGCAGTTATAAAAAATATACATGAATCTCTGTGTAAAACCGTATGTGATACTGAGATCCTTTGTTTAAAACTGTATATAGTTATATTGTTGAAATGATTGCAAAGCTATTTAGAACTCAAGGGGTTGACCTGAGATGCAGTTTTTAAGCTTTTTTTTCCCCATGTATATTTTGTGTCTTTTTCTCTTTTGCTCTCCCTCCCCCCCCCCGGGTCACGGCATACACATGTGTGTATGTGTGTGGAGGTGCATGCAAATGCCAGGATCTAGTGGCCCCTCCACTTCCCCCCGGAGTTACATCACCACTCCTAACTGCCTACGCTACCCACGGACCTCCATCCAGTGGGAGCGGGACTATGGTAGAGTGGGCATCCACCCCATGGAAGGGAGAGACAAGGCTCGATCCCATTCCACCCCCACCTCAAGCCAGCACCCCAGCAACCCAAGGTCATTCTCGAACTTGGGTCGCTGGCATGGCGCAAGGTAAGGCGCCAGTACCTCAGTCCTCTGCGCCACCAGGCGGGCTTGTTTTTAAGCCTTTTGCAGAGCTTATGCAAGAGGTCAGTTCTGGGTCACTATGTACTGTTTTGTTGCACCTACAAGGAATGAAACTTACAAGAACATTCTATGAGAAGCAGGTCCTCTTAATGAATTCTCTGACAAAGACTTATAAAAAGAGTAGCAATGCTTTTGTTAGAAAGTGAGAGACTGAGAGACAAACTTGGAATTAAGAGTTACCCTCAAAAGACAGATTTTGTTTTCTCTGTTTGTACTGCCTCTTTGTAAGTAGTTATATTGAACACATTTTTATTTTTATTTTGCTGTTGAGAAAAATAAAACACTATTTGTGAATTTTGAAACTGCTCCCTGGTTTTCCTACACTTCCTGACCTGTGCCTTGATGAAATGAAGGCCTAGAGGAGGCCCGGGGTCCATGGCCTCGATAAGGCATCCCCCCTGCAGCATTCCCTGCTGAGAGGGGCGGTTACAATACAGCTTCAGCTTTGCATTCTCCCTGAAGACAAACAGGTTCACCAGAGGGGTGCCCCACTGGGAGAACAGGCTGTGTACTACCTCTGGGTTGAGAGACCTCGCCACAGAGCTGAGAGCATCTGCCAGCTGGCTGGAGACACTGGCCACATGGATGGCCAGGAGAGCAGACTCCCAAGCTGTGTACAAGGGTCCACGCATGGAGAGCTTCCCTGCACAGAGCTGGGTCACAGTGACCGGCTAGTCAAAGTGGCCCTTGCACTGAGACCATTGGTGTGCCACCTCCCATTGTAGAAAGTACATTCTTCAGTGGGCCCAATGGACCACACTGGTGCAAACTGCCATGTATCCCAGTAGGCACAGGAAGTCCCAAACAGGGCACAACTGCCCTACCTCGAATGTTTGGGCAAAGGAGAAGAGAGCCTCTACCCTGTCCTCCAGGAGTCAGGCCCTGGCTCTGCAAACATCGAGTTCCACCCCGATGAAGTTGATCACCTGCGAGGGCATGAGTTCCGACTTGGCCTCATTGACCAGGAGGCCAAGGGAGACGCAGGTCTGGAGAGCCAGGTCCCTGGATCTCTCCACCTCCTGCCTGGAGGGACTCGCTATCAGTGGGTCATCCAGGTAGGGGTAAACCTGAACTACTCAGCACCTCAGGTTAAGGTGCCAATACTGTGATGCACTTGATGAAGACCCTGGGGGCCAAGTACAGGCTGAATGGCATGGCCTGGAACTCAAAAGATCCCCTTCATCTGGAACTGGTGGAACCGGTGGTGGGATGGATGGATTGGGACGTGAAGAAATGCATCCTGAAGATCCAGGGAGCAAAACCACATGTTCTGCTCGAGAGGCGGTATGATCTGAGACAAACTGACAATCCTGAAGGTGCATGGTCCGATGAACTTGTTCAGGTCATGCAGATCTAAGATGGGGCACCAGCCCCCATCCGTTTTGGCACCAGAAAGTACCTGGAGATGAACCCTGGGTGTTCTGGAGGGTTCGAGACAGGAGCCATGACTTCCTTGTGGAGGAACAGGGCAAACAGGGTGTCAATGGACACCATGCCTTCCCGTGGGGTGCAGGCTCAGCAGGGCAGGTACACCTCGAACTCTAGAGATAGATCCTGACCGACCACTTTGAGGACTCACCTGTCTGTGGTAACAGCGGACCAGGTGTAAAGGAAGTGGTGGAGCCGTTCCCCACGGGAGGACCCGGGGAGACAAGATGGATATGGGGGAGGCACCCCCCATCCCATCACTGGGCCAGCTTGGAGGAAGAGGAGAAGCTGGCAGTGGAGCCACTGGAACCTCTACCTCCTGGCTTCCTAACAATGCAGGCCACTTATTTTGGCCGGGGATGCCAAGCCTGTTGCTGTCCAGCTGGGCAGACTTGGTGGTTAGGGCAGAGGCGGCTGAAAGGGCTTCTTCTTTTGGGACTTAGAGCCCTTTGGGTCCTTTTGGGCAAAAGTAACTGAGTCCAAGGAGGCGCCGGACTTCTCAGTTTTGGTGGGGTGCCCTTCCATTCCAGGCCTGAACAAGTCAGTACCCAAGTATGGAATGGCTGCCAACTTGTGCTGCATGACAGCCATGAAGGTGGAGATGCGCCGGGCATGGCAACTGCCACAGCCACAGACCGGGTGCAGGAATTGCCAAGGTGCATGACAGTAAGGAACTGCTGTTTTTCTATCGCCCGGCCTTAATCCCTAACCTGTTTGTCGGTAGTCTGCAGGTCTGCAGGGAGTTGGGGAATCACCTCATCCAGCCCCAGGGAACCCATAAGGGCATGTGAAAAGTGAGCCATTAGGAGAGCTGAGCTCACTTGCTGAAGGTTGAGGGAGGAGGTGGCATACACCTTCTTGGCCATATGGTCCAATTTCTTGGACTCCTTATCGGGGGGGCGCATTTGTCAACGTTCCCCACATTGCCGGTGCACTAAAACATGGAGTCAGCCACAAGAATCTCGGCCAAGGGGTGTTCCATGAATCCCAACAGGGAGCCAGTAGGGACCACATTCTTGCAGGCCATCCAGGCTGACAGCACAGAGCAAGGTGCTGCCACAGTTCTAGTGCAGGACCAAAGGCAGAATTCTGAATTGGGAAGGCTTCCATGGGAGAGTCACCCCATTTGAGGATCTCTGTCAATGGGTACCATTCCCACCTCTGAATGGACTCCAACTAGAGACCCATAGATTCAGAAATCAGACAGAGAAGGGCCATGAAGGGCATGGGCCCTTGATCCATTGAGAGGTCCCCCGCCGATTCCACATCCATCAGTTGGGAGTGTAAGAAGGACCCCTCTGTGTTAAAAGAATCATGAAAGAATGGTCGACTGCCCGAGTCCCCGCTAACCATGTGAGGGCAGTCTGGGGTGATGGTGACTGACAGCCGATGAGGTAAACCCTTGCCCAGACAAGCATCCTTGGTCAGAGCGCTGGACATTGGCTGATTGGGTGGTGGCTCCACTGGAATCAGGGAAGAGGGCCACATCAGGACCATCCGAATTGACTCTTGCCAAGGCGGGCTCGGCTGCAGCTCCGGTAGCGGTAGCCAAGGAAGAGCTGGATAAGCCGAGACCATCTTCACCTGGGTAAACCAAAGCTGCTGCCACGAGCTCCTCAGTGCCGACACAACTCGTGCCAGTGTCTCTCCTTGCCCAACGAGGATGAGGAATAGTAGCGGCACTGCTTGCTCGAGCATCCAGAGTGTGAGTGTCGGAACAGACACAGGCTGCCCGAGTCAGGGCTCTTGGAGTGGGACCTCAGCCTCAACCACTGGGGAACAGACGATGGGTCTCATGGGGAGCTGACAAAAGCTGAGGCCTCTCTTGTTCTAACTGTTCCAGCTTAAGAGGGGGCAGAAAAGATGCCTGGTCCATCCCTTCTTGAGAAAGTAGTAGGACCAGAGTCCTGGAGAGGGAGGTATCAATCTCCTGAACAGACGGGTCAACCGGTTCGAGAAAAATCTCAGCTGGTGTGTCAACCTGAGTCTCGACCAACTGGCCTGATGTTAGACCATGGGGTCAGTGGCCAGAGCTGAAGCACCAACCATGGCTGAAAATTCTGGCAAAGCACGGTAATTGGAGGCCTGAGAGTGCATCCGCTCCCACGACCCATGGCAAGACCATTTATTGGTCTCTTTCTCGCTCTCTTTTTTGATTTATTGCCTTATGGACCCTGCCCCATGGGTGGAAATGGCCTGGCTCAGTTCCTTAAATGCCCCTGTAAAGGAGGCACCCAAGGAGAGTGGCAAAAAAAGGTCAAAGCTGAGGAAGCCTGCGCTGTGGCCTCCTTGAATGCAGCGAGTTGTTCGGTGAACTCCACAGCTGTGGAGACCACCCAACGGGCGTCCTTGCATTTCACGGGCAGGTCCTGATCATCCGGACATCCAAGAAGCAAGCAGGCTAAGTGATCCTTCAAGCTGGAGGGATAGACAGTGTGGCAAAGGTTGCAAGTCTGGGTATCATGCTCGTGGCCCAGGCAGTATACGCACAAGATGTGCAGATCCATTTGGAACATCTGCCTGCAACCACATTTCCGGAAACCCAGAGTGGACATCATGTAGTCCACAACGGCAACAAGAACTAAATGCCTGAAAACAAAAGTTTTTTATTAAAGACAGAAGGAAGAAATAAAGCAAAGGGCCTCTTCAGTGTGACAGCAGTAAGGAGGGAACCTTCTTCTTCCAGCGGAAAGGAAGCTCTGATGTCACGAGGCAGTGCTGAGGCAGTTACCACCCGAGTGGACGGAAGGAGCCAGCTTTAAGATGTTCTGGTGAACTGAAAGGATACTGTCTGATGTGCGGATAGAACACCATATCCATGTAACTAGAACATGGTGGTGTGCTTGAGTTAGCAATCATGGTGGACATCTAAGGCTAAGCTCTCTGCTGTGTGTTCCTGATCCTCCCTGAATCAGTAGCATCTGACTGGGATCATCAGCCAAACAGCAACCTATAGCACAATAACATTCCTCAGCATGTGTAAACAGCTAGAGGCAGGCCTAACTCCCCTTCAAAGCACTCTAACATGCTGAGACAAGGATAAGAACAGGCAGCATGGCCACTGAGCGGGACGATGAGGCAGCTGAGGGGACTGAACAGGCCACCTCCCTCTGTGCACTGCCCACCAACATGAGGTCTCAGATGTGGTCAGGATTTATGAATATGAAAGCCCAAATGTCCTATCTTCAGAGCATCATTGAGGGGCTGAGCAAAGCCTCTGCTAATCACTCCATGAGACTAATGGAGGTGGAAAGTCGAGTGAGCTCCACAGAACATCAGCTCAACTAAATGGGGCAAGGAAGTGAACCAGCCTCTGAAAATGGTGTAGCAGTTAAAGGACAAGGTCAATGACCAAGAGAATAGGGCATGCAGGAAGAATATTAGAATCACTGGCCTGCAAGAAAAGTTAAAAGGATGCGACCTGATGGAATTTATCACCAAACAGCTCAACCTACCTGGGACTGGCTGCACATTCGAGGTGGAATGTGCGCATCACACTCTGGGAGGGAGACCCAGGCAGAGGTGGGGGGGGGGGCTGAGGTTTTTCCAGGCAAAGATACACAGATACCAAGATAAAGAAGCCATCCTGCATGTAACCGGGACATAGGGCACTACAATACTGAACAGCACAAAAGTATTCATTTTCCCAGAATACAGCAGAGAGTCTCAGCAGAAACACCAGAAATGTGTGGAGGTGACAATGAAATTGAGGCAACTGGAATGGCAGCATCACCATCTGTACCCAACTAAGCTGCCTAAAATGAATCCAGGGCAGTAGCCGAGAGTATTTACAGATGTGGCTGAGGGAACTATGTGCAGTAGATCAGGAAGAAACTGCAGCTGAAGACAGATTGGAAGTGAGAGCTACGGCACAAGCAAGGTGAAGCAAGTAGGATTCCAGGCTTAAAATAAGGTATTGCTTTTATGTATTTCCAGGTGTTTTTTTGGTGTGGCTACATGTTCCCCACATGCCCCTTTCCCTTCCATCCCCCAACTGGCTCCAACCTATCTAGAGGCAACCTTGCAGATTAGTGCAGAGGGCTGACAATTGTGGCTACTAACTCTGTGTGACAACTGCAACCACTGTCTCCAGAATCAGCCTTATTCATCATCATGCTTCAAGAGACACTGTGTGTGGGAACTGCACTATGGTGTCCCTTGAATATACAATGCTGAAGCAGTGATAGCCACTGGAGGTGAGGTGTTGGGGGAGTAGCCATGCTATGCCGGGGGATGACATTCTGAAGGGAGTTGCCACTGAGAATCAATCCACCAAGGACAATGCGTTCTTGGCTGCACCTGACCTGGGGGCAGTAGCGGTCAAATCCACACAGCACAGAGCAGCAGAAGTCAAACCAATGTTTTTGGCAGGAACTGAGCAGAGGTTGTGGAAAGAGTTCGACCGGGGTGCCTATGTGGATACAAGCAGTGGGTGGATAAAATGTTGAGTGGTAAAATGTTGAGTAAATCTCTCTATATGCCATCTATGGTTTGGACTTCAAGTTTAATACTCCTAAAGTTGCGTTATTGTTATCTATACTCATGGCTAGCTAAGCCAATGCCCTAAATGAATATTTCAGACTCCATTATCGTTCCAGTATTTTATGTTCCTGTAGTGCATTATACTAGATTTGTGCTGCTTGGAGAATGTCAACAGGAAGGGCAGCACAATCTTAGGAATAAAGTACAAGGAACCACCATGCAGTGGTAACTCCAGTTATAGGTGGGGCCTAAGTTGTAATAGAGAAAAGAAGAACTAGCCCCAGCATCGCAGCAGTTTGTTGTCACTGACAACTGATGCTGGAAGGAGAGCTTAGTCCCTGAAAGAGGGCTGGTGACTTTGAAATAGTGACCTGTATTAACCTAACATCATCTCTGCCTAGGTGCATGAAGCAGCAGGAGGTGTAACCTTGCACCATACCATTGGCCCATGAGTGTTAGTTGCTCTGCAGAGTAATAAACTATAGACACTCATCAAGTAAGAGATGACAGCCTTGGAGGGAGGCACCCAGTGTGCTTAAGAAACCGAATCCACTGCAGCTTGATGGGGGAGGCCTTGGCGGTCTTGTTTTGGGATGGCTCTCTGAGGCTAACGTAGGAGTGGTAGAGGATGGGAGAGGAGGCACACAGGAAGGGGGTGAGAATGGCAAAGGGAGTTTGGCAAGGATCGGGTATGGTACACCCTGGAAATGCGGACTGCAGACATGCAGTGCTTTTACTGAACAACTTCTCACCACTCGCAGAATACAGTTGGTCTAGCTCCCCTCACCTATTATATAAATATGGGCTTAAGAAATGTTTACATAAGCACCAATGGCTGAATCATTATCAGTCATGTCCCAGAATGTCAACAGTTTGAAAACCTCAAAAGCAAGAATATCCTGGTATTATTAAACACTGGTCAGAGCTCATATAGCTGTGGAGAGCTTTTGGGATGCTTTTACACTGTGTGCAGTTCTGGAGACCCAATCTCCGCAAAGACATAGACAGGATGGAAGCTGTCCAGAGGAGGGCAACTAAAATGGTGCAGGGTCTGCACCGGAGGACATATGAAGAGAGACTTAAGGAGCTTAATATGTATAGCCTCGAGGAAAGGAGGGAGAGGGGGGACATGATAGAAACTTTCAAGTACCTCAAGGGAATCAACAAAGTCCAAGAGGGTAGCATCTTTCAAAAAAAGAGTGCAAGAACAAGAGGGCACAATTTGAAGATAGAGGGGGCGGCTCAGAGGTAATTTAAGGAAGTATTTTTCACAGAGAGGGTTGTGGATGCATGGAATGGCTTCCGAGGAGGTTGTGGAGTCAAAATCAGTGGTGGAATTCAAGCATGCATGGGATAGTCATAAGGCAATTCTGGGGGTTGGGGGTAGAAAGAAGTAGGCTGCTGGTTAACTAGGATCTGCAGCTTATCCAGTAGGTAGGGAAATGGGCAGACTGGGTGGGCCAAGCGGTCCTTATCTGCCGTCAAATTCTATGTTTCTATGTTTCTATGTTACACATTATTTCTAATGAATTTTCACAATGCAGATCTGCTGAGAGGTAATTTCAATGTGGTCTTCCTTTTATGCATTTTTAGAATGTGTTTTCCTAGAATATGCCTGCTGATTGCTATATATTTAGCCTGGCTAGTTCACAGAAGACATGGCATCATATTTTCAGTGGTGCTCTACATCTACACAATATTATGCTGCATTGTGTAACATCAGAACACACTAAAAAGAGTATTTTACATCTGAACTAGGCTACTCTGGATAAATACATTATGTTAGTGGTAAAATCATGACCCCGAATACAAGATATTGCATCTGATCTGGGACATCTTGAGTAAATACAGTGCAAAAATGTGTAAAATGATCACAATGATAATGAGATGTAGCATCTCCCCAACGTTATCCAGGATACAAAATATAGGATAAGAAATGGAAATCTACTTTAGACTGCACTTCAGAGTGTTCACTGACAGACAGTTTCTTTATTGATTTATAATATATTAGATTGCAATACTTATTTTGAATGTTGTGACTATGAGGATGGTCTGTACATTGTGTGCGTGTTAGCTGTAGCTCAATACATTTTTTTCCCCAAAAAGCAAATGCCTGCTGATTGCTATATAATTAACCCGGATAGTTCACAGAAGACCTGGCATATGTCTGAGACAGTGCTTATCAGATAGTGTCTTAGCAGGTTAAAAAACAGTGTACATATTTTTACATTTGTTCCTGGAAAAGGGTGACAATTATGTGGTATTAATCTCTCTTGAAAGACAATAATTGCCCAACTGAAGCTAGTAGCAAGAAAATGTTTAAATGGAACGTATTTCAATGTGCAAGTTGTTGCATCTCGAAGAGGGTAAACAAATCTCCAGTTTACTAGGCAACCAATATTTAACAAGCTGTTTCAGTTTCCTAATGTTCATTTGATAAGCAGCTTTAGTGCTGGCTCCAACATTCTAAACAGAAAGAAGGGAGTAGTTTATTTCATTTGACATAGTGATTTATAGTTGTGGAAGGATACATTGAAATGTCTAAAAATGTGTTCCACGTTGCTCCATTTTCAAGCTAAAGACAGCAAGATGGTTGTAGGCTCTGTCCACAGCCATAAAAAGAAAATCTCCGATATAGTATGTTTGCAAGAGACCCATGCCATGGAATTGGAATTGCAATATCTTAAGAATTTGGGGGGGAGGGTGAGAGGACGGGATCCACCTTTAACTCTAAAGCTCAGGAGATGGTACTTTGGGTCAGACCTCATGCTTAGGCAATGGTTACAAAAAAGTTGATGATCCGGGGGTAGAGTCTCTCTTTTTTTTTTGTTTGTAAATATACTTTTATTGCAAAACAATGTGCATAACACATAGTTCAGATAGTATTCACGGTAGAGAGATATATAACAGCAAGTCACAGTCAACTGTCTTTATTTTACAAAGATACCTTCCCTCCCCAGCTCAGCACCGGGGAGATCCAGGGTCTCAGATGGAGTCAAAAACCCTTACTGGCTATGGCTCAAATAGTGCTGTTCAGTTGTGTAGGGGTGGGGGGGTGGAGGGAACTACGTAATATGGTAACTGTTGCCTACTCCCCTCCTTAGAAACATAGACTTTGACAGCAGATGAGGACCTCTTGGCCCACCCAGTCTGCCCATTTCCCAATTGGATAAGCTGCAGATCCTAGTTTTACCAACAGCCTACTTCCTTCTACCTGCCACTAGAATTGCCTTATGTCTGTCCCATGCATTCACCCACTGTTTTTGACCCCACAATCTCCTGAGGAAGGCCGTTCCATGCGTCCACCATCCTCTCCATGAAAAAAATACTTCCTCATGATGCCCCCCCCCCAGAGTCATCCCCATCTATCTTCAAATTGTGCCCACTTGTTCTTGCACATCTCTTTCTGAAAGATGCTATCCTCTTGGACTTTGTTGATTCCCTTGAGGTACTTGAAAGTTTCTATCATGTCCCCCTCTCCACGAGGGTATACATATTAAGCTCTTTTAGTCTCTCTTCGTATGGCTTCTGGTGCAGACCCTGTACCATTTGAGTTGCCCTCCTCTGAACTGCCTCCATCTTGTCTATGTCCTTATGGAGATGGGGTCTCCAGAACTGCATGCAGTACTCCAGATGGGGTATCAGCAACTGTCCATACAGGAGGATAACAAATTCTTGTTTTCTACTGGTGATGTCTCTCCCTATACATCCCAGTATCTCCCAGCCCTCCTTACTGCTTTCTCACATTGCTTGTCTATCTTTAGGTTGTCTGATATGACCACCCCCAGGTCCCTTTCCATTTCTGTTGTCATTAACACCCCCCCAACACACACACATACATACTCTTCCTTTGGGTTTTTGTTTCCCAGGTGCATTACTTTGCACTTCTTTGCATTGAATCTAAGCTGCCATACATCTGACTGTTCCTCCAACCTTGCCAAGTCCCTTCTCATCCTTTCTAACCCCACCGTGTGTATCAACCCTGTTGCAGATCTTTGTGTCATCTGCAAAGTGGCATACTTTTACTTCCAGTCCCTCTGCAATGTCACCTGTAAAGACATTAAAGAGGACCAGTCCCAGTACTGAACCCTGCGGTCCCCCGCTAGTAACCCCCCTTTCTTCGGAGTGGACTCCGTTTACTATTACCCTCTGCATCCTGTTGTCCAGCCAATTTTTTACCCAGGCTGGCTAACTTGTTTATTAATCTTTTGTGTAGAACTGTGTCAAATGTCTTGCTAAAGTCCATAGCCCTTCCCTGGTCTACTACTTTGGTCACCCAGCCAAAGAAATCTATTAGATTTGTCTGACATGACCTTCCCGCTGTGCATCCATGCTGCCTTGAGTCCTGTGCCCCACTGACCTCTAGATACTCAACAGTTCTTTCTTTCAGAAGTGAGTCCATCATGTTCCCCTTTCACTGAGGTCAAAGCAACAGGTCTGTAGTTTCCTGCCTTTGCCTTGCTCCCACTTTTGTGAAGGGGAATCACATCCGCCCTCCTCCAGTCCTCAGGTATCACAACCTCCTCACAAAATTTGTTAAAAACAGTAGTCAGTAGTGCCACTAGTTCTCTCCTTAGTTCTTTTTGAATTCTGGGATGAATCCCATCAGGCCCCATTGCTTTGTCTACCTCCAGTTTTAGGAGTTCTTTTAGGACCCTTCCTTCTGTGAATGGACTAGTATCGTGCCCCCCCATCCAGTGTGCTTCTATTATTTGGTTTAGGTACCTCCCCTTCCTCTTTTGTGAATACTGAGCAGAAGTATTCGTTCAGTATCCCTACTTTGTCACTGTCATCCTCTGCCCATCCCCCTCCCCTTTATTAAGCCCCACTCTCTCTCTCCCCTGGTCTTTCTTCACCCCCTAATGTACCCATAAAAGGTTTTATCCCCCTTCTTAACTGAGTTGGCTATCTTTTCCTTGGTTTGGGCCTTTGCTAGTCTGACTGCCTTCCCTACCTCCTTCTGCTTTAACTGGTAGAGTTCTGTCCTGCTCCTTCTGTGCTTCCTTATACTTCCTGAATGCTACCTTTTCCTTTTAACCTTTCCCCCACCTCTTTTCAGAACCATAGTGTTTTTTTAACTTTGTTTTGTTTTATTTGCTTCACATAAAGGCTTTTTTTTTTAACCAGGAGAGAGACACTAAGCTAAAAGCTTGTTTACATGTGTGACCTGGGAGCACAAGGGAGTTAAGTGACTTGCTTAGGTTCATACAGTATGCAAGTGGAGGCTGTGGGATTCAAACCCAGGTCTCCAGGTTTGCCACTCAGAGCCTTAAACCACTGTGCTATACTGCTTCCAATTGTTGCCTCTGTGATGGCAGCTTTGATTTTTCCCCATTGTTCCTCTATCCCACCTTCTTTCCCATTTGCTAGTGCTTTTCTGAGGCACTCCCCCATTTTGCCAAAGTCAGCCCTTCTAAAGTGCAATACCCTCACCTTTGTGTGACTTCACTCTACAGCTGTGTTAATCATGAACCACACTGTTTGGTGGTCGCTTGTTCTCAGACAGCTACCCACTTCTAAATCTGAGATCCTCTCTCCAGCCCCATTTGAGAGTACCAGGTCTAAGACTGCTCCCACCCGAGTGGGTTCCAGCACTAGCTGTCTGAGGCATGCCCCCTGTAGGGCACTGAGAATTACCCTACTCTTGGATGTCGTTGCAGCAAAGGTGCTGCAGTTAACATCTGGCATATTCAGGTCCCCCATACACAATATCTCCCCCTTTTCTGCCATTCTAATGATGCCTTCTATTATTTCCTTGTCCATTTCCTTCCCCTGAGATGAGGGTCTATATACACAATTCGTACTGGGATTCGTGCCATTTTCTGTCTCCAGGATGAACCCCAGTGCCTCCTCTCCTCCCTATTTACCCTTTAGTTCCGTTGCTTTGATCCCTTCCCTTCCTTTACATAGAGAGCTACTCCTCCTCCTCCTCCTCTTTTACCCTCCCTGTCCCCCCTGTAGACTGCAAACCATGGTATGCTGACATCCCAGTCATGGTTCTCTGTGTACCATGTTTCTGTGACTGCCACAATATCTAGGTGTCCCTCTTCCACCAAGGCCAGTAGTTCAGGGAGCTTGTTACCCAGACTACGTGCATTGGTACTCATCATCCTTCATTTTTTGATAGCATTACCCTTTTTAGCCCCATCTCTGTCCTTAGTGTCTTTGCCTTTTTCTCCATTGACCCCGTCCTGCTCCCTATCTACTTCTCTACCTCAGTGTTTACCTCACTAACTAACCTGTTTTTTTGGGGGGGCTGGGATTTCTATGCTTCTTTTCAGTGCCTCCCCCTTGGCTAGTTTAAATGCTTGTTAATGAAGCATTTAAACCTATCACTATGGCACTGGTTCCCCTGCTGGATAGATGCAGACCATCGCGCCAGTATAGGCCTGTGTCCCTCCAGGTGGATCCCCAGTCCCCAATGAAGCCAAAACTTTGAGCTCCACACCAGTTTTTCAACCATTCATTGAATCTCATGGTGTGGCGTACCCAAGCCTCACCCATACCACAGACAGGCAGCACCTCCAAGAAGGTTACCGTGAGTACTACTTGTCTAAGACCCCCTCCCCAACTCTATAAACTCCTCCTGCACTGCTCTGATCCCATTCCTAGCTAGATCATTTGTCCCTAGGTGGACAATGAAATCAAGCTCCCTCTCCTGTGCTGCTTCTCCCATGATCCTGAGGATTCACATACTGTCCCTCCCAGCTATGGCACCAGGCAGGCACCTTACCTCTGTCTCCCCTCCCCTCCAGTTCTACCCTCCTAATGACTGAGTTCCCTATCAGGAGTTGCTTCCTTCCCCTATGGGGTCTCATGCCACCCTCCTCTGGGTCTCATTTGTGGAGGTTCCCAGCATCCTCCTTGGTGTCCACTGTGGGTGCTTCTGCATAGAGGAACTGCACTCCACCAGAATGGTGTATGAATTGGGGAGAGGTACAACTGGAGGGATGCACCTCTGATCCACCATCGTCACCCTCCCTGAGCCCACCGTGGTCCAACTGCTCCTCTTTCTTGGTGACCTCTGAGGCAGTGGCCGTGGTGGTCCCTGGGTGGGGGAAGGAGGTTTCCCAAATCAGCGCCAGGTCAGCCTGGAGACAGGCAACCTCATCCCTCAAACCAGAGGGGTATCTGCAAATAGGGCAGCATCGCTGCCTCCAGAACATCTCCTGAAAGACTGCTACCCCACACTCCCCACGTCTCTCTTCCTTCCTTTTTTTTTTCTTTTTGTTAGTGTGTATGTGTGTGTGCGCGCATCTACCCCCTATGCAGTGTGCTGGTCTGTTAAGGTTATGACAGGTGTATGTCCTTTGCCCTTTTGGGGAACTGATGTCAGAACCTCTGATAGAAAGAAAATTATGCATTTGGGGTGAATCGGGAGAGGGGTAGGGTGGGCAGGACCAAACCTGTGCCCTCCAGAAATAATCAGCTACACCTCTGACCCACCACCCCAGAGAGTGTTTTCTTTCCTTTCAGCAAGACAACCTGAACAATTTAAAAGAAAATATACCCTGCAAAAAAACAATTTCAATCAGAAAAAAATAAAGCAGTAAACTGTACAACCTGTAAGCACAAAACAAAATAGTAACACAACAGTAACTCTGCTTAGCCAAAAGAACATATTAACATACTAAAATGCCAGCAGAATAGGCCTAATAGTCTTTCGTGTCTGCTCGTTTGGTCAGCCCCTACCCTGGGAGATGACCTTGCTGCCCCCCTCTCCGGCTTCTCCCTTCCCAGTCCCAGATATTCTCGCTACACTGGATTTTGCCTCCAGATCCCTTTCCCTGTACCTGTCCCACCCCTTTCTTGAACCCCTCCACCATCTCTGCCTCCACCAGGCCCCTGGGCAGTGCATTCCATGGCTCCACCACCCTCTCAGTGAAGCAGCACCTCCTCCTTTCTCCCCTGAATCTCCCCCTCCAGCTTCCACCCATGCCCTCTAGTTGCCCCACCTCCTTCCTTCAGAGCACCCTGACTGCTCCTCCCTATTTACCCCATCATGTACCTGAGGACCTCTATCATGTCCCCCCGGTCCCTTCTCTCTTCCAGTGTATACATATTTAGCTCTTCGAGATTCTCCCCATAGGCCCTATTCCCCAAGCTCCAAATCATTTTGGTTGTCTTCCTATGGACCCTCTTCAGGAGTTCAATGTCCCTCTTTAAATGTGACCTCCAAAACTGCACGCAGTACTCAAGGTGCGGCCTCACCAAGCAGTTATACAGTGGGAGTATCACTTCCCTCCTTCTGGAGGTGATCCCCTAGCGATGCATCCAAGCATCCTGTTGGCCTTTGCCGCTGCTCTCCTACAAGTCTCCGAGTTGGTCGTCTTGACATCCACCACCAGCTCCAGATCCCTCTCAACCATCGAGACTTGTAGCTTCCCTCCCCCCAGAGTGTATACTTGGCCTGGGTTTCCGGCTCCCAGGTGCAGTACCTTGCATTTCCCTGCATTGAACCTCAGCTTCCACTTTCTAGAGCACCTTTCCAGAGCCTCCAGGTCCCCCTGCAGGAGCACCCTCCTCTCCTCCCCGTCCACCACCGCCCCCAGTTTTGAGTCATCCGCAAAGAGACTCATCTCACTCCTGATACCCTTCCCTATGTCAGAGACATAGGCATTGAACAGGAGGGGCCCAAGGACTGATCCCTGAGGGACCCCACTAATGACCCTCCTTGGGGATGAGACTATCCCGCCAACCGCAACCCTCTGGGTCCAGTCCTGGAGCCAATTGCCTATCCACCTGATCATCTGGTTCCCCAACCCATTTCTCCCAGCTTATCCAACAAGCCCTCATGAGGAACAGAGTCAAACGCCTTGCTGAAGTCAAGAAAGAGGATGTTCACTGGTCTACCCAGGTCCAAGGCACTTGTCACCCAGTCATAGAACTTCACAAGGTTTGTCTGACATGATTTCCACGGGACGAATCCATACTGTCTATTGTCCAGGCACCCCAATTTTTCCAGGTCCCCCCATACTCTCTCCTTGACAATGCCCTCCATCACCTTGCCCACCACTGATGTCAGGTGCCCTGTCACCTCCCTTGATCTCCCTTGTGGATGGGCACTATATGCACCACCTTCCAGTCCTAGGGTGCCCACCCTGTCCTAAGAGAGATGCTTAAGAGTTCCGCCAGGGAATTCGCCAGGACATCCGCCAGTTCCTTCAGCACTCTGGGATGCAATTGATCCAGCCCCGGTGCTTTCTCCATCTTAAGGGACCTGAGGGCTTCCCTCACTCTCTCTGCCATGATTTTTAGCTCGTTCCCCCTGCTTTGCCTTCCCCCTACCTGCCAGTGATGCCCCCCTCCCAAGACCTGATGATCGGTAAGGGTCCCCCTCCTGTTTTACCGCTTCTCCCATGTATGATGCAAGCCTCATTTTTTTAGTGAAAACTGAGACAAGGTACTCATTTAGTACCTCAGCCTGCTCCCCTGGGTCTTGTGCCCATCCCTCTCCTGTTTTAATCCTGATAGAAACATAGAATTTGATGGCAGATAAGGACCGCTTGGCCCACCCAGCCTGCCCATTTCCCTGCCTACTAGATAAGCTGCAGATCCTAGTTAACCAGCAGCCTACTTCTTCCTAACCACACCCCCTAGAATTGCCTTATGACTGTCCCATGCATATTTGAATTCCACCACTGTTTTTGACTCACGACCTCCTCCGGAGGCTGGTTCCATGCATCCACAACCCTCTCTGTGAAAAAATACTTCCTTAAATTACCTCTGAGCCGCCCTCTATCTTCACAAATTAGCCCTTGTGCTTGCACACCTATTTTTTTGGAAAGATGATACCCTCTTGGACTTTGTTGATTCCTTTAAGGTACTTGAAAGTTTCTATCATGTCCCCCTCTCCTCCTTTCCTCGAGGCTATACATATTAAGCTCCTTATCTCTCTTCATATGTCTTCTGGTGCAGACCCTGCACCATTTAGTTGCCCTCCTCTGGACTGCTTCCATCCTGTCTGTGTCTTTGCGAAGACTGGGCCCCAGAACTGCATGCAGTACTCCAGATGGGGTCTGACCAGCTGTCTGTACAGGGGATAATAACTTCCTGTTTTCTACTGGTGATGCCGCTCCCTATGCAACCCAGTATCCCCCAGCCCTCCTTGCTGCCCTCTCATTGCTTGCCCACCTTTGGGTCATCTGATATGACTACCCAGGTCCTTTCCATTTTGTTGTTGTTAGTATCTCACCCCCATTGTGTACTCTTTCCCTGGGTTTTGTTTCCCAGGTGCATTACCTGCACTTCTTAGCATTGAATCTAAGCTGCCATACATTTGACCATTCCTCTAACCTTGCCAAGCCTTTTCATCTTTTCCACCCACCTTGTGCAACAGCTCTGTTGCAGATCTTTGTGTTCATCTGCAAAGAGACATACTTTTCCTTCAGTCCCTCTGCAATGTTGCTTATAAAGACATTGAAGAGGACCGGTCTAATACTGATCCCTGCGGTGCCCACTAGTGCGCCTCTTTCTTCAGAGGACTCCATTTACAATTACTCTCTGTGTCCTATTCTCCAGCCAATTTTTACCCAGGCTGTCATCTTGGGACCCACTCCCAGGCTAGCTAACTTGTATATTAATCTTTTGTGTGGGACTGTGCCAAATGCCTTGCTAAAGTCTAGGTAGGCCATGTCCACAGCCCTTCCCTGATCTACTACTTTGGTCATCCCGTCAAAGAAATCTATCAGATTTGTCTGGCATGACCTTCCTGCTGTGAATCCATGCTGCCTTGGGTCCTGTGCCCCTCTGGCCTCTAGATACTCGACAATTCTTTCCTTCAGAAGTAATTCCATCATTTTCCCTACCACTGAGGTTAAACTAACAGGTCTGTAGTTTCCTGCTTCTGCCTTGCTCCCACTTTTGTGAGAGGAATCACATCTGCCCTCCTTCAGTCCTCGGGTACCACCCCATCCTCCCATGATTTGTTAAACAGGGTAGTCAGTGGTGTCACTAATTCTACCCTTAGTTCTTTTAGAACTCTGGGATGAATTCCATCAGGCCCCATTGTTTTGTCCACCTTAAGTTTTAAGAGTTCTTTCAGAACCCTTTCTTCTGTAAATGGGCTGGTATCAACTTCTGTATCCAGAGTGTTTCTACTGTTTGTTTTAGGTACCTCCCCTCTTCCTTTGTAAATACTGAGCAAAAATATTTGTTTAGTATCTGCCTTTTCACAGTCACCCCTGCCCCCTCCCCCTTATTAAGCCTCACTATCCCTCCTTGGTCTTCCTTCGCTCCCTGATATACCTATAAAAGGTTTATCCCTTCTTAACTGAGTTGGCTACCTTTCCTCGGTTTGGGCCTTTTTTGTTCTGACTGCCTTCCCAGCCTCCTTTTGCTTTAACTGATACAGTTCTCTGTCCTGTCCTTCTGTGATTCCTTGTACTTCCTGAAAGCTTTCTTTTCTTCTTGAACCTTCACCGCCACTTCCTTTGAGAACCATAGTGGTTTCTTACATCATTTAGTTTTGTTTATTTGCTTCACACAAAGGCTTGTTACCTCTGTGATGGCAGTTTTTATTATTCCCATTGTTCTTCCACCCTCCTTCCTGCCCATTTATAGTGCATTCCTTGAGCACTCACCCATTTGGCAAAGTCAGCCTTCCTAAAGTCCAGTACCTTGCCTTTGTATGGCTTGACTCTATTGCTGTGTGTTTATTAGAACCATACTGTTCGATGGTCGCTAGTTCCCAGATGGCTACCCTTACTTCTGCATCTGTGATCCTCTCTTCATCTCCATTTAGAGAACCAGGTCTAAGATTGCTCCCTCTCAGGTGGGCTCCAATACTAGTTGTCTAAGGCATGCCCCTGTGAGGGCATCTAGAATAACCCACTCTTGAGTGGCCTGCAACTGCACTCCAGCTAACATCTGGCATATTCAGATTGCCCATCAGCAATATCTCCCTTTTTCTGCCATACTAAGTATGCTTTCTATCATTTCTTGTCCATTTCCTCCCCTGAGAAGGAAGTCTGTATACAACCCCTATGGATTGTGGTGCCATTGCCGTCTCCAAATTTACCCACAGTGCTTCTTCTCCTCCCTGTTTTCCTTTTGTTCTGTTGCTTTGATTCCTTCCCTTATGTAAAGAGCTACTCCTCCTCCTCTTTTACCTCTCTGTCCCTCCTGTAGATAGTGTATCCTGGTATGTTTAGTCCCAGTCATGGTTTTGTGCGAACCAGGTTTCTGTGACTGCCACGATATCCAGATGTTCCTCCTCCATCAAGGCCACTAATTCAGGAAGCTTGTTACCCAGACTACAAGCATTGGTACTCATTGCTTTCCATTTTTTGATGGCTTTACCTCCTGTTGCAGCATCCCCCACTGACCTTTCTACCTTGGTCTTTTTCTCATTTAGTACCCTGTTTTGTAGGGAGAGGTTGGAATTTTCCTGCTGCTTATCAGTGCCTCCCCTTGACTAGTTTAAAGCTTCAATGAAGCATTTAAACAGATTGCTCAAAAGACTTGTTCCTTCCTGGACAGATGCAGACCATCCTGCCAGTATAGGCTGGTCGCCTCAGGTGGAACCCCAGTCCCCATGAAGCCAAACCCTGTGCTCCCATCATTTTTTCAACCATTCATTAAACTGCATGGTGCAAAGTAACCTTGCCTCACCATGCCATTGACAGGCAGCACCTCCGAGGAGGATACGTGTGTGCTACTTGTCTTAGGCCCTCCCAGTTCTACAATGTCCTTCTACACTGCTCTAATCTCATGTTGAGCCAAGTCATTTGTCCCTAGGTGGACAATGACGTCCAGCTCAGACTCCATGCAGCTGTTCTCATGATCCTGAGGATGCGCTTCTGTCCCTCAAGCCATGGCACCAGGCAGGCACCTTACTTCAGCTTCTGCCCCCAATTCTATCCCCTAATAATTGAGTCCCACCAGGAGCTGCTTCCTTTCCTTGTGTGTTCTCTGCCTCCTTCCTGTGGGCCTCCCTGTGACAGGTGTCCTCAGCCTCCTTAATCTCCTCTGTGGGTGCATCCATAGGGAGCTGTGCTCCCAGAATGGTGTATGGATTGTGGAGTGGAACAACTGACTGGGTGTGCCTCTGTTCCACCATCCTCACCCTCCCTGAGCCCACTGTGGTCCAACTGCTGTGCTTTCTTTGCAACCTCTGAGGTAGTGGTGGTGGCTCTGTTGCTCCTGGATGGGGAGGTTCCTTCTACCATCCAGTCTGGCCTGGGGAAGGTTCCCCTTACTGCTGTCCAGTGTGGCCTGAAGGAGGGCAAATTCCTCCCTCAGGGCAGAGAGTTGTCTGCAAATAGGGCAGCATCTCAGCATCCAGAAAGACTCCCAGAAGACTGCTGCCCCACAGCCATTACATTGTACTACTCCCCACATGATTACGTACTTTTTTTGTGTGTGTGTGTGTGTGTGTGTGTGTGTGTGTGTGATTGGTTTGTTATATAGAAATATATATATATATTATACAATGTGTATGCTTATATTTTCAGTGCTGTGTGCTAGAGAGGATATGACATTGATATGCACCTTGCACTCTTGAGGAAATGATGTCAGAACCCCAGGTATAAAGGAACTATTTCCAGGGGTGGGTGGGGTGAGGGTGGGAAGGGTTGGGCCTAAACTGTGCCCTCTCAACTTTCCTTTTTCCCAATGTATCTAAAAAAACCCTTATTCCCTCTCCTAATTTCCCTGGCCAGGTTCTTCTTCTTCCTTGCCTTAGCCACCCTCACCACCCTAGTGGCCCTTCTGGCCATCAGCTTGTACTCCCCTCAATCCCTTTCACTCCTTGAGCACTTGAATTGCCTATAGGCCGCCTTCTTTCCCCTCACCACCTCCTGAACCTCCCTAGTCCACCAACAGGGTTTTTGAGCCCTACCGCATTTTTGTCTTACTCTTGTGCAGGTGTTGGTAGCATCCTGCACCCCTCCCCCGATGATTTCCCACCTACTGTCAGCGTCCATGTCTGGCTGAATCCCATCCAAGTGCTCCTTAAAGATCCTTCCAATTTCCTTGAAATCCTCCCCCTGAAGTCAGTTATCTCTGTCTTTGTGCAGCCTTCTACCCCTCCTAGGTTCAGGCAGAACCAGACAGTGGCATGGTCGCTCTCTGCCAATGGGTCCCTTACCACCAGGCCCCCAATCTGGTCGCTGTCTGTCAGGACCACATCCAGTATCCACTCCTCCCTGGTCGGTTCCGCCACCTGCTGAGTTAGGAACGCGTCCTGAAAGACATCCAACAACCTCTGTTCCCTGGGCATTGAGGGTGTCACAGTCTGTTCCTGGCATGTTTAAGTCCCCCAACACCACCACCCTTCCCCTGCCCAATCTGCAGTGTCTCCCAACATCTGCTACCAGACTCTCCTCCAGCTCCTCAGCCAGAGCAGGGGTCTATACACCACTCCTAATTTTACTCTCTTGCCCCCCCTTCTTATCAAGGTGACCCAAATCGTCTCCACAGTTCCCTCCGCCTCCTCCACTCCTTCTATGGCAATGCAGTTTTTGACTATTATTGCTACCCCTCCTCCCTGTCCTTCCTGAACATGCTGTATCCCTCCAGGTTCATGTCCCAGTTGTGCCCTGCGGTGGCACAGGTCTCAGTGACCGCTGCCCCATCCACCTCCCTCTCAGTTAGCATCACCTCGGATGCAGGCATTTTATTGCCCAAGCTCCTGGTTTTTAGCAGGACTACCTCCACCATTTCATTATACTTCCATTTCCCATGCTCGCATTCCCATGGGGATTCTGTCTTCCCCTTACCAGTCGGCCTTTTCCTGCATTCCTCTGGCTCCCCAGGGGGGTGGAGACAGAGTCCCTCCTTTATTGAACCCCCCTCAACAGCCTTTTCTCCCATCCTTCCCCCTTTACAAGTTTGAACCCCGTCTTTCACCAATGAACCACTCTATTTTCAATGCAAGGATTTCCTTCTCCTCCAAATTGAGATGGAGCCTATCTCTAGCATACAGCCCCTTATCCTCCCAGGTCTCCCCCAACAACCCATACCCTCTGGCTCCACACCACTCCCTGAGCCACTGGTTTATCTCCCTAATCTTCCTTTTGTGTTCCCCACTAGTCCTTGGCACCAGCAGGATTTCTAAGAAGGAAATCGTACATCCTATGTCATGACAGACCCTGGCAAGCTCCCTGAACCTTGCCTGTATCTCTAGCTCACTATTTCCCTCAATGTCATTGGTACCCAGGTGAACCAGTATGTCCGGGGAACCTCCACAATCCTTTGCCAGCTGATATACCTCATGCTTGGCCCTGTGCACTGTTAGTCCAGGGAAGCATTTTGTTCTAACTAGGCAGGCTTCCCCCTCCCTATCCTATTTGATACCCCTGATCATGGAATCACCCAACAGGAGCATTCTGACTGCTCCATTTCCTCCCCTTCCATGTCCCTCATCCTTTCTACTGGCCCCTCCCTCCAGCTGGCTCCTTGCTCCTCCCCCTATCTGGGTGCCACCTGCCACCCCCTCATTTATCCTGGCCACCCCCTCTCCTCCAATCCTATGCCTGTCCTCCCGAGTATCCTTCTGTACCCTGCTACCCCCCATCACTGCTCATGACTGGTCCTTCACCCCCGTTTGCTAAACTAGCCTGGCTTGTTCTCCCTTCCTTCCCACCTCCGTTCAGCCCCTCCTTGCCTGTTGTGCTCCCTTGGCCTAAACCCTCAGCTCCCTTTACTGTATCCTCCTTGTACTTCTGGTCCTTCTCCTTGCCCTTTCCTCCCAACTGGTCCTTCTCCTTGTGCTTTCCTGCCTCTAACCCTCCTCCTGCTCTGATCCCCTGCTCCCCACATTTTCCTGCATTCCAAGTTCCCCCCACTCCCCCCACTCCTACTGCTATCCATCCCCTGCCTCCTGCCCCCCCACTCCCTTTCCATCTCTAACTGCCCCTGTCATGGCTACATCGCCCCTTCATCCTCAAGCAGAAGAAGAGAAGAGAATTGAAGTGGTTACTGAGCCTAAGGTCCAATCCACCTCCCCACCTTGCTTCCTTCTGTCCAGCCCCAGCCATCTGCCTGCTTCCCTGAGAATGTCCTCCCTTTGGCCCCCCTCTGTGAGGGCCCCCAGATACCTGCCTGCTTCCTTTGTAGTGTCCTCCTTTGGGGCCCCCTCTGTCAGGGTCCCTATGCAACCCCAGAGTACTCTCCTGCACTCCTTTCCCTATGCCCCCCCCCACAGTGGTTGGTGTAACCCCGTGGGAGAGCCCCTGCCCTATTTTGCAACAATACCTCCCCCCAGCTGCCTTCTAACCCCCTCCACCTCCTCCCTAAGCTATGCCAGCTAGTAGCACACTGGGTAACCACTGAACTTCCAAGTCCAGTCCAGTATCATGGCTGCCTCACACCCTGTGCACCCCACCACCCTCCCAATGATGCCGGCCCTAATGATGTGTTGTCCCATCCCCCTCCAAGTAGGTTTCCTTGGGTGAGCCACCAAGTTCCCCACTAGTCCAAGATACACCCCTCCCCACTAATTAGGTCCCCCACTAATCCTAGATATAGTCCCACAGTAAATGGGTACCCCTGTTACTAGATGCAGTACTACACAGTAAACTTATAAGGGAAGTGTACAACTATATAAGCTCCTCTCTCCCAGCCTTTAAACCCAACCCCCAGTGGCTAGAACTACATGAGATGCACCTGAAGCCTTGTCCTCCAATTGCAGGGCAGGTGTGCCTCTATAAATGAGCTGAGCTCTAGGAAGGGAGGGGTGAGGTAAGGTGGGAACTGGGCCTACACCCGACTCTCATGAGAGTGTATCAGCCCTGGCAACACACTCCCAACCCTCCTCTGTTTGAACTCAGAAAACTCAGAAAACAGAAATTACCTCAGAAGCTTCTGGTAGTACAGACAGCACCTCCCCCTCTACAGACTGAATCACACACTCCTAGCCCTCCTCTGTTTGAACTCAGAAAACAGAAATTAGCTCAGAAGCTTCTGGTAGTGTAGACAGCACCTCCCCCTCTACAGACAATCACACACTCCCAGTCCTCCTCTGTTTAATCTCAGAAAACAGAAATTACCTTAGAAGCTTCTGGTAGTGTAGACAGCACCTCCCCCTCTACAGACAGGCCTTCTTAATGTTTCTCCTTGCTCTGTCCTTTCAAACAAACCCTAGAAAAAAAAGAGGTCAGGTGAAGCTAGGTGCTTTATGCCAGCAAACCTAGTCTTCACAACATACCAACTAACCTGACCTTTTAAATCTTCTTTCTGTTGGAAGGTACTACGCCTTTATCAGATCCACCCCCAGTTACACTACTAATCCCCTGGAAGGGCTGTGGAGGAAAAGCAATTAGCTCCTTCAATGTGAGAAAGAGACTGCAATACCTTTAAGCCCAAAACAAAAACTTGTACAGCATAAAACAAAACAGTAACTTTGCTTCACCTAAAGATAGATCAAAATGTAAAACCTGTAAGCACAAAACAGTACCAAAACCTGTAAATACAACCTGTAACAATTTAATAGAAACTATTCCCTGCAAAAAAAATGTGAATCAGAGAAAGATAAAGCAGTAACCTGTAAGCACAAAACAGTAACAAACCTGTAAGAACTCCCTGTAACAATTTAGCAGAAAATATACCTTGCAAAAACAATTTAAATCAGAGAAAAATAAAGCAATACACTATAAAACCTGTGAGCAGAAAACAGTAACAAAACATGTAAGCACACCCTGTAACAACGTAGCAGAAAATATATTCTGCAAAAAACAATTTCAGAGAAAAATAAAACAGTAAACTGTATAAGCTGTAAGCACAAAAACAAAATAGTAACACAACAGTAACTCTGCTTAGCCAAAAGAAGCCTTAATGTTCCTCTTTGCTCTGTTAATATTGCTCCTTGCCCTGTCCTTTCAAGCAAACCCTAGAAGAAAAAAGCTCAGGTGAAACTAGGTGCTTTATACCAGCAAACCTAGTCTTCACCCAAGGCCTCCATCCTTTGGCCTCCCTCTCTGTCTGTATGCTCTGTCCCCTCTTTAATAAGTCCCTATTCTCATGAGACAAAGGTTGGGTTGTGCTGCATGACATAAATGACCCAAGTATTCCACGTGGAGGTGAGTATCTCAGTCCTGTCATTCGGCCCAAAGGTAGTCTTTTCCACTGTGTACAGCGTATTCACCATTTCTCCCCAGTGATTAACCCCCAGGACCTGCTGAGTAAGACAGAGACATGTAGTAGCTTTTTGCACAGCTGCTGTCATAATACCTAATAAGTATTTTGTGTGCCTACCCTAAACAGTCCATTTTATTTCTTTGGAATATATTCTGTGTTTTGTCACATGGGTCTAGACAGTATGCTTCTGTTGGCTCAAGGCCCGAGTCTGGGTGCATGAATAAAATCCAGTAGAATGCTGCACTCCTGCTGCTTCCAGGAAATTATTGCTTCACTGCCTGAAGTGAGACAGTGGTGAAGTCCGCTTTCCCTTTTTTCTAAAAATGAATGCTTATGGGGCTCAGAAGCTAACGAGTTTCATTTTCTTAAACATGCCATGTGTTTTATCTTTATTCCTTCCCACAGGAATTTTTGGTAGATATGGTGAGGCAGAGTAAGGTTACTGACTTGAAGCACTTCTACCATTCTTGTAAGGCATCTCCTGTGAAGATCTGTGACTTTGACCTTGTCAGCGGCGTGAGGCTAAGCAGCGCCTGTTCACCAATAATGACACCCGAGCAGACCACACCATGCGACTCTGCAGAATATATGGCCCCAGAGGTGGTTGAAGTGTTCACGGATGAGGCTTCGTTTTCTATGACAAGCGCTGTCATCTGTGGAGCCTGGGAGTCATCCTCCACATTATGCTGAGTGGCTACCTGCCTTTCACTGGTCATTGTAGAACAGACTGTGTCGGGGATCGAGGGGAGACCTGCACAGCCTGTCAGCACAAGTAGTTTGAGAGCATCCTGGAAGGCAAATGTGAATTCTCCAAGAAGGACTTGTCTTGTATCTCAGAAGGGGCTAAAGATCTGATGGCAAAGCTACTAGTTTGGGATGCAAAGGAGTTTATCAGCACCGCCCAGGTTCTGCAGCATCCCTGAGTTCAGGGGGAGACACCTGAGAGGAGGTTACCTAAGCCACAGTTTCTTCAAAGGAACAGCAGCATGAAGGACCTGATGCAGTTCGCGGCAGATTGCATCGCTCTAAACCATCAACTCTCCCAACATGACGATGAGCTGAGAGAGGAGAAGCAGCAGATAATCAAGGCACTCTGCTCTATGAGGCTTTTCCCGCCTTCAAAATCCTGGCTCACAAAACACAGGGCCAAGGCCCTCACCAGCAAAGCCATTGACCCTTGACTAGCTGATGAAGCACTTTCAAGGGTTAGCCATTAATTCAGAGTTTTACAGACATCAGTAGCAGGGCTGGGCATTTGAACACCAACAATTTTTTTACATTAATTGTAACAGAATTTTATGAAGAAAAAAAAAAAAGAAAAACTGATGCTGACAGTTGTGATTTTAATTCAGTGAAACACATTTCATGATTTTAAAGAGCAAAATTACATTTAATGTTTGTCTTTTTTTGTTTTTGCTTCTGGTGACAAATTAAGTGTTATGTAGATATCTCAGGAGTGTAGACCTTTAACCTGTGAGTTATTTCGGGATGTTTCACATATACATCATAACTGAGTAATACCAAAAAAATTCTGCTTATTAAGAAAATCATTTTGTAATTATTTTTGTATATTTTCAAGATGTTTTTTTTTATCCTTCCCTCCCTGTAGTCTTGGATATGTCTGTGCATGTACATGCAGAACCATGTATAGAGGCACATACGCCAAACTAAATTTAAAACCAGTGCAATAGTTTGTTTTCAACATACTGTCCACAAATAATGAAAATTCTCTTCAGTACAAGCTACTTCAGTATAATTTCATACTTTTAATTGCTTTACTTTGTAACTTTAGACTGGAAATTTTTTTTATATGTAAATGCATGTGTGTTGGGTTTTTGTGTAGACATATGCAGTACAAGTTGTATATACATACATCTAGTGCAATACTTCCTTCCCCTACCCACCTCCCCCATATAACAACACGCATCACTTGGCCTTTGCAAGAAAGCACAGAAATGGACACACTCTAATATAGTGAAAATGAATAGTGAGGGAGAAAGGGCTGTAGATCAGGCATGGTTTGCATTGATCGTGTAAGTAGGGAGAAATGGGCAGACTTGATGGGCCAAGTGGTCCTGATCTGCCATTAAATTCTGTGTTCAGGATACTGGTACAGAAGACAAAATTCTGGGGTGGCAGATTCTCTCTTATGCAACTACAGGCCAGCTCTGGGAAGCTGTTTTCCATTGGGTCAGTCTATGGGCCCAACTATGACACTGCGGATTTCTTTACTAAGCTCGTCTGATCACAAGCTACTGGATGTGTGATGGCTGAAAATCCCCATAGTGTGGGATTATACATTCTACTCCCATGTGCACAAGTCTTATGTTAGAATGGACTTAATCCTAGCCACACACACAGGGTGCTGCTGGGGTCTGTTGAGGTGCATCATGATAGCTTATGGATTTCAGACCATATCCTGGTCTGTCTTAAAGGTGGGACTGGGGGGGACCACAACCAGCTCAAATTATGGAAACTGGACCCCACACTCTTAAAAGACCCTGCTTTTATGGAATTTGTGGCTAAAGTTATTGGGGATTTCCTGGCACATCAAAAAGTAGGCTAGACCACAGAGTTGATTACATGCAAAGCCCTGAAAGAGACACACAGTAGGGACATAATCTCATTCACAAGCCATAAAAATAAACTGCTGAGATCCTGACTGAAAAATCAGAACAGCAAAGACAGACTTGTGAATTTGCTCATAAGTCCTATCAGGACCTGGGAAAATATGTGAAGCTCCACAGAGTAAGAGCAAAATAAATAAATTACTCACCTGTAACCATAGATCTAGGAGTGATATATAGTTCACATCCACTGGAATTGCTGTTTTGTTGGAACATCTTCAAGCTAAGCCCCTCCCTCCACCCGGGTGGTATATCCTCTGGCTCTGCCCCATGAGGTCAGATCTTGCACGCTGAAAGCAGGGATCCATGTGACACTTGCCAGGGGATGCCAGGTGGGTGGTGTGGATGCGAACTATATATCACTTCTAGAACTACAGAAACACAGAGAGAATGTGTCGGCAGATGGGGACCGCATGATCCATCGAGTCTGTCCGTGGTTTCAACCCCCCTTATGTTGTTATATTCTGGAGGATTCTCTTATGCCTATCCAATGCCCTTTTAAATTCCCTGTCTTTGCCCCCATGACTCCCTGGGGCAGCTTGTTCCATGGTTCCACCACCCACTCCATCAAAAAGTTCTTTCTGGTATTGCTCCTTGAGTTGCATATCATGTCCTCTAGTCCTGTTACAGCTGTTTACTAGAAAAAGGTCCTGTGCTTGGACCCTGTTGATACCCTTCAGGTACTTTAATGTCTCTTATCATATCTCCCTGATCCCTATGTTGTTCCAAGGAGTACAAGTTGAGTTTCCTCAACCTAGCCTTGTACGGCTCTCTCTGCATACTTTGCACCATCTTGGTTGCCCTTCTCTGTAGTGTCTCCAGTCGATTAATGTCTTTCTTCAGGTGTGGCTTCCAGAACTGGACACAGTACTCAAGGTGTGGCCTCACCAGTGATCTGTACAGTGGCATGATCACCTCTTGTCTCCTACTTGCTATTCCCCTCCCTATGCACCCCCATATGCAAAGAACAGTTATGTAAGAACTTGCTGTAACAGTAGATCTTTGAGGGGATCTCTGTCATCAAGTAACACCATAGGAACTTAGCCGTCAAAGATGGGGAATGCACACGGAAGAATTTTCAGCAGTACTACAGGGCTCACCCACGCTGCAGTCAGTCGTTGTCACCAACCCTATATAGCCACAGACAGGCCAACACCCTCCTCAGTTCTTTCCTCCAGAGACCAAGGGAACAAGGCCAGCACCCTGGGAACCGAGGAGAATGAGGGACCCAGCTCTCAGATGAAAGATGGAAACAGCAGACAGCCAGATCCTGACTGGTAATTTCAAAGCGAGGCAATGGTGGAAGGGAACAGACCTGATGACTGAGATCTCCTCAAAGATCTACTGTTAGGGTAAGTTCTTCAACTGTTCTATCTTCTTCAGGGGTATCTCAGTCATCAGGTAACACTGTAGGTACGAGTCCCAAGCAGTGACAAGTGTCAACAGACGATCTAGGTGGCTGGATCTCCATAAACGTAAGACAGGAGATTGAAACAATCTACCCAGTCAACGGACCTTCTTAAACTTAAGACAGAAGGCCATGGAAACTGAATCTGTCAAGGAACCCCAGATACTTAAGACATGAGTCCTTACAGAACAGCCCTGCCGAAGCCTGCATGGGCTCTAGAAGTAATTTCCAGACTATAATGCTTGGTAGAAGTGTGGACTGTATTCCAGGTGGCAGCAGCACAGATGTCAGCTGCCAAGACCCCTTTGAAACAAGCCACAGAGGTAGCATTGCCTATGGTGGAATGAGTTTTGACAGAACCAGGTAACTGCTGTACTTATTATAACAGAACGCAATGCAATTTGCTAACCATTTGGATAAACATTGCTTATAAACTGCAACACCCTCTCTACCTTGGGCGAAAACAATGAATAATTGCTTGGACTTTCTAGATTCCTTAGTCCTAAGCATGTAATACTTCAAAGATCTGTGCAGATCTAGCTTATTGAGCAGTGCTTCCCTTGGATTGGCACTCTCTGGAAAATAAACAGGACAGTGTATAGACTGGTTGAGTGCATACTCAGAAACCACCTTAGGCAAAAATGTGGGATTTGTGGGCAGACACCCTGTCTTTGTGAAAAATCAAATAGGGCTCTTCATACCAATGGGCCTAAAGCTCTGAAATTCTTCAAGCAGAAGTAACTACAACTAAAAAGAGCATTTTCCAAGACAGAGAACACAAACTGCAAGTTGTAATAGGTTCAAAAGCAGACAGGGACAACATTTTAAAAATAAAATTTGTCCCAAGCCGGGATGCGAGGACGGATTGGGGGCTTCAGATGAAGGATTCACCGGAGGAAGGTACAGGAAACATCCAACTGAGCAATGGTACGGTCACCCACAGGCTCATGGAATGAAGATATGGCTGCAAGGTGGACCTTGGTGGTAGAATACTGGAGGCCTGAGTCAGACAAAGAAATCAGGTAGTCCAGGATATGCCTTACTGGGCAGGTAAAAGGGTCCAGGGAGCGTTTGGTGGCCCAAATGGCAAACTGTTTCTACTTCATGGCAGAGGTGACACAAGTAGAAGGCTTGCAAGCAGCAACCAAAATTTCTGTCACTGTGTCCGAGACTCCAAATCTGGCAGTGGCTATGTTTTCAGGAGCCATACATGCAGATAGAGGGATCTGAGATCGGGATGAACCAGAGTACTGATCCTGGGTCAGAAGATTCCTGCAAAGGGGCAGAGGGACCGGAGGTACCTCCGCCAGCTATTGAAGAAGAGTGAACCAAATCCGGTGAGCCCAGAATGGAGCTATGAGTATCATGCTGGCTCCCTCCATTTGCAGTTTGACCAGTACCCTCTGTATCAGAGGAAACAGAGGACATGCGTACAAGAATCTCCCGCTCCAAGAGAGGGACAACGCATCTCGCCAGAAAACTCCAGGCCCTGGATCTAGTGAACAGAAATTGGGAAGTTTTGCATTGTGTGGCGAAGCAAAAAGGTCCAACTCTGGATGACCCCCATCTGTCGAACAGATCTTCTGTGACAGATGAGAGAAGTTCCCAATCGTGTATGCTGGACTGAGTCCTGCTAAGACTGTCTGCCAGAATGTTTAGGATGCCTGGGACGTGGACTGCTGAGAGTGTCAGATTGTGTCCTGGTGCCCAATACCACACTCTCACTGCTTCCCTGTAAAGGGAGTAGGAGTGAGTATTGCCCTGCTTGCTGACAAAATAGACAACACACAGGTTGTCTGACTGCACCAACAACTGCCCTGGGACCAAGGTGCTCTGGGAAGGCCGCATGGCATACAGCATGGCTCTCATTTCCATGACACTGATATGGAGGGCAGCTTTCCACTGGGACCAGGACCCCCGAGTCTGGAAGGGACCCCAGGTGGGCACCTCAGCCCAGACCTGACACATCTGTGATTAGAATCTGAGTCTGGGAGGAAATCTGGAATGGAACCTCTTGTAGAAGATTAGAGGGATACATCCACCACTGGAGTACCCTGACTACTAGAGAGGATACTAGGACCAGCTGGGCAAGGTCGTCCAACCGCTGGTCCCACTGCACTCTGAGGGTCCATTGCACGGTACGCATGTGGAGCCTGGCTAGTGGAATGGTTGGAATGGCCACAGCCATAAGCCCCAGGAGCCTGAGGTACAACCTGGCAGGGATGTAATGCCTCTTGGCCATTTCCTGCGCTTGAGATATAAGGCACCCTGCCCTGATTTGGTGAAGAAAGGCCTTGCCTTGAGCTGAATTGAGGACTGCCTCAACATACTGAAGCCTTTGGGATGGGATTAGGACCGACTTGGACAGGTTGATAGTTATGCCTAGAGACTGGAACAAGTGGACAGTGCACTCCAGAGTGACCAGAAGCTGTTCCCTGGACAAGGCTTTGAGTAGCCAGTTGTCTAGTAAGGGAAGACATACAGTCATTTCCTCCTGAGGGCTGCTGCAACTGCTGCTAAGTATTTGGTAAAGACTCACGGCGTAGAGGACAAACCAAAGGGCAACACCTTGAATTGGTAGTGGTCCACCTGTAATGCAAAGCGGAGGAACCACCTGTGGGGAGGAAAAACCGCTATGTGCAGGTAGGCGTCCTGCATGTCTAGTGAGCAAAGCCAATCTCCTGCTTTGAGAAGAGGAAAGAGGCCTGGAAAGAGTTACTATCCGGAACCTTTTGTGCTGGACATAGAGGTTGTGGTCCTTTACATCCAGGATTGGCCTCAAATCTCCAGTCTTCTTGGGGACCAGGAAGAACCTGGAGTAGAACCCCTGATTTCTTTGTCTGATGGGTATTCCTTCTATTGCCTGTTTCCACAGTGGAGTCTGAACTTCTTTCCTGAGAACAAGAATGTGGTCTGGAGGGTAACTTGCAAGTGGTGGGGAGCAATCTGGAGGCTGCTGGATGAGCTCCAGGGTGTGGCCACACACAATGCTCTGCAAGATCCAAGCATCTGAAGTTATGGTTCTCCACTGATTCAAGTGGAGGGAGTACCGACCTCTGACCACCACCTCCTGGGTAAGAGACTGAAGAGGTGGGTCTAGCAAGAAATCACGCTGAGGAGGGACCAGTAGAGGAGGAGGCCGTGCCCTCTGCTCTAGGATGCTTGGCTGCCAGGCCTGGGTATGTTTGCCTTGGGGGAGAGCGAAAGCCTGAACTCTGCCTGTTAGGTTGCTTCCTGAGTAAGTGACTGAGGTGGTGGGCCTAGCAAGGAGTCATGCTGAGGAGGGACCAGTGGAGGAGGAGGCTGCACCCTCTGCTCTAGGATGCTTAGCTGCCAGGCCTGGGTGTTTGCCTTGGGGGGGGTGAAAGCCTGGACTCTGCCTGTTAGGTTGCCTATGAAAAGTTGGATGCCTTCTACCATGCTGTTGGGAGTAGTGATAGAGGGAATGAACTGACTTAATAGCAGTGCCTGAGGCCTGCAGATCATTAATGATGTCTTGGACATCAGGACCAAAGAGCTTGGCCCCACTGAAGGGGGCGTTCAGCACTTTGTTTTGCATATCGCTGTAAAGCCTGAGACTCAGAGTCACGAGTGCCTATAAAGGCATATTCCGTTGGGTGCAGCTCTGGCCACAGTATCTGACAAGTCATAAATGGCTCCAAGTAAATGCTTCCCCATATCCTCAGAGGTTTGGAGGCATTGGAGAAGCTCCTGCTTCTGGGCACTGTCAGGAAGGGCCTGGGCAGCTGCCTTACCCTTTCTGGCATTGGTGTTATGAAACTTGACCATATGAGATAGGTAGTTAGCAATCCTCAGGCCTAGGGTCGAGGAGGCATAAGCACATTTTCCCCACAAGTCAAACATCCGGGATTCCTTGTCTGAGGTAAATAACTAAGGTGCTTGGGCACCTTGGACCTGTCATGGGCCACTTTAATGACCACATAATTGGTTTCTGCCTGAGTTGCCAGGTAAGGAGTACCCTCGGGAGCATTGTAGAGCTTATCTACTCTCAGAGGCCTGGCTGGCACTGCATCTGGTCTGTGCCAAGCTGCTATAGTAGCATTTCTTAAAGCTGGAAGCATTGGTGAAATAATCTTTGGGGGAGATTCTGGAATCTCCAGGTAGTCTGCCAAATCTTTTCTTGTGGCATCCTCATCCTATGTCTGGAACCTCATGGTAACAGACAGCCATTTCATAATGTTGAAAAAGGAAGCATCCTCTGGTGGAGATCTAGGGGTATGCTTAACAGATTCCTCACTGACAGAGGAGGCAGTAGACCTATCAGAGGTGCAGTACTAGTCTTTCTCACCTTCACCCACTGCCTCATTTGGCAGGATAAGGTCAGGGTGATACTCATTCTCAACGTCGATGACCTCCTCTGGTTCTGGCGATGGCACTACAGACATCTGACCAGCTGGGAACTCCCTAAGTGGGCAGAAGGGGGTCAATGTCAAGAGCGCCGAAGGAGCCGGTGATGACAGCCTATTGATAGCGGCAAACTGCTGCATCATAACACTGGTGAAGTGCACTAGAACCTCACTGAGGTTGATCATTGATGGAGCAGTTGACAGCACTGAGGCCAAACAGCCTGGTTGTGCATTCGACAGGCCTGGGTTACTTGGTTGAGAGAGGCTGGGACCCAAAGGAGCCGTCCTTGATGATGAGCCCATTTCCCGTCATCGACAGAGGAGGAGCAGACAACTCGGAGGCCCCCGGCTGGTCACCCTGAGAATCGGGCAATGGACCTGCCGGTATGGGTCTGGAGTGAACCAGGACCTGGACAGGCTGTGTCTTCATTGTAGCCACAGTCGACGAAGAGCCCTCCGAAGTTGGAGAAGCAGACGGGGCATGGGCCGGCCATCGGGGGGGGAGGTCCTGGTCCCGGTCCTCCCTGTGACTCTTCCCCGAGGATCTGTCTTTGGCCTTTAAGCCCCTAGAGCCCTTGGGCCCAGAAGACTGTTTGGTAGTGGAAGTCACGGAGGACCCCAACTCGGAGCTGGCTACCTGTTGTTCCATGAAGGTGCAGAGAGCATTTCTTCGACACCTGAGGGTGATCTGGTTAAACTGCTGGCAGAGCTCACAATCGGAGGCGTCGCGGTCAGGCCCAAGATAGCAAATGCAGACTGAGTGCTCATTGTTGGATGCAATCTTCTTTCTGCAACAACAGAAAAGTGAGGTAGCTGGATTAACTCTTGACATAAAAGTAAAAACTAGAAAAAAAATCCCTAAAAGAGATTTTTGGAGGGTTGGAGAAAAAAAGTCAGTAGGTCGAAAAAAGGCATGAACTTTGCGACGGTTTCTTCTGCAGAGACTGTGCTTTCAAGTCGATGGCGAGAAAAAACTGAGCAGGGTGCGGGCCCGCCTGTGCCTATATAGAGTTGGCGACATCGACTTGATGGCAGCATGGACGGGGCCAGTTGTACTGCTAAAAATTCTTCCATGGATTCCCTGCCTTTGATGGCTAAGTTCCTGCGGTGTTATCAGATGACTGAGATACCCCTGAAGAAGATCTAGCCTTCAGGGATCACACTGTTTGTTCACTCTCAAGTCATCAGAAATGATAACCCACAAAACCCGCTAATGCTAGGTGGCCATTAGCTGTTCCCCTCCATAAAGTATACTCCTCATAGGTTATGTTTACCCAGGTGCATGACCATATATTTTTTTGCACTGAACTTCAACTGCCAGTTTTTTTACCACTCCTCTAGTTTCTTCAAATTGCTCTCAATTTTTTGTGCCCCGTCAGGTATATCCACCGTTGTAGATCTTTGTGTCATCTGCAAACAGACTTCCCTTCCCTTCTAGCTCAAATGCAATGTCACTGATGGATATATTGAAGATGACTGATCTCAGCACCTATCCCTGTGGCACTCCCCTAGTCACCATACCCTCCCTTGACAGAGTGCCATTCACTAATACCCTCTGGGGCCTCCCATTTAGCCAGTTTTTAACCCAGCATGTTATTTTATGGCCAACCCCAGTGTGTTCTAGTTTACTGACCAACCTCCAGTGTGTAATGGAGTCAAAAGCCTTGCTAAAGTCCAGGAAGACCACATCCACTGCCCCTCCTTGGTCCACTGTCCTAGTGACCTAGTTGAAAAAGTCCACCATGCTTGTCTGGCACAACCTACCCACTGTGAAGCTATGGCGCCTTGGGTCTACTTGATTACTTGCTTCTAAGTATGCTAGTATCCTCTCCTTTAGCAGGGATTCCATCTATTTCCTACCACTGAGGTGACACTAACCGGGCAATTGTTCCCCGGATCCTCTCTACTCCCACTCTTGTGAAGCGGCACCACTGTAGCCCTTTTCAAGTCCTCTGGAACATCACTACTCTCCAAAGACATGTTGAAGAGCTTTACCAGGGGTGCGGCAAGTTCCTTCCCAAGATATTTAAGGATTCTTAGATGTATCTCATTTGGCCCCATTGCTTTCTCCAAGTTCAACTTGTTGAATCCTTCCAGGACTCTCTTCTACATGAAGGGACTCATGTCAGCTCCTTCTGGGAGACTATCCTTATTGAATAGAGAGGGTCCGTTTCCCTTTTCTTCCTGTGTAAAGACTTAAGCAAAAGTACTCGTTTAGTACCTCTGCCTCCCCCCCCCATCATCATTTGTAAGATGCCCTCTTTGCAATTCTAATGATACCTCCTCTGCTCTTCCTCTTGTCCCTTGTGTGTCTATAGAAGGTTTTGTCTCCCTTCTTTGCTCCCTGTGCTATTCTTCTGTTTGAGCCTTTGCTATCCTAATTGCTTTCCCAGCTTCTCACGGTTTTTCTTGGTACTCTATTTTTCCACCTCCCTTTTTTGTCTCTGTATTTTCTGAAGGTACATTTCTTTTCCCTCACTATGGATGTGACCTCCTTGGAGAACCAAAGTGTTTTTCTTCTCTTGGTCTCGCTAACTTGTCGAGTGCATTGTGATGTGACTATTGTGAGTGCCTCCTTTATCCTTGCCCAGTATTTTTTCACTTCCCCATCTCCACACTATGTAGTTTTTCCTTCAGACAGGTCAATTTACTAGTCTGCTTTCCTGAAATTGAGGACTTTCAGTTCTGAGTGCCTGATGTCTTTGATTTTGTTTACTCTGAACCATATGGTGCGATGGTCACTCGTTCCCAGATGGCAATCAGCTTCGACATCTATGACCCTGTTGTTATTTGTAAATATTGGGTCTAGGATTGCCTCCTCCCTAGTGGGTGATTTTACTAGCTGACAAAGTCCTGTCCCCTTGTCATTGAGGCACAGGTCAGGAAGTATAGGGAAAACCAGAAGCAGTTGTTGAATTCACCAAACATATTTATTTACAGTAACATAAAAAAATAAACTTGTTCATAATAACTATGTATAAAGGAGAAAAAAACAGTAGTTTTCCTTGAGTCTGTGTCCCCCTTTTTCTTCCCTAGTAATTGCAGCTCAGCTCTCTTATAAGTCCTTTTCAACCCCCATTCTTAGCAAACATCCTGTTCTTGTAAGTATCAGGCAGAGCTGCTAGAACACAGTGTGCCTGAGCTGAGAGGCTCCATTTCCACAGCTTTTGCAAAAGGCTAAAAAATTTAACTCTGGTAACCTCTAGCTTCCAACAGCTTTTTGCAGTCATCTCAAATTATAACTATATACATTTCAACAGTAATACTACATATTTTCTAAATAAAGGGATCCCAATATCAGTTACATTTCCATACAATGATTTGCATATATTTTTATATCAGCAGATCTAGACATCCAAGGGAGAAAAACAAACAGCAAGAGAGGACTGCGAGACAGTGAGAGGCAAAGAATTGCGAGACTGTTTGGGTTGATCAAGTCCGAAGTCTCACAGGAAAATATGGTTGCACAACCAGACAGACAAGAGACAGGAAAGGAACGATCTTTGCATTTGAACACTTTCTCCATAACAAATGGGGCAGTGTCCTATTCTACCATGTCACATACACCCCCTCTTTAAGAGGGAACCCATTTTATTAAACAGGTTTCCAAAACATTTTATTCCCTAATAACATGTGCTGCTTTCAGACATTAAGCACATGTACCTCATCTCTTTTTTTTTTTTTTTATAACAGTACAGTTCAAACCCACACATTTGTTTTTCAACGTCCAGAATCCTCAATTCCTGAGCCATATCTTAACAGAAAATCAGCATTGCTATTCTCTTTATCATATTTGTGAATCACCGTGAATTTAAATGGGTGTAGTGCCAGGTACCACCTTGTGATTCTGGAATTGTCTTATCTGGTTAAGCCAACGGAGAGGACTGTGATCCGTTACAAGAACAAAGTCAGTTCCTAGCAAAAAAAACTTCAGAGACTCCATGGCCCACTTTGCTGCTAAACATTCCTTTTTGATACTGGAGTACCTTTTCTCTCCGTCATGCAGTTTCCTACTTATGTACAGTATAGGATGTTCTGTCCCATCTACATTTTGACTTAGGACTGCACCAATACCTACCTCGGATGCATCTGTTTGTAGCAGAAATGGTTTCTCAAAGTCTGGGCTTCTTAAAACAGGGGCTGAACATAATGCAGCCTTAATGGCTTGAAAAGCTTCAACACATTCTGGGGTCCACTTCACATTACGTGGGTAATGTTTTTTCCTGAGTTCAGTGAGGGGACTAGCTAACTCAGCAAAGTTGGGAAGAAATCTCCAATAATAACCAGCCAGGCCTAAAAATGACTGGACATGTTTCTTTGTTTTAGGGACAGGGCTGTTAGCAACAGCTTCTATTTTAGAAACCTCTGGCTTAACTTCATTTCCCAACACATAGCCCAAATATCTGGTTTCCTGCATGCCCAATGCACATTTGGTTGGATTAATAGTCAGACCTGCATTTTTGATAGCTTGGATAACTGCTCGTAGATGTTCCAGGTGGCTTTTCCAGTCTGGACTGTACACCACATCATCATCCAGGTACGTAGCACAATAACCAGTGTGAGAGGATAAAATGATATCCATTTACCGTTGGAATGTAGCTGGTGCACCATGTAAATCAAATGGCATGGTGGTGAACTGATAGAATCCTATAGGGGTGGCAAATGCAGTTTTACCTCTGGATTCTTTAGCTAAAGGGATTTGCCAGTAACCCTTGGTGAGATTGAAGGTACCGATATACTTTGCACTCCCCAGTCTGTCCACCAAATCATCTATTCTGGGTACAGGATAACTGTCAAATTCTGACACTTGATTAAGTTTCCTAAAATCAAGGCAGATTTTAACACTCCCTTCTTTTTGGTTTACAGTTACCACTGGAGATGACCAAGCACTCCTCGACTCTTCTATGATACTCAATTCTTTAATTTTTTGTATTTCTTTAACCATGTCAGCTCTTAACCGCTCTGGTAATCTGTATGTCTTTTGCCTAATGGGACGAGCATTCCTTGTCACTATTATGTGCTAACCCCCTTTTGCTCGGTCTGGTACCATGGTAAAAGTACTGTTAAATGTCTTGAGCACATTACAAATGTCTGCAGTTTGTTCTGAGGTTAAGGAAACATTCACCTTTACAGCATTAGCAGTTACAGTTTGTTCCAGTCTATCATAAGCTACATCAATATCTTATCAGTTTCTGGTAAAACTAGCAAAGCAGATTTTTGGCATTTTTTTGACCTATATCTTGTGGAGGTTAGCATGGTTTATCTTAATAGGATTTTTCCTGTCAGGGGTCTCAATCTCGTAGTTCACAGTGCCAGTCTTTCGAAGAACCTTATAAGGCACTTGCCACTTCATTAACAGTTTATTTCCTGTTATGGGTAACAGTAGCAAAACCATTTCACCTAGCTTGAAATCTTTTTCTATTACCCCATGGTCATACCCTACCTTTTCCTAGCGCTATCTAGGGTCTTCCAACTTGCTGTATGTACCTATTATGGGTAGTAATGTATAGTCCACGACTGCTTGCCTGATGTATAAATTTATGCTGAACCTACCTGGGTCTTGTTTCGACCTTGTATCTGCAAATTGTAACCACTATATGTTTACATGTCTCTCCCTATTTTGTAAATGACCGTATTGTATAAGCATGTCTGTACTGTCTGTCCTCACTGTGACGAGGTACCTTTGTAAATAAACCTCTGGCTCAAAGGTTTTAAACTGATGTTTCAATAAATAAATATATAGTCTGCTGATTTTGGGCCTCTTCCTGATTACTATGGGCAATTTCAACATATTTTGCCAGTGTCTTTCTTAGGGCACATATATAAGAGGTTATAGATTGTTTCTGAGTGAGGTTATCTTCCCACATTTATTTTATCACATCCAGTGGCCCTCTTGGCTACCTACCATACAGCATTTCAAATGGTGAAAACCCTGTTGATGCCTGTGGCACTTCTTTGTTGTCAAAAAGTAGGTAAGGCAAGTATTGGTCCCAATCTTTCCCATCCCCTTTTATGAACCTTTTTAACATGCGTTTTAGAGTTTGGTTAAAACGCTCAACAAGACCGTCTGTCTGAGAGTGATGGGGGACGTTCTTTTGGCAGAGATACCTAGTAGTCTATACAGCTCCTTTAGTAATGCAGCACCAAAATTACTACCTTGATCAGTAATGATTTCTTTAGGTATGCCCACTCTGCTGAAAAGTTTGGCAAGCTCTGCTGCAACTTTTGGGTCTGTAACAATATGCATTGGAACTGCTTCTGGGTATCGAGTAGCATAATTGCATACTATTTATTTATTTAAAAGTTTTACCAGGAAGACATACTGAGCAATTGTGCTCAATTCTTGGTGCATCCTGGGGGAAGGGGGCAGAGGTAACGGTACATACATTGGGCAATAGAACAAGCAATAAACACAGGGTAATATTGTTAACCAGGATAAATCTATTACCCTTTTTACTTTTGTCTAAAGGACCAACCACATCCATTGCAATTCTCTTAAAAGGCACATCTATGAAGTGTAGGGACACCAGGGGCACCTTGTCTTTTCTAGTGACTGGGGCTACTTTCTGAAACTCAGCACAGGAATTACAATAGGTAGCAACATCTTCATGAATTCCAGGCCAGTAAAATCTATACAGCAATCTGGCATGGGTGCGATCCCTCCCTCAGTGACCAGACATAGGACTATCATGTGCTAACTTTAATAACTCTGTTCTATACTTCTGTGGTATAACCAATTGTTCTGTCTGTTCCTGTGTCTGAGGTTTAACCCAAGCTCTGTACAGTGACCCATTACATTTTGTAAACATTAGTCCACCCTGTTTTGGTTTCACCCCCAACTGATTAAAATAACCCTGGAGAGAAACATTGTTAGTTTGTTCTAAAAGGAAATTGCAATCAGTTATCAATTTAGTTTCAGCATTTTCACATTTTAACCCTTTATGTTCATCAGTCATTTGTTGCCACACTTTCTTCAGGCTTCGTCTTTCTTTCCTGGATTTCCGGATCTTGGAGCTGTGCTCAAACAAGTCCGAACCAAAATCACTGAAATGAAAAGTGTCCCCACCATCTGAGATTTTCTGTACCTGAGCGCGTCACCACAGCTGCTGAAACATCAGGATTTACTCCTTTGATTAACTCAGTAAATCCTGGAAAGTAATTTCCAACAATCACCGGTATGGGCAACTTTGTTACTACCCCCCCCCCTTTTAATTTGGTGCTACACACCCTTAATGGTCAGAGTCACTTGGGTGGTGGGATAGTATCGAGTGTCCCATGGATGCATACACCAGTACCTGGTCCCTTTGCACAGTGCTTTCCCAGCACTCAAACATGCACTAGGGTCAGTCTGCTTCCTGAATCAATGAGTCCCTTTACAGTCTTATCCCCCACCTTCACATCTGTTAAAGTACTTGCCCCAATTTGCCAAAGGACAAATCTACTCCAGTGCCACTCTCCTTTCTATGACAGTTTCTTGCAAAATGTCCTGGCTTATTACAGTTATAGCAGATGTTGTCTTTGGGCATAGATTTGTTACCCCCACCCGAGTTCTTATCAAGCTTGGAATTTAAATGGGAAAAAGAGCATCTTGCCAGTGCTTGGCTGTTACCTCACTGCTGTGGTGTCTGTCTGGCCATTTGGTAGTCCTCAGCCAAAGAAACAGCCTTTTCCCCACTCGTTGGTTGGTGTTCCTTTACCCACAGTTGCACATCTGTAGGCAAGATGTTGATGAATTGCTCCATTGCAAATGTATCAATGATCTGTGGGACTGTGTTGCTCTCTGGTTGGATCCATTTTATCATAAGTCCTCTGAGTCAGGTGAAGGCTTCTCAAGGATTGTCAACCGAGTTGTACATCAGAGACTGAAATCTCTGCCTGTAGGTCTCTCTGGAGATGTCACACCTTTTCAGGATTTCGCTTTTCACCAAGTCATAATTTTCTGACTGTGCAGTGTCCATATTGCTGTAGGCAAGTTGGTTTTTCCCCTGACAGATAGGGCACCAGTCTGATTGTCCATTGCTGCTTTGGCCATTTGCAAGCTGCGGCAACTCTTTCAAAAGTTGTCAGGTATGCCTCAATATCATCTGAGGGACACCACTTTGTAAGTTTAACGGCTTTTAAGCTGCTTGCATTTTGTTGCTTGTCTGAATCTGTGCCGGATCCTCTGCCTTTGATAGCTTGCAAGGCATCCAGCCATCACTGCACCTGTCGCTGCATCTCTTTCTCTCTGCTTCTCACTCTCTTTGTTGTATAGCTCACCATTTGAAAACGTCCATCAGGCTTTCAGGTTCTGTCACTGCCTGTTCTTTTCCATAACTTGTGCTAGCTGTACAATCTCAAACTGGACTTCTGTCTGCTAGTTTGGCTGCCATTCTCCTGGTAACCACTCCTGGACTTGCTGCTGCAGAATCCATACCTTCCTCTGTGCTTCACTGGTACTAGGTCCCGTACCCACGTGCAAAACTCCTGTCTTAGGGTATGCACGGCATAAATCCCACTTAGGCTGACATCATCTGTCATCAAAGTACAGGTCAGGAAGCATAGGGAAAACCAGGAGCAGTTGTAGAATTCACCAAAAATATTTATTTACAGTAGCAGTAACATAAAAAAATTTACTTGTTCGTAATAACTATGTACAAAGGAGAAAAAACAAACAGTAGTTTTCCTTGAGTCTCTGTGTCCCTTTTTCTTCCCTTGCAATTGCAGCTCAGCTCTCTTATAAGTCCTTTCCAACCCCCATTCATAGCAAGCAGAATGTTCTTGTAAGTACAAGGCGGGGTGGTAAAACACAGTGTGCCTGAGCTGAGAGGCTCCTTTTCTATAGCTTTTACAAAAGGCTTAAAAACTGAACTCTGGTAACTTCTAGCTTCCAGTAGCTTTTTTGCAGTCATCTCAAATTATAAATATATACATTTCAACAGTAACACTATATATTTTCTAAATAAAGGGATCCCAATATCAGTTACATTTCTATACAATGATCTGCACATATTTTTATATCAGCAGATCTAGATGTGCAAGGGAGAAAAATAGACAGCAAGAGAGGACTGAAAGACTGTGAGAGGCAAAGAATTAAGAGACTGTTCGGGTTGATCGAGTCTGAAGTCTCACAGGAAAATTTGGTTGCACAACCAGACAGATAAGAGACATGAAAGGAAATACAGGTTACTCACCTGTAAAAGGAGTTCTAGGAATTGTATATTTCGTTCATCCACACTGTCTGGCAGGTTCCTTGCTGCTTTAAATCTTGCTGGAAGGTCTTCAAGCTGGCTCCTCCCACCCAATCTGGTGGTAAAACTCTCGGCTCCGCCCCACGATGCCAGATCTAGCCCACTGGAAGCCAGGTTGTGCGTCGAAGCCGGGGAGGCCAGATGGGTCATGTGGATGAACAATATATATCATTCCTAGAACTCCTGTTACAGGTGAGTAACCTGTATTTCTAGGGACATGGATATGTTATTCATCCACACTGTCTGGCAGACTCCTAGCAGTTCTCTGGGAGGAGGGAGGCAAGGCGCACACCCCCCACTTAGGAAATAAAGACTGGAGAACCGAGGCCCCAAAACCAGCATCCCGGTGTGACTCAAGGTCGATGTGGTAGAGGGTGATGAAGGTGTGTGCTGACTTCCACGTAGCAGCCCTGTAGATTTCCTGGATAGGGATGTCCCTAGAAGCAGCAACCGATGCAGCGGTATGGCGGGTAGAATGAGCTCTTATCCCTCTGGGAGGCTCCATGCCCACCAACCTATAGCAGAGATCTATGCAGGAGGTGACATACCTGCCTATCGTCCACTTGGCTGCAGGTCTGCCAGGTGCGGCTTCAGTGTAGGTGACAAACAGCTGGCAAACCTCTCCCCGAACTTCAGCCGTCCGCTCCTTATAGTAAGCGAGCGCTCTTCTAGGGTCCAAAGTATGGAGCCTATATTCGGCCTCCGAGGTGTGATTGGGGTAGAACACTGGCAGAGTCAAAACCTGGTTAAGGTGAAACTCCAACACCACCTTCGGAAGGAATTTTGGCTGGGGGCGCAGGACAACCTTGTCCCTGTGGAAGACCAGATAAGGAGACTCGATGGAAAGTGCCTGGAGCTCTCCTATCCTTCTGACTGACGTGATAGCCACCAAGAAGGTGGTCTTCCACGACAGGTGAGAGATGTCACACCTGTGCATCGGTTCGAATGGCTTGCCCATGGGCTTAGCCAATACCAGCAGTAGATCCCATGGAGGTGGAGGTCCTCGCACCGGAAGGGATATGTGATCAAGGCCTTTGAGAAAGCGCCCGACCACCTTCTCCTCTGCTACCGACTGCTTCCCGGCCCGCGTCCGGTAAGCAGAGATGGCTGCCAGGTGCACCTTAAGGGTCATCGACCGGAGCCCTTGTTGAGAAAGGGACCACAGGTAGTCCAGAATGCTTTCCAAGGAACAGGAGGAAGGGTCCAGGCCCTTGCCCTGACACCAAATGGAGAATCTCTTCTATTTGAAGGCGTAGCATTTTCTGGTCGACTCCTTATGGGACGCCTCAACAACGTTGAGGACCTCGTCGGAAAGACCCAAGGCCCGGAACTCTAGCCGCTTAGGAACCAGGCCATCAGGTGCAGGGACTGAAGGTCCGGATGGAATACCTTCCCCTGACTGACCGAGATCAGGTCCGGGCAGGCTGGAAGCCGTCTCGGGAGCCTGGAGCTAAGACTGGGGAGATCTGGATACCAGAACTGGTGGGGCCAGTCTGGGGCTACCAGAATCACCTGTGCCTTGTCCCTCTTCACCTTGAGAAGCACTTTGTGAATCAAGGGAAATGGGGGAAAGGCGTAGAAGAGGCCCATGGTCCACGGCCTAGAGAAGGCATCCCCCTGCAGCGAGCCCTGCTGAGGGGTCGGGCATGAAACAGTCTCAGCTTCGCATTCTCCCTGGAGGCAAACAGGTCCACCTGAGGCATGCCCCAGTGGGAGAACAGATCTTGTACTACCTCCAGCAAGAGAGACCACTCGTGGGTTGCAGCCCCTATCCGGCTTAGGGCATCGCCAGAATGTTGGAGGCTCCTGCCACATGGATGTCAAGGAGATAAGCCTCCAGGCTGCGCACGAGTGACCAAATGCAGAGAGCTTCCCTGCACAGAGGCATGCAGCGTGTCCCGTCCTGGCAGTTTAGGTAGTACATGGTCATGGTATCTGTCTGGACCTGAACCACTTGACCCCGTAGAAACGGAGTGAAGGTGGTGAGGGCTAGACAAACCGCTCTAAGCTCCAGCAGGTTGATGTGGCATTGGGACTCCCAAGGGGACAAGAGGCCATGCGCTCTGTGCTCCCACAGATGGGCACCCCAGCCCATCAGAAAGGCATCAGTCAATACAGAGACCGTCGGCTCAGGACAGACAAATGGGATGCCCTCCTGCAGATCTGCTGGAATGGTCCACCACTGGAGGGCATTCCACATCCCTTGGGTCATTGTCACTAGCTGATCCAGAGGACCAAAGTGCTGTGACCATTGGCTGGCCAGCCCCCATTGAAGGGGACGCATGTACCAATGGGCCCAACGGACCACGCTGGTGCAGGCCGCCATGAGGCCCAGGAGGTGCAGGATGTCCCGGGCAGGGCGCAATTGCCCAACCTGAAATGATTGGGCAAAGGAGGAAAGAACCTCGGCCCTGTCCACCGGGAGCTGAGCTCTGGCTCATAGAGAGTCGAGCTCTGCCCCAATGAATTGTATCACCTGCTTTGGCACAAATTCCGACTTGGCCTCGTTGATGAGGAGGCCAACCTGAGAGGAAACCTGGAGGGCCAGCTCTCTGAACCTCTCCACCTCCATTCTGGAGGAGGCTGCAATCAGCCAGTCGTCCAGGTAGGGGTACATCCGGACCCTTTGGAGCCGCAGGAATGCTGTCATCACTGCCATGCATTTGGTGAAGACCCTGGGAGCTAGGGAAAGGCCAAACAACATGGCCCGGAACGCGTAGAGGGATCCCTCTACCCTGAAGCGGAGGATCTCTGGTGGGACGGACTGATTGGGACGTGAAAGAACATGTCCTGGAGGTCCAGAGAACAGAACCACTCACCTCGTTCCAAGAATGGGATTATCTGAGCCAGAGTGACCATCCTGAAGGTCCGAGACCTTAGGAACCTGTTCAGGTCATGCAGGTCTAGAATGGGGCACCAGCCCCCCGTCCATTTCGGGACCAGGAAGTACCTGGACACAAACCCCGGGTCTGGTGGAGGATCCGCCACCTTCCTGATCACCTCTTTGTCGAGGAGCAGGGTGATGTCGGCTCGGTGAGCCAACAGAGGGGCTGTGGACCCCGTAGCCCCTCAAGGGGCGACGGCTTGGAAGTGCAGGGCCTGCTCGAACTCCAGGGGCAGGCCCTTTCCTACCACCTCCAACACCCAGTGGCCCGTGGTGAAGCGGACCAGGCGGAAAGGAAATGGCGAGCCGCCCCCAGGGGAACCCAGGGGGAGGACTGAGGCAGCACACCCTCAACCCGCCACTGGGCAGGCTTGGAGGAGGGACTGGCTGAGGGACCTCCTGGGCCTTTTCCTCCCTGCTTCCTGTTAGAGGAAGCCGCAGGCTTGGCTTTGGGGTGCCAAGCACGAGCCTGCTGGGCCTGATGCTGGTGCTGTTGGGCCGGACGTGCCGCAGGCGCAGAAGGGCAAAAGGACTTATGTTGTTGGCGATGGCCCTTGTCCTTCTGGGTGGACGTGACAGAGTCTAGAGTAGCACTGGATTTTTCGATCCACTGGAGGTGACTTTCCACTCCAGGGTCGAACAGGTCAGTGCCCAGGAAGGGGACATCCTCCAGTTTATGCTGGGTATCCGCCGTGAAGGTGGATATCCTCAGCCGTGCTCTGCGGCCGCAACTGATCTGGCACAGGAGTCTCCAATGTCCAGAGCCGTTTGGAGCTGCTGTTTTGCCACCGCCCTTTCCTGGTCCCGTACCTGCTTGACCGTGGTCTGCAGGTCGGCCGGGAGATGAGGGATCACCTCATCCAGGGAGCCCATGAGGGCGTGGGAGAAGTGTGCCATTAGCACGGCTGAGCTGGCCTGGCGGAGGCCAAGGGAGGACGCAGCGTACACCTTGCGCCCGGCATAGTCCAGCTTTTTGGGCTTATCCACATCCCTAGTGTTCCCGGAATGCTGGAAAACGCTATCAGTGACAACCCCTTGGTGAAGGGGTGTTCCGAAAAACTGGACAAACAGCCGGTAAGGACCGCATACTTCCTGGCCATCCTGGCCGAAGGCGCAGGACAGGAAGCCGGCCACTGCCAGCGCTCCAAGGCTGGGCCAACAATGGCTTCAGCCACCGGAAAGGCCTCCATGGCTGAATCCCCTTGGTCCAGTATCTCTGTCAGGGGATACTTGGCCCGCTTGGATATGGGCTCGAGCTGCATCCCGGTGGACTCCGAGATGAGCCAAAGCAGACCCATAAAGGAGGATGGGCTCTCGTCCATCGACTGCCTCCTGGAGAACTCCAGGTCGAGGGGACTGGAAAACAGGGAGGAGTCGTCGTCGGACTCCGAGGAGTCCGTGAAGAGCTGTCTGGGGCCTGAGCCACCCTCCACCTGCCGAGGATGGTCAGGAGTGAGGGTGACCGACAACCTGTGGGGCAGACCCTGACCCGACCGAGAGTCCTTGGTCGGCGCCCCCGATTTCGGTTGTGGAGGCGGAGGTTCCACCACAATTGGTGGGGCAGCTGGTTTTGGCCGAACAACTGGCCCAGGCTTGGGCACCTCGACTACAGCGAGGGGTTGTTTCGGCCGTTCGGGTGACAGCCACTTGATGGCCGGGGAAGGCGATGGCGTCGGCTTGTTCCCGGACAGAAGTAACTGTTGCCACATTAGGTCCTCGTAGGGTCGACGCAATTTGCGCCGAAGCCTCTCCTCTTCCGAGGAGGAAGATGAGGATGAACGGCGGCGCCGCTTACTTCGGTACCGAGACCACCGATGTCGGCGGGACTGAGACGAGGTCTGAGACTGAGACCCTCAGTGTTTCCAAGGATGGGTCTGGGAAGGGGCGGGGGACACCCATTCTTCCCTTGGCTCGGAAGCCTTGACCGGGGACTCCGGCATGGGAGGTGCAGGCAAGTCCTCGGTCTCCACAGGGGGAACCGGTGAAGAAGGGTTGTCGGCTTCACCAGTCGACAGCCCGTCTGTCGGGTCGAGAAAAATCTTGACCGCATCGACGGGTGTCTCGGCTGGCTGACCTGACAGGGACACCATGAAGCCAGCAGCCTTAGCTGCAACCTCGACCGAAGTCGAGTGTCGACTGTCCGGGGAAGTGGACCTCTCCCGCTCCCATGAACGCAGACAGTGGGACTTACCTTTCGAGTCCTTCTTTTTGGACCGAGAAGAATGTCTGGGTGGCTCCTCTCCCTTCATGGAGAAGGACTGGCAAAGCTCCTTAAATGAGGCCATGTAGGAGGATCCCAGAGAGAGTGGGATAAATGCCACGACTGAGGAAGATGAAGATGCGGCCTGGACCGCCTCCTCCTCGAGGGCGGTCATCTGCTCGAGTTGCTCAGCCGAGCCAACCGTCACGGACACCGCCCAACGGGCCTCATTTGACTTCACCGGCGGGTAGCACTGCTCAGGGCGCCCAAGCTGTAACCGGGCAGTGCGGTCTTCCAGGACGTTTGCCGAAAACGAACGGCATAACTCGCAGGCCTGCAGGTCATGGTCTAGGCCATGGCAGTAGATGCACGTGGAGTGTGGATCCGTTCTGGACATTTTCTGCCCACATGGGCACCGCTGAAAACCGGGAGTCGATTTGTCCATCGCAGCCGCAAGGGAGTAATTTGACCAAAGTCTTGAAAACTTAAGAATGAGTTTCGGGTGAACCGAAGAATTAGGATCCAGTCTATTTGCAGAGCGTTAAGGAGGGAACCTGAGCTTCCAAGCGGTAAGGAAGATCTGGCATCATGGGGCGGAGCTGAGAGTTTTACCACCCGAGTGGGTGGGAGGAGCCAGCTTGAAGACCTTCCGGCAAGATTTAAAGTGGCAAGGAACCTGCCAGACACTGTGGATGAACAACATACCCATGTCCCTAGAAACATCCTTGCATTTAAACACTTTCTCCATAACAAATGGGACAGGGTCCTATTCTACCCTGTCACACCCTTACAGGGCAACTATGTACTCTTTGCTTATTTCTGAGGTTGCTGTGAGGGAGCACCAATTTATATCTGGTAGATTAAAATCTCTGACCAGTACCATGTCCCCTTTGCCTGACATCTTTAGTATGGTCTCTAGGACCTCTTTGCCCATTGCGTCTTCCTGAGAAGGGGGTCTATAGATTGCTCCTACCCAGACAGGTGCCTTGTTACCAGCCCCAGTTGTGAGCCATAGGGCCTCTGCATCCTCTTGTGCCCCCTGTATCAGTTGCAGGTGAGTAACCTTCTGGACCTTGACCATCACCTTGTGGATCAAGGGGTAGGGCGGAAAGGCACATGCAAAGCCGTGTGTCCAGGGCCTTGCAAAGGCATCCCCCAGCGGCATCCTGGATGGGGGGGGTGGGCAGAAAACAGCCTCAGTTTTGCACACTTCCAGGTGCAAACAGATCCACTAGTGAGGTTTCAAACTAGGAGAACAAGTGACTTACCATCTCATGATACAGGGACCACTCATACAATGTCCTTCCCACCTGGCTGAGAGTGTCTGCCAGCTGACTGCAAACTCCAGTGACTGAGATCACCAGGAGATCTGCACCCATGCTGTGCACGTGGGTCTGCCAGGAGAACTGCACCCAAGCTGCCCATGAGGGTCCAAGCACAGAGTGCCTCTGGACATAAGTGAATTCCGCCCTGCCTGTTCAGGTAGCACATGGTCATGATGCTGTCCATCTGGACCTATACGACCTGACCCCTGACTAGAGGAGCAAATTCTTTCAGAGCTAGACACACTGCACAGAGGTCCTGCAGGCTGATTTGGTGATAGGACTCTCTGGGTGACCAGAACTCATGGACTCTGTGGTCTCTCAGATGCGATCCCCACCCTACCAGAGACATGTCCATCATAAGCTCGACCATCAGTTCTGGTGGGCAAATGGGACTCATTCCTCCAGGTGTTCTGGAATCAACCTCCAGTGGATGGCATACCACGTCAACTGAGTCACTGTGTCTGGCTGGTTAAAGTGGCTGAGGCACTGGGACCACTGGTGACCCAACTCCCACTGCAAATGGCACATTTGCCAGTTGGTAAACTGGACCATGCTGGTGCAGGATGTACCCCAGCAGCCACAGGAAGTCCCAGGCAGTGCATGAGAGCCCAACATGAAATGATCGGGCAAAGGAGGCAAGATCCAGTGCCCAGTCAACGGGGAAACAGGCTTGGGCCCATGGGGGGGTCTAGCTCTGCCCCGATGAACTGTATCACCTGCAAGGGGTTCAGTTTGGACTTGGCCGGCTTGACCAGCAGGCCCAAGTCTGGAGGGCCAGATCCTGGACTGCTCCATGGCCTCCTTGGATGACCGATAGTCAGCCAGTATACCAGGTAGGGATACACCCTGATGTCCTCGTGCCTCAGGAAGGCTGCCTTCACTGCCATACACTTAGTGAAAACCCCGGGCATGACCTGGAATTGATAAGGAACCCCTTCTGTGTGGAACCAAAGATACAGCCATTAGCACAGATGGACTGGAATGTGGAAAAATGCATCCAGATGAAGGAGAAGCGACCCCCCCTTCCCGCATCATGGGGAACTGGATGGAGGGGGTTGGGCCAGGAGTTAGGCTGATGCCGAGTCTGCGGTTGGGTCTGCTCCTCCACCTCTTGAGGGCTTTCCTGTGGTGGAAGAGGTGGTACGCAGGGCTGTGGCAGCTTTGCACTTACTATTTTTTTTTCCAATTGTTTAACTAGGTGAGACACACTAAGCTGAAAGCTTGTTTACAAGTAGAACCTGGGAGCACAGGGAAGTTAAGTGACTTACTCAGGATCACACAATATGCAAGTGGGGGCTGTGGGATTCAAACCCAGGTCTCAGATTTGCAGCTCCGAGCCTTAAACCACTGCGCTATACTGCCTCCCTACTAGGGGTATTTACTAGGCTGCTTGGTGCCAGACCTAGGTCCATGGGTGGCAAATCGAAAGGGCACCCTCTGCCCATTCTTCTGGTGGGTGTGGTAGAGGGAGTGAATGGACTGCAGGGCTCTTCCTAAGGTCTGCAGGTCATTAAGAATGTCCTGTACATCGCCCCCAAACAGCTTGTAGTCCCTAAAGGGAGCATTCTGGATGGACTGCTGGACATCAGTGGCAAAGCCAGAAACCCTTAGCCAGGATACCTCAAGCAAATTTCCACCATGGAGGACCTGTCTGAGGCATCTAAGGCAGCCTTCAAAATGCCTACCCATGTAAGCACCAGATTGCAGGGCCTTGAGTAGCTCTTGAATCTTGGGACCTCAGAGAGGGACCGAGCAGCCGATCTGACTGTCTCCCAGAGGTCTTTTTAGGTACTTAAGCATGTGGGGGGGAATCAGGTTGGGCCTGTACCAAGTGGCCATGGTGGCATCTCATATGCATCAATCATAGGAGGACTAATAAAAGGCAGGGACTCAAGCAGGACTAAATAGTAGGCCAGGTTCCATCTGGTTATGCCCTGCTCCATGGCAACTGAACCCCACGGTGGCCTGCAGTTGCTGCATCATAGCAATAAAGAAGGGGTCGTCGGTGGGAGACCTTACGACATATTTGGAAGAATCCTCCTCTGCCGAAGAGGCTGTAGAGGTGCTTCAGGGAGTCCAGGCTCTATTATCTTCATATTCCTCATCCTCCTCATCTGGTACGACGATGTCAGGGCTATAAGTCTTCGTAGTCCCCTGGCTCAGAGAGGAGCAATGATGACATCGATAAACATGAGAGGGCAGGTCTCAACAAAGTCTGATGTGACGGTGCTGAAGGCCGAGAAGGTCCTGCCACTTGACAGGCCTTGAGGTGGGATAACCTTCTAGACAAGGTTCAGGACAGAAGAAAAGACAGCCTGGACATTGATGGTCACTGTCGGCACAGTTTCCTGTGGAGTCAATAGGAGGTATTGAGACGAAAAGATGGGGGCAGGCTGAGGGGCCTGCATCCCCAATGTCATTGGGATGGTCATAGGTATTGATAGAAGAGGCCTCATGCCTGACGATGCATGACCGTCACCAGCTACCAGCAGGAAGGCATCACTTCCTGATTGCGGCCCCTGATGAGAGGTGACATTCAGCAGGGCATTGGCAGAGGTAGAGAAGGAAACCCCAGAAATGAAGGGCCAGCAACGGCAGTGTCAATGGGCCGCATTGCCATAGTTTCCCCCCCAAAGATAGCAGATAGGGTGAGGTAGGCAGTGGGAACTGCTGGAGGGAGGAGAAAAAGGCCCACTGACAATGAACCACCACTGGGCTCTGGAGTGCTGGTGGAGAGAGCTGCAAAGGTCGACCCTGAAGGCAAGAGGGTGTGGGTGGCAGCAGGGGTCACCGCCAGTCTGGTATATGACCCGAAACAGCCAGTGCTGGGTTTAGCAACCAAGAACACTCCCGAGACGACTAATTCCCTGACGACTTGTCCCAGGCCTTGATGGAGTGGGAGCCCCAGGACAGGGCTGGAGAAGCAGAGGAGCCCCATGCCTTTTTTTTTTTTTTAATTTTTTTTATTTAGTATGCTTTTTGCTCACTGCAGACTGCCTAATACTCAGCCCTGCCCTCCCCAGACCGCCCTCCTTGCACCCAAGGACTTACCTCCCAAATGATACCCCCTGGCTTGCCCCCCAGGGTGGGGCCACCTGCACTGACATGAATAAACGCTGTGACAGGAGAAGGTTGTGCTGGTAGGGGTGCTGATGTGTTTCCCCTAGTTGCTATGAACGTGTGACATGCAAGGACGCCTGCACCCGCACTTCTCCCGAGAAGTCCAGGCACCGGCCGACCGCAATGAAGCCCCCAGCCTCCACCAGGGGCCCCGATGACAGTGGAAAAAGAACTGAGGAGTGTGTGGGGCCACCCACAGCTATATAGGGGGATGTCGATGTGATATCATCGCTGTGGGCTGCCCCAGTTAGACTGCTAACAAAAATGTGTCCGTATGGTCCTGGTGGCTATAGTTTGTAAGGTCTGACCTGCTGCAAGAGATATCCTCGAAGATCTTTATTATTTTTAATATCTGTACCCAAAATTTTCAACATAGCCTTCTTATGAACCCACCTCACAAACAGATGGAGAAAATTTTCAAAACCCAACTGAAATGTAATTTCCTGCAGTAACAACGTCATTCCGTGCCACAGGTGTGGAAACTCATTTGGCCAGGATTAGAAAAATGACAGTCACATTCATGAGGTGATGTGAAAAAATATCTATGTTGAAAATTTGGGGTCAAAATATGTAAAATTACCAAAATGATGAGGGTACATTGCAAAATTTCAACACACGCTCATTACGTTCCATTTTTAAATATTTTGACCTTCAGTTTTTAACGCAGCCTTCTTATGACCCCATCTCATGAATAAGGGCAGTGAACATTTTCAAATCCTGTCCGAGAGGTGATTTCACCAAGTGACCTCAAAGATATTTTTGGGGCCTTATTTGCATAATTCCACCACCACTAGTCATGAGGTGGGGTCCCAAAAACACCATGTTGAGAAATCTTGGCTCAAAATTTACAAAAATGGCAAAGTTATGCATCAAAGTTGAAAACCCCATTGAAATACAATGAACTGCACTTATCTTACTTTCTCATATTGCTGTTGCTGGTTCCAGCAGCAATGTGCGTCTTTGATTGGAATGTGGATCTATGCCACGGGACATGTTCAGGTGAGTGAGGGTGTGAGGTGTGGTGCATGCTGACTGGGAGGTTGGGATAGCCAAGTCAGAACAGCAAAGGACTGTTTTCTTTTTTTTTTCAGGTTAAAAAAAATAAATGACAGAGGGACAGCTTTATTTCAGGTTAAGTTTGACACTGGGATTGGGCATCCCAGTGTCGAAGCAGTGTACAGAAACAGGGTCGGGCAACTTGGAGGGGATGGGGGGTCCACAGAAGCGGTACCAGGAGTAGGCACCCTGGTCTGTTTAGATATATTTATTGGGAAGGACGCACGGGACACATGGGGGGGAGAAAGAAGTGGTACCGGGGGGTGGACACTCATCTGCCAATGACAGACAGACGAAGACAGACAGAATGGGGAATCAGCAGCTTACTCGTCTCACTGCAGCCCGCAGCAGGACTCCAGCTTTGGCTGCAGAACTCAACATAGTCCTACTGTTCTCATACAGCAAACGTGGGCGAACGGCTCCTTGCGAGCTAAGCTAGGCACCCTGGATTTTGGGGTGCCCAGTAAAGGTACTGCTGACAAATATTTAAAGAAAAACAAACACCAGGATCTAGCTAAACAGGTCCCATTTACATAGATTCAGGTGTCTGTTTTTTCAAATTACACCATTTTATGTACTGTCCATGCTTTTTGTTTTGAGGGAAAAGAAATAAGATGATGGCTCTCATGGCACAAAAAAATGTTATGTGCTGTGAGACATGTGGTGAGAAACCAAAAATGGTCTTGCGACATAATTTTTGGTGTTGTATTAGAACATTATCCCCAAGAACCCCACTGAGCATACTCAGAACAGAAGAAGCACAAAACTTTAAAGCCTTATAACTCTGGAACCATTTAATATTTTTTTTACGAAACTCTTCAAAGGCACTATCGTAGGACATCATCTGTGCCTTTAAAGTTTGGGGAAAAAAAATTCCATTCTGTGTAGGCTGTAGGTGAGAGCAAAATGAAAAATCCCATGTTTGGTATAAGGAAAAAAGTAGAACTCTACAGAAAAATGACAAATGCGGATCTCAGAAACTGCACCAGCTGCTGTCACAAAACTTTCCACAGATTTGGATCTTGACTCCCAGACAACATATACAGATGTTAAGCTGATTTTGTCATATGGGCCAAAGCTATTAAGGTGCAAAGTTAGGGGTTTAACACTGCACACCCAATACACACACGCACACACGTGACAAAGGGTCACTGCCATGTTTATACTGTAATAGCTTTAAATTCTGAGATTATATAAACCTCTCAACAAAATATTACATAGCAGTACAATAAGAATTCCAAATCTTCCGGTTTATTATAATAAACTTTTGTATAACAATGAACTCAGTAACCTATCTTTCTTTATACAAGTGTTTTCATTTCGTAACAAGACTGAGCCTGCCATGCCCCAAATTGGTCATTACAAATCTTCCCACGTGCATTTTTTTTTTTTTTGCATTACAAATACAAACAGTAACATAGTAATTTAGGGTCAGAAGGGAATTTAGCTCCATCATGCCTGGCCTCCCTTCACAAACAGGGTTGAAGTATACTGTGCAGATTCATAGGGACTTAACGTTGTGAGCTAGTTCTGTATTTTTTTTGCATCATTACAAAACACCTACATTCAACAACAAATACAAATGAAATGTAACTGTAAACAATGGCAAATATTTCTGGTGGGGTACATTTTAGAATGGATGCAGGTTTCCCCTTAGGGGTATTACTGATACACCCCCTCCCCAAAGATGCACGTCCATTGGTGGCAAACAGCACTCAGGAAAGCCACATTTTCATTTTTCTCCAGAAGTCTTCTGATAGTATACGCTGCCTTGGGGGAACCTACACAGGGATCCAGCTATGAAAAGCAGCAGAAGAAGCAGGTGATGCTGCCAGGAACTCTTCTACATTATACTGTGGTACATTCTTCTTACCAATGAACCAAGGGGCAGCTTCATCTCTTTAACACTGTAACAAAAAAGGGTCTTTTAACCTAGTAAAGAAAAGGGCTAGCACAACTGCATGCTCTGAGTGACGGAAGGCTTGATTTTTTAAAAGGTGTTTTAGGTATGTGTAACACGTAGTTATGTGATGTAAACATGTAAAACTCTCCTGATCCACCAGAATTAGAATTGGTTGGCATTTATTTTTAGTTCCGTCTCTGTATGATGGTCATGATTCCTCACAGTGGAAGGAAAGTGGAGGAAAATGAGTGGTGTTATGGAAATAACTAACAAAATGCATCCAATGCAATAAGTGTGGAATGGCCTACAAAACAGACTCTTACCATAAGCAGCTATACACAGTTATATAATAAGCAGCCTGACAATTTAAACAAAAAAAACTATAAAATGGAATGTCACTCTAGAGGAAAGTGCCTTTCTTCCAAGTTAACTACATATAAACTTTTTTACCACATACTCTGAAATATACGTTGCTTGCCTGTGATTACATGTTGCTTGGAGAATTTTGTTTAGATTTACTGCACGGGGGTGTCATTAACTTCCTGTTTCCCTGTAACACCATTCTGTTAAACTTTAGAGCAGCAAGAGGACTAGTTAAGAAGAATGAAGCTGCACTGAGCATGCAGTCTCACGCTGTGCTGAATAAATGAACACATCTGCAGGTGTAGATGTCTGCCCCTCCACACACACTGTAATAGGCTGGTTTATAAGAAAGCCGAGTGCTACAGTCAGTGCAGAGTTCAAATGCACAGTGTGCTCCTGAGAAGAGCAAACCCACGTGATAAATCCTGTCCCAAGTGAGCTGGCCTTAGTGGAACTGTACAGCAATATACCTGAAATCCCGATTTCTTCCTCAGGACAGGAGTTCCACAGATGCAAAAGGCCGATGGGAGGTCTGCAGCTTGTGATTGCGGATTGTCGTGCCTCCCTTATGACCAAACTATTGACCTAATGTTGGTAACAAATTGCTTTTCTTATTGGACACCAGCACAGGAGAATTGTAATGTAAGGTACATCTCTGAATTTGTCAGAATCTTGTGAACTGCTGTACCTACGCTAGAGTCATAAGTCTTTCATTTTGCTGCTTGGATGAGATAACAGGTGGGATGCACTACGTTTCCAGATTCTGTCTGTATCTTGTGAATTGAACATTCTTGTGCCCGATATTGGGGTCATCCACTGGGTGGGGCATTATGTACTGTGATCCTGTAGCAGACTAAAAGAACACAAGGACTAGGTTTGGAAATGAGACAGCCTACAGTGTGAGGTCTTACAGCATGTAAACGTAAAGATTCAAAAATGACATGAAACTAATGGATTTTGATCTCATGCATTGCAAAGACAATTACAGAGGTTTAAGGAAATTAATGGCGTTTCAGTAAATGGAAATTTGGAATGTTAAAAGTATTCATTTATGGCCGGCCCAGTGGTGCGGAGGGTTGAGGCTCTGGACGCCTCACCGGCGACCTGGTGTCGGGAGCGATCTCAGGTTGCCGGGGGTTGACAGGGGAGGGAGAGGATCAAGCATCTGATGGACTGCTCTCCTCTCCTCTCCCGGGGAGGGAAGGGTTGACATCCCACTCCTTGGCTGCCCCCTAGTGGAGGCTGGAGGGCAGCGCTGGAGGCTGGGAGACACAGAAGTGTGGAGACATCATGTGCGTGTGCCTCCACACATGTACGTTCACACCGCGAGGGGGAGGGGGTGTTCGGGGAGAAAAACAGAAAACGGAAAAAAGCAATAAGGAAAAAAGTATTCATTTATCACAACATTATGAAAGGGAGATGCAAATATACTTTGATGCTAATGTGTCGTTTTAGCAGCAGATTTCACATAAAATTTCTTGTTAGCTATTGGCTATAGATTTAGCAGGTTAGCATACGATATTTTAACTGCCACTTTAATACAAATATTCTGGTTAATACATATATGATCATTAAAACTGGTTAAAAAACTTATTCTTGTTTGCTCTAATGTGTAGTGAGATGGGAAGGGCTGTGTGCATCATGTTTAGGGGTCTGCAACTGAAGGAAGAGACCTAGTACTGCTAGCAGTGGGTGACAATTCCTTATTTTTGATGGAGTGCTGCACCTGCTGGGTAACTGCTGTAGGCTGAATAACAGTATACTTGAAATGGACAAGCCACCCCCCACACACACACACACACTTGCACAAAAATATTTAACTGGGACATGCAATTTACCAAAATGTATTTATAATTAAACTTGTTCACTTCCCCATCCTCTCAATTTCAGACATGTAAATTATGGCCAGAAACCCCCCAAAACATATTACCACCTGCATGTAGGTGCAAAATGTCATGCAAAAGTGCCATATACACTATACACACTTTTTTAATAGCATGACCTACACCACATCCGCTATTGAGCCCCACTACACCAAATATTAAAAATAGTTCATTACATAGCGTATTGGTCCAATTGTACAATTTGTGGTCAAGAAAGGTAAGATCAGTTCATTGCATCCTGGATTAAACTGAATACAGCTAGGAGGCCACTTTGGAATTTTTAATTGGCCATCAAGTGCAAATTATGTTGGCTTTTCACATTTATTCCCTTCTCACGTGTCTGGAGAATGAATCGAAGAAGCGTTAGTTCTTCATCACGTCGATGCAGCTTTGCAGGACAGAGATGTTATTCTGCAAGAAAAGCATTCAAGGCTTTTTAAAGTATGTTTAAAAAGATGTATGAAGAAAACAGAGTTGTGAGATTTCCAAATAGTATGTGAACACACAGTTTGTTTATTAGCAAGTGAGATCTTTCCAGAACCCACATAAAAATAAGCAGTTATGTCTCATGACGGTATGCCAGAGCACACTTTTTAATTAAAAATAATTTAAATAACTCCCAAAAAACTGTCAAACTGAGCTCACTTGTCAGCCCTCGGTTCTTCCAAACGCTGCTTGATCAACATTGTGTAGGCAAATGCACCTACTGCTGACATTGTACCTGCAACCCACACAACCCGAGGGCTTCCGACGAGGGTCCGGTCAACGGAGGTCATGAGGGTGCAAGCAGGCGCCTCCCCACCTTCAAAACCACCACTGCAGGTACGGTACACACACCGGAGAACTCGTCTGCTCGAAACAGTACAGGAGAAGCGGAGTTTCTCATTGGAACATTTTTTTTTTGGCGCCAAAATTCAAACTGGGCTAAAATAGTCTGACCGCTGCTGTAATTTAACTGTTGTAAGCAGAGCACTTCAGAATTTCTGCTCTGCCTGTAATGGCTGTTTTTTGCCTGTGAGGGCTGTTTTTATTTTAAAGCATTCTGCCTGAAAGGGGTTTAATAATAATTTAAAGTCTTCAGCTGTACCTGTAAGGGGTTCTTCAGCAGCTTGCTGTGGAGGATACTTTACTTGTTCTGTAATTTCATTAGGCCCTAACTGCATCCCTTCCCCCTTGGCCTGGCTTCGCTGTACAAATCTTCTCACCTGCGACTCCTCCTCCCCCTTGGCCTGGCTCCGCTGTATAAATCTTCTCACTTGTGTCACCTGTTTCCAAACATAGCTGCTCCCGACGAGGGTCCAGTCAATGGAGGTCATAAGGGTGCAAGCAGGCACCCTCCTCCACCCCCCAAAAACCACCGCAGCAGGTACGGCACACACACCGGAGAACTCGCCCGCTCAAAACAGTACAGGAGAAGCGGAGGTTTGTCTCTGCCGACGCGTTGTGTCGGCTCCCCACCTCCCCCACCATCACCCTTGGTAAGCAGTCTTTTACAGGACTACTGAGCCAAACAGCCCATTTCTACATTAGCAGCCTATCTCGGTCTGCCACTAGAGGCTGCTCAACTCACTCCTGCAGAATGCTCACCTTCTTCCTTTGCTTATAACACCACTATGCATCTGCTACTGCTAACTCTGACCGCTCGGCTGTTCCCAGTGCTGATCCTCCCCGCTCCATCTTCCCCAAGAATCAACCTCCCTATGTCCCTGACATCTGCTTGTCTGCACTACAGCTCTCCCCTCATGTCCATCTAGCATCCCCATTAAGGTTCTGCTGTCTAGGCAACCTTAACACTCTGATACCATCCTCCTCTCCGGAAGAAGCCAACTTCCTACCTACCTTCATTACGATCAAAAGTCATGACCTCTGTCCCAGACACACCCTCAGGCCCCTGCAAACCCCTTTCCCCTCGCCACTACCTCTCTTCCTGGTTACTCCCCCCATTCTTCCATCCTGGCCATACTTGCTCTCAGGTCCCTATCTGTCCCCTGTACCCTCTCCACCAGATCCTCACACAAGCTCCAGCGTAGCCGCTCCAGCCTTCGCAGCCCACTGGTCAGACTAATCACCCTACTTCTTCTGCTCTCCGGGAATGTTCACCTCAACCCTGGCCCTGGGTCATCTACCCCACCCCCCCGCTGGATATGGCCTACGCATTGCCTCAATGAACATCTGCAGTCTTCCAAAGAAAACTGCCGCGCTGCAGTGCTGGGTCGTGCAACACAGGCCCGATATTGTTGCCATAGTGGAGACATGGCTCTCAGCATCAACCCCCAACTCTGCTGTCTCCCTCACTGGCTTCACCATCTTCAGGGAAGACAGAATTGGCAAGTGTGGGGGAGGATGCGCTGTTGACCTCTGCGACCCTCTCCTTAGCTGTGCTCTCCCTACCCCCAAGCTCGATCATGGGGCCCAAGCTATCACCATAAAAATCTCCCCTGACCCGGGTAGGGTCTCTTTCCATCTCCCCACTGCATACATACCTCCGCAGAGTCAGGGACTAGCAGTCCACTCCCTTACAGACTACCTATCCACCCTACCCCACAAAGCTGAGCAGCTCGTCCTAGGTGACCTCAATGTCAACTGGGTTAGCTCCACCACCGTACACATAAGACACTTTTACTGCCCTTGACTTCTCTCAATTAGTCACACTTCCGACCAGAGTCAGTCAGTCGAGTGGCACCAACTCCCTCCTTGACATAATTCTCTCCAACTGCCCCACAAAATAAAGGATGTTAATATCTTACCTAAGTCACTCAGACACCACTCCCCTGTCCTCTGTCACTGGCCCTCACCCACGCAAAAACCTATGCCCAAGTCACCTTCCGTCGCTGCTTTCGCCCAGGGGGCCTCATTAAACTAAGGCAACACCTATCCCATATAGACTGGACCCCAATCTCTCTCTCGCAACCGACACAGAACTAGCCTGCCTCACCAGTGCTTTCTGCAAGGCCTGCGACCTCTTTGCTCCCTTTACCAACACTCTCCCCAGGCGCCAAAATGTCCCTTGGATCTCCCCCACTCTCATTCAACAACTGAGACAGACAGACAACCTATGGCATATCACGGTGGAGTTGGGCAGGCCATAGGACAGACAGGCCCTATACTTGGCTGCTCGTAACAATGCACTGGGCCATACGGCAAGCAAAAGCCAAACACTACTGCAAGCCGCCCTGGCCTCCTCCTGGGGCTCTGCATGCACTTCTGGGACAATATTAAGGAGCTCAGTGGAAAACCCGCCCCCCCATCTCAGATAGCAATCAATGGCATTATCACCACTGACCCCTACATATTGTTGAATGCCTCAACACGACATTCTCAGATCTCAGCTCAGTCCTACCTGCCTTTTCTTTGACCTGGTCACTTCTTCAACCCCCACCCTGGATTGCCCCCCATTTCTCCCCACACCATATCCCCCCACGAAGCCAAACCTCTCCTGCTAAAACCCCTCTCCAGCCATAATACCAAGTGCAACCCGATCGTCTTCAGGATTCTCCGGCTAACTCTAGATGTCATGCTAACCCCTCTCACTGACCTGCTAAATTGGTCCCTTTGTCTTGGTCAGTTCCCGAGCGCCTGGAAGTCAGCTGAAATCACCCCAATTCATAAGAATGGAGATCGCACAGTACCAAATAACTACAGGCCAATCTCCATCCTCCCCCCCCCCCCAAAAGCCCTAGAAAAAATAGTCTCCACCCAACTCATGGAATACCTCACCAAATACAACATATTGCGTCCAGAGCAGCATAGCTTCTGCCCTGGACACAGCACTATGTCGGCCCTACTGGAGTTCTCACAGCTCATACACTCTGCACTTGACTCTGGTGGTGTTACCGGGGCAGTGTTCATAGACCTATCTAAGGCCTTCGACACTGTGTGTCACCCCCTCCTGCTTGATTCCCTCCACAAACTGGGTTTCTCAACTACCCCCTTGCCTGGTTCTCTAGTTACCTCCATGACAGATCCCAATGGGTCAAAATAAACGGTACCCTATCAACCGCACTACCTATCCGTTCCGGTGTCCCCCAGGGGTCCATCCTGGGCCCCACTCTGTCCAGTCTCTTTCTCAACACCCTTCCCAGCTCCTGCTCAGGCAAAATGCTCCTATAAGCCGACCATGCGGTCCTTGTCGCCTCCCACCCTGACCCCACCATCCTCCAGGACTCCCACCAGCTGAAAAGCTGAAAAATGGTTCCTTGACCACTGTCTGGTCCTGAACGACAAAAAAAAACTAAATCCATGCTCTTCGACCACCGTCAGAACAATGCCAGTAATGTCCCCCTCCTCATCCTCTCCAGCACCAAACACTCCATTGAACAGGTACCACCATACAAATACCTGGGCATCACCTTCGACACAGCACTCACCTTCCACACCCATATCAAAACCCTGTCCACCGCAGTAAACACCCAGGTTGGTCTCCTCTACAGCCACAGAGACAGTCTCCCTCAGACTGCCCTCCGGCTAGCTATCACCTCCTCTATCCTGTCTTTGGTTGACTACGAGGTTCCTATCTATGCCGCGGCTGACAAGAAAAAATTACTCACCTTAGTAATGTTGTTTCTTCTAATGGAGTCTTGCTATATTATGACATATGCAGTTTGTCCCAGCCTTAGAACTGCTCCGGAGGTGAAAGAGTTAACTTCCGCCAGGCAGTGGAATCTTGGTATGACTTTGAAAACTCTGTCTGTTGTTCTTCAAACTCAAACTGTCAGATCTTTCGAGCAAAACTCACCAAGATTCTGTGTGAAGCTGCAAACCTACACTAGCCAACTGGCTACTAAAATATTAATACATTTTTGGTCCCAAAAGACTCAGTCAGGGATCCAAAGAAAGAATAAAATAAACAACACCCAAACACCCCAAAAGGAGAGGTGAAAAACACAAGGTGGGCATCTACTAAGTGCCAACACTGCACTGCCCACCCACATCCCAAGAGCAGAGGTTCTGAGAGGGGCAGGCGGGGGGGAGGTCATAATATAGCAAGACTCCATTAGAAGAAACAACATTACTAAGGTGAGTAATTTTTTCTTCAAACAACATGAAGTCTTGCTATATTATGACATATGCAGACTACACAGCAATACTTCCATGGAGGAGGGACAGAACCTACTTAGGAAATAGGCTCTGAAGCACAGCTGTGCCAAACCGAGCATCACTCCTAGCCTGGATGTCCAGGGAATAATGCTTGGTGAAAGTGTGTACTGTTTTCCAGGTAGCTGCTTGACATATCTCTAAGATAGGGATGTCCCTGGCCGCAGCTAGGGACGCAGCTGTACCTCTGGTAGAGTGAGCCCTCAGGCCTGAAGGGGGAACCTTACCCAGTTTCTGATAACAAAATTGGATACAAGAGACAATCCACCTGGCAATGGATCTTTTAGTGGCAGGTTTCCCTTTACCAACCTCGCCGTAAGTGAGGAACAGTTGGAGGGAGTCAAACCTGTGACCCTTGGTACGCTCTATATAGTAACTAAGGGCTCTCTTTACATCTAAAATCTGCAGCCTCCTCTCGCCAGAGGAGGAATGGTCAGTGAAGTACACAGGAAGATATAGATTGAGTGGAAATCTGAAACCACCTTAGGCAAGAACTTCCTGTTAGCCCTGAGGACCTTATCTCTGTGAAAGGAGATAAAATCAGGCTCCACTAACAAAGCTTGTAATTCACTTATGGCCTGGCAGAAGTGATGGCTACTAAAACACAGTTTTCCAAGTCAAGTACTTAAGCTCTGCTGAAGACAAAGGCTCAAGGGGTTGCATTAGCTGAGCAATGCAAACATTAAGATCCCAGGCAGGAGCAGGGTCCCTGAATGGGGTTGGTGTGAAGCAATCCCTTGAAAAACTTGGAGAATACAGGGTGAGCAGAAAGAGAAGAGGGCTTTCCTGCTGAAATAAAAGCAGAGACAGTTGCCAAATGCACTTTCAGGGTAGCTGGCCTCAGCCCCAAGGTATTTAGATGGAACCATATAATCCAGGACTGTGGGCAAATCAGCAGATTCTGGGGAGATATGCTTTCCAGAGCACCATATGGAAAACCTTTTCCATTTAGAATTATAAGTAGCCCTGGTGGAAGGCTTCCTAGAAGCTTTCAAGACATCGAGCTGAGAACCAGTCCCTGGCTTACTACTTCCAGGACCCACTTGTCTGATGTTAAAGACTCCCAGTCCTGGATGAAGTAAGCCAGCCTGCCCCCTACAGGTAATGGAGAATCGGCCCTGGGCATCCCATCAGGGTGCCTGCTTGGCAGGGGCTTTAGGCTGAGGGGTGGGAGCAGGCCTGCTCGTACCTCATCTGCCTCTCCCTCTGAAGAACCCCCTCTGGGCATAAGCTGAAGAGGAGGCCTGGGCTTGGTAAAGGCCTGTAAAAGGCTGCCCCTGCCCTGGAAAGCTGCCTCTGAGGAGGTGGCTTGCCTCTCCTTGGCCTGTGCACTCCTATAAGTGGTCCTATACTCATCCATTTTCTTCATGTAATTCTCTGTCTGCTCCCCAAACAGAGAATTACCCACAACAGGAAAATCCATGGCCTTAGCCTGGGTATCCTGTGACAGGCTAGTACACCTGAGCCAAGCCATTCTGCGAAAAGCCACAGATGTAGCCATGACTCTTGAAGATACATCGTTAGAGTCCACTGCAGCATGGAATTGCACCTTGGATGCCTCAATACCATCAGCAGCCACCTGCTCCAGCTTCTTGGCAAGCTGGCCAGGGACCTGTTTCGCTAAAGCCATAACAGTATCCCATCTGGATTTCTGGTATCTTGCAACACAGGCCATATAATTTGCCTGTCTGAGTCGCAAGGATGCTGCCATGTATTGTTTCTTTGCCATGGCATCAATCCTCCTGGAGACCTTGTCAGGGAGGAGTGCAAAGCCAAGGGAATATTTGCCTTATCACAGGCTGCAGCCTGCACTACCCAACATGGCTGCATTGTTGTGAAAGGAACTCCGTATCAGAGCCTGACAATGTGTACCTCTTGTCCATTTTTTATCCACAGGAGGTATAGTGTTAGGAGCTTTTAAAATTTTATTGTCTGTTTCCTAAAAGATTTATGTAAAGGAATAGACAATCTCCTGGACTCTGGGATATCCATCATTTCCACATAGTCAGGCTCCTCCTGTTCATCCACAGCTTCTTCCAAAGGGAGCTGGAGGGTTTCAGCAACTTTTTTATAAAACATAAAATGAGAAGGGGACTCAGAAAGCCTAGGGGGAGACACCTGAAGGTCTGTCTGGGGAGATGTCCGGTTCAATGGGCACATCCAGACTTTCAAAATCACATTCACTCCTTCATAATCCTCCTCCCCCTCCTCCGGTTCATAAAATTCCTCTATATCATATTCTTGAACCGTGGAACCGACCGAACCGACCGCTTACCTGATGGTGCCGGTTCGGTCGGAACCGGGGAAAGCGACTGGACAATTTGGATCACTTTGGCTATCTCTGCAGCGGTTGGAGAAGGAAATTTTGGCTCCACACCTGCTGATTTTCTAGTCCTCTTTGCTGGAACTGGCTCCTCCGAGTCAGCTCTTCGTTGGCCCGAGGAAGTCTCGCCCTGGTCAGAGGGCACTCCCTCCGGTTCGGTTGGCACCCGAACCGGCTGGCCATCCGGGTCAGCGGACTTTTCCGCTCTCGCTCCTGAGCTCACCAACCTCTTATCCAGGGTAGCTGCAGGAAATTCTTGCAAATCTGGCAGTCTGCACTGAGGTGGTCAAACCCAGACAATTAAACATGTGGTGTGTGGGTCAGCCTTGGCAAAGGCTTCCCACGACACCACAGTGCTGAAACCCAGTGGGCCGGTTTTCTTTTGGGTTTCTCAGACATAATGCCAGCCTAACCAAAACTTGCACTTTACGGCAAATCGCCAAGCAAGACACCCTTATCGGTTCCTAACTGTGCAACACGGGTCGAAAACTGTAATGAAATCCGTTTTTAGAACCGCTAAGAACCGGAACCGCACTCTAAATGCAATTTAATTAAGTTTAACAACAACCTGATCAGTTCAAACCGAACCAATAATAACGTTTGCAAGTTCCACACAGAGAAAATGTAAAACCTATCTATTACTTACGATACCACAGACAGAGCTTGAACCGACCGGTTGCGGTTAAATTAAGACAAATGCGGTTTAAAAAACCGAGAAATTACACTTTTTAACCGACAAAATGAACCGAGCAGAAGGAGAAATCTCTGGAGCGACTGTTCAGTGAGGCGGAGTAAAGAATCTGACAGTTTGAGTTTGAAGAACAACAGACAGAGTTTTCAACCGAGCTCGCGCTCAAGATTCCATGCCTGGCATGGAAGTTAACTCTTTCACCTCCGGAGCAGTTCTAAGGCTGGGACAAACTGCATATGTCATAATGTAGCAAGACTTCATGTTGTTTGAACACCGCGATCACCAAAGTCCAGATCTCAATAAACAAGGCCTGCAGGCTCCTGACAAGTGCCCATAGCAGAACTCACTCAGGCCAACTCTACTCCTCCTCTAATCTACTCACCTACGCTACCACACCTGCATTCTGGCAAAACAAAATCACTACTTGGGCTCTCCCCCCCTGAGGTTACCTCATCCCTAAAACCAGCCTCCCAGATGGCTGCCACCCAAAGCGCAGCCAAGGCCCCCTTCCAGGTTCCAAGAGCCAAGGCCTCACTCGCCCAAAGGTCCTTCTACCACAGAGCACCCTCCTGGTTCAACTACCTCCCCCCTCATATCACTAGCATCCCCAGAACTGGCCCTTTTAAAATCTCCCTCCAGAAACACCCCACAGACACTTGGATCTGTAAGTGCCCCAGACTGCCCTAGAGCCTGCACTCTTCCGGCTCTCTGTACTTAAACGTCCTCTCGGACTGCCTCTTCCACCCCCCTCCCCCCAGCTCACTGGAGACCACGGTCCCACTCTCCCCAGGACTTGCTCCACAGACACACTAGAGCAGGCCTATTATCTTACGAATGTTGGTTGAATATGCAATTAATTGCAAACCTCCGATTTTCCTCATTTATGTATTATTTTGAAATTGCTGTGTATTTTCTATTTTCTGTTCCTCACCTGTATCATCCCCCATTGTTTTATTTCACTATCATGTGTTGTATACCCTCCCTGTGACTAGGTGCCTTTGTAAATGAGTGTCTGACTCAAAGGTTGTAAATCCAATTTATAAAATAAATAATTTCTGATCTACTGTTACATTGTACTGCAATTATCTATGTAAATGTAACCTTGTCACTCTGTCTTTTTATACAATAATACATCTGTAAAACTGTTCACCGTCTAGCATTGTATGTTATGCTATGCTACTTCTTATTGCTCAGTACCACAACACCTGTTATACATATGTGCATTGCCATTTTGTTTCCTTTATGCTATGTGAGCTGTACTAACTTGTGGTTATTCCTGTGCTGTCAAACCAATTACTGTTTTGCTGTTATTCCTATGTTATCAGATTGTTTGCTGTATTGTATTCTGACCCCCAGGACCTCCTTGTAAATGAGCGTTGCTCAATGGAGCTTTTACATGGTAAAATAAGTAAATACAAAATAAATACTCTAGAGTTTCTGGATGAAAGATCAGGTTTTTAGACCGCTTTATCTTTACTGTTCCTCTACATGCATACATATACTTTCCTATGGTCTAGATGACTCCAGACTGGGAAGAAAAATCTCACAGGATCCATCACAACTCAACAGGACAATTCTATAGTTTTAAGCATAACTCAACATTTTTCCATTGAAAATGTGGGACACATTCTTATAACAATTCAATACAAGCTACAAACTTTCATTTAGATTTAGCATTATAGACTTCTGCTTTGAAGTCTGAGTGCACAACATCTTTTCAGTGTGGACAGCACCTTTCCCATGAGGGGCAAACAATGGACCAATTCTGAGTGGTTAAATGAGGGCCATCCCTCGCAGTGTTGTACAGTCTCAAGTACCCCCGATGGACCTTCCAGGATGTTAACAGGCAGGGACAGCTGTGCCTCAGATGGAGTTGGTAATGTGCTAACACGAGGTCGTTTCCTCTATAGTGACTTTAAGTTCGAAAACCAAGGATATCCTGCCAGTGAAGAGTTTTCAAAAGGTGCCCATCAAGCTTTCGCTCAAGTCCCACAAATTTTATTTTAACTAGAACTGGCAGAAATAATGAGCTGTGGGCATGGCACTAGTTCAGTGGGCACCAACAATGAGCTGTAAAACATACAATCAAGGTACCAAAGTCAAATAAGTTTTAGTGTGTCTAATTAGTTATATAGTACACGCGTAGCATTTCAAGACCTGAAGGAATCAACAGCATAAAGGCACTCACTGTTGGCTTCATGTTCAAGTGCAAAGTATGAAATACAGGGATTGTTTCATTTTGTAAATTATCTCATAAAATGGGTCTAGATATCCCCACCCCACAAATACTTTTCTCTGACTGGATGAACTAGGTCACCTGCTATGTCACTATGTACTCAAATGTACAGTGCTGCATTTTCAAGGCCATGTGTATTACTAGGCCAGTTTATAAGGGCAATAATACATTATAGAGTGCTGTGGTTGTTGGAAGATATAGGCCCTCCTCGTGCCTCAGCAGACACTGGAGGAGTATGCAGATCTCCCTATGAACACACTCCCCATCATGCGTAATTGCCCACACTGAGGATAACCCGACAGGGCTACATGTTCTTTTCAGCGGGGTCCTGCTTGTACCCCATTTTACAGCTGGAGGATTGAAGCTTGGTGAGGTTGAGCGAATTACTCAAGGTCACATGGTGCATCCTGTGGTAGGACTTGGACCTGGGTGCGCCAGTTTCAAAAAAATCAGTCTTCCAACAATAAGAGTACACCATAACAGGTGCACTCAAGGAAAACGGAAGATCTAAATTTAGATACTACACGTTTAAATACAAAACACATAGAAAAAGAGAAGCACTAAGGTCACAGGGCTTTATGGAGCAATACTGGTATAGCACCATGAAGCACTGGAGGACCCTGTGATTGCACTTTTCGTCTGCGCGGTGTTTATGCATTTAATAAATCGTGCAGTTCCTACTTATGGATCTTCAACTTTCCTTGAGTGTACCCGTTATGATTAGAGCTGTAACACAGGAAGCAGTGGTGATTTGACCAGAGTGCTGTCTGCTGTGATTTATTTGCTTCCAAGACCAAGCAGCTGTCCCAAGATCTTTCTCACTTAGTCACTCCAAACAACCTTACCTGTCCAAAGAAGACACATGAGGCACTCACATCAGTGCAGAAACTGACACAAAAGCAAAATGCTTATTTTTTAATTATGAGTCACCAGACAGAAAAAAAACGGAAGGGCATACAGAAAAGACAACACTGTGGGCACAGGTTTTTTTTCATTGTACAGAGTTGAGCTCTTGGCGACAGCACCACAGTAAGGTAAGTGTCTTTCCTTCATATTTTTTGAAGATGAGCTTCAGCAATCTCTTCTAACAAGTACAGTATACCTTTCCTACCTACTGCAACTAAAAACTCTGTCATGTGGAACCGAAGCTGGCTACAGGGCTCCTGCAGCTCTGTCTTGTTCCATTATGAGCTAAGTTACTGTTTATCAGATCCTAAGAATCACAGTTAACCTACGGACACCACAACAAGGAGGCAGAATGGTTTAAATGTTGAAGATCCCAGGTTCAAACTTCACTGCAGTCACTCTTTTCCCTTTTCTCCAATCTACCCAGCTGTTTAAATGGGTAGAAGCTGAATCACACTGAAAATGAGATGCTGCATCTCTGCTGGTTCTCCAGGGAAGACCAAAAAAAAAAGCCCAAACAGGAGAAATTCCTTCATATTTACTGTAGTTTCCTTTCCTGTTAGCTCCACCGTTGTCAATGGGGAGTTAACATACATATATATATATATATATGCGTGTGTAATGAACACCCCCACAGGGGCAGAGGTACATCCCAAAGCTGTCAATCAACACAGAACCTTGGGCATATGAGCATTCTGAGATCACTAATTCCTCAGTCCATGCAGTACTTACACTCCTGTAACCAGTAATCTCCCTGTGCCAAGGTCAGTGAACTCTCTCATTAACCTAACATCAACAGCCTTAACATGAAAATAATTTATGATATGAAATGGATGGCCTTCTCCGTTTGGAGATCTAGCTGAAGGAGTCTCAATGACCAATTCTTCTGCCACGTTTCTTAAGCATCCAGCCACTGATCCTTTACAGGGCTGGCATGCTGCTAATAACATTTGCAATACTGAATACCACTGAAGAGACTAAATTAAGCACTAACTTGTAATGGCAGAACACCACATAATACAAGTTGCAACTTGTTAATCTGCATGCCTGTCAAGTTCAATAAAATATAATATAAACATTTCCGTTGTTGGCAGACAATTCTGGACAACCAGCTATAATCACATACTGATCATCTCTGCAGAAATCCTGAGTCCTTAGGTATATCAGAGAACATTCTCAATAGGAGCAAGGGGTGCCCAGTAGAGGCTCCTTTACGGTAAATACGAACATATGAATGTGCCAGCAGAAACAGATCATCTGGTCTATGTAAGTCTGCTCAAGTGTGCAGCTAGCACCCCTAGTTTGCAGCTGCCACACCCCCCCTTTGTCATCCCACTGCCACCCCCACCTCCCTCCACCCTCACTCTCCCCTGTTCCCTGTTCCATGCCCTTTTGAAGCTGTTCACAGATTTACATACCACCACCATTCTGGTAGTGCGTTCCATTTTGCTACCACCCTCTGTGAAATAGTGTTCTTCATTTCCTAAATCACCCCCTCTATTCTTAGCCCATGCCCCTGGTGACCCTCCCTCCTTAACTTAAAGACCCCATCTGCCCCATCCTTACTGATTCCCCTCAGATACCTGAATGTCTCTATCATGTTCTCCCTGTCCCTTCTATCCTCCAGGGTGTACATATTCCGGTCTCCCAGCCTGCTGTCATAGTTTCTCCCCTCCATTCCACATATCATCTTTGTTGCCCTCCTCTGCACCCCCTCCAGTAGCCTGATATCATGCTTTAGGAATGACCTCCAAAACTGCAAACAGTACTCTATGTGCAGCTTTACCAGCGACCTGTAGAGGGGCAAGATAATCTTTTCGCCTGGATGAAAACCCCCTCGCTATGCATCCCAGCATTATGTTTGTTTTTCCAGCCACTCTCCTGCACTGGGCAGTGTTGTTCATGGTCCCTGTTCTCATTACTCCTAGGTCCTTCTCCTCTTCCTTCTTCGTGATCCCCAGCTTAACCACCGCCCCCCCGGCAGTATTCTCTCCTTGGGTTCTTCACCCAAAAGTGCATAACCTTACACTTCTTTGGACTGAGCCCCAGCTGTCACCTCGATGACCACTCCTCTAGCTTGCTTAGGTCCCCCTGCAGCTGCTTCCATGCCTCCCCTCCATCAACCACTACACTGATTTTGGTGTCGCCAGTAAACAGACTTACCTTGCTCACCACCCCGTGTGCAATGTCTGATATGAAGAGCCCAAATAATACTGGCCCCAACACAGAGCCCTGTGGCACCCCACATGTCACCAGCCTTGGAGTTGAGTGCTCCCCTCTCACCACCACCTGTTGCAGCCTCCCACTCAGCCAGCTTGTAATACAGTTCATTTTTGCCCCTACCCCTACACCAGTTAGCTTCCCCCAAGCCGCCCATGAGGCACAGAATCGAAGGCCTTGCTGAAGTCCAAGTAAAGGACGTCCACCGCATGACCCTTATCCGGCTCACCTGTCACCCAGTCATAATACTGTATCAGGTTGGTTTGACAAGACTTCCCTGAAACATACGTAATAACAAGCAATAGACTTTTGTCCGCTCTGCTTGCCAATCCCTCAATGTTTAGAACTTAGTAGTTCTGTCCGTACAAAAACTGTTCAACCTATGCTTAAAAGTTTCCATAGTTGTACTATCCACTACACTGGAAGGGAGGTTGTTCCAGTAGTAAATAATCCTCTGTGTAAACCAGTATCTTCTTAAGTTGGTATTCCACCTAGGTAAAAACAGTTGCTTGCTGCGTCTCCTCCCACTGCACCTGTTTGTCTTTAGTATAAGATCGAAATCCTCATGTAGTTTGATGTCCCCCATTATTCTAGAAAGCATACACATAACGCCTCTATGCCTCCTGTAGTGTAATGAATAAAGGTTTAAATGCCCTAATCTATCTGAGTATGGCAGGCTTTTCAGCCCAGCTACAGCTCTTGTAGCTTTTCTCTGTACCCCCTCAACTATAAGAATGCCCTCCCTTTATATGGAGACCACACCTGTGCACAGTACTCCAAATGCAGCCTCACCAAGGCCCCGTACAATGGCATCAAAACTTTCTTCATCCCTACTAGCAATGTGCCTTAAGATACAATTGAGATTCTGATTGGCTCTTTTGACCTGATCTTTACTATGGGAACTAAATTTTAGATCATTAGTAATCTTAATTCCCAAATCCTTTTCCTCCAAGGTGACATTAAGACTGACCTTTCCAAGGTTATACACATAGTTCTTATTGTGAGGGCCCACATGCATGACCTTACACTTAGCTATGTTCAGCTCTAGTTTATTAATTTCAGCCCACTGTAAGATTTCATTTATAGCCCCTTGTAAAGACTGAGCTTCAATCACATCAGTCACTATACCTCCCACCCGACAGTCATCTGCAAATTTAGCTATCCAAATGTTTGAATTCTTTAAATTCAGAGTAGAGAAACTGCTACCCAATCAGACAGTCTCCTTAACAGTGAATTTTTGTTTTCTCCCACTTAACCATTCAGAAATCCACTTTATAATGCAATAATCCAACCCAAGCTTATCCAGAGTATTTATTAACTCCAAATGGGGAAGTTTATCAAATGCTTTTGCAAAATCCATGAAGGCCACATCTATTGCGTTTCCCTTATCTAGCTCACAATTAACTTTTTCGTAGAAAGTAAGCAGGTTTGTCACCCAGACCTAGTCAAGATATGCTGAAGAGGATGAGATAAACCTTGTTATTCTAAGAACTCCTGTATCTTTTCCTTCAAAATGCCCTCCAAAATCTTGCCCATCAATGAGGTTAAGCTCACTGGTCTAAAGTTTGCCAGCTCAGATTTGGGCCCTTTTTTATGCAATGGAATCACAATCGCAACTTTCCAGTCCTCAGAAACTTCACCTCTATCGATGGAAGCCTGGAATATCTTAGTAAGGGGTAAGTCTGCCAATTCATGCAGCATTCTAGGATGACTACCATCCGGACCAGGAGATTTATTGTCTACCTTGTGTAACCTGTCTCTAACATCATTAGAATCAATAGCAATTTGCCCACGTGATGATGGAATCGCTAAAGTGGTCCTGGATGAAACCCAGACAATAAAAACTGAACAGAAATACTTATTCTGAATATCGGCTGCCTTCTTTTCTGAAGCCGGTAAACAGTTGCTGTTCCTAAAGGGGCATATAATATTAGAACTACTTGTCGTTCTATTGATGTAGGAAAAAAAAAGGATTTCTTGTTGTCCTTTACCCTGGCTGCTAAATTGACCTCAAACTGGGCTTTGGCCTTTTTGATTAGATATTTCATCTTCCTTGTAAGTTCTTTAAATTTCTGGAAATTGTGCTCATTTTTGTCCTTAGAATATTTAGAAAACATCCTGTGCTTTCTATTATCTCTCTTTTAATAGATGGATTCATCCAAGCTGGAGTGTTATTATTTTTAGGTTTATACAACCTTGGAATATATTTATTGATAAGTTCTTTCAATTTAACAAGCAATATACTCCACGTCCCATCAATCGAACATCCTTGAAAGTCCTTGGCCCAATCCCATATGGAGAATTCTTCTCTATACATCACAAAATCTGCCTTGAAAAAATTCAGCTTATTAGTTAAACCTGGCATCATAACTGAGTGCGACTCCTTGATGCTAAATAATCCCACAGAATGGTCACTACTTCCAATTGAGGAACCCATCCTAACATTACCTGTCGAATCCCCCATGTTAATCAGCAATGTGTCCAGTATATTACAGCCCCTAGTGTTACTTAATACTTTTTGTTGGAGCCCAATTTGGTCAAACACTTCGAGGAACAGTGAGTCCGTTTTCTTAACTCCTTGCCATAGTTTCCAATCTATGTTGGGAAGGTTAAAGTCCCCTAAAAGCATAATTCTATCTGCAGGGTCTAATTTACCCATCTCACTTAATAGAATCATATCACCATCTGCTGTAATAGAAGGAGGTCTATAAATTAGTCCCATAATTATTTTACATCCCACATGGAGAAGTAATTTAACCCACGAATGTTCCCACTCAGACTCATCCTGATAGATTTCAATGCTCTTAAATGAGTCATGTATATACATGGTGATGCCACCCCCTTTTCTATATGCTCTGGATTTGTGATATAGATTGTATCCTTGAATAGATCTTGCCCAGGTATTATTATTGTCCCACCTTGTCTCAGTAATTAAAGCCAAATGGATTGCTTGTGTTGCCAATAATATTTGTAACTCATCAGATTTATTCACCAAACATCTAGCATTACGCAAAACTCCATTCCAGTCCGATACTTCCCTTTCACTTTTAATCAATTGTGTATTACGGTTGCTGTCAGTCACCGAGTCCACAACCCCTGATGCCAGTTTAAATGAAACTGAATGATTTCATTCATTTTCTTACCTAATACCCTTGTACCCACCTGGATGGGATGGAGGCCATCTGGTTTAAACAAGGATTAAACCACTGTCCCCCAGGTATGGCACCAGTGTTTCCTTTAGTATCGTTTCCATGAGTTTGCACACTATGGAGGTGAGACTTACTGGACAATAATTACCCGGTTCATTCCTTGGTCCGCTCTTGTGTAATGGTACTACATGTATCATCATCCAGTCCAGTGGCACACATCCCTACTCTAGTGAGGTGCTGTACAGATCCGCCAGTGGCTCAACCAACACCTCTACCACCTCCCTGCTGCCTTGTCTATCTTCAGAGCCCTCAGTCCCTCTAGGACTCTGCCTGCCTCAGTTTTTCCATATGTCGCCTCCTCTCCCTCTATCCCTACCCTCCTAACCCATGGTGATAGCAGTCCCTTTTCTTCCATAAACACTGAGAAAAAGTATTCCTTCAGTGCTTCTGCCTGCTGCTACTCCTTTTTCATCCACTCCCCACACCTTTTTATCTTCACTATTGTCTCCTTGCACTTCCTTTTCTCCCTGATGTATCTGAAAAAGTCTTTCTCACCCCTCCACCGTTATTTCCCTAAGCTAATCTCAGCTCTCTCTCTGGGCCTTGGCTTCTCTCACTTTTCTGGTCACCTCCCTGGACCATCTTGCATACTACTCCCTGTCCACTTCCGTCCCTGTCCTCCTATACCCCTGGTGCCCCTCGTTTTTCTCTCATCACCTCCACTACCTCGCTGTTCAACTAACATGGTAATCTTGCTCTGCTCCTCTTACTCTACTGTCTTGGTGCAGGCTTCTGTTGCCTCTGTAATCCCCCATTTAATATCCCATTTCTGCTCCGCATCTATCTCCTGTCTTATGCCCTCCAGTTTCCTTTTCAGTACTTCCTGCATCCTCCCAGAGTCTGCTCCCCTGAAGTTTACCACCTGAGTAACTGATTTCTCTGACTCCCCACACATCGTGATATTAAACCACACCATTTGGTGATCGCTGTTGGCTAGTGGGTCCTCCGCCTTTATTTCCCGCCCTATTCGACAATACCAGACCTAAAGCGTTCTTTAGCCTAGTAGGTACATTAACCAAATGTGTCAGGAGCACTTGCTCCCTAGCATTGGAGGTGACTGGAATGCTCCAGTCAAACCCAGGCAAGTTGAAATCCCACCCGATGACCACCTTCCCTTTTCTACCTTTCTGATTTGCCCCACTAATACCCTGTCAAGCTTCTCAGACTGGGCAGTGGCCTGTATACCACCCCAAACCTCAGTTTCCTACCCCTTGAGTCTAGGAGCTGAAGCCAGATTGCCTCTGTTCTTTCTTCCCCCTCATCCCTTGTGCATTTGATCCTGCCCCACACATAGACTGACACCTTACTGCCCCTCCTCTCCATACAGTCCTTCAAGTATAATCTGTATCCAGGGATTGCCAGATCCCAGCCCTGCTGCTCAGTTGCCCACGTTTCTGTGACAGCTGCAATATCCACCCTCCACACTGCTAAGAGTGCCTGTAGCTCAGCTGATTTGTTGCCTAAGCTTCTTGCATTCAGTGAGACCACCCTCCATCCTGCCCCCTTCCCTTCACTGGCCTCCATTTCCTCTCTTCTACTCCCTCCTTTTTCGGCCACCCCGAGGAAATTCTCTTTTCTTTATCACTCCACATTGCAGGGGTGTAGCCCGGCATTTCAGATTTGTACACCAACCTGCCAGTGCCACACTGCTACTCCCTCCCCCACTATTGTACATGCCTGCCCCACATGACTCTAGTCCAAAGTTCCTGGCTTTAATCAGATGATTCCTACGCTAGACCTGCTGTCTGCGCTGCTAGTGTGGTGCTCGGCTCCTGCTGCTCACTGGTAAATGCCACTGACTGCACCGGGAGTCCAAGACCATGGCAGAAATTTCTTCTCTCCCCCACAGGTAGGCAGATTCACTCCACTTGCCATTCCACATTCTTTTAACTGGCTCAGAGTCTGTTCTTCTGTCTGCTGCTCCTCAGTTCTTCTACTTCTGTCACTCTCAGTACAATTGAACTAACAGTATGGCTTCTAACTTTGCTGGGGCATTTAAACTTACCACCCCAGACTTGCCACATCCCTACAAGATGCGAGCCAATCACTATGCAGGCAGACCATGCAGACCTAATTGAGACCTTCAGCTTCAGCATCTGTGGTCCACAGTGCCACCACCACCCCTCCCCAAAAAAAAAACTGAAAGAAAAAAAAAGCCTGCAAAGCTAAACAAAGGAATTTAAACGTGATGGACTGGAGAGGGCAGAGCAATGCTGGCCAGCTTGTTTGCTACCCCCTGCTACTAAACTTGGTATGCCATGGCTTACTTGGAGTATCAGTAGCTACACCCTTGCCACATTGTCAATGGGGAGTTAATACATATGGGTTCTAACAAGCAGCACCAATTCTTAAACAGGGTGGGGGAGACTATAGTCCCATATATAACCCATATTGGTGACATACAATAATCATCTGCTAACCACGATCTGTAAAACTCTGCGGCCGACGGCTGCATTGATGAAGATTTAGAGATCCAATCTGTAGTACTTGGAAAATGTGTGAAAAGAAGACCATATTGCTACTTTACACAATTTCAAAACAGATGCCTCTCCTCTCTCAGCCCAGGACGCAGCAAGCACTCTGATGGAGTGAGCTTGATGAGAGCAGGAGCTTCCTTCTTCTCAGCCGCATATGCCTTGTCGATGCAAGCCTTATTCACCTAGCCAAGGTTGCATTAGAAGCCTTCTAACCCTTCTATGCCACTCCAAAGACAACAAACTCTCTGATTTTCTATACTCTTGTTATCATCAGGAAAGTCATGACTGTCCTGTGAAAATTCAGCATGTGAAATTCATTCTCTTTCGGATTTGCTGGCTTGGGACCGAAGGACAGAAGACAGACTTCCCGATTTAAATGAATGGCTGTAGGGATCTTTGGCATAAATGATGGGACCGAGCCAGTCCAAGCAGCAGCGGTAGAGATACTGCTTGCAACACCAATGACCTGGGTTTGGGAAACAGCCCAGGGATTGGAAGGCCGGCTGTGGGGAGGAAGACTGACCATACCAAGGACTGCTTTCCTCTTCTGAAGGGGGGGAGGGCTGGTCAGCCACCGGCACTTGATAGACCCCTGGTGGAAGTCAGGGGTCCGACAACTGGCGCTTGCTAGATTAGGAGGCATGGCAGATGCTGGTGTGAAGGCCACTAGCATCACTGCAAGCCGTGCTTCCTGGGACAGAAACAAGGAAAAACTCCAACCATTCAGTATGCCCCCCCGACCGCTCCGCAGGTCCCGCCCTGAGGTGCTCGCCAGACACCGAGCTAAAGAGCGAATGGAGAAGAGGGCCTTGAGAGCCCGCCCCTGGGGTAAGCCAGGAAGAACACTGGGGAGAAGGGGGGGGAGAGAAGTCCCGGGGACAGGGCTGGGGGCGGAGGTCGGGTTGATGTGGGCCAGTCTGGGGAAGATAACGCATACTACATAAAAAAAAAAAAAAAATAAAAAAAAAAATGCCAGGACCATCCTCAATACCACCCCCCACCCCCAATTCTTTTTTACCTCAATACTCCGCCAAACTCTCTCAGGCTACCCTGACTCACTGGTCCACTTTATCACCCATTGTGATCCTCTCCTCCTCAACTATATTACTGCACCTCGATATGTCAGGTAACCCCCGACTCTAAGCCCCTCGTGGAAGGGCCGTTGAACCACTCCTGACACTATCTCAAATCCAGATTGCCTTGTGATCTATGAGGGGCCGAAGGGGCGAAGGGAGGACACGGTGTTGGGTGTGTGGCAGCCAGTCCTGCAGGGAGCCATCGCCTATCAGGAGAGGAGGGATTTTTTCCTGCTTAAGTGGTTATGCCCTCTCCTCCTCCCACTCAGTGGAGCCTGGATGTGTAATGACTCCAGAGATGTCTGCTGCAGCTCCGCAACACACTAAGTGAGCCCTGTACATTGCCATTGCAGTGCCTTCGGTCTCCACCGGGGCTGCTGCGGCTCTGAGAGCTTGACGGACCCCCAGAGGGAGGCAGTCCTCGGACACTCAATCCTCTCTCTCCCCCCTCCTAAGCCCCAGCAGCCCAGGCTCATTACCAAACCCGGGTCGCTGGCGTAGTGCAAGGTGTAGCGTCCAGCACCTCAGCCCTCAGTGCCACCAGACCAGCTCTCAATACCACCTTTTTCTTATGCATTATAAGGTAAGGCTCTTTATGGAACAGTGTCTGAAGTTCACCTATCATTCTGGCTGAACAGATGGTGATTAAGAAACACACCTTCTAGGACAGGATGTCCCGAGGTACTGCCAAAAGGGGTTGGAAAGGCACACTACTGGGGATCAAAACAGTGGTTGAATTTTGCTGACCACCATAAGGAAATGGATAAATAAAAATGATGTACTTACCATAATTCTTTATCTTCTAGAAGTATCTTCACCTTTAATTTACACTAATGGGTCTGTGTCAGAGGCCACTAGGACCCCTCGGGAGCCAGAACTTTTCAGAAGGGCTGGTGCCGAGGCAAGCCATGCACATGCATGGTGCCATGAGAGAGGCTTGCAGCGCCAAGTTTACCTTGGCACCAGCATCGCTACCTCAGTTCCTTTTTTATTTTACCAAGGTGGTGCAGTATAACCGAACTGCTTGCAATGCACTTATGCTAATGGAATAATGAGCCCTGCAGACCTGCGTAAGAGTGGTCAGCATGAGAGTAATATAGTGTTCTTCACCTGTTCAAGCCATGATAAGGGAGAAGAACAATAAGATAATGGAGTGAGCTCAGGGGATGGCGGGTTGGTGTGTTAATTAATTGTGAAGGTATTCCTAGAGCATCAAGAATTACGGTAAGTATGCCATTTTCATATCTTCCAGGAATGTATCTTTACCATTAATTCCCACTAATGGGTCAGAGTGCCAAGCTTAGATAAAACCCACTGGCTAGGGAGGGAGGTAGGTGTGGAGAGCTCACTCAGGACCAGAGTCCATCCAGGCCAGACTTGTCAGAAATGGCATACTATCAGTGACATCCAGGGCAGACAGCATAACTAGTGCATACTAGGGTGTGAGTTACAGCTTTGCAACCATCACCGACAGGCACAAAAGGGCCCATGTGAAGGATGCAACAACTGTAGGGGTGAAAAGGACACAAACCTGACTTTTTAGCATGAGCTGTAAAATGGCATAGCAGAGGTGCAGACAGTCTGCCATCCAGGCAGAATGCACCTACCTGAAAGAGGCTGATCTATAAAATGGGAGTGAAGGAGACCGAAAGCAAGCCGAATAGCTTCAAATCCTGGATCTGTTCAGGTAAAAGTGGGGGGCCCCCATCCAAACACAGAAAATGGATCACCCTGGAGGCTGGTGAGAAGGTAGGAAACACGGTGGTTATTATAGAGGAACCCCGATGCCACTTAGGAAGGAACTTAACGAGTGCTGAGCACTACCTTGTTCCCGTGAAAAACAGAATACTGGGGATCTGCAATCAAAGGACAGAAACAGATACTCTGCAAGCAGAATAACAACTAGTGGAAAGGTGCTGTCCAAGTGAGCATCCTGGGTCCCATGTTGCAAGAGGCTAAAATGGCTTGCAGGTGAGTATGGACAACACCAAGGTTAATACTGCAGAGAACCAACAGCTTTCGGGAGAGGGGCCTTGTGTGAAAAGCTGCTCTAAAGGAACCTCAAAAGAGGTAGCTGGGCCAGACAGAGGGACCAAGGGCTCAATGCATGCAGATATAACAAAGAAGCAGACCCTGACTGTGGAATCCTGCAATCCAGGATCAGAAGGGTCCGGCAAGAGCTCCAGAATGCAGCCAGGTAGACACTGTAAGGGTTCTATGTGAATTCTAGAGTGTCAGGCAGAAAACTCTTCCAAGTGGCTGTGTAGGTTTTTCAGTGGAAGGCTACAGGCAGTAGAAAGTACTTCAGAGACATACTGAGATCCCTTGCACCAATTCACGTTCTTTTCTTCAGAAGCCAGGTCTGAAGGTGAAGCAGCACAGGTTGGGATGGACTAGGAGACCCTAAGCCAATTGCCCAACCTGAAAAGAAGGATCCTCTGATTACTGATTTGACAGTTCAACAGAGGAAACCATATTTGTCGAGGTCAGAAGGATTCGATCAGTATGATCATGCCTCCAGTACCTGTAGCTCAAGCAATACCCTCTGCACTGGGGGAAATTGGAGGGATGCGTACAGAAGACTGCCGCAGCAGTTGAATGCATCTAAAGAGAAAATGCCATGTCTCAGGCTTCAGGAGGCAGTTTGGCACACAGTGGGCATACAAAAGGCTCACATCTGGGATGCCCCACTATCGGCTAGCAATATCATAAAGTTATTCGTGAGGATGGGCCTAAGGTGGGCAAGCTCATCTGCCAGAGTATTCAAGACTCCTAGCAGATACAAGGCCTGGAGAATGATCCTCTGCTCTAGGTCCTCTTCCCACAGTCTCACAACTTCTCTAGAGGTGGTAACAGTGTGCTTTTCATTGTTTGCTTGTTTACACATCCTACACTGTTGTCAGTTTTCGGAAAAAGACTGTTTTGTGGTTGTCGAGACCCACCAAGGCCCAGGGGCCACACAAAAGAGATTGCACCTCCAAATACTGAAGTGGAGAGAAGTCATGTCAGGTTCCAGACACCTTGTGTGTGGAGCCCTGATAGTAGGTTATCCACCCCAATAGGGAAGTATCCGAAGACAGTGTAATACGGGGCACTGGTTGGAAAGGGGAATACCGGAGGAGACTGACCTCCACTGACTACCAAGCAAGAGACAGAACTAGGGGTTTGGCTACCTGCTGGAAAGTAGCCTGCATTGCATGGAGCAGGCTTAAGATATTGTACAGTGAAACTCGCCAGAATCAAGCCCAACTCTGCAGAATTCTGCAGTGGAGTTACTGCAGGGGACAATGCAACTTCAGTAGGAGTTGATCCCTTTGGTCACGCTGGGACACTGCACTTGTTCATTGCTGGCTTCACTGTATCTCAAAATCTATCTTCAGGAGCACCCACATACTGACCTCTGGAAGGAAGCTGAAGCTAAATCACACCTAGAGACCCTGTGAACAGCGGTTGCTGTAAGGGTCAGAGCTGAAATCTCTAGACTGTGCACAGCTGCAAAAAAAGGGACTGAGGAAACCTAGAACCATAATTCCTAGAGGAGCAATGCAAGGGACAAGCATATCCAGGGAGCAATGCTGGAGAAAGAAAGCACAGTTACGCAAGAACTTATTGTAACAGTGGATCTTCGAGGGGATTTCAGTCATCAAGTAACACCATAGGAAACTTGCCGTCGGTGAATGGGGAATCCACACGGAAGAATTTCAGCAGTATAACCCACCCTGTCAACGTCTCTCATAGAAATGATGGAAAAAGCAGACAGCCAGATACTGAACAGTAGCTCCAAAAAGGGAGATGGTGGGAGGGAATAGACGTGATGACCGAGATTCCCTCGAAGATCCACTCTAATACTAAGTTCTTACGTAACTGTTCTGGGGTATCTCAGTCATCAGGTTACACTGTACGAATGAGTCTCAAGCAGTGACGAGGTAATATGGACAGTCTGGGAGGCTTGGTCTCCATAGACGTAAGACAGGAGAGGTGGAACAATTTACTCAGTGAAGGAACTTTTTAAACTTAAGACAGAAGACCTTGAAAACTGCACCGATCAAGGAACTCCATAAACTTAAGACAGGAGTCCTTGCAGAACATTCCTGCCAAATCCTGCATGGGCTCTAGAAGTGATGTCCACACTGTAATGCTTGGTGAAGGTGTGGACTGTACTCTAGGTGGCAGTAGCGCAAAAGTCAGCAGCTGAGACCCCTTTGAAACAAGCCACATAGGTAGCATGCCTCTGGTGCAGTAAGCTTTGACAGCACCTGGCAATTCTTTGCCGCACTTACTGTAGCAGAACACAATATAATTTCCAAACCATTTGGATAAATACTGCTTAGAAACTGAAGTGCCTCTCTACCTGGGTGGAGAAAACTGCTTAGACTTTCTGGACCCTAGTCCTGAGCAAGTAATAATTCAAAGTTCTGTGCACATCTAAAGAATGGAGCAGTGCTTCCCCTGGATTGGCACTCTCCAGAAAATAAACAGGAAGGTGAATTGACTGATTGGGCGTAAACTCAGAAACCACCTTAGGAAGAAAATTAGTATTTGTGTGCAAAGACACCATGTCTTTGTGAAAAATCAAATAGGGCTCCTTGCATCTGAGGGCCTGAAGCTCTGAAATTCTTCAAGCAGAAGTAACTGCGACTGAAAAGAGCACTTTCCAAGAGATAATATGCAAATCGCAAGTCGCGACTGGCTCAAAAGGAGACATGGTCAACTTTTTTAAAATAAAATTCAAGTCCAAAGCCAGGACAGGAGAACGGATTGAGGGTTTCGGAGATATGATACCCCAGAAGGTGGTATGGGAGACATCCAGTTGAGCAACAGTGTGGTCACCAATGGGCTCATGGAAGACAGAAACAGTCAAAAGGTGGATCTTGAGGAAGGAATACTGGAGGCCTGAGTCAGACAAAGAGATCAGGTAGTTCAGGACATGCTTCATTGGGCAGGTGAAGGGGTCAAGGGGATGTTTGCCAGTCCAGATGGCAAACCGTTTCCACTTCATGGCATAATTGGCACAAGTAGAGGGCTTGCGAGTGGCCACTAGGATGCCTGCCACCCTGCTGGTGACTCCAAACCTGCCTACGTCCACAGAAGCCACGCATGCAGATGGAGGGACCTCAGATTGGGACGGACCAGGGTCCCCCGATCCTGGGTCAGCAGATTCCTGTAAAAGGGCAGAGGGACCGGAGGTTTCTCTGCTAGCTGCTGAAGAAGAGGAAACCATATCTGGTGAGGCCAGAATGGAGCCACCAAGATCATGCCGACCCCTTCCATCTGCAGTTTGATCAGCACCTTCTGTATTAGTGGGAACAGAGGGAATGTATATAGAAATCTCCTGCTCCAAGAGACAGACAACTCGTCTCACCAGAAAACTCCAGGCCCTGGATCTAGTGAGCAGAAACTGGGCAGTTTGGGTTGTGTGGGGACACAAATGGTCCAACCCTGGAAGACCCCATCTATCGAACAGATCTTCTACTATGGATCAGAGAAGCTCTCATTCATGCATGCTGGACTGAGTCCTGCTGAGGCGGTCTGCCAAGGTGTTTAGAATGCCTGGCATGTGTACAGCAGATAGTGTCAGACTGTGGTCCAATGCCCAATATCACACTCTCATGGCCTCCCTGCAAAGGGGGTATGAGTGAGTGCCGATCTGCTTGTTGATCTAGTAGACAACACTCAGACTGTCTGACTGCACCAACAACTGGCTTGGGGCCAGATGATCCTGAAAGGACCATCTCATCTCCAGGACATTGATATGCAGGGTGGCTTCCCACTGGGATCAGGATCCTCTAGTTTGGAAGGGACCCAGGTGGGCTCCCCAGCCCAGACCAGAGGCATCCGTGGTTAGGATAGGACTCAAAAAGGAAAGCTGGAAAGGGACCCCTTGCTCCCTGGACAGGACCTTGAGAAGCCAGTCATCCAGGTTGAAAGACATACAGTCTCTCTCTTCTGAGGGCTGCTGTGACTGCTGCTAAGCACATGGTAAAGACATACGGTGCAGAAGATAAGCCACAGGGCAATACCTTGAACTGGTGATGTTCCCCCCTGAAAGATGAAGCGGAGAAACCTCCTGTGAGGAGGGAAGACGGCAACGTGCAGGTAGGCGTCCTGCATGTCCAGTGAGCAGAACCAGTCCCCGGACTTGAGGAGGGGGAACAATCCTGGTAAGATTACCATTCGAAACTTTTTGTACTGGACATAAAAACTGAGGTCTTTCAAATCCAACATTGGCCTCAGATCACTGGTCTTTCTGGGAACCAGTTAGAATCTTAAATAGAACCCCTAGTTTCTTTTCCTCTTTGGCACCAGTTCTATCACCTGCTTGTGCAGGATAGACTGCACTTCCTTCTGGAGATCAGACAGATGAGCCAGAGGGTAATCTGAGGGAGGTGGGGGGGGGGTTATCTGGAGACTGCTGAACGAGCTCCAGAGTATGACCACAGTCTATGATCTGCAGGATCCAGGCATCTGATGTTATGGTTCTCCACTGATTCAAATGGAGGGAGAACTAACCTCCGACCGCCGCCACCTGGGCCAGGACTAGAGGGGAGGGGGGGGGGTCTGGCAAAGAGTCAAGCTGAGGTGGGGCCAGCGGAGGAGGCTGGATCCTCACCCCTGGGATGCTTGGCTGCCGCTCCAGTATGGGAGGAGGCAGGCAAGGAGGGCTGTGCTCTGCATCTGCCCTGGAGGCAGGAGCCGAAGCCTAGTCTGTTAACTTGTTTATGAAAAGTAGGGCGCCCCCTACCACACTGTTGAGTGTGGTACAAGGAATGGATGGACTTAATGGCTGTACCTGAGGCCTGCAGATTGTTAATGATGTCCTGGACATCCGGATCAAAGAGTTTAGTGCTATTAAAAGGGGCGTTCAGCACCTTGTTTTGCACATCAGTAGCAAACCCAGAAACCCTGAGCCATGAATGTCTATTGAGGCAGATGTCAGTGGCCGCCACCCTGGCAACAGTATCAGATAAATCATAAATGGCACTTAGAAGATGCCTCCCAACATCCTCTGTGGTTTGGAAGCATTGGAGCAATTCCTGTTTCTGGGCACCTCCAGGAAGGGCTTGTGCAGCCGTCTTGCCCTTTCTGGCACTGGTGTTCTGGAATTTCACCATGTCAGACAGGTAATTTACTATCCTCAGGCCAATGGCAGAGGAAGCATATGCCCTTTTGCCCCAAAGATCTATCCTGCGGGATTCTTTGTCCGGAGGCAAGGAACTAAGGTGCTTGGGCACCTTAGACCTGTCATATTCTGCCTTGATGACCACGGAGTCAGGGCAGTCAAGAAAGGAATGCCTTGAGGGGCACTGTACAGCGTATCAGCTCTGCAAGGCATAGTTGGCACCATATCTGGTCTGTGGCAGGCTGCAATGGTAGCATTATTGAGGGCTGGAATCATGGGAGGAATAATCTTTGGGGGAAGATTCAGGGATCTCCACGTAACCTGCCATGTCCTTCTTAGTGGCATCCTTCTCCTCTGTCTGAAACCCCATAGTGGAAGACAGTTGCTTCATAATGTTGAAGAATTAAGCATCCTCACGTGGAGACCTGGGGATATGCTTGACAGATTCTTCACTGACAGAGGAAGCAGTGGACTTATCTGAAGTGTAATACTGCCCTTCTTCCCCTTTCTACTCTACCTTATCTGAAAGAATGAGGTCAGGGTTGTATTCCTCCTCGACCTCTTCATCCGAGTCTGATGTTGGATGTGCCAACGATAGTATTTGGGCTGGCTGCCGGGACCAAAGAACAAAAGTCGACAGTGAAGGCGCTGGTGATGAAGGCCTGTTAAAGGCAGCAAACTGCTGGATAATCACATTAGTGAAGCGGACTAGAACTTCGTTCAAGTCCATTGTTGCCAGAGGAGGGGTCGACGGCACTGATGTCGCCGGACCCAACTACACGTCCAATGAGCCCATAGCCTTTGATGGGGAAGGATCAATGGCTGAGCGTCCAGAGAGTTGGGTGGAGAAGCTATTGGTATTGATCAGGAGTGAACAGGACCTGGCCAGCAGGTCTCTTTGTCAGGGTAGCCACTGATGATGAAGAGCCCCCTGAAGGAGAGGCTGACAGAGAACGGGATGGCCGCTGGGAGGAGCAGTCACGATCCTGGCTTTTTTTATGACCCCCCCCACCGAGAACCTGTCTTTGGCCTGGGAAGCCTTGGAGCTCTTGGACCTGAAGGGCAACCGGTTGGGCAGCGCCCCGAAGGAACCCACCTTGGAGCTGGATACCTGCTGTTCCATGAAGGTACGGAGAGCCTTTCTGCAACACCTAAAGATAGTTTGGATAAACTGTTGGCAGAGCTCAGTGTCTGAGCCATTGTGATCAGGCCCAAGACAACAAACACACAAAGAGTGCTCGTCATTGGAGGCAATCTTCTTTCCACAACAAAAGACAGAAGCTGAAGGTTTAACTATCGAAATAAAAAAAAACATCTCTGAAAAGAGATTTGTGAGGGTTGTGAAGAAAAAAGGCCGTAGGCCACAAAAAGGCACGGACACTGTCACAGTAGTAGTAGTAGTAACATTTTTATTCTGAAATTTTCAAAAAAAGGATAACCCAACTGACACAAAGCTCATTTTCTATAGGGTTCCAAAGTATAAAACAAACAAATAATTACACAAAGTATGTACATAAATACAAGCAAAGCAAATACAATATACAATCTGTATCAAAAGACAAAGTATATGACAGACGTTTAAATGTTTTTCAATTAATTACAACAAACTTTAGGCATTTTGGCACTTTTTGCAAGCCAAGATTGAAGAGATACTGACTTTCTCAGGTGGCCAGGCAAACTGTTCCATAGTTTTGGGACCGAAAAAATAAATGATAATTCACCCTTAACTTCGCATAACAGGCACCTTAAATTCAATTACCTTGGCTGTACGTAGACCTTCCCTAATTATCCTGAGTTCTAACATGTCTGTTGAGTGGGCACCTTACTAAAATAACTCTTGTAAGTCAGATGTATCCAATGAATATTTCGACGTTCAGACAAGCGAACACTGCGACGGCTCTTCCGCGGAGACTGTGCTTGCAAGTTGACGGCAGGAAAGACCTGAGGAGGGTACGGGCCTGCCGACGCCTTTATATGGTTGGCGACATCAGCTGACGTCAACAGCGTGGTTGGGCCTAGTTGTACAGCTGAAAATCTTCTGTGTGGATTCACCATTCACTGATGGTGTAAGTTGATGACAGATACTCCCAAAGAAGATTCAGAGTTAGCAACTTCTAAGGCCACAGTCTGCAAGAGCAGAAGCAGAACCCCCCCTTTTTTTTTCTTTTAGTCAATATTCACTGCAATAGATTAGTCACAAAAAAGATTCAACATAAGAAAAGGTTATTCAATAATCACCACAAGAGATTATTCACAAAAAAGGTTAGATGCATGAAGAGGTTATTCAATAGTCACCGCATGAGATTAGTCACAAAAAAGATTTGACGTAAGAGATTATAATAATAACTTTATTTGATACAGCACCTTTCATAATATCAAGGCACTTCACAGATACACACAAAATTCAATATTCATTAGTCACAAAACAAGATGGAGCCGGTCATCCACCCTTCTGCACACAAGATGGAGGCACGCATCCATCTGTCTGCAAACCAGATGTAGGTGGTCATCCTCCTGTCTGGGCACAAGCTGGAGGCATGCACCCACCCCCCTGCAAACGAGATGGAGGCAGTCATCCACCTGTCTGCACACATGATGGAGGCAAACATCCACCCGTCTGCATATGAAATGGAGGCATGAAAACCACTGTCTGCAGGCAAGCAAGATGGAGGCATACATCCACCTGTCTGCACACAAGCTAAAGGCACATATCCACCCATCTGCAAACAAGATGGAGGCACGCAAACACCAGTCAGCAAAAAGACGGAGGTGGTCATCCTCCTGTCTGCACACAAGATGGAGGCACGCATCAACCTGCCTGCATACGAAATGAAGGCACGCATCCACCCATCTGCACGTGAAATGGAGGCACGCATTCACCCATCTGCATATGAAATGGAGGCAGCATCCACCTGTCTACAAACCAGATGGAGTCGGTCATCCACCCATCTGCACATATGATGGAGGCACGCATCCACCAATCTGCACACAAGATGGAGGCACGCAAATACCCGACTGCAAACAACATAGAGGTGGTCATCCACGCATCTTCACACTGTCACAGATTTGCTCAGTTGGGCAGCCCTCTACTCCCAAAGTGCAAACCTCTGAGCATAAGATCTGTGGACAGTTAACAGTACAAGGTAACCCTTTTGTCTGTTTTGTGGGTTCGAGTCACCTTAGTCTCAAGTTCTGGAGGGATTCAAACTGATAACCTCTTGTTAGCGTACCCAATTATCAGGCTCAGATAATTCTGTCTTCGGGGGGCCAAATATCTCTGCCTACGGGCACCTAAGAAAAAATTACTCACTTTAGTAATGTTGTTTCTTCTAATGGAGTCTTGCTATATTATGACATATGCAGTGAATCCCAACCTTCAAACTGCTCCGGAGGTGAAAGAGTTAACTTTCCATGCCAGGCATGGAACACTGAGCTCGAGCTTGGTTGAAAACTCAGTCTGTTGTTCTTCAAACTCAAACTGTCAGATCTTTATGAGCTAAACTCACTAAGGTCCTGTGTGGAAGCTGTAAACCTACACTAGCCAACAGGCTACTAAATGTAAGAACACATTTTTTGGTCCCAAAACAAAGACTCAAGTCAGGAGACCTAAAAAATGAAAAACACAACACCCAGTCACCCCAAAAAAGGGAGGGGTGAAAAACAAGGTGGGCATCTACTAAGTGTCAACACTGCACTGCCCACCCACATCCCAAAAACAGAGGTTCTGAGAGGGGCAGGCAGGGGGGAAGGTCATAATATAGCAAGACTCCATTAGAAGAAACAACATTACTAAGGTGAGTAATTTTTCTTCAAACATGAAGTCTTGCTATATTATGACATATGCAGACTACAGAGCAGTACCTCCATGGAGGAGGACAGACCCTACTTAGAAATAGGCTCTGAAGCACAGCCGTGTAAACCGAGCATCACTCCTAGCCTGGATGTCCAGAGAGTAATGCTTGGTAAAAGTGTGAACTGTTTTCCAGGTAGCTGCTTGACAAATCTCTAGAATGGGAATGTCCCTGGCAGCAGCCAGGGAAGCAGCTGTACCTCTGGTAGAGTGAGCCCTCAGGGGTGAGGGAGGAACCTTACCCAGCTTTTCATAACATAACTGGATACAAGAGACAATCCACCTGGCAATGGATCTTTTAGTGGCAGGTTTCCCTTTACCAACCTCACCATAAGTGAGGAACAGTTGGAGGGAGTCAAACCTGTGACCCTTGGTACGCTCAATGTACTGTAGTAACTAAGGGCTCTCTTCACGTCTAAGCTTAGATTGATTAAGGTGGAAATCTGAAACCACCTTAGGCAAGAACTTCCTGTTAGTCCTGAGGACCACCTTATCTCTATGAAAGGAGATAAAATCAGGCTCCACTGACAAGGCTTGTAATTCACGTATGCGTCTGGCAGAAGTGAAGGCTACCAGAAACACAGTCTTCCAAGTCACATACTTAAGCTCTGCTGAAGACAAGGGCTCAGAGGGAGGTTGCATAAGCTGAGCAATGCAAACATTAAGATCCCAGGCAGGGGCAGGGTCCCTGAATGGAGGGTTGGTGTGAAGCAATCCCTTGAAAAACTTAGAAAATACAGGATGAGCTGAAAGAGAAGAGGGTTTACCTGCTGAAATAAAAGCAGACACAGCTGCCAAATGCATCTTTAGGGTAGCTGGTCTCAGCCCCAAAGCGCTTAAATGGACCATATAATCCAGGACTGTGGGTAAATCAGCAGAATCTGGGGAAATATGCTTCCCAGAGCACCATATGGAAAATCTCTTCCATTTGGAATTGTAAGTAGCCCTGGTGGAAGGCTTCCTAGAAGCCTTCAATACATCCATTACACCTTGGGAGAGGTGTAGATCAGCAAACTCTAACTCTTCAAGAGCCAGGCCTTGAGATTGAGAGATTTGAGGTTCGGGTACCAAACCCTTCCCTGAGCACAGGTTAACAGATTGTGACTCCTGGGAAGACAAGGGGGGAAGATGGACTGCTAAGGACAGTAGGAGTGGATACCAGGGTTGTCTGGCCCAATCTGGAGCAATCAGAATCACTTTGCAGGATTGAGATCTGATTTTGACTAACACTTTGAACAGGAGAGGGAAGGGGGGAAAAGCATAGAGAAACTTCCCTTCCCAATTGAGAAGTAGGGCATCCAGAGGGACTGAGCCAAACACTGGGGGTCTGCAGCAAAAAAGGGGAAGTTGGAGATTGCCTGGGGCTGCAAAAAGATCTATCTGCGGGGTGCCCAATCTGGCAAATATTACCCCCAGGACCAGGGGATCCAGTGACCATTTGTGATGGCCCTGGGAAATCCTGCTGAGAGCATCTGCCAGGACATTGTCCTTGCCTGGAAGGGAGGTGTTTAGGGAGTAAGCCAGAGACCACAACTTCATTGCCTTGGTGCACAAGGCCGTAGACCAAGTGCCTCCTTGCTTGTTGATGTACCACATTGTAGTGGTGTTGTCTGTTCTGACTTGTACAACTTTGTTCTGAACAGATTTGGAAAAAGCTTGAAGTGCTAGAAAAACTGCTCTGAGCTCCAACAGGTTGATGTGGAGCAGAGATTCCTGAGGGGACCACAGTCCCTGGGTAGTGAGGTTGCCCATGTGAGCACCCCACCCCAAGAGGGATGCATCTGTAGTAAGGATTAAAGAGTGAGACTGAGTGACAAAGGGAACCCCTTGTCTCAGGTTGTTATGATCCTGCCACCACTGTAGGGCTTGGATCAGGGTTCGAGTTACTGGGATCAACTTGGTTCGAGGGTCCTTTCTTTGAGACCAAAAGGCTCTCAAACGAAACTGAATGTCCCTCATCTGAAATCTGGCTCCTTGCACTACTGCTGTAGAAGCAGCCATGTGTCCCAGGAGCTGCAGAAAATGCCTTGCTGGTTGAGAGACCTGCAGGGTGAATGAGGAGGCCAGAGAGACCAGGGTCCTTGCCCTGTCCAAAGGAAGGAAGGCTCTGGCTTCCTCTGTGTTCAGTTCTGCGCCTATGAAGGTGAGAAGCTGGACAGGCTCTAGAACTGACTTTGGAAGACTGAGAAGGAAACCTAGAGAGGTAAGCAGTTGCTGAGTTATCTGAAGACGTAACTTGACTTGGTCTGGAGACTGGCCTACTATGAGCCAGTAGTCCATGTAAGGAAAGATGGCAATTTTTTGCCTTCTTAGGTAGGCACCTGCTACTGCCAGGCACTTTGTGAATACCCTTGGAGCAGAGGTGAGGCCAAAGGGCATTGCTCTGAACTGGTAATGGCCTGAGGGCAGTTTGAACCTGAGGTACTTTCGATGGGAGCTTCTGATGAGAATATGGAAGTAGGCATCCTTGAGGTCCAGGGATGCTAGCCAGTCCCCTGGCCTTAAAGAGGGTAAAATAATTCCCAGAGTCACCATTTTGAATTTTGGTTTTAAAAGGTACTTGTTTAGGTATCAGAGATCCAGGATGGGCCTCCATTCTCATGTCTTTTTTGTGGTAAGGAAGTACCTGGAGTACAATCCTTTGCCCTGGTGTAGGGGTGGAACCCTTTCCACGGCTCTGAGAGCCAGGAGGGTAGAGACTTCTGCCTCTAGGGCAAGTGCCTCTGATGGATTTGCAGGTGGAAAGGATCTGGTTCTCATCTTCGGAAATTTTTTGAAGCCGAGAACCAGTCCCTGGCTTACTACTTCCAGGACCCACTTGTCTGATGTTAGAGACTTCCAGTCCTGGACAAAGTAAGCCAGCCTGCCCCCTACAGGTAGTGGAGAATCGGTCCTGGCCACCCCATTAGGGTGCCTGCTTGGCAGGGGCTTTAGGCTGAGGGGTGGAAGCAGGTCTGCTTGTACCCCGTCTGCCTCTCCCTCTAAAGAACCCCCTCTGGGCATAAGCTGAAGAGGAGGAGGCCTGGACTTGGTAAAAAGTCCTATGAAAAGGCTGCCCCTGCCCTTGGAAAGCTGCCTTTGAGGAGTGGCCTGCCTTTCCTTGGCCTGTGCACTCCTATAGGTGGTCCTATACTTATCCATTTTCTTCATGTAATTCTCTGTCTGCTCCCCAAACAGAGAATTACCCACAACAGGAAAATCCATGGCCTTATTCTGGGTATCCTGAGACAGGCTAGTACATCTGAGCCAAGCCATTCTGCGATGCCACAGATGTAGCCATGACTCTTGATGACACATCATTAGAGTCCACTGCAGCATGGAATTGCACCTTAGATACCTCAAACCATCAGCAGCCACTTGCTCCAGCTCCTGGCAAGCTGGCCAGGGACCTGTTTTGCTAGAGCCATAACAGTATCCCATCTGGATTTCTGGTATCTAGCAACATAAGCCATATAATTTGCCTGTCTGAGTCCCAAGGATGCTGCCATGTACTGTTTCTTTGCCATGGCATCAATCCTCCTGGAGTCCTTGTCAGGGGTGTGTGAAGCCAAGGAATATTTGCTTGTCACAGGCTGCAGCCTGCACTACCCCAACATGGCTGCATTGTTGTGTAAGAACTCTGTATCAGAGCCTGACAATGTGTACCTCTTGTCCATTCTCTTATCCACAGGAGGTATAGTGTGAGGAGTTTTAGAATTTTTACTGTCTGTTTCCGAAAAGATTTATGCAAAGGAATAGACAGTCTCCTAGACTCTGGGATATCCATCATTTCTACATAGTCAGGCTCCTCTTGATCATCCACAGCTTCCTCCATAGGGAGCTGGAGGGTTTCAGCCACTTTTTTATAAAACATAAAATGAGAAGGAGACTCAGAAAGCCTAGGAGGAGACGCTCCTGAAGGTCAGTCTGGGGAGATGTCCGGTTCAATGGGCACATCCAGACTTTCAAATCCACATTCACTCTCCTCATACTCCTCTTCCCCCTCTTCCAGTTCATAAAATTCCTCTAAATCATACTCTTGAACCGGTGGAACCGACCGAACCGTACGCTTACCTGATGGTGCCGGTTCGGTCGGAACCGGGGAAAGTGGCTGGACAATTTTAATCGTTTTGGCTATTTCTTCAGCGGTTGGAGAGGAAAGTTTTGGCTCCACGCCAGCTGATTTCCTAGTCCTTTTTGCTGGAACAGACTCCTCCGAGTCGGCTCTCCTATTGTCCGAGGAAATCTCGCCCTGGTCAGAGGGCACTCCCTCCGGTTCGGTTTCAACCGAACCAGGCTGGCCATCCGGGTCAGCGGACTTTTTGGCCTCCCTTTCCCTGAGCCTACCAACTCTCTTTTCCAGGGTAGCTGCAGGAAAATTTTTGCAAATCTGGCAGTCTTCATTGAGGTGGTCAAACCCCAGACAATAAACACAGGTGGTGTGGGGGTCAGCCTTAGCAAAGACTTCGCCACAGACACTGCAGTGTTGAAACCCAGTGGGCCCAGTTTTTCTTTTGGTTTTCTCAGACATAGTGCCAGTCCTAACCAATCTTGCCCATTTATGGCAATCCGCCAAGCAAGACTCTCTTATTGGTTCCCAACCATGTCACAGGTCGTGGAAAAAAACGTAATGAAATCCGTTTTTTTTAGAACCGATAAGAACCGGTAACCACATTCTAAAGGACAGATTAATATATTTTAAACAACCTGATCAGTTCAAACCGAACCGATAAACCATTTACAAGTTCCACAGAGAAAGTAAATGTAAAACCTATCTAGTACTTACAAATACCACAGACAGAGCTTGAACCGACCGGTTGTGGTTTAAATTCGGTCAAAAAGACGAGAAAATAATACTTTAACCGACAAAATGAACTGAGCAGAAGGAGAAATCTCTGGAGCGACTGTTCAGTGAGGCGGAGTAAAGAATCTGACAGTTTGAGTTGGAAGAACAACAGACAGAGTTTTCAACCGAGCTCGAGCTCAGCGTTCCATGCCTGACATGGAAAGTTAACTCTTTCACCTCCGGAGCAGTTCGAAGGTTGGGACTCACTGCATATGTCATAATATAGCAAGACTTCATGTTGTTTGAATCAGGTATTACACAATGAACCCTTAGAACTCTATGCAAGACCCAGAGAACTCTGTCCGTTTCCCAGTTTGGTATCACAATAAGCTCATAAACATTGTCAACTATAACCTTCAAAGCTTCACTTATATAAAAAAAAAAAAAAGAAGACATTTCAAGGCACACCAGGCAGTTTCCGATTTAAAATATATATCTTTACTTTAAAATAGATAAAATAGGAAAACAGAAAAATTACAGAACAAAACATCCCAACACATTCAGCCTTAAAAACAAGATAGGTTTAAAAGTGCAAATTCCTACATACACTCAGACTAGTCTTGCCTAAGGTCCTTACTTCTTAATAATTTCAGTGCTTCGTGGTCTTTCTTCTCTCAGTCAGTAATATGAAAAAGTGCATCTCTAAGGTCTGCTCAGTAGGATTAAAAACAGTCCTGAGCCGGCCTTCTCTCCGAGGTCACTAAACTCCACCTTGGTGTATAAAAAATGTATATTTTATAACACAGGCTGTCCTACTAAGATATTAAAAAAATAACAGATGACTAAATAAATCTCCTCTTCTCATGTTGACTGGTCAAAACCAATCAACACTCTTGCTTCACACACACATCAAAAGTCTCTTTGATGCAATTCAAGGGCTTCCTTGGCATGGTTATTGGACCTTCCAAATTAGTCTGGGTCCTGCTTGGCCCAGATGTAATTACTGGCTATCTTTGGGAGACACCCAAAATACAGGCATGCTCTTTCCTTTATGACACCTAGTGCAGATCAAAGGATTTCCATGAGGACGTCATGAATGGCTAATTTTATTTCCTGGGATCAAACCAAATTGATAAGGTCAATGCATTTTAAAAATCTGCAGTTTAAACTACCTCCTGTCCTTTGAACTTATCCCTGGGGACTTGGATGTGTTAATTTCAGCAAGCCAGCATTTTCTCTTGACACAGTCCATCACACATTTTTTTATATTTACAAAAAAAAATGATACAGGGATCAGAACCAGCTGTCCAAGTGTGACACACACAAGCTGGAGGCAGGCATCCACCCGTCTGCATATGAAATGGAGGCAAGCAAACCACCGTCTGCAAGCAAGATGAAGGCACGCATTCACCCATCTGCAAACAAGATGGAGGCACGCATTCACCTATCTGTAAACCAAATGGTGGTGGTCATTCACCCGTCTGCACACATGATGGAAGGCACGCATCCACCCTTCTGTGACAGGGTTGACCAAGGCCCTGTCCCAGTTGTTATAGAGAAAGAGTTTAAACACAAGGGTCTGTTCCATCCTCTCCTTTTCTGTCTTCCATATCTGGTTGTGCAACCAAATTTTCTTGTGAGACCTAGGACTTGATCACCCCAACCGTCTTGCAATTCTCTGCCTCTCGCTATCTCTCTATCCTCACTTGCTGTTCTGTCTTTCCTCCCCTTTGCATATCTGCAGGTATGAAAATATATGTGAATCATTTTGTGGAAATGTCACTGATACTGGGATCCCTTTGTTTAAAGCTGCATATAGTTATACCAAGATTCATACTAAGATTGTTCAGGAGCTATAATGCCCATGATTACTCCTGTAAATTAATAATAACAAATGTTAATGCCATAAAAACTGAATTTGTCCAATTTGGACTTAAATACTGATTTGGAGCTACTGGAAATCACCTCTAGTGGTAGTGCATTTCATGGAGTGATAGTATGTAAGGTATAGAAAAATTTATGTGGCATTAAATCTTCTGTATTGTAACTGTAGTGGATGACCTCCAGTATTGTAGATATTGTTTTTAAACTCTAGACCCAGAGTAGTCAGCAAGAAAGGATCTTGCATTATCTCATACATGAGAAGGAGGTCACCCCCCCCCCAGATGTCGGTATGATAGGGACATTAGGTTCAAAAAGGTAAGTCTATTTTCATAGGGGACATCATGCCCTCTTTGGGTTTATAATTTGGCACTGCAACTGATGAATTAACACTGGTTTCATCCTGAGATACTATAGCCCAATGGTATCATTTTCTTCTTCTAAAAGATTAAATCTATTATTAGTAGCAATGGAAAAATATATAGCCTTTCACCCTTTTTTGTATGATCTTTTGCTTTGGACTTTGTACCATTGCTCAGCCAGGTTATCAGAAATGTCATTTTCCCTTGGACGCTTTTTATGACCAGAAATATGTGCCTCAACTGTGCTAATAGTGCAACCACTTGCATTTTTAGGGTCAAAAGTAGGGGGAGGTATTTCAATACAACCTGAGACGTTAGCTATGGTAGGAGGATTATTATGGCCCAACGCCTGAAATCTGGCCTGCATCTGAGTCTGGCTAGCTTCTTGCTCTGTCAATCTAGGATTAAACATTGCAACTGCCTGCTTTAGGGATATATTATCGAGACATTTAGAACAAACAAACCTCATTGTAGTTTCCACTACCTCGGTAAAGTTATACATATTACACTCTACGCATTGTATACCCCTATAGTATTTACTGACATAATAGCCCCAGGCATACTTGAGCTTGTATAAAGGAACAACGCTTTAGAAATATAAATGAATCAAAATGCAAATACCTTAGAAAGGTTTGTTACTATGAGCTTGTACACTAAACCCTTCTGTGTCTAACTGCTCACACTGCCCACTCTGAACAAGCGCAGACACATGTGTCTCGGCACGTGTCTCTGCGCGTGTTCTGCTCGGCTTGCTGAGAGGTCGGCTAATATGCAGCTGAGGTGACCTGGAAGTACAATTCCGGGGTCTCTTCTCCTGAAAGCCTGTGATTATTGCCGTTATACTTTACAAAATAGCACTAGACTGCTCATCTGTAGCACAAACGCCACTACAGTGTATTAAATAAGCCCCCAGAAATTATAGCACTGTATTTAACAGTCTGCAGTTCATTTGATGATGTAAAAGAACTACAGGCTCTCTTCCTGGTTCCTGTGTAACAGGGAACTAGGGCACCACACAACAAGTTAAAATGTACACACAACAGAATATACAGCAAAAGTTTCATTCAAGTTACATATAGTTCAGCACAGCAGCGTGTAATAACGTGCCATTCAGAGTGCAAACAAACTAGAAGTGCCCTGCTCACAGAGAAGTCTGTTGAAATGATTGCAAAGCTAAAACTGTATATAGTTATACTGTTTAACTAATTGCAAAGCTACTTGGAAGTTGAGGGGTTAACCGGAGATGCAATTTTTAAACCTTTTGCAGAAGATGTAAACAAGAGGTCAGTTCTGGGTCACAATGTTTTTTTGCTGCACCTGCTGAAACGGACAAGAACATTGGAAACTTACAAGAAGCATGCTATTTTCTTAACTAGCTCCTGCACAGACTTATAAAAAGGAGCTGCAATGTTTTATAAAAGAGAGAGACAGAGAGAGTGAGATTGGAAATTGAGAAAAAAACAGATGGACTTTCTCTGTTTATACTGCCTTTGTAAATAGTTATACTGGACAATTTTAATTTTTTATTTTTACTGTTAATAAGAAATCACTTGTTTGAATTTTACAACTGCTCCTGGTTTACCTATGCTTCCTGACCTGTGTCTCGAATACACAGTCTGCAAACAAGATGGAGGCGGTCATCCACCCATCTGCACACATGATGGAGGCACACACACACCCGTCTACATACAAAATGGAGGCATGCAAACACCTGTCTGCAAGCAAGATCATGCATCCACCCACCCACCCATCTGCAAACAAGATGGAGACATGCAAACACCCATCTGCAAACAAGCCGGAGGCGGTCATCCACCCATCTACACACAAGCTGGAGGCACGCATACACCTGTCTGCAAACAAGATGAAGACACTACACACACAAGATCAGCATTAAATCATGCATTATCAGTAGTGGACTAGCAAATCCAACACACGCAAGGGTAGACATACTTGCACAACAAAAGGCACACAGACCAGTTTTACAAAACAAAGCATGCCCAGCCGCAAAATTATTAATAGACAGCATGCTCCCCAAAACCCCTGACACACACACACACACACACACACACACACACACGCACAGAGTCCCATTTTAGGGGTCATAGAAAATATCCATTAATTTGAAAGTCAACTAAAAAAAAAAATAAGTAGGCCACTGGGGTCTGAACAAAGGCCCAGAGCATGCCGCAGGCTCTGAACAAAGGCCCACACGATATGTTATCCCGCCCCCTTCCCCCACACAACCACATTTCAGGGCTCATAGCCAAAAACATCCATAAATGGCAATGCAAGCAGATAAAAAACAATGTGTGTGTGTGGGTGTAACTTGCCGCATGGTTTGGGCCTTTGTTCAGAGCCCACGGCATGATGTGGGCCTGAGTGCAGGCTCCATGGCGTGGTGTGGGCCTTTGTTCAGACCCTGGTGGCTTGCACTTGCTTTTTATTAAAAGGAAAAAAGAAAGAAAGCCACTGGGGGGTCTGAACAAAGGCTCCACACCACGCCACGCCACGGAGACTGCATGCAGATCTACACCATGCCGTGGGCTCTGAACAAAGATCCACACCATGCGGCATGTTACACACCACACATGACCACATTTCAGGGTTCGTAGCCAAAATCATCCATAAACTGCAAAGTAAGCCAAGAAAAAACAATGCGTGTGTATAGCTTGCCACATGGTGTGGGCCTTTGTTCAGAGCCCACAGCATGGTATGGGCCTGTGAGAAGGCTCCATGGCGTGGTGTGGGCCTTTGTTTGGACCCCAGTGGCCTGCACTTGCTTTTTGTTAAAAAGAAAAAAGAAGGAAGCCACTGGGGTCTCAACAAAGGCCCACACCTTGCCAAGGAGACCGCACACAGGCCCATACCATGCGGTGGGCTCCGAACAAAGACCCACACCATGTGGCCTGTTACAACCATACACACACACACACACACACACACATATACATAGAGTTTAGGGCCCAAATCGATCAATTTTAAAGTCACCTTAAAAAGAAAATAAGCCAGCCACTGGGCTGTGAACAAAGGCCCAGACCATGCCGTGGAGTCTGAACAAAGGCCCACACCATGCGGTCTGTTACCACCCCCCCACACACACATATACATACACATGCACACAGAGACACACAAAACCATTAATTTGAAAGTCAAAAAAATAAACCACTGGGGTCTGAACGAAGGCCAAGACCATGCAGCATGTTACGCGCGCGCACACACAAACAACCTTAAAATCATGAACTTGAACATTTAAATACCATACCAAGCTGCATGTTACAACACCCCCACGCCCATTTTTCCCTCATTACAAGTGCATAGGTGACACACAGAGAGAACACTTTGGTACCCTTCCTCTCTGTTGCACTCTGTCAAGGTGGTCACACAAAATAACACTGCATACTGTGTGGTGTGCCTTGAAAATCACCACAAATCCTTACAGAAATAACAATATCGCTACCAGTTGCAGAAACAGCCATAAATGGGATTCAGAAACCAAATGTCTGCTTATTAACTCCCATGCTTGCTTTTAATGAAATGGTACAGTAACTCTCCAAAATTAAATGACATTTTAAAAATGAAGTCTTTATTTTACAGTGTTAGTTTCCAACTCATTATCACAGTATCACTTTTTGGTTTCAGACTTACATTTCCAGGCATAAAGCATGAGGCTGAAATATACAGAGGCCACGTGGTGCCATATGGACAGGGACATAACCCTGTTTCATGTCCCAAAATGCAGAAAGGCTAAATTTCTCAAACAACATTGGCCCGATGCAAGCAAAATGCCGCACATTATAACAGATGACTGGAAAAGCAGCCAAAATTAATCTGGGCCGGCAGTAGAGAACCCTATACACAGGCCAAAAAAAGGTTTGCTGGACTGCATGCGTAATCAGCCCCTTACCTGGCTGGTAGGTTCACAGCATAATGATGGCTGCTTAAAGTTTGACAGGAAGAAAAAATTACTCACCATAGTAATGTTGTTTCTTCTATTGGAGTCTTGCTGTATTCTGACTATATGCAGTTAGCTCCAGCACTTAAACTGCTCCGGAGAGTAAAGAGTTAACTCTATGCCAAGGCATGGAACGTTGAGCTCGAGCTCGGTTTTCAAACCTCTGTCTGTGGTATTCTGAAGTGTAACTGTCAGATTCTTACGAGCACTAAACTAACAAACTCAATAGTTAGAAATTGTTTCTAAAATTGTTATGCCAAAAAGCACAAACAGATTTTTAGGGTCAGAAAGACTCAAGTCGAGAACCCCAAAAAGAATATAAGCAGGCAGTGAAACAACCAAAACATTTATAATAAAAACCAGAAAAACCCTTAATAAGATAAGGGCATGCCAAGTACACCTCTGGGGTGTAGCACTGTGCCTGCCGAACCACATCCCAAAACTACTTGGTTCCAGGAGGTGAGGCAGGGAGGGAGGGAGGTCAGAATACAGCAAGACTCCATTAGAAGAAACAACATTACTATGGTGAGTATTTTTTTCTTCAAATAACATGAAGTTTTGCTGTATTCAGACTATATGCAGACTACCAAGCAGTACCCCCTTGGAGGAGGGAGTCACAGAACCTATTTTGGGAACAGGATCTGCAGCACAGTTGTGCCAAACCTAGCACCACATCTTGACTGGATGTCAAGAGAGTAATGCTTGGTAAATGTGTGAACAGTTTTCCAGGTAGCTGCTTTACATATCTCCACTAATGGTATATCTCTAGCTGCTGCGATAGAAGCAGCTGTACCTCTGGAGGAGGGAGCCCTCAGGCCTGAGGGAGGCTCTTTCCCCAACTCTGAATAGCAGAACTGGATACAGGAGACAATCCACCTGGCAATAGTTCTCTTGGTGGCAGGTTTGCCCTTTCCCACTTCTCCATGAGTGAGAAACAACTGAGAACAGTCATTTCTATGGGCCTTAGTGTGTTCTACATAGTAACAAAGAGCCCTCTTTACATCAAGACTGTGTAATCTTCTCTCCCCAGAGGAAGAATGGTCAGTGAAAAATACAGGCAACGATACACTGATTCAAATGAAAGTCTGATACCACCTTGGGAAGGGTTCGAAGGACCACCTTATCCATGTGACATGAAATTAAATTAAGTCAGGTTCCACTGATAAAGCCTGTAATTCACTAATTCTCCTGGCAGAGGTAATGGCTACCAGGAAAAGAGTTTTCCAAGCCAAGTACTTCAGCTCAGCTGAGGATAGAGACTCAAAAGGAGGCTGTATAAGCTGTGCAATACAGATATTCAGGTCCCAAAAAGGGGTAGGCTCCCGAAAGGGAGAATTAACATGTATCAGACCCTTGAAAAATTTTCTGTAAACTGGATGAGATTTTAATTTTTTTTGTTTTAGTCTTTGGTAACTGGTTAAGGCCCACTAGGCACAAGTGCCTGTTTTCAGGGGCGACCTGGGAGCACTGGGCGGTTAAGTGACCTGCTCAGAGTCACACAGTATGCAAGTGGAGGTTGTGAGAATCAAGCTCAGATCTGGTCTGCTGGATGTACCAAGCTTGTTCACACCTCGTTCCTCTAACCTCTAGGCTATACTGCCAGCCCAATGCTAGGGAACAGCCCTTACCAGCAGAAAGGAAGGCAGACACGGCTGCCAAATGTACCTTGAAAGTAGCAGGCCGGAGGTCTAAACTGTTAAGATGCATCAAGTAGTCCAATATAGTGGCAATATCAGCCAGCTCTGGCTGGACATGCTTCTGGGAACACCCAAAACCAAAATCTTTTCCATTTGGAGTTGTAAGTCTTTCTAGTAGCAGGTTTCCTGCTAACCTTTAAAATGTCCAAGATTGATTGAGAAAGATGCAGGCTTGCATATTCTACCTCTTCAAGAGCCAGGCTTTGAACCTGAGAGTCTGAAGGTTGGGGTAAAGAATCCTCCCTTGTGAGGAGGTAAGGAGATTGAACTGTCTGGGAAGACACAGAGGCATTGTCACTGATAGTGACAAAAGAAGGGGGTACCAAGGCTGTCTGGCCCAGTCTGGAGCCACTAGAGTCACCTTGCAAGGCTGAGACCTGATCTTGATCAGGACCCTGAATATCAGAGGAAATGCATAGATAAACCTGCTTGTCCAATTCAACAAGACAGCATCCTGAGGGACAGTGCCCAGAAGAGGCAGTCTGCAGCAAAAGAGAGGGAGTTGGGGACTGTCTGCAGCTGCAAAGAGATCTATCTCTGGAGTGCCCCACCTCTTGAAAAGTACCTGAAGAATTAGAGGGTTCAGGGTCCACTCGTGGTGACCCTGAGAAATCCTGCTGAGAGCATCTGCTAGAATGTTGTCCTTCCCTGGGAGATGCACAGCCATCAGGGAAGCCTGAAGGGAATAAGCTAGAGACCATATTTTCATGGCCTCTGTGCACAAGGCTGAGGATCAAGTGCCTCCCTGCTTGTTGATGTACCACATGGTTGTGGCACTGTCTGTCCTGAACTGCACCACTTTCCCCTGAACAGCAGCTGAGAATGTCTGAAGTGCTAGAAAGACAGATCTCAGGTCGAGAAGGTTTATGTGTAGAAGAGACTCCTGGTGAGACCAGGTTCCCTGAGCTGTAAGCTGACCTAGGTGAGCCCCCCACTCCAGTAAAGAGGCATCTGTGGTGAGAATCACTGAAGAAGCCTAACTGATAAAGGGACACCTTGTCGAAGATTGTACTCCTCCAGCCACCACTGGAGGGCCTGAACTAGAGTTTGAGACACTGGAATCAATTAAGAGAGAAGGTCTTTTTTCTGAGACCAATAAGATCTGAGATGAAACTGAATATCTCTCATCTGAAACCTTGCTCCTTGGACCACTGCTGTGGATGCTGCCATGTGACCCAGCAACTGTAGAAAGTGTCTGGCTGGACAAGAAACTAGAGGACAAAAAGAGGAAGCCAGAGTGACAAGGGACTGAACCCTTGAGAGAGGGAGAAATGCTCTTGCTTGAATAGTGTCTAGTTCCACCCCTATGAAAGTGAGGAGCTGGACTGGTTCCAGAACAGACTTTTCTAGGTTCAGAATGAAACCCAAGGAGTGTAGAAGTTTTTGAGTGACCTCTAAGGCCGACTTGACTTGGTCTGAGCACTGGCCCACAAGGAGCCAGTCATCCAGGTATGGAAACAGAAGGATACCCTGTCTCCTGAGGAATGCCACCACTACTGCAAGACACTTGGTGAACACCCTTGGAGCAGATGTTAGGCCGAAAGGCATAGCCCTGAATTGGTAATGGCCTGAGGGCAACTCAAACCTGAGATACTTTCTGTGGGACTGTCTGATAGGTATGTGGAAGTAGGTATCCTTGAGATAAAGAGAGGCTAGCCAGTCTCGTCTCAGAGCTCGAAGAAATACTCCCAGAGTCACCATCTTGAATCTTGGTCTTGTCAAGTGTTTGTTCAGGTACCTTAAATCTAGAATGGGTCGCCACTCCCCTGTCTTTTTTGGGGTAAGGAAGTATCTGGAATACAGTCCTTTTCCCCTGTGACAAAGAGGTACCTTCTCTACTGCTTGCAGAAGCAGAACAGAGGGGACTTCTGCCTTGAAGGCCTTCGTCTCCTCTTGCTCTCATTTTCCGGAACCTTTTGAAACTGAGAGCAAGTCCCTGGCTCACTACTTCTAGGACCCACTTGTCTGAAGTAATAGACTCCCAGGCCTGGGAATAGTGAGCCAACCTGCCCCCTACTGGAACTGGGGAGGCGACCGTGATCAACACCTCAGGGTGTCTGTTTGGCAGGGGGCTTAGACTGTGTGGATGATGGGGTTCTGTTCTGGCAGGAAACTACAGACCTGTCAGTTTGACCTCTGTCATAGGTAAAGTGATGGAATCACTTCTGAAGGAAAGAATTGTTGAGTACCTAGAGGCCAGTGGGGCACAGGACCCAAGGCAGCATGGGTTCACAGCGGGAAGGTCATGTCAGACGAATCTAATTGATTTCTTTGACTGGGTGACCAAAGTAGAAGACAGGGAGGGCTGTGGACATTGCCTACCTAGACTTTAGTAAGGCATTTGACACAGTCCCACACAAAGATTAATAGTCATATTAACCAGCCTGGGAGTGGGTCCCAGGGTGGTAGCCTGGGTAAAACATTGGCTGAACAACAGGACACAAAAGGTAATTGTAAATGGAGTCCACTCTGAAGAAAGAGGGGTTACTAGCGGGGTACCGCAGGGTTCAGTACTGGGTCCAGTCCTTTTTAATGTCTTTATAAGTGACATTGTAGAGGGACTGGAAGGAAAAGGTATGCCTCTTTGCAGATGACACAAAGATCTGCAAAAGGGTTGATACACAAGGAGGCAGGAAAGGATGAAAAGGGACTTGGCAAGGTTGGAGGAATGGTCAGAAGTATGCATTGAATCCAAGCTGCCAAAGAAGTGCAAATAAATGCACCTGGGAAACAAAAACCCAGGGGAAGATTACACAAAGGGGGGGGGGGTAGTAACAACAACAAAAATGGAAAGGGACCTGGGGGTAATCATATCAGATGACTTTAAGGTTGGCAAGCAATGTGAGAAGGCGGTAGGGAGGACTGGGGGGATACTGGGATGTATAGGGAGAGGCATCGCCAGCAGAAAACAGGGAGTTGTTATCCCCCTGTACAGACAGTTGGTGAGACCCCATCTGGAGTACTGCGTCCAGTTCTGGAGACTCCATCTCCTCAAGGACATAGACAGGATGGAAGCAGTTCAGAGGACGGCAACTAAAATGGTGCAGGGTCTGCAAGAGAAGCCATACGAGGGGAGACTAAAGGAGCTTAATATGTATACCCTTGAGGAAAGGAGAGAGAGAGGGGACATGATAGAAACATTTAAGTACCTCAGTGGAATCAACAAAGTCCAAGAGAGTAGCATCTTTCCGAAAAAGATGTGCAATAACAAGGGGACACAATTTGAAGATAGAGGGGGATGGCTCAGGGGCAATGTGAAGAAGTATTTTTTCACAGAGAGGGTGGTGGACGCATGGAACAGCCTTCCTGAGGAGGTTATGGGGTCTAAAACTCTGTGGGAGAATTCAAGAATGCATGGGACAGGCATAAGGCAATTTTTGTGGAGGGAAGGAAGAAATAGGCTGTTGGTTATATAGGATCTGCAGCTTATCCTGTAGGTAGGAAAATGGGCAGACTAGGTGGGCCAACCGGTCCTATTGTGCCGTCAAAGTCTATGTTTCCATGTTTCTATCCCACGCCTGCCTCTTCCCCTAAAGAACCCCCTCTGCTGGAAAGAAGAGGAGGAGGCCTGAGCTTGGTAGAAAGGCCTGTGAAAAGGCCTGCCCCTGCAGCTCTAAATTGCTGCCTCTGAGGAGTGGCCTACTTTTCCTTGGCTGCAGCACTCCTCTAGGTGGTCCTATATTCATCCATCTTCTTCATGTAGTTCTCTGCTCACCAAACAGAGAATTACCAGTTACAGGAAAATCCATGGCCTTAGTCTGGGTATCCTGTAAAAGACTGGTACATCTAAGCCAAGCAAACCTCCTCATGGAAATAGATGTAGCCATGACTCTAGAATACACATCATTTGAGTCCACAGCAGCATGAAATTGTACTTTGGATGCCTCTATACCATCTGCAGCCACCTGCTCCAGCTCCTTGGCTAGCTGGGGAGGGGCATTCTTGGCCAGCTCCAGAACCGTACCCACATAGACTTCTGGTACCTGGCTGTATATGCCATGTAATTCAATTGCCTGAGCCCCAAAGAGGATGCCAAGTACTGTTTTTCAGCCACGGCATCCACTTTCCTGGAATCCTTATCTGGGGGTAAGATGCCAGGGGAGTACTAGCCTCGTCACAGGCTGCAGCTTGCACTACCCCAACATGGCTGCAATGTGCTGAAAGGAATTCTGTGCCAGGGCCTGATAAAGCATACCTCCTGTCCATTTTTTTATCCACAGGAGGAATGGATGTGGGAAATTGCATGATTTTCTGTGCCCGTTTCCCCAGGGATTTGTGCAAAGGGATAGACACTGTCTTTGACTCTGGAACATCTATCATTTCCACATAATCAGGCTCCTCCTGATCCTGATCAGCCTCTTCCATAGGAAGCTGAAGAGTCTCAGCCACCTTCTTGTAGAACAAGAAGTGGGAGGGGGACTCGGAAAGCCTGTCAGGGGAGATGTCGGGCTCTACTGGCACATCTTGGCCTTCAAACTCTCCTACTTCATCATCTTCTTCCTCCTCATAATCGCCCTCATAGTATGCCTCCGGATCAATATCTGAGGCAAAAACTTCCGACCGAACCGATCACCTTTGAACCAATGTCGGTTCGGTCGTAACCGGGCAAAATGACTGCACTATAGAGATCGCATTCGCTATTTCCTCAGTGGTCGGAACATGAGGTGTTGGATCCGAATCGGACTATTTTCTCTCTCTCTTTGACAGAACTGACTTTGCAGAGTTGGCTCTCCTTTTGCTCGAAGAGGTATCGCCCAGGTCAGTAGGCACCTCTTTAGGTTCGGTAGCAACCAAACTGAGCTGGCCATGTGTGTCAACGGACTTCTCGGCCTCCCTTTCCTTCAGCCTACTCAAACATTTTTCAAGAGTGGCCTTAGGAAAGTTCTTACAAATTTGGCAGTCTACCTTGAGGTGGTCAAATCCCAGACAACAAACACATACAAGATGGGGACCATCCTTAGCAAAAGCCTCCTCATACTCAGTACAGTGCTGAAACCCAGTGGGACCGGTTTTCTTTTTGGGTTTCTCAGACATGCTGAATATCAGAAAAAGTCACCCTTCTCAGCTTTCAAGCCAGGTAACTGAAAACTATCGGTTCCAACTGTGTCACGGGTCGGTTAAAAATATCCCACAAAACTTCAGATTTTTTTAGGAACCGATAAGTACCAGAAAACCACAATATTTGTAAAAAGAAATGGAAAAAAAGAACAGGTTACTCACTTGTAACAATAGTTCTAGGAGTGGTATATGTTGTTCATCCACACTGTCTGGCATTGTCCCTTTCCCCTTTAAATCTTGCCTTCAAGCTGGCTCCTCCCACCCACCCGGGGGATAAATACTTAGGCTCCGCCCCATGACGCCAGATCTAGTCTGCTGGAAGCCATGTTGTGCTCTTTAAGCCGGGAGGTTGGTTGGGTGCATGTGGATGAACAACATATACCACTCCTAGAACTACTGTTACAGGTGAGTAACCTGTTCTTCTAGGAGCGTGGATATGTTGTTCATCCACACTGTCTGGCAGACTCCTAGCAGTTCTCCAAGAGGAGAGAGGCAAGGCGCACACCCCCTACTTAGGAAACAGAGATTGGAGAACCGAGGCCCCAAAACCAGCATCATGTCGTGACTCTAGGTCAATGTGGTAATGGGTAATAAAGGTGCTTGTTGACTTCCAGATAGCAGCCCGACAGATTTCCTGGATAGGGATGTCCCTGGAAGCAGCCACCAAAGCAGCTATATGGTGGGTAGAATGAGCCCTTATCCCTTTGAGAGGCTCCTTGCCTGCCAATTCATAACACAGACTTATGCATGATGTAATCCATCTTGCAATAGTCCGTTTAGCTGCAGGTCTGCCAGAAGCGGCTTCGGCGTATGTGACAAACAGCTGGCGAACCTCTCCCCGAATTTCCGCCGTCCTCTCCTTATAGTAGGAGAGAGCATGCCTGAGGTCCAGAGTATGGAGCCTGTACTCGGCATCTGAGGTGTAGTTAGGGTAGTATACCGGCAGAGTCAACACCCGGTTGAGGTGAAACTCTGATACCACCTTCGGAAGGAATTTTGGGTGGGTGGCAGAGGACAGTTTTGTCCCTGTGAAAGACCAGATAAGGGGAGTCCACTGAAAGCGCCTGGAGCTCCCCTGTCCTTCTGGCTGACATGATAGCCACCAAGAAGGCAGTCTTCCACGACAAGTGCGAGAGCTCACACTTGGGCATGGGTTCGAATGGCTTGCCCATGAGCTTTGTCAAAACCAGCAAAAGATCCCACGGAGGTGGAGGTTCACGCACCGGAGGGGATATGTGATCCAGGCCTTTGAAAAAGCGCCCGATCACCATCTCCTGAGCCAACGTCGGCTGACCGACCTGCGCCCGGTAAGCAGAGATGGCTGCCAGGTGCACCCTAAGGGTTGATGACCGAAGACCCCCTTTGGAGAGGGACCAAAGGCAGTCTAGAATGTTAGCCACAGAGCAGGATAAGGGGTCCAGGCTTTTTCCCTGACACCAAATGGAAAATCTTTTCCATTTGAAAGCATAACATTTCCTGGTCGATTCTTTTCGAGATGCTTCCACCACGGTGTAGACATCCTCAGAAAGACCCAAAGCCTGGAACTCTAGCCGCTCAGGAACCAGGCTGTGAGGTGCAGGGATTGAAGGTCCAAGTGGAAGATCTTCCCCTAGTTCAGCAATATCAGGTCCAGGCGTGTACACAGCCGCTCCGGGGCCCTGCAGCTGAGGCTGAGGAGATCTGGATACCAGAACTGGCGTGGCCAATCTGGGGCTACCAGAATCACTCTTTCGCCTTGTCCCTCCTCACCTTGAGTAACACCTTGTGGATCAAGGGAAATGGAGGAAGGCATAGAAGAGGCTGGGGTCCACAGCCTCGAGAAGGCATCCCCCTGCAGCGAACCCGCTGAGGGGGGGCATGGTCACAGTTCAGCTTGGTGTTCTCCCCGAGGCAAACAGGTCCACCAACGGTTTGCCCCAATGGGAGAACAGGTTGTAAGCTACCTCTGGATGGAGAGACCACTCGTGGGATGTCTGGCCTATGCGGCTGAGAGCATCCACCTGTTGGTTCGCGACTCCTGCCACATGGATGGCTAGGAGATCCACCTCCAGCCGGCTGATGAGGGTCCAGATCCAGAGCGCCTCCTTGCATAGCAGACGGGAGTGCGTGCTGCCCTGTTTGTTGAGGTAGTACATGGTTGTGGTATTGTCCGTCTGGACTTGAACCACTTGACCCCGGAGCTGAGGCGAAGCTGGCAGGGCCAGTCTGACTGCTCTGAGCTCCAACAGGTTGATGTGGCATAGGGACTCCTCGAGGGTCCAGAACCCGTGGGCTCTGTTGTTCCCCATGTGGGCTCCCCAGCCCATGAGAGAGGCGTCGGTCGTAAGGACGACCGTCGGCTTGGGGTGGACAAATGGGACTGCTTCCTGCAAATGACTCGGGACGGTCCACCATTGGAGAGCATCCCACATCCTCTGGGTGACTGATCAGCTGGTCGAAGAGACCCTGACACTGAGACCACTGGGCAGCCAGCTCCCATTGAAGGGGGCGCATGTGCAGTCTGGTCCAGTGGACCACTGAGGTGCACGCCGCCATGTAACCCAGGAGGCGCAGGAAGTCCCAGGAAGGGCACAAGTGCCCAACCAGAAATGATTGGGCAAAGGAGGAGAGAACCTCTGCCCTGTCTGCTGGGAGCCGAGCTCTGGCTTAACAAGAGTTGAGCTCTGCCCCGATGAAGCCCATCACCTGAGAAGGTACGAGTTCTGATTTGGCCTCATTGATCAGAAGGCCCAAGTGAGAGCAGGTTCAGAGGGTCAGGTCCCTGGACCTCTCCACCTCCTGAAGGGAGGAACCCGCCAAGAGCCAGTCATCTAGATAGGGTTAAATACGAACCCCTTGATGCCATAGATGGGCTGCCACCACTGCGATGCATTTGGTGAAGACCCTTGGGGCCGATGACAGGCCGAACAGCATGGCTCTGAACTCGTACAGGGTCCCTTCGACCTTGAAGTGGAGGAACCGCTGATGGGGCGGATGGATTGAGACGTGGTAAAAGGCGTCCTGAAGATCCAGTGTACAGGACTACATGTTTCGCTCCAGGGATGATATGATCTGGTTCAGAGTTACCATCCAGAAGGTGCGAGACCCGAGATACCAATTCAGGTTGTGGAGATCTAGAATGGGGCGCCAACCCCCATCCGCTTGGGCAGCAGGAAATACCTGGAGACAAAGCCTGGGTCTGAAGGAGGATCCAGCACCAGGGCAACCACCTCTTTGAGGAGGAGTTGCGCAATGTCGTCCCGAAGAGAAGACTGGGTGCCAATTGAGATCCTTTCCTCCCGTGGGGCATGGGCTCGGCTGGGAGGGTACTGCTCAAACTCTAGGGGCAGACCCTGCCCGACCACTTCCAGAACCCACCTGTCCGGAGTGATACCGGACCAGGTGGAAAGGAAGTGGTGGAGCCGGCCCCCCACGGGAGGACCCAGAACTGGCTTGATGGGTGCGGGGGAGGCCACCCCCGACCCGTCACTGTGCAGGCTTAGAGGAGGAGGAGACACCTGGACCAGCACCTCGGCCTTTTTTGCGCGGGGCTGCTGGGGACCCTGCTTGGGCCTAGGGCGCCAAGCTTGAGCCTGCTGCTGTTGCTAACCTCCCTGGAAGGAGGGCTGTCTGACCGCAGGGGAAGAATGCTGAAAAGGCTTCTTCTTGCGCTTCTGCTGGTTCTTGCCTGAAGAACCCTTAGCAGAGCTGGCATCTAAGGTGGCATTAGACTGCTCAATGCGCTGAAGATGACCTGCCACTCCCGGACTGAAAAGGTCGGTGCCAAGGAAGGGCACATCAGCTAGCTTGTGCTGAGTATCCACAGGAAAGGAGGATAACCTCAGCCAAGCCCTGTGGCGAGAGGCTACCGCTGCCGCTAGTGAATGGGCACAAGAATCACCAATGTCCAGAGCTGTCTGGAGCTGTTTGGCAACAGCCGGTCCCTGGTCCCGGACCTGCTTGACCGTGGTCTGCATGTCTGCTGGGAGGTGAGGAAGAACTTCATCCAGCGACCCCAAAAGGGCATGAGAGAAGTGTGCCATGATCACTGCTGAGCTTGCCTGACAAAGGCCCAAGGATGATGACGCGTAAACCTTTCGGACCGAGTGGTCCATAAGTTTGGACTCCTTGTCCGAAGGGCGGTCAGTATCCGCAGAGCTGCCCGTTTGCCTGAATACTGAGGCAGTCACAAGACTTTCCGCCGAGGGGTGCTCCGTAAACCCTGCCAAGGACCCTGTAGGCACTGCGTACTTGTGGGCCATACGAGCAGATGGAGCCGGGCAGGAGGCTGGACGCTGCCAGAGTTCCAGAGCCGGGCCAACTATGGCTTCGGCCACTGGAAAGGCCTCCATCAGGGTATCCCCCCTTTTGAGAATATCCATGAGGGGATATTCTGCCTTCTTCTGAATAGGCTGCAAAGGCATTCCTGTGGACTCTGAAATGAGTCGAAGGATGCCCTGGAAGGAGGAAGGCCCTTCTTCCACGCCTGACACCGACAGCTCATCAAGAGAATGAAGGCCGGTATTATCTGAATCTGAGGTCCAGATACAAGGCTTCCACCTAAATCTCCCTCGATACGCCGAGGGCGATCAGGAGTGACCGTAATCGACAGTCTGTGAGGAAGACCCGAAGACACTCGGTCCTCCTTAGAAGGAACCCCTCCCGGGGCTGTTTTGGCAGAGGTTCCACCAAAATTGGTGGGGAGCCTGTAGCCGGTCGAGCTGAAAGGCGCACGGGGGCCGCCAAAGGGACCGGAGCCCTAGTAGCCGAAGAAGTCGGTGTCGGCCGAAGAGGCTGAGGCCAAGTGATAGCCAGAACTGCCAGGGTAGCCGGCTTTTGGCCTGTTAGCAGAAGTTGCTGCCACATAAGGGTCCTCATAGCGTCGACGGAATTTCCGTCGAAGCCTCTCCTCATCAGAGAAGGATGAGGAATGGTGGCGGCGCCTCTTTCGGGAGTGTTTATGTCCCTTCTTAGGTCTTCCGACCGAAGAGGACTTACTCCTCGATCGAGACCGACGGCGTCAGCTCTGTCGGTCAGGGGAAGCCAGACTCGGTGAAAACCGAGGTTCCGGCTCCTGGACCTCGATTGGGATACCCGAGGGATGGGTTTCCTCATCGGGGAAGGAGAGAACAGGCGCTCTCTCCAGAGAGTCGGTGACAACGGCTCGATCGGGTCGAGAGAAATCTCGCCCGGTTCAGCCGTGTCCTCGACTTCAGTGCCTTGGCCAGACGGAAGGTCTGAAAAACCGGCAGCCGAGGAGGCGATCTCGACCGTAGTCGAGACCCCTTGCTCCTGGAAGTCGGACCGCCTGGTCCCAGGAGCGCCTTCGCCAGAAGACGACGGTTTGGATCCTTCTTTGGATCGGAGGAGGCGAGCCCAAGGGTGCCTCACCCTTAGTAGGGAGAGACGGCACAAATCCCAAAGGATCCTGTGAAGGTGGAGCCCAAGTTGAGCGGGCACTAAGAAGCTTCTTGTCACAAAGCTTGGCAGCTTCTTCCTCAAAGGCCACCATCTGCTCGAGATGCTCGTCGGATCCCGCAGCCGCGGAAACCACCCACCTGACTTCCTTTGATTTCACCAGTGGATTGCGGAGCTCCGGTCTTCCCAGCTTCAGGTGCACCGGACGGTCCTCCAATACAGTGGGATGGAAGGCAGAGCAAATAGTGCATTGGCACAGGTATCATGCACGTACCGAGGCACAAACGCACGAGAGGTGGGGGGGTCAGGCATCACATTTGTCCACAAGGACACTGGCGAGACCCGGGGACGACTTGTCATCCATGTCTGAAAAGTTCGACCTGAGTTGTATACTCTACGAGTTTCAAAGCAGAAGATGCGGTGAAAACCGTCGATTAGACTCAGGGCCTCAATCACTGCAAAAGCATGAGGGAACTCTGCATTCCAGCCGGAAAGGAAGATCTGGTGTCATGGGCTGGAGCCGGTATTTACCACCCGGGTGGGTGGGAGGAGCCTGCTTGAAGACTTCCGGCAAGATTTAAAGGGGAAAGGGACAATGCCAGACAGTGTGGATGCACAACATATCCACGCTCCTAGAACAGTAGGTTTCGGTTCTGAACCGGACAGACCGGAAAATAACCGAATTTCTAACAATTTCAAAAGAAAAACACCACTACCTACTACCACTTACTGTTACCGAGACAGAGGCAAGAATAACACTGAAATTACAAACTGTGGTTGAAAAAAATCGACTGATTCGAACTTTTACCGAACCGAAGCGCAGGAGGGATCTCCGGAGCGACTTCACAGTTAGGCGGAGTGAGAAATCTAACGGTTACACTTCAAGTACCACAGACAGAGGTTTGAAAACCAAGCTCAAGCTCAATGTCCTATGCCTTGGCATAGAGTTAACCCATTACTCACCGGAGCAGTTCAAGTGCTGGGGTTAACTGCATATAGACAGAATACAGCAAGACTTCATGTTGTTTGAAACTGTTCTTCCGGGCTAGAAAATCCAAACAAGGGTAGAACACCGTGGAACTCTGTTCTTTAAACCCCTAGAAATTGCGCCCAAGCAATATGCTGCGTTACTGGCCCCGCTGGGTTCCTGAATGCTCCGTGAGGGCTCGTGATGAACATCCGGGTAGTCTGGACTTGAAATGGTCACCAGGGCAACAGATACAGGTTGTGATTCAACCAGGAATGGAACCGCATCTGTAAGGGCAGTGCTGGATCAGATGGAATGGGAGGAACATCCAAGGGCAGCAAATTGGAAGAAAAAAAGAATGATAACGTACACATTTGGCATAAACTCTGAACGTAACTGCAGGAGACATATGCAATTACATTCAAGGCCACATTTTCTGGGTCACTGGGGGGGGGGTCCATTTAAGGCATAAGCAAAACAAGTTAAAAAACACCAACAGGACACAAACTACGTGTTTTAACTGTTTATTCAGGAGCAGACTATCCAAAAGGTCTGTTTAAGCACTTTGCTGTAGATGTGGCTATCAATGTCACAAATCAGGCAACATTTTTTGGGTGAATTTACATTAAGAATGCGTTGGATGCCATTCAGTTTAACTTATGTATTAGACCATAAAGCCTAGTTTAAGACCCCATGGTTATTATTTGTATTCATGGTCTGGCCTGATTTTGAGATTGGTGAGGTCTTTGAGACTTTATTAGCAACCACTTTTCTTGCACTTAGCCCCCTGTCTTTGTGGAAAACCAAATAAGACTCTACACATCAGAACCTGAAGCTTGGAAATCCTCCAAGCAGAAGTAATGGCAACTAAAAAATAAAAATTGCATACCTATCGTAATTCTTGATCTTACTGTATACCTTCACCAATCATCACTGGTGGGTAATATGCCGGTGACGATAGGACCCTGCGGAAGCTATTAGCGCAGAGATTTTTTTTCTAGGGGAAGGAGACAGCACCAGGATGACGCCACCATCGAGGCCGATGTATTGCGTGACGCTCGAGGGTTGGCCAGTAACCAACGCAGACTCTTCCTCTGCCTCAGTTCTGCATGCCAGAGAGAGTGGAAAATAAGAGACAGAGAAAGAGGAGGAGGGTGGGGCAAGGGCATCCAAGGGACAGTAAAAGGAAAGGATATAAAACAGAGAAAGGAATAAAGCTAGCCACAAGAGGAGGAAAAGTTACCTAGGGGTCTGAGACAGGGGGCCCCAACCACCGGGCAGGCCAAGGGAGGGATAGAAGAAGGGGAGGAAGAGGAAGAACAGGAGAAAGAGAGAAAGGGTAGAGGAAATGAGAGACACATATGGCACCCCCAGCAGAGATGCCAAGGAACTCCCAGGGGACCAGAAAGGGACCTTACTGCTCAACTCCACTCCTTCAAATAAACCACTACAAGAGAGGGGGGGGGGGAGAGAGAGATAGATTGATTGATTAGTGCACAGAAGCCTTCAGGCTGGACAGAATTTGAAGGCAAGTTAAGGATGTTGTATAACCTCAGCAGAGCAGTCTATAAGGCAAGGTGTTAAACCTTGAAGGTGCACCCTCCATAAGGCAGGGCATTAAACCTTGAAGGTGCACCCTCCCATGTCCACTGGAGATGGAAGGGGGCCATAGGTCTCTCAATTCCTGTCCCTAAAATAATTCAGGAGTGGGGACAGGACCCACCCTGGGGCAGGATTCCCCCTAACCCAAACCTCTTCAACAGAAGGGGTTTAAGCTGTAAGAGGAAGGACATCACCTATTCCAAGCCAGGAACAGTAGGAGGGAGACATAAGGTTGTCTGAGTGGAGTCCTCTTCGAGGATTAAAAAGGGGGACCCTGCCCCAAGTTAACCCTTACAGGTTAACTCGAAATGCAGGAGCAATGGCTCCAGAAGGAGTGGGGGCTGGAGGTCCCCAGAGCCCCTCCACCTTTCCACAGCCGAGTAACACTGAGGTCAAATTGACATCACGGCCGGCTGTCCAGATCCCAATCAGAAGAACGGGACAAACCAAAAAAGGGGGTCCCCATCAGGATCATGAGGAGGGGGCCCAGAGGAGCCCCTACCTTAAGAGGGCAAGCACCCCTGCTTGCCCTCCTCCCATAGGTGGGTCCCTGTTGCTTACATGAAGGATCAGTGAACCCGGAGTTGCCAGCAGGACTTTGCCCACAATTGGTTACAACTGGGGGTGAAGGTAAGCAGGGAGGAGGCACTGCCCAGAGGCTGAGGCCCAAGAGGTGAAGGTGGGCGGGATGCAGTGATGAATGGTGAAGATATACAGTAAGATCAAGAATTATGGTAGGTACGTAATTTTCATATCTTAACTGTACGTATCTTCACCATTCATCACTGGTGGGTGATTACCAAGCACCTTAGGTATTGGCATCTCCCTTAGGGTTGTAACTTCCTGCAGTCCCTTCTCGGGAGAACACAGGAGGAAGGAACCCCTTAACAGGCCTGGCGAGGTCTATGACTGGTCAGGGTGAGATGGGGACTCCCCATGCCTGAGAGAAGGAAGGTGCCCCGCTAACTCCCATCTTACCCTGCAGGAGAAAAAATGGGCTCCTTGAAAAGGGGAGGCAATCTCACTACGCCGGGCCAAGGGCGATAACTGGGAGAAGCAAAGCCACGCTGTCAGTCTAATGCAGACTGCAGTTCCTGCCAGCCTAGAAGCTACTTTACTTGCGTCATAAGATGCCCTTGCCTGGTGCCTCACCAGCTCTAGGCCCCTCGCAGAAAGGCAAATGGCTTGCCTACCTGGCTGCCTCCATGTCAGGCAAGGTTGCTAGGAGTTGTCCCAGCACCATCCATAGGTGCTTAGCACAGGCAACCATATGTGCCTGATGTGCTGAGACACATAAAAGAAGACACACTGCTGAGAAGAATCTCTTTCCCCAGCAGTCGAACTCAGCTGAGTCAAACTCTGGGGAGCAGTCGTGTCTTGGGCGATGATGCCCAGAAGGGGTGTCCAGGAGCTCTATCCCAGAGGAGAGGTCAGGCATGGAACCTGGCAACCCCTAGAGTGCGCAATACCCGCGCTGGCAGTCCCGCGGGGCTGGAGAAGGGGTAGAAGGATTCTGCCAGACCCGATATGATGCTTCCGAGAAAGGAACTGGCCATGGAGGGATAACAATGTTCTCTCGGCTGAACTCCCCAAGGAGACCACATGTTGCATGGACACAGGATTACAGCTAGTGAAATGGGATATGTGGAGCACCTCCAACAGCCTCGACAAGAGCCACTGATAGCTGGTGATATCAGCGTTTGAGGACAGGTGGACTGAGGAATTCTCTTCCTCTAGGGAGGAAGAAGAGGAGGCAGAGGAGCTTGGTTCAGACTATGGGGCTGCATGGGGTTCCAGCCAGAAGACGACCTGGTCCAGGATTCTTAAATAATGAGGAAAAGCAGCCGCCGATGACCTGAACTGATCCCAGGTCAGAGGTCCCAAAGGGCCCAAGATACCTGGGAGAGCAGGGGGAGAAGGCAGAGGATCCAAAGGAGGGGTGAGCCAGAGCTGGATCCCTGTTAAGGCTACAAGAGCGTGCAGGGGACCCCTCCCGAAGGGGGGGGGCTGCGCAAAATGCCTACTGTAGGTCACCCAACAGTACTGGAGCAGCCAAAGTGGTGCCCTAGAGAAAGGACCCCACAATGGGATGATCTGAGCTAGTCTGACCCTTGTGGAATGCCCCTAGTCCCACCTGTTGCAGACCCTACTCTGCTGAGGAGAGCGAAGGAGTGAGGGGTCAGCACTATGACTCCTCCCAGAGCCACTAGCAGCTCCAGAAGTGAGTCTAAGTTCCACACCAAACTCCCTCAAGCTCTTCCCCTCAGAGAGGGACCTGCTCCTTGATTGCTCCCACGTGCACAAAATGGTGGGCTCCAAGACTGTACCAGCACCAAAAGAGGCGTCTGAGACAATCTCAGACCTGGCACTGGAGTCCAACCTGGTCCCTTGCGCGGCACCGGCTCCAGACCCAGTGCCGTCCCCTGGCCTGGCATCACCAACCCCTTCCCTGGCATTGGAATCGATGCCAAGAGAGTCCATGGCACAGCAAATGGTACCGGGAGACCCAGAGGATCGGCCTCAAGGGCAGGGCCCACTAGGGGAACGATCGAAGATGCCACAACAGAAACCACACGGCTAGGCCTAACCGGGCGATGGGACTCCACAGAGTTGATCAACCACTCCAGGTTATCCCAATCATCCTCCTCTGAAGAGGATGAGATCAGGAAGACCGGCAAAGAGGCCACCCCCAAAACCCTCCCACTCCTGGTGCCGATGGCAGTACTGGAGGCGGGCCTAGCGTGTACTGCAATACCACCCTGCTCATCAATTCCAAGGGTGGAATCAGGGGGTTGTGGCGGCTCCAACAGGTATGGTCACGCTTCTGAGGAAGCAACGAACCGAGAGGGGTGCTCAACCGGCCCCTCAGAGGAGACTGACTGTCCGCCCGACCCCTCTGGCAGGCCTGCTGTCTCAGCGAGACCGGAACCAGCAGAGGCCTGCTCCCTCCCAGTAGGTATAGTACTGGAGAGTGACCAGGGGGAAGGGCCCATCCTTGGAATCTCAGGACCAACGCCGTCCTCCAAAGATGGGAGGATCCCGACCCAACTTCAATGCGTGCGTTTCGAGGATCCAGCGGTTCATGGAGAAACGCGCGATGCAATTGTCCATGTTGAGTTGGGGACCCAAGCAGAAAAGACAACCGTCATGATGGTCCGTTACAGTCATGGACTTGCCGCAGGGGCACGTCCTGCCTTAGATTTAAGAGAAGGCCCAGAACCGCATAGGAGTGTCGCAAAATAAAACAAAACTACAGTAAACGACTGCACCGTAAAACCATGAATAACGAATAAAAAAATAAAAAAAAATGTCTAATCATTTTGGAGAGTCCTACAGCATCAAGTATCAGCAGTACAGAACTTTCTGTGGTCAAAGTGGCAAACTTTTTTGACTATGCAGTTGCAATGGCTCTCAGCTCCCACAAGGTGATGCACTCTCAACGACGGGAAACACAGAACTGAGGCAGAGGAGGAGTTGGCATCTGATACTGGCCAACCCTTGAATGCCACGCAATAAGTCGGCCTGGAGGGTGGCGCCATCCCGGCGCCTTCTCTTCCCCCTAGAAAAATATCTCTAAGCTAATAGTTCCTGTGAGGTCCTATCGCCTCCGATGTATTACCCATCAGTGATGAACGGTGAAGATACATACAGTTAAGAGCAGTGCTTTCCGTGACAGAAAGCGTAGCTCGCAATTTGTGGCTGGCTCAAACGGAGGCAAAGTAAGCTTCTCCAAAACAAAAAAAAAAAAAAAGAGGTCCCATGGCAGGACAGGGTCTCTAATAGGTGGCTTCAAGTAAAGTATACCCCGTAAGAAAGTGCAGGAAAGGTCCAGCTGGGAAAGAATTTTGTCCTCAATAGGTGCATGGTACGCAGAAATGGTGGAAAGATGCACCTTAAACGAGGAGTAACCCATGTCTGAGTCTGAAAGAGAAAGGAGGTACTCCAGAATTATGTTCACTGGGCAGGTGAAGGGTATCCAATTGTCGAGAGGTGGCCTAAATCGAGAACCGCTTCCACTTCATGGCATAAGTGGCTCTGGTGGATGGCTTCCTGGCTGCCACGAAGACATCTGCCACCTGGTCAGAGACTCCAAAGCGGGCAACGGCTAAGTCCACAGGAGCCACGCATGAAGATGAACGAATATGAGGTCTGTGTGGACCAGGGTACCCTGCTCCTGGGAGAGCAGGTCTGAGCATAGGGGCAGGGGGACTGGAGGTTCCACTGCCAGTTGCTGTAGAAGAGGAAACCATATCTGGCACGATCAGTAGGGAGCTTTATTTATTTATTTTATTTATTTATCAAGTCTAGGATTACAAATACCTTTGAGCCAAGGCTCTTTTACAAAGGTTCCACATCAGAGAAATACAAATTATGGGGAACATCAAGACAGACATTACAACAATGTGGACATTGCAAACAGATTACATATTAATACAATTCAAGGGTAACATTGTAAGCAAGGCAGCCAGAGGCATTTGTCAGAGGAAACAGACAAGAGATAAGAAGTGCCAGAGTCATAGGGAGAGGGAAGGGGGGGGGGGGAAGGAATGTAGATAGGGTGGCAAGAGGGTGAAAAGTGCAGCATTGGGTACACCAAGATGTGAGGGTAGAATCTAGTGAGGAGGGGAAGGGGAAAGGGGGACCACTAGAGCAGGCAGGGAAGTGGAGAAACAAGGTTAAGTTGGGCAGTCATAGGAACTGTTGGCAGTGAGATAGTCCCACAGCCTAGTTTTAAACATACCAATTGTCGGGGCAGAGGAGATGGTGGGGCTGAGGCCATTGAACCAGAGTGGCGCTTGATAAGCAAAAGAGCATTGTCCCTGTGAAGTGACAGTGGGGGACTTTCAGTAGCTGTAGCGTGGCTCTCCGAAGGCACCATTTGTTGGTTTGGTATTGTAACAGAGTTGAGACTCCAGAAGGTGCAAGGCCAAGGTAGATTTGTTTTTTGCCATGGAGCAGGTGAGAAACTTTATGCGGTTTCATAGTTGGAGCCAAAAGGTCTGGGTGTACAGGTCACATGTGTGGGTGAGACGGTGAGCACCAGTGATGAGATGACATGCTTTATTTAAGGCAGATGAGAGGCGTCTAAGGGTTGTGGTTGTGGCCAAGCCATAAATGATGAGACCATAGTCTATTACAGAGATCACAGAGCTCAGGACTGCAACCTTCAAAGCTTCTGGCGTGAGGTGCTGTCTGCGTTTGTAGAGGAGACCAAGCCGTGTATTAGCAGCTTTAGCTACATTATCTACGTGAGGTCAATAGGAGAGATTAGGGTCAAGCTGTATCCCTAAGTATTTGAAGGACCCCACCTGATCTAGAGTGTTCCCCTGGGTGGTGGAGGTAGCCAAGTGGTGTAGCTTGTGTGGATTACGAGAGCTGCACAACAGCACAGATTAGGTTTTTTTTGTCATTGAGGACTAGTTTATGATTAAGAAACCATGTCTCTACAGAACTGAAACCCAGTTGAAGGTTGCGTTGAAGAGCTGCAGGATCTTAATGAGTGGAGAATACAACAGCATCATTGGCATGTATTATGATCTGCTCAGAGCAGTGGTAAGGGAGGGAGTTTAAGAAAAAGCTAAAAAGTAGGGGGCCCAGTATGGATCCCTGGGGGACACCTGAGTGAACAGGCAGGGTGTCAGAAAGAGCGTCAGCAATGTTTACTCTCTGCGACCGGTTTTCTAAGTAGCTTTTATTTTTTTTTATTTATGACTTTGATAACCGGTAAGTGCGTGGATCCCAGGGACCGTTTTCAGGCATGACCTGGGCCATATTCAGAAATAGCACAGATAACAACACGACAGAAAAGAAACGTGAAAGGGCGAACAGAGAAAAGAACAAAAACAAAACTGTGGATACAGGTTACATAGGTCAAAAACAGAGCAAGAATTTGATAACATACGTCAGTTATTTACAATAAATAATTAGTTATTACAGAGGTACATTTGCAGTAGGCAACATTAGTACATTTCCTATAATTGAAGTAGAAACAGCAGTTTGTAGTGAGTGGATGAGGAGAGAAAATCCTAGGGGAGGGAGGCAAAAAGTGACTCAGTGGGTGACAGATTCAACAGGAACAGGTCGCCTATCCAGGGGAACAGTGACAGGAGGAGTTTGCTAGGAGCCAACTTTTGAGGTGGGATTTGAAGACAGTGTGTGTCAGCGGAGTGGAGTACAGTTGGCAGTTTGTTCCACTGAGTGGGGGCTGCTGCCGACAAAGCTCTCCCACCCATATTCGTGTGTACCCTAGGAACTGCTAGTATGGGAGTGCTGTTTGAGTGGAGGCAGCGGCAGGGAGTTTGGATCTTGAGGAGAGCTGCCAGGGGGAGTCAAGGCCAGTACGGATAACTGTATCTGCCAGACAGCAGACGGTGAGGTCAAAGTGACCTTGCAGTGGGAGCCATCCAAGGGAGTTGTATAGGATGCAGTGGTGGGTACAGAAATGAGCCAGCAAGGCAAAACGACAGGCATTGTTGCAGGCTGAGGAGAGTTTGGCTATGGTGGTTGCAGATGCTCGGGCATAGATGGTAGAGCAGTAGTCAAGAATTGGGAGAAGGTTTCCCTGAACAATGGCTAGCCTAGCCTCCGGGGTAAGGAATTGCTAGAATCTATAAGCTGCGCCCAGTTTTTGACGGAACCTGACTAGGGAATTGACGTGCTCGGAGAAGGTGAGGGAGGGGTCAAGTACGACTCCTAAGTATTTGAAAGTGTTTACGGCCTCCAGGGCTGTTCCATCAGGGGCGAGAATGCTTAGGTGGCAGTGAGTCGTGGATTTTGCAAGGAAGGGCTTTGATCCGAACTGCATGGATTTGTTTTTTTTTTTGGCATTTACCAAGAGGAGATTCTTTGAGAACCAGTTATGGGCTGCAGTGTAGTTTTGAGTGACAGCTGTGGAAATGCTGGCAGTGGATTTGTCACTGTGGAAGAGTACGAGGTCATCGGCGTAGAGGAGAAAGTGGCAGCTTAGACTGTCCGAAGAAAGAGTTTGCAAATAGGAAGAATAGAAGGGGGCCCAGAATAAAGCCCTGGGGAACCCCTGTGGAGATGGACTGGGTCGGGGAGCAGGTCTGACCAATACTCACAAATTGGGCTCGGTGTATGAGGTAGATCCCGATCCAGTCTGTTACCTCATGGGAACAGCCTAGGTAGCTCAGCTTTGAGAAGAGGAGGGCATGGTTGACCATATCGAAGGCCTTGGAGAGGTCCACAAAAACAGCACTGGTGGCATTACCAGTGTCCACGTTCATGAGGATATGGTCAGTCAGAAGTGCCAAGGCAGTGGTAGTGGAATGGTTTTTACGGAAACCATGTTGCTGGCTACACAGGAGGTTGTATTTGCCGACGTTCATAGGTTCATAGTGTACAAGCAATGAAGGCATATGTAAGGATGCACATTGTATGCTTGCCACCCATATGTCCTATGGGTGGAAATCAATTTTTTTGTTTCCCATATGTTTATCCAATCTTTGCTTAAAGGTATTCAAATTATCACTAGTAACAACACTTACAGGTAAGTTATTCCACAAACCCACAACTCTCTGTGTGAAAAATAGACTCCTTCTAGTGGATATACATTTTTCTCCAATGAGTTTATAACCATGACTCCTAGTTGATTTGACGTTGGAGGCAGTAGTAAGTCCAGTTGTGGTTCTTAAATAATCATTTTTTATGGTTTGATATACCAATATTAAGTCACCCCTTATCTGTCTGTATTTTACAGAAAATAGGTTAAGTTTTTTAATCTATCTTCGTAACTATTACTATGTAAAGATGATACTTTTTACTGAATTTCGCTGAACACCCTCAACAAGTTTTAAACCCTTATAGAAGTTAGTGCACAAACTGAGAGCAGTATTCCATGGGGATCGTACCAGACTGGTGTGAGGCATAATAACCTTGAGTCTCTACTTTTGATATTTCTTAAAATAGAGCCAATTATTTTATTACATTTTTAACTTATATTATATTTTTTGAAAGTTAAATTATCTGAGATTATGACACCAAATCCTTTTCTTCCAAAATACTTTTAGATAAACATTGTTTAAGGAATAATTGAAGGATATTATTTTGCCCAAATGTAAGACTTTACATTTGTCAACATTAAAAACATACCATAAGCCTTTGCCCAGTTTGATAGGTTGTTTAAATGATTTTGTATGGAGCATTTATCATGAAAGGTGCTTACCAAACTACCCATTTTACAGTCATAGCATATTTTGTGACCCATATCTTATCAGTAGTAGGCAGTGTAGAGACCATAATATTAAACAGTATCGGACCCAGGACGGAGCCCTGGGGAACACCACTAGTCACCACACCCGTCGCAGACAGGTGACACAGTCACACTGACTTTAAAGTGTCTGTTGGAAGCTCAAACTTACTGCAAAGAACAAACTGCAACTCCATTTAGGACCTGGAAACCTGAGTAAGGCATAATACTGCAGAGCACTGGGTAAGAAGTGAGATACACTTTCTACAAAAAGTTTTATTTGTATTTTTCCTTATTGGCATTAAGCAGAGAATTGCAGGATTCCTTTAAAGGGTAGTAATTTTATAACCAGAGTGAGATACAACTGAATTTGCTTGAGTGCGAAGGGTTGAGACCTAGCATTTTGAAGGATATTTTTGTAACATTTTAAGTGTCCTACTGGCTGAGGAGTGAGTTCATTTTATCCTTGGACTCAGTAGAGTGTTCGGTTTGTGTTGGAGCCGTGGTCTAGTAAATTGTGGTGTTAGTTGTATTACTATAAGGACAGTACTCACCAGGGTGGTGGAGCAGTTGTGTATCTGATTGTTTCTAACAGTCACCAGTGGCATGCACTACCCACCACCCTTCCCACCCGACCCCCAGGCGTGGCATTTCCTTTATAGCCAAAGTTCTGACATCACTTCCTCAATAGGTCTTGAGGCAGAACTGTCATATTCCTAATAACCCTGCAACGTGCATAAAGAGTAGTTACACAAAACAAATAATAATACATATATAATTACATATTGTATAGAATAAGGGAGGCGGGGACATGTGAGGAGTGGTGCAATGCACTGGCTGTGGGGCAGCAGTTTTCCGGGAAACATTCTGGAAACTGCGTTGCTGTCCTATTTGTAGGCAACTGTCAGCTCTGAGAGAGGAGGTTGCCCACCTCCAGGCTGAACTAGCAAGGACTAAGGAGGCCTCCCCCTATCAAAGAGCACCACTGCCACAACCACTGAGTCAGAGGTTTCGGAGTATGAAGAGCAGTAGGACCACAGTGGGTTCTGGGAGGTTGCGGGTGGTGGACCAGAGGCGAAGCCCCCCAGTTGTACCTCTACACAAATCAGATGCCATTCTGGCAGAGCAAGGTTCCTCTATGATGGCACCCTCAGTGGAGACCCAGAAGAATGCTGAGGACATCCACAAGGGAGACCCACAAAAGTGTGGCAAGGGACACCAAAGGGAAGGAAACAGCTACTGATAGGGGACTCAATTGTTAGAGGTAGAACTGGGAAGGAGATAGAAAAGTAAGCTGCCTGCCTGGTGCCATGGCTTGAGGGACAAGAAGCGAATCCTCACAATTGTAGAAGCAGCATCACAGGAGACAGAACTAGATATCATTGTCCACCTTGGGACAAATGACCTAGCTAACATGGGATCAGTGCAGTGCAGAATGAATTTGTGGAGTTGGGAGGGCCTCAGATGGGTAGCAAGCACAGTAACCTTCTCAGAGGTGCTACCAGTCCATGGCAGGAATGAGGCTGGTACTGCACCATGCAGTTTAATGAATGGTTGCAAAACTGGTGCAGAGCACAAGGCTTTAGCTTCATTGGGGACTGGGGTCCACCTGGAGAGATAAAGGTCTATACTGGTATGATGGTCTGCATTTGTCCACAAAGGGACCAAGCTCCTAGGTGACAGGTTTAAATGCTTCCTTGGCAAGCTTTTAAACTAGATAAGGGGAGTACTGATAAAAGGCAGGAAAATTCAGCCTCCCCACAAAACAGGGCAGGTAGTAGGGTAAACACTGAGGTACAGAGCTCAACACAGGGCAGGATGGGGTAAATGGTAAAATAGATAAGAGCAATAAGAGCAGGGATGGGGAAAAAAGGATCAAGCCAACATTAAATGGAGGCAATGACTACTAATGCCCGTAGTCTGGGAAACAAGCTCTCTGAGCTAGTAGCTTTGATGGAAGATGAACAATTGGATATTGTGGCAGTCACAGAAACATGGTACACGAGAACCATGAATGGATGTCAACATACCAGGGTACACAATCTACAGAAGGGACAGGGAAGGCAAAAGAGGAGGTGGAGTAGCTCTATACATAAGGGAATGGATCAAAGCTACAGAACTAAAAAGTAAAGGGGAGGACAAGAGCACTCTGGTTACCTTGGAGATTGGGAATGGCATGCGAAATCCGCACAGGGGTTGTATACAGACCCCGTCTCAAGGGAGAAATGGACAAGAAAATGATAGAGGACATTCTCAAAATGGCTGAAAAAGGGGAGATACTGTTGATGGGGGACCTGAATATGCCAGATGTTAACTGGAGGACATGTACTGTAGCCACATCCAAGAGCAGGGTCATTCTCGATGCCCTGCAGGGGGCAGACCTTGGACAGCTAGTGCTGGAACCCACTCGGGAGGGGAGCAATACTAGACCTGGTACTCTCAAATGGAGAGAGGATCACAAATTTAGAAGTCAGTAGACATCTGGGAACAAGCGACCACTGCACAGTGTGTTTCACAATGAGCACAACCATGGAGATAAGCCATACAAAAACAAGGATACTGGACTTTAGAAGGGCTCACTTTGACAAAATGGGTGAACACCTGAAGAATGCACTAGCAAATGGCCAAATAGGAGGGGTGGAAGAACAATGGAGAAAAATCAAAACTGCCATCATAGAGGCAACAAGTCTTTGTATAAAACAAATAAAGAAAACAAAGCGGAGTAAAAAACCACTATGGTTCTCAAAAGAGGTGGCAGGGAAGGTTAAGGAGAAAAAGGCTGCATTCAAAAAGTATAAGGAATCACAGAGGGAGCACGACAGGGAACTGTATCAATTAAAGCAGAAAGAAGTAGGAAAGGCAGTCAGAATGGCAAAGGCACAAACCGAGGAAAAAATAGCCAACTCGGTCAAAAAGGGGGATAAAACCTTTTATAGGTACATTAGGGAGCATAGAAAGGTTAAAGGAGGGATAGTGAAGATTAATAAAGGAGAGGGAGGTGGGCAGAGGAGACAGTGAAAGGCAGAATACTGAATGAATACTTTTGCTCAGTATTCACAAAGAAGATGAGGAGCAGTTACCTAAACCAGACAACAGAAGCACTCTGGGTAGGGGGTTGATACCAGTCCATTCACAGAAGAAAGAGTCCTGAAGAACTCCTAAAACTCAAGGTGGATAAAGCAATAGGCCTGACGGATTCACCCCAGAATCCTAAAAGAACTAAGGGGGACCTAGTGACACCACTGACCACACTTTTTAACAAATCATGGCAGGATGGGGTGGTACCTGAGGGACTGGAGGGAGGGCAGATGTGATTCCCTTACAAAAAGGGGAGCAAGGCAGAAGCAGGAAACTACAGACCTGTAAGTTTGACTCAGTGGTAGGGAAAATGATGGAATCACTTCTGAAAGAACTGTTGAGCACCTAGAGGCTAGCGGGCACAGGGACCCAAAGCAACATGGATTTACAGCAAGAAGGTCATGTCAGACTAATCTAATTGATTTCTTTGACTGGGTGACAAAGTAATAGACCAGGAGGCTGTGGATATGGCCTACCTAGACTTTTAGAGGCATTTGACACAGTCCCACACAAAATTAATAATCAAGTTAGCCAGCCTGGGAGTGGGTCCCAGGGTGGTAGCCTATGCGAACTGGCTGCACAACAGGACACAGAAGGTAATAGTGAATGGAACACATTCCAAGAAAGGGGGTTACTAATGGAGTACCTCAGGGCTAGTAGGTCCAATCCTCTTTAACATCTTTATAAGTGACATTGCAGAGGGTCTGAGGAAAGGTAAGCCTTTGCAGATGACACAAAGATCTGTAACAGAGTTGATACACAAGATGGGGTAGAAAAAGATGAGAAGGGACTTGGCAAGATGGAGGAATGGTCAGACATATGGCAACTTAGATTCAATGCAAAGAAGTGCAAAATAATGCACCTGGGAAACAAAAACCCAGGAAGAAGAGTACACAATAGCAGGGGAGGTACTAACAACAAAAAAATGGAAAGGACCTGGAGTAGTCATATCAGATGACCTAAAGGTGGGTAAGCAATGTGAGAAGTCAGTAAGGAGAGCCAGGGGGATACTGGGATGCATAGGAAGGGGCATCACAAGTAGGAAAAAGGGAAGTGATTATCCCTCTATACAGACAGTTGGTGAGACCCCATCTGGAGTACTGTGTGCAGTTTTGGAGACCTCATCTACGCAAGGACAGAGACAGGATGGAAGCAGTCCAGAGGAGGGCAACTAAAATGGTGCAAGGTCTACATCAGAAACCATATGAAGAGAGACTGAGAGCGCTTAATATGTATACCCTTGATGAAAGGAGGGACAGGGGGGACATGATAGAAATGTTCAAGTACCTCAAGGGAATCAACAAAAGTCCAGGAGGTAGCATCTTTCAGAAAAAGAGATGTGTAAGAACAAGGGGGCACAGTTTAAAGATAGAGAGGACGGCTCGAGGGGTAATGTGAGGAAATTCTTTTTCACGGAGAGAGTGGTGGATACATGGGACAGCCTTCCTGAGGAGGTTGTTGGGTCTAAAACAGTGGGGGAATTCAAACATGCTTGGACAGACACAAAGCAATTATAGTGCGGGGTTGCAGGAAGCAGGCTGTTGGTTAACTAGAATCTGCAGCTTATCCAGTAGGTAGGGAAATGGGCAGACTGGGTGGGCCAAGTGGTCCTTTTCTGCCGTCAAAGTCTATGTTTCTATGACCCTTGACTGATACCTGTTGAGTTCTGTTTTCCAACCATGACTGTATCCAGTTTATAATATTAGGTTGAAACTTAATTTTGACCAATTCTTGTAGTAAGACTTTATTGATACTTTATCAAAAGCTTTGGAAAAATCCAAAAATATTACATCTACCGGAATACCCAAGTCCAAGGCAGCGTTTACTGGTTCAAAAAAATGTAGTAGGTTGGTCAAAACTGATCTTTCAGTCACAAAACCGTGTTGAAAGATGTCTACTATTTTATTTCTTTCTAAATGATCTACAATATGGGCTTTCCATAATTTTGCCTATGATGGAAGTCAGGCTTATGGGCCGATAATTGTTAGGGTCATGTCTGGATCCACCCTTATATATAGGTGTAACTATAGCCTCCCTCCAAGCCTGAACAACTTTACCTTCTCTGATTGATGAATTAAATAACACGGCTAGAGGACCAGAAATTGAATGACTAATTTTTTTTTTAATCTGGGTGGAATACCATCAGGACCAGGAGAGCTGTTTGATTTTAAAGATTTAATTTGTTTTGCAACCTCAATTTTTGAAAAACAGGAAAACTAGAATTATTTACTAGAAGAGGCTGACAGCTTCCTTAGTTTCAAAATCTTTTAGAAATGTCTCATTTGAATTGTAGCAGTAGTTGTTTCATCTAAAATAGGTATATCATTGATATTAAAGGGTCCAATTGTATGATTTCTTTCTTTCATGGAACCAATATAATTATAAAATTGTTTTTGTTGTCTTTAACTTTAGTAACTAAATTGAATTCAATTTTAGATTTAGATGATTTAATCATGTGTTTTAATTTTTTGGCTGCAATTTTGTATTTTTCCAGGAGACTGTTGGAATTAACTTTTTTATATTTTCTATATAGTTTTCTTTTTTTTTGTAATTGTTTCTTAATTTTTGAGGACCAAAGAGGACACGTTTATTGTTGCAGTACTTCATTCTATAAGGAACCTAATTTGAGAGACAAATATTGATTTTGTTATTAATTAAATCAAAATTTGTAATAAATTTAGGTTATTTAGTTCATTCTCAATTCCCTTTAGATAAAAATCATTTTTTAATAGTTTGCTTTATTAAAGTTTTGATTTTAGTAATGCCATTTGTGCTTGGAAAGTCTGCTATGTATTCATAATTGACCATGCAATGATCACTATCACCCAGAGGAGGAAGTATTTTGATGTTATCAATTTTCTCATTAACATTGGTGAGTACAATGTCAAGGATATTGTTACTAATGGTAGGTTTATTAACTATTTGTTCTAGGTTAGATTCAAGAAAAGTACCCATAAACATCTTTTCAGTATTTGAAGCTGATGCATAATTGTCCCAGTTGACAGTTGGAAGATTGAAATCACCCATCAGTATATAGGGAGTATCAATGTGTACCTCAGATATTTCTTCTATTAAACTTTGATTTTCATCATTAGTTAAACTAGGAGATCTATATATTAGCCCAATTACTAGTGGACTATGGGGGAGAAAAATTTTGACCCATAAGCTCTCATTATTACTTGTTTTAGTTTTGTGTTTGCTTTCAAGTGTTCATCAATGTATAATACAACACCTCCTCCCTTTTTATTTTCATTTCGGTTTTTGTAAAACTTATTATATCCCTTTATGTCAGTGTTCCAGTCTTCATCCTTATACCAAGTTTCAGTAACTCCACAAATTGATATTTTTTGTGCTTGAAGGATGTAAGTAAGTTCTTCTTTTTTGTTGCGTAGACTTCTGGCATTAGTTAATATAATATTTATATTTGGTTTAGAAATGACACCAGTAGTGTTCGTTTGGGGGAATTTATGGTTGATTATGGATGCAGGGTTTGAAGAATAGTTGAAAAATTGAGCTTCAAGAGTTGTATCTAGAACATACAACTCCTCCCTTGCTGGAAGTTTAAACAACTATTGATAGAATGCACTATGCTTTCACCCAATAGCCTACTACCCCTTCTGCTGAGATGGAGTCCATCCCAACAACAGAGGTTTGATTTACCATAAAAGTCCTCCCAGTGAGTTACACATTGTATATCTCGTTTAAGACACCAACATCTCAACCAATTATTTATTTCTCTCATTTTACACTGTTGGGAAAGATTTGCTCTTGGAATAGGCAAGATTTCAGATAGGACTACCTCACATCCTAAATCCAATAATTTGTTCGTTAATGCAACATAATCTTCTTTTAGTTTTTGAGAAGAATCCTTTAGAACATTGTTGGCTCCTATGTGAACTATTACCAAAGGTTTAAAACCTGAGTTTTGTAAGATGTTGCTGGACATCTCTGTGATGTCAGTAATGCCAGCACCCCTGAAGCTTGAAAGAGTTCTATTTGTGTTGTCAGGGTTGCAAATGATTCTATCAATATGTTTGATGATAGAGTCTCCTAGCACTATAACCTGTCTTTTTTTGCAAACATCATCTTGATTTAGGTCCAAGTTGTCACAATTTTCTAGTGAAATCAAGGGATTACATCAACTGGTCATGTTTTTGGCCTCTCTGATGTCAGTAACATTTTGTAGATTGCTGGAAGAAGAGGTGAAGATTTAAACTCTGCATTTGAAGATTCATATTTGTTTATAGTAAATATTGGGTTTCTATATTTTCAAAATTTTCAGAAATGGGGAGACTTATTGTTTCTGGATCATGACTGTATCTGAGATATATGTTAAGGGATCAAAGGAATTGAAAGTAGAAACCGTAAATTGGTCTGCTCTTCTGCCCTTTTTTGGATTTTTTTGAATTTGTAAAGTGTACCAATCTTCATCTGCATTATCAGATAGATCTTCTTCTTCCCTTGTTCTCTTAACACTAACTTTTTTCTTTTCTTTTTGTGCAGGGGGTATTTCAATAGGTTCTTGACAAGTGGTGATAATTTTGTTTGTCTTCTGGCATTTTGATAATGGTCTAAGTTTTTTTCCCTGACATTTGGGCTTTTTGCCTACCACATGTACTTTGGTGGGCTGGGAAATATCACTAATTTGATTTTTAAATCTACTAGACATTTCCTGTTGGCTGGTCTCTAAAAAGCCTAACCTATCGTTAAACAATTCCAATTCGGCAGTTAAATCCTGGTTAACTTTACATTTAACACAGGTAAAGGGCAAGGTGAAGTTGTTTATCTCAGATATTAAATCGTATTACAGGACTGACATCTGCAACCAAAGCACTCTTTGTTTATTTGGACAATATCTTCCATATTTTTACGTAGTAAGTTTAACTCCAAGATGGTATATTACAGTTTATGAAGGTATTTGACTTCTCAAGCTGTCTGTTGAACAAAATACAGTAAAGCTTAAAACAAGCTACAATAGAGTATAGGAATAGTATTGATTGTCTGGAAAACACAAAGTCACCTTTCACCTTCTTCCGCCTACGGACGCCGACAGACACCGCTGGCCTCTGCCCGCGTCGCCTCCGCTCGCTGGAGCCGACAGTTATGTAGCGCCATCACGCTGAAATCACCAGTTGCTATGGTAATCAAAGGAGACAACAAAGCAAAAACAGTGGGGCTGGGCAATGTATATAGCTCGCCTTTATAAAGACGAGTTAGCCAACACCAAAAGCAGCTGCAAAGGGCTGCCTTTTGAGTACTGAGGAGCGATGCCTACCCAGTTTTCCAAGCCCTCTAAAAGGGGGTTTAAAAAACGCCTCTACACTGATTTCCCTGTCAAAACAGTCCTTGAATTTAAACAGTAGGCAGTACCTGTTAGCAATGCAGAGAGACTAGGAGATGACGTGTTCAGCTACTTGAGTGTGGATCGCTTTCTCAAGCAGTTTACTTAGATGGGGGAGGATGGAGATTGGTTGGTAGTTGTCGGAAGACTGAGGGTCACCGACTTTGTACATGGGGATCACCTTAGCTACCTTCCAGGGGTTGGGCATGGAGGAGGTAGAGAGGGCAAGGTTAAAAACAAAGGTGAGAGGTTTGGCTATAGCAGGTGCGATCAGCCTGAGGAAGACTGGTGATAGGCCATCGGCTCCAGCAGAGCCACGAGTTAGTAGGCTTTTGAGGAGCTTAGAGGTATCAGTGGGAGAGAGCGCTTTGAAGTAAAAAGGTGGGATTGGAAGGTGGGTCAGAGAGATAGTGGCGGATGCCAGTGGGTTATGATGGGTGGCTGAGTTGCTTAGCATGCCGCTGGGGAGTTTATTTAGGTAGCTGGATACGAACACACGAAATTTGCCAGCAGATAATGGCCTAGAGGTCTATCAAGTCTGCTCGAATGTGCAGCTAGCACCCCTTATTCTGCAGCTGCCCTTCCCTTCCACCCTTCCCCTTCATTGACCCTCCCCCTTGTCTTGTCCCATCCCCTTTTGAAGGGGTCCACTGTTCTACTGGATGCCACTTCTGCAGGTAACGCATTCCACCCAGCCACCACCCTCTCTGTAAAAGTGTCTCCTCATCTCCTCCTGAACCTTCCTCCTCCAGTCTCATATCATGGCCCCTGATGTCCCTCCCCTCCCTTACTTTGAACAGCCCCTCTGTACCCGTCTTATTTATTCCTTTCATGTACTTAAAGGTTTTAATCATGTCCCTCCCGTCCCTCCTCTCCTCCAGTGAATACATGTTCAACTCCCTCAGCCTCCTCTCGTATGATAAGTCCCCCAGCCCCTTGATCATCTTTGTCGCTCTGCGCTGCACCCCCTCCAGTAACTTAATGTCTCTCTTCAGATATGGGCACCAGTACTGTACGCAGTACTCCAGGTGCGGTCTAACTAATGATCTATACAGTGGCAGAATCACCTCCTCCCTCCTCGAGGATATACCTCTTGCAAGACAACCCAGCATTTTGTTGGCCTTTGCAGCTGCCTTCCTACATTGTGCCGAGTTGTTCACTGACCCTGTAATAAGCACCCCCAGATCCTTCTCCTCCTCTGTCTGGGCTAGCTGCACTCCCCCTAGCTGGTAACTCCTCCTTGGGTTCTTCATCACAAAATGCAGCACCTTGCACTTTTTGGCGTTAAACCCCAGTTGGCAGGTGTCTGACCAGGTTTCAAGCTTTGCCAGATCATCCTGCAACCCCTGCCATCCCTCTAGGTCATCCACCACCGCTCCTACCTTGGTATCATCAGCAAACAGATTGATCTTGCTCTTGATATCCAATGATATGCCTACAATGAATATCCCAAACAACACTGGTCCCAACACCGAGCCCTGTAGAACACCGCTCGTCACTACCCTTGGGTGTGAGAGCTCCCCACCCACCACCACCCTCTATTGCCTTCCCTGAAGCCAGTTCCCTACCCATCTCACCAGCTTTGCACCTGCCCCTGTGCCTACTAACTTACTTCCTAGCCTTCCATGTGGCACCGAGTCGAATGCCTTACTGAAATCCAGATACAGAACATCCACTGCATGCCCCCTGTCCAGTTGCCTAGTTACCCAGTCATAGAACTCCACCAGGCTGGTTTGGCAGGATCTGCTCCGTATGAAGCCATGCTGTCTGCTGTCCTGTAGTCCTTTGGCCTCTACGAGGGCCACCAGCCTTTCCTTCAGGATAGTTTCCATTAGCTTACCCACGATGGATGTGAGGCTCACTGGTCTGTAGTTTCCTGGTTCATCCTTGGGGCCGCTCTTGTGGAGGGGCACCACATGAGCTATCCTCCAGTCCTGAGGTACACACCCCGAATGTAGTGAGGCATTAAATAGGTCTGCCAAAGGTCCTGCTAGGACCTCTGCCTGCTCCTTCAGTACCCTGTGGTGGATGCCATCTGGGCCTGGTGCCTTATCCATCCTCAGTGCCTTTAAACCCTCCTGAACTCTGCCCTCCATGATTTCCCCATCTGCCACCCCCTGTTTCTGCCATTTCTCCCCCTTGGGTGTCACCCCTCTTCTCTTTAGTAAATACTGAGCAGATAGATCGGTGAACGTGTTATTTAGTGTCCTGGCCACTTCCATAGGATCTGAAACCAGGTCACCTGCTGAGTTTAGGTGTAGTGCAGCCTTGCTAGAGGAGGGGTTTAGGAGGGAACCAATGGATTCCCAAAATTTCTTGGGGTCACCAAGGTTAGCTCTCAGTTTGTTACAGAAATGGGTTTGTTTCAGTGATTTGGCTAGGAGCTTACAGTGGTTTCTCCAACGCCTGTAGTCTTCCCAGAGGACTAGGGAGGGGGGTGTTTTGTAGGTGGACCAAGCATGATCCCTATCCTTCATGAGGGCTAGGAGGTCTCTGCACACCCAGCGCGAGCAGCCACCTCTGACCCTTCTTGTGGTTAGAGGAAAGAACCTGTCCTGTATTGACAGTACAGTCTGCGTAAGAAAGTTGGCTGCTGAGGTCGCATCAGTAAGTGAGTAGAGGAAGGACCAGTCCAATGCTCAGGTCTCCGCCAGGAGGTTGGAGGTGTTGGGGTTTCCGAAATTACAAAACGATATGTATTTTGGAGGAGAGTGCTTGAATTTGGAGGACCATAGGAGATAGGTTGGGGAATGGTCACTAATGGAGTCAGCCATGGTTCCGGCGTGCAATACATGGTCATCCCTGTTTGTGAGAATCCAATCCAAGATGGTCAGGGTGCCAGTTCTGGGGTTTAGTTTAGTTGGAAGAGTGATACTCAGTGTCAGACTGTGTTGTTTAAGCAGGGAAGCATAGTCCAGTTGGTGGTTGTTCAGCCAGTTTAGATTGAAGTCCCTGAGTAGGACAGAGTTCCTGTGGGGGGACAAGGAGCAGAGGCCCAGAAGGAAGCTGTTTAGACCCCCGTTCCTGCAGAGGGGTGGTTATAGCAGCAGCCTATGTAAAGTTTCTTACAAGATCCCAGGGTCATTTCAGAGAGGAGCCATTCACTTGGTGAGGAGTGGTTAGAGCAGAGAATGATCCTAGCAGTGAGGGGTTCTCTACAGAACAGGGCAATACCCCCTCCTTTCTTTCTGCCCGGTCTATCAAGACGTAGCAGGGAGTAACCAGGTATTTGGAAAGTGTTGTCGGTATGGTGTGGTTTCAGCCAGGTTTCAGTAAGTCCCACGACGTGGGGCTTGTGAAGTGCAATCCATGCCTCAAGTTTAGGGAACTTGGAGGGAAGGCTACAAATGTTGATGTTCACGAATTTAAGACCAGGGGCACTCATCCAGATGCTTGAGGAGGAGGTGATGTAGGAGTTTGGTGGACCAGGGTTGTATTCAATATCACCAGCGAGAATAAGAAGTGATAATAGGAGTAGATACGGGCAGGTGGGTAGTGTGGGAGACCAGGAGAGGGAACGCCAGGTAGTGGCCAAGAAGGCGGTGTTCCTGATTGGACAAGAAGAAAAGTGTGAGATGTCCCCGGGAGGGCACCTCTCATGCGAGGAGTTGGGAGGAGTGTGGAAAGGAGGAGTGGGTGATGGACAGGCGGGCCAGGCAGTCTTGGTCGTGGGCCAGTACATTGGCGCAGAAGTCTGACAGCACCAGAGAAGATAATAAGAGGACAGCCAGTGAAGTAGGCAATAGCAGATTCATTGTGTAGGAGAGGGGAGAATGAGAGGAGAAAAGGAGTGTAGAGATGGTGTAAAAACTCGAGCAGGGGGGGGGGTTAGACAAAGAAGGTGGAGGGGTGATAGAAGGAGTGATCTCGGGATTACCAGAAAACACTCAGAAAGCAGGGCTGACTGTCAGGTAAGAGGAAGGAATTGTGGCTTTAAGACTGAGGGAGAGATAAGCAAAGCCAATGGGAAATGGGATTTCCAGAAAGAGGAGTGGTTTAGGTGGATTTAATCAGTTGAGGGAGTGGGAAGGTGTGGGGGCGTGAAAATTTCTGGCAGGGAGAAGGCGCAGCCTTTCCGTCCAAATTCGTTTACCTGCAGCTGGGTCCAAGGGCCGGGTGGCGTCAGGCTCCTTCTTGCTGAGGAGACAGCCGCGTAGGTGCAGCGCTAGCCTGTCGGGCTGAACTGGAAGCCTGCGGGGAGAAGGGACAGATAGGGGAATTAGAAGTCTCTAGGATCTGGGAGTGTCTGCAAAAATTTCAATTTACATAAAAGGAGCTGTACACTGAGAAAATTGTGACTAAATCGGGGGGTGGGTTCAGACCACCGGCTGGTGCCAGTAAGATCTGCAGGGGGAGGGAGAGAGAGAAAGCAGAGCAGGGATTTTAGAGCAGGTCGCGGTGGGTAGGTTATGAGAGGCAAATTATTTAGCAGCTTGTGAGAAACTACCCTGAAATCCTGTGCATACAGTATACTCTGGGCTGAAAAAACCCACTATCTTAAACTACTGTAATTAAGAGAAGATCAGAGAAGCCCAAGATTTCCAGGAGCCAAAAATTACTGTGCAAAGAGGTGTCACCACTATCGACAATTACAGGGAGCAGAGAAAATATGCAGGGATAATGGCTGCAGTAATAAAAAAAATGGAAATTACATACCTACCGTAATTCTTGATCTTCTTGGACGAGTCTCCACCACTCATTCACACTAATGGGATCTGCGCCAGAGGCACTAGGACCCAGCGGGAGAAAACTTTTTTGCTGGATGGTCAGTGCCAAAGATGGAGCTGTGAGGAGCGACACCTCGAGCCTCAGCTCATGCAGTAATGACTATCTCGGCATCGACCCTCCAACCACCTCAGTATCTTTTTTTCCGAGGAGGTGCAGCGTAACTAACCTAGAAGGACAGCCTAACCAAAAGCCAGACATAAGACAGTCCGGACAACCTGTATAAGAAGGGTCAACGAAGAAGTCTTCACAGCCTAAAGGTTGAGGGAGTGAAGACCAACAACAGAGGTGAGCTCACGGGATGGAGGGTGTGTGTGTGAATGAGTGGTGGAGACTCGTCCAAGAAGATCAAGAATTACGGTAGGTACGTAATTTCCATATCTTCCTGCACATAAAGTCTCCACCACTCATTCACACTAATGGGAGAATACCAAGCTAATAATCCCCCGAGAGGGCGTCAGGAGAGACCAAGAGCTCTCAGTTTTAAGATAGGAGTCCATTAAGGATGGTTCTGCCAAAAGAAAGATGTCGTCTGGCATGGACATCCATGTGTTTGATGAAAGTATGCACTGAGCTCCAGGTAGCCGCATTGCAAATATCTGCAATGGGCAAGTTGCGGATTTCTGCTAGGGATACCTCGACCGCTCTAGTAGAGTGAGCATACACTCTGCCTTCCAGCTTAACCTGCGCCATGGAATAACAGTGGCGAAGGCACGCCACTAGCCATGCTGAAATACATCTGATAGCGACAGGTTGGCCCAGCCGGGTCTCACTGAAGGAAACAAACAGTTGTTGAGCTCTGCAAAAGTAATTTGTTCTATCTAGATAGAAACGCAAAGCTCTTCTTGACATCCAAGGAATGACGAGAACGCTCTCCTTCATTTTGGAAGTTCGCAAAGTAAGTAGGAAGGACCAAGGGTTGGTTTAGATGGAATTCTGAAACAACCTTAGGGAGTAACTTAGGATGGGTCCTAAGAACTACTTTGTCTTTATGAAACACAGTATACGGAGGGTCTGTGACCAAGGCATGTACCTCAGAGACCCTACGGGACGAGGTTATGGCCACTAGGAAGGCAGTTTTCCAAGTGAGGAATTTTAACTCTCAGGTAGCTAGAGGCTCGAAAGGTTTTCGATTGAGCAGGTCTAGCACAAGATTAATGTCCCAGGCTGCGACTGGACGTCTTATAGAAGGTCTGGTATGCAGAATTCCCTTAAGAAACCTCTTAACCATAGGTAACTGAGCCAGTAACAAGGAAAGTACTAGCTCATGATAAGCTGAAATGGCACAAAGGTGAACCTTAACTGTAGAGTATTGCAGACCTGAATTTGAGAGGTCTAAGAGGTACTCTAAAATGTTATCTGGTGAGCAGGAACAGGGATTCAAAGAGGACTTTGTATACCAGAGTAGAAAATGCTTCCATTTGGCTGTGTAAGTTTTCCTAGTGGCTGGTTTGCGTGCATCCAGCAGAATATCTGAAACCCTGCAAGAGATATTGAACCTGTTCACTTCTATCTTTTCAGGAGCCAAGCGTGAAGGTGAAGCGACCTCAGGTTGGGATGGACCACAGGCCCCTGAGTCAGAAGGTTCGTCTGAAGGGGAAGCGGTTTTGGAGGAGCTTCCGACATACTGCTGAGTAGTGGAAACCATATCTGTCGAGGCCAGAAGGGAGCAATGAGGATCATTTTGTCCCCCTGGGACTCAAACTTGAGAAGTACCCTCTGATTAGAGGAAGAGGTGGAAAGGAGTATAGAGAGCGTTTTGTCCAATGCAGCCTGAACACATCCTGACAGAAAATGCCAGGCCCTGGATTTCTGGAGCAGAAGAGAGGCAGTTTTGTGTTGAGTGGGGATGCAAAAAGGTCCAGGTCTGGAGTTCCCCACTCTGCGAATATTGACTGAACTATGGTTGAGTCAAGAGACCATTCGTGAGGATCTGTCCGTGTTCTACTGAGACGGTCTGCCAGTTCGTTCTGCACTCCCGGCAGGTAGACCGCTTGAATTAGAGCCTTGTGCTCCAAGCACCATTCCCAGACTCTCATTGCTTCTCTGCATAAGGGGTAAGAGTGAGCACTGCCCTGCTTGTTTATGTAATACATCACTGCTTTGTTGTCCGTTTGAAGGAGAATGTTCTTGTGACAGAGAATGTCCTTCAAAGCCCGGACTGCATAAAGGACGGCTCTCATCTCTAAGATATTTATGTGAAGCTGGGACTCGTCCTGAGCCCACGTACCTTGAGTGTGGAGAGTTTAACAGTGAGCTCCCCACCCCATCAGGGATGCATCTGTGGTAATGGAAATCTGATGATCCAGAGGAGCAAAGGGATACCCTTCCAGAAGTTTGTCCTCTTGCGACCACCAGGTGAGTGATCTCTTCAGAGGTTCTGTCACCTTGATGAGAAAGGACTGAGGGTGAGTGGTCCGGGGACCACTGAGTACTGAACATCCATTGAGAGGTTCTCATGTGGAGGCGTGCTAGGGGTACAGTGAACACCGAGGATGCTATGAGACCTAGTATCAGTTGCATCGAGAGAGCTGAAACCGAGCTGCTCTCTCCAATGTATCGGGCCATCTGAAGGATATCATTCCTCCTGTCCTCTGGAAGAAATGCTTTCACACAGGAGGTGTCCAGAAGAGCTCCTATGAAAAGGAGCCTCTGAGAGGGCTGCAGCTGCAATTTTTTGAGGTTTGGCAGGACTCCCATGGACGTAAGAAAGTGTGAAGCCGTAGCTATGGCGTCTAGAGTTCCTTGTCTGGAAGGGCTTGCTAGAAGTCAATTGTCCAGATAAGGGAACACCTGTATTCCGATTCTTCTGAGATGCGCTGCGAGAACTGCACAACACTTTGTAAAAACTCGCAGCGCCGACAACAGCCCAAAGGGCAGGACTCTGAACTGATAATGCTGTCCCAAAGCCACGAACCTTAGGTTATTTGTGATGCTTTGGGTGAATAGGAATGTGCTGGTAAGCATCCTGCATGTCCAGGGAGGCTAACCAGTTGTGTTGATGAAGCAAAGGTAACAGGGTTCCTAGTGATATCATTCTGAATTTCTCTTTGGGAAGGAATTTGTTTAGTTTTCTGAGGTCCAAAATGGGGCGCATGCCCCGGTTTCTTTGGAACCAGAAAGCAATGGGAGTAGAACCCTGTGTTCCGTTGATCCAGCAGAATTACTTTCACTGCCCTGTTGTTCAGAAGGCCCTGTATCTCTGAGGCGAGAAGATCTGACTGAAGAGCTGACAGTCTGGACTGTCGTCTGGGGGACGATCCAGAGAGGTCTCCAAAAGACTGAGTGAATACCCTTCGCGGATTATCCGGAGGACCCATTTGTCTGAGGTTATGGACTTCCACTGATTGTAGAAGTGAGTCAGATGACCTCCCACCGCTGAGGAAGAGTCCACCTCGGGCAGCTGAGGTGGGACATGGGCCAACAACTCAGAAGGTGGCACTGGGCACTTTGGGTCCTTGCGCCTTCTGCTGCATTTTCTTTTGAAGCTGGGGGGCTTGGTTTTTATTAAAACTTCCCCTGCCTTTGCCTCAAAAGGTCTGACTGTTATGAAACTGGTGTTTATTAACACTTTCTCGAGAGGGGACAGGAGGAGGTCGAGCCAATTTAATGGCTGACCTAGTCTTTTGAGTAGCCTCTAGAGCCTGTTCTACTTGAGGGCCAAAGAGATGCACACCATTGAAAGGCAATGCCATTACCTGTTGCTGTGCATCATTCATGAAACCTGAAGTGCGCAGCCAGGACTGATGGCGGGTACAAATGTCCGCTGCTCAGGTGGCAGTATCGAAAGCGTCCATAGCTGCTGTAACCTGCTGGTTGTTGGGACTCGATACCCCTGGTTATTGTTTGAAGAAGCTCTGAATTTGTGTCCGACTCCGGTAGAGCTTCAACCATTTGTTTGAGTGAATGCCAAAGGATATACTCATATTGACAGAAATAGCCTTGGTAGCAATACGCATACCTAGGGTGGAAGCAGCAAAGACTCTTACCTAAAGTGCCTATCTTACGAGATTCTTTGTTAATAGGTCGAGCTGCAGTAGTCTGGGGAAGGATGACCTTATCATTCTCTGCCAAGACTACAATAGGATCCTCAAAGGCTTAGGATGCCAAAATGGGTCGATCCTTGGGAGCAGCATATTTCCTATCTATGGACTTAGCCACCGAAGGAATGCGAGCAGGACTATTCCATACCATTTGAGACAGCGTCTCAAAGGAGGGCTGTACCGGAACAGTCAAATCCATTGGGATATCCAGAACATGAAGGTATAGGAGTCTTAACAGTTTCCCAGGATCGATATCTGTAGTTTGGAGAGAAAGAGCGGAAATCAAGTTTTTCAGCAGAGACTTAAAAGACAGGTCCTTGACCACAGGCTCTGCAGCAGGAATAGATCCTGTTCCTTCCACATCATCACCCAGCCCAAGGTCTGGATAAGGCTCAATGTCATCTCCTGACAGTCCAGGAGGAACTGTATGGACAGGAAAGGAGTGAAGAGCAGAAGGAAATGAGGAAGGAAAAGGGTTGAAGGAGGAGTCTAAAGGCTGGATGATGTCCTAACAGGCCTCGGCGCCGAAGAAATGCATGGCGCCGAAAATACGCATGGCGTGAGGAGCCACACAGCGCCGAAGACGGCGCAGAGAGGCCACATGGCGCCGAAGAGCCAGACAACGCCGAAGATGGTGCCGAGAGGTCGTACGACGCTGAAGACGGCGCTGAGAAGCCACGCGGCGCTAAAGAGCCGGATGGTGCCGAAAACGGCGCCGAGAGGCTTCACAGTGCCGAGAAGCCACACAGCGCCGAGGACGGCACTGATGAAGCGCATGGCGCAGAGGACGGCGCCGACAGACGCATCAGCACTGAGGATGGTGCCAAGTGAGCCACTGACACCGAGGGCATCGAAAACATCCCAAGACTCCGAAAAACAGGATTTGAGGAGAAAGAAGGATGAATACCAGGAGATAAAGGCATCGGTGTGGCCCCCTGTGCCGCAGCCGTGTGGGGGGGGGGAACACCTGAGTGCGGAGTCGACGGCACAGAAGAAGGTGCCACGTGACTAGGGAGGCTCAACCGCCCTACCTGATCTCCCAAGAAGCCTGAAGGCTCCTGAGTGACTGGGCCAGGCAGCTGGACCAACCTCTGAGCCCACTGCTCCATAAGAGCGGCCCACTGATGAAATTGCTCATCTGAAGACCTACCAGAAGGTGGGGTAGGGTTCCGATGTCAAAGAAGTCGGCTACCAGAAATAGAAACCGGTGACTACAAAGGGGGAGACCGGTAACTAGCCTCAATAACTGACCGTCTACGCGCAGACATATCAGAGGGTAACTCTGAGTGATGCCTTCTCTTTCTTGACCTGTGGGTGGAAGAAGAGCTCAAGGCCAAACGGTGCCGAGAGTGCGACCGTTTATTTTTATGCTTTCGAGGGGACCGCCCACCCCCTCGGGCATTGGACTGTCCGCTGTCAGACCCCTCCGGAGAAGGCGGTGACCGGACCCAGCCTGGCTGATTTAACAGCTTACATGAAGTCTCCCCACCGCACCTGACCCACTCATGGTCGACTACGTCAATGTAGGCTGAGACTTCTTCTTAAATTAAGAATAAACTAAGCGATACTTATTCGAGATATTACTATAAAACAAAAAAACTGAAAAACTAAGCTGCTAGTTTGAAGTTTGACTCCTGGGGGGTGAGCGACGTCGTCACTGAAGTGCACTCGAAGGTGGGAAAAAAGGAACTGAGGCGGTTGGAGGGTCGACGTCGAGATAGTCATTACCACACGAGCGGAGACTCGGGGTGCCGCTCCTCACGGCTCCATCTTTGGCACCGACCATCCAGCAAAAAAGTTTGCTCCCGCTGGGCCCTAGTGCCTCCGATGCAGATCCCATTAGTGTGAATGAGTGGTGGAGACTTTATATCCAGGAAGATCAACAATTTCAGTTCAGTCTCAGGTTTCAGAGAAATAGCAGAGCTTTCACGGTTCCTTTTTCTTTAAAAATACCAGGCAAATGCAAGGTCATTCAGGGAGCTCTGGGTCTGCAAAGCAGCCAATGAGAGCCAAGTCCCAGGAAAGCGCCGCTTCTGGAAGCCAAAAATTTCTGGCAGGGAGAAGGCGCAGCCTTTCTGTCCGTATCAGTTTACCTGCAGCTGGGTCCAAGGGGCGGGTGGCGATAGGCTCCTTCTCGCTGAGGAGACAGCTGCGTAGGTGCAGTGCTAGCCTGTCGGGCTGAACTGGAAGCCTGCGGGAAGAAGGGGTAGACAGGGGAATTAGAAGTCTCTAGGATCTGGGAGTGTCTGCAAAAATTACCATTTACACAAAAGGACCTCTATACTGAGAAAATTGTGACTAAATCAGGGGGTGGGTTCAGACCACCTGCAGATGTCAGTAAGATCTGAGGAGAGGGAGAGAGAGAGAGAGAGAGAGAGAGAGAGAAACAGAGCAGGGATTTTAGAGCAGGTCGCGGTGGGTAGGTTATGAGAGGCAAATTATTTAGCAGCATGTGAGAAACTACCCTGAAATCCCGTGCACACAGTATACTCTGGGCTGAAAAAACCCACTGACTATCTTAAACTACTGTAAATAAGAGAAGCTCAGAGAAGCCCGAGATTTCCAGAAGCCAAAAATTACTGTGCAAACAGGCGTCACCACTATCGACAGTTACAGGGAGCAGAGAGAATATGCAGGGATAATGGCTGTAGCAATAAAAAAACAATAATTTCAGTTCAGTCCCAGGTTTCAGAGAAACAGCAGAGCTTTCATGGTTCCATTTTCTTTAAAAATACTGGGCAAATGCAAGGCAAATCAGGGAGCTCTGGTCTGCAAAGCAGACAATGAGAGCCAAGTCCCAGGAAAGCGCCGGTTTTGGAAGCCAAAAATTTCTGGCAGGGAAAAGGCGCAGCCTTTCTGTCCGAATCCATTTACCTGCAGCTGGGTCCAAGAGGTGGGTGGCGGCAGGCTCCTTCTCGCTGAGGAGAGAGCCGCGTAGGTGCAGTGCTAGCCTGTCGGGCTGGACTGGAAGCCTGCAGCTGGGTCCAAGAGGTGGGTGGCGGCAGGCTCCTTCTCGCTGAGGAGACAGCCGCGTAGGTGCAGCACTAGCCCGTCAGGCTGAACTGGAAGCCTGCCAGAGAGAAGAGTCAGGTGACAGCCCAGCCTTCAGTAGTTTGTCAATTAGTAGGCCATGGTGTACTGTATCGAAGACCTTGGGTAGGTCGATGAAAACGGTCCCTGTGAGAAGATCGTTGTCAAGGGATTTGTGCAAAGCTCCAGTGAACTCAAGAAGGGCTGTGGTGGTGCTGTGACCTTTCCGGAAACCGTGTTGTTGTGGACAAGGTATATTGTATTTCTCCAAGTGGTAGGTAAGCTGATCAGCCACGATGTGCTCGAGTGCCTTAGAGAGTGGGGGCAGTATGGAGATAGGGCAATAATTTGAGTGATTCGTCTTATACCCACTTTTATGGGCAGGTTTTCATGGTGGCTGTTTTCCATAAGTCCAGGAATTTTCCACAGCTGAGAGAGTTTTAGGATTTTTGTTAATGGATGAATTACCTCATCGAGGGTGTGCAACAGAAGCTTAAGGTCCAGGGTGTCGCTACTAGATCTAGATTTAGAGATAGCTGCAGTACTATAGTGGTGAGCTTCATTCAGCCTTACCTCCCTGCAGTAGAAGAGGGGATGGTTAGACTGTGGGGCTGAGCTATTTGGGGAGTAGGCCCTGATTTCGAAAAAGTCATGGGGTAGGACAGCACTAAGGTCTGAAAAAGCCATGTTAAAGATGTTTGCGATCACCTTGGGGTCGAGGGTTGAGGATCCCTCAACCATTAACATGGCCGGAGAGGGAGCTATCAGAATCATCACTGCTCTCCCTGTTAGGAGCTTGAGGAGAACCCTCTGCAGAAGTGGAAATGGAGGGAAGTCATACAGGAACCTCCCTGTCCAGGAGATGGACAACGCGTTGTGCCAGAAAACACCAAGCCCTGGATCTAGTGAGCAGAAACTGTGCAGTTTTGTGTTGAGAGGGGATGCACAGAGGTCCAGCTCGGGATGGTCCCATCAGTTGAAAAGGTCCTTGGCCACTGAGGGAAGAAGCTCCCATTTATGAGCCTTGGACCATGATTTGCTTAGACTGTCGGCCAAGACGTTCTGGGCACCTGGAACATGCACAGCAGTCAGTTTCAGGTTGTGCTCTATGGCCCAGTACCAGACTCTCATGGCCTCTATGCTGAGAGGAGTAGTAATGAGTCCCTCCCTGCTTGTTTATGTAGAAGACTACAGACACATTGTTCATCTGAGTCAGAGGAGGGCCAGGACGCAGGTACATTCAAAAGGTCTGCAGAGCATAAACGAACACTCGCATCTCCAAAACACTGACATGGAAATGCTGCTCCTGTAAAGACCAAGCTCCCTGGGTCTGATGATCAGTCAGATGGGCTCCCCAGCCTTGGCTCGAAGCATCAATTGTGAGAATTTGGTGAGGTAATTCTGCTTAAAAGTGAACTCCCCGGAGAGATTGAAGGAGTTTTGCCACCAATCTAGGGTCTTCCGCACAGGGTTGGAGACTAACACAAGCTGTTCCAAGTTGTCCGTGTGCTGGTTCCATTGAAGCTGAAGATTTCATTGAGGCACCCTCATGTGCAGGCATGCCAGAGGGACTGTCACAAAGGCTGCTGCCATGTGCCCTAACAATCTCAGAAATGACCGGGCCAGAATCTGGTGAGATGAAGAAAATGCTCGAGCCTGCAACTATAAACGTTCCACCCTGTCTGGAGGCAGCGAGGCTTTTGTGCTGGGCGGTGTCTAAGACTGCCCCAATGTATTGTAGTCTTTGGCTCAGCCAAGGGGAGGATTTGGGTAGATTGAGGGTTATCCCCAAATCCTGGAAGAGACTGAAGGTGGCCTGTAAAGTTCAGATCAGCCGGTCCCTGGAGGGGGCTGTTAACAGCCAGTAATACAGGTAAGGGAAGACATAATGACCATGTCTTCTGAGGGCCGCAGCCACAACTGCAAGGCATTTGGTAAAGACTTGAGGAGCCGAGGACAGGACGAAGGGCACAGCTCGAAACTGGCAATGGTTTCCTTGAAAGCAAAAGCGAAGAAACCTCCTGTGGGGTTGAAAGACCAGGATATGCTGATAAGTGTTCTGCATGTCCAGCGAGCAGAGCCAATCTCCCTGATGAAGAAGAGGGAGAAGGCTGTGAACAGTGACCATCCTGAAACGTTCGTATTTTATGAATAGATTCAGGCAGCTGAGATCGAGGATGGAATGTGTAAGTCGCCCGTTCTCTTTGGAACCAGGAAGAAATGAGCAAGTCACAATTTCCCTGTGCTCCCAGGTCGCACCTGTAAACAAGCTTTCAGCTTAGTGTGCCACTCCAGGTTAAACAACTGGGGGGAAAAAAAGAACAGAATCCTTTCACTCTTTGAGCAGGCCGAACAGATTCTATGGCCTGTTTTTACAGGAGCGCCTGAATCTCCTCTGGGATGAGAGAGAAAAGGGCCTGAGGGTGATGGGAGTGCAAGGGGGAGGGCTGTCTGGGGGGTCTCCAGAAATTCTAGAGTATACCCCCTTTCCACAAGCTGGAGAACCCATCGGTCCAAGGTTATCCTGTGCCTCACGTCTAGATATAATAAAAAGCGATCCCACACAACCTCCCCCAAAGTCTCAGCTGGGGTTGGGCGGGGTCAGGCAAAGAGTCAGATGGAAGCGCCAGGGAGGGGCAGAGCAGCTGAAGAGGCTCTAGGGACCCTTGGGTGGCCTTTCACTTGAAGGCACTTAGGGTCTGCTGGCCCCTGGGTTGCTGTCTGGCAGACCAGCGAAAGGACTGATGCTGGCTGAACTTAGGTTGAGAGTGATACATATATTGAACTGATCGCAAGGCTTTGCCGGACTCCTGTAGGTGAGTAATGATGCTCTGGGTATCCTTGCTGAACAGAATAAGACCCCTGAATGGTGCACCTAGGATTTTGGTTTGCACATCTGGGGCAAAACCAGAGACCCTAAGCCAAGAATACTGGTGAATGCAAATGCCTGTAGTCACTGCCCTACCGGCTGAGTCAGCCACATTATAAGAGGCTCTGAGGGCATGGTTGCCCACATCAGAGCCAGACTTAAGGATCTGAACCAGCTCTGCCTTTCCTGGGGCTTCAGGAAAGGACTTTACTACTTCCAGAACCTAGTCCCACAGGGCATTCTGGTATTGGACCATGTGGGCTAGGAAATTCAGAGAATGGGCAGTCAGAGTGGTCGAGGCATAGATCTTGTTGAACTGGTCCACCTGCCTGGAATCATTCTCTGGAGGATGAGAGTTAAGATGCCTGGGCTTCTTTGTACAGTCATGGATGGCATGAATTACCACTGAGTTGGCTTCTGGGTGTTCCCCATAATAGCGTTTGTCCCTGGGGGCATAGTAAAGATGATCTGCCTTTTTGCCCATAGCCAGAGTAGAGAAAGAATGTTTCCAAGCAGTTTTGTGGACATCCACGAAAGGGTCAATAAGAGGAGGGCCCACAGTGGGAAGAGTCTCCTCCTTTTTAAGGAGAAAGATTGCCAGGTGACGACGCTCAGGGTCCAGTTCCTCAGTCTCCCAATCCATGAGGGACTGGATGTGCCTCATGACATCCATTAAGGTGGGATCGTCTGGGGGAGACCTTAGGGTCTCTTTGGGTTCCTCCGGGTCTGAAGACAGATGCGAGTCTTCAGATTCATCTGAGGATGAGGAGGAGGAATGCCTACCCAACTCATCAGAGTCTGGGGCTGGTAGCAGCGAGCGAGGGTGTTTACGCCTGTGTGTGTCATCCCCTGGGGAGTGGGGATGGCTGGCGCTAGCTTCATCTGGAATCGAAGGACGCCTAGAAGGTGGAGGATGAGGTCTCCTAAGGGTGTCGTTAGTCTTGCCAGGGTTATCAAAATGCCCCTTAGGCAAAGAAGTGGGAGGGGTCCGATGGGCCTCCTTGGTCCTGAAGAACTCCAACCAAGCCGCAAACAGAGCATAGTAATCTGTGGGCGGATTTTGTGGTGGGGTAGGAGAGGGCAGCGCTGGGGTGTTAGGAATGGTGTGCCCCAGTGTCAGTCCCTGTGAAGTTGGAAACCGAAGCGTTGGTCATTGAGAGTCTGAGTTACCTGGCGTCGGACCTTGGGGTGAAACATCCGGCGTTGGTCTGGAAAGGGGTAACAGACTGGGTGTTGTTCCCTCTGGCGTTATCTGCGGAGTGACCAAAGGGTCAGCCAGCCAGCAATGGTAGTGGTGCAGGCGAAGACAGCTGAGGCATTGCCAGGATCAACGTTGGAGTGGCCGGGACTGACCAGACAGGTGTGGGCTGACATCGATCTGGTGAGTCGGCCGGCACCAGCCTCAAAGGGGAAGCCAGTCTGGGGGAGTTAGTTCCAATCGGGGCAGAGGTGTCACTCTCATGGGGAGGTGAGCGCACACGCCCCTGGCGCCTCTTAGAGGAGTTGGTCCCAGAACCTGGGGCCAACTTAGCTAACGCCAGGACTGGGGGAGCAATGGGCCGAGACCCGTCGCTCGAAGAAGACCCGGTTGAGCCATTTGGCTGGGAACCTGCTGGGTGTAAGCGCCTGAGCGTCAGGGGCTAAGAGGGAGGGGAAGAAGTCCCAAGCTCTGAAGAACCACCACCCGAGACAGTGATGAGGGCAGGAGGGTTTGACACCAGAAACCCAGAAGAAGAGAGGACCATCGGTGGGGAGGAAGATCCAGAGTCAGTCGCAGATTTATGTGGGGACTGACAGTGGGAAGCTGACTGGGGCCAATCCCTGCGCTTGTCCTAGTGCTTATGCTTTCAGCTAGACTTCTCCTTAAGAGAAGAGGAAGAAGTTGAAGGCCTGGAAGCCGGGGGAAGAAGAGGCGCTTTTGCCCTGGAGCTCCTTCTCCACCGCAGCTAGTTTCTGCTTCAGCAGAAAGTTTTGCAGAGTCTTCTGGCAGCGTCTCCTTGTGGCCTGGTTGAAGTCCAGGCAGTGCTAGCAGGCCTTGGTGTCGTGGTGAGGGCTTAGGAAGAGCAGGCATGAAGAGTGGCCACGCTTTGAGGGAAGATGCTTGCCGCAAGCACACTTTGTCTGCCACCACTCTGAAGCGGATGGAGAAGAAGACGTGCAAAGAAGAGAAAAAAAGAAAGGTTTCTGGTGAAAAATAATAAAGCATGGGTGATCACAAAGAAAATGGCAGTTGACTGAAGTAGGTGTCCATAGAGGTCCGATTTGCGCGGGTCGATGGTGGGAAAAGAACTGAGATTGGGCTGGGGGACTGCCCCTTTTATACCATAGGTGAACATCGGGGTGGGCCGATTTCAGGGGATGGTACCCCACTAATGACAGCTAGCTAGAAGTTTTCCATGTGGTCCTAGCGCCTGACAGATAAGACTTTACTGTGTTGCCTGCTGCAAGAGCCCTCTCGAAGTAAGATCTACATGGTTCCAGGAGAAAGGGTCTACATTATGACAGGCTGATTAAAGGCCCACTTCCTGCCTTAAAGGTCACCAGAATAAGTTGATTCAGACAGCTGCAAAGGCAGGCAAACAGCTTCCTCTATAGCTGAGGCCAATGATATTCTGTGGCTAGCAGGGAGTACTTGTATACCAGGTAGCCAGCCCTCCCCTCTAAGCCATATGACAGCTTGTCACCTCTATAAATCACTCTATCCCTGCTGCATGTCAAACCCTCTGCGAATTCCAAGCCTGTTGCAGGCTTAGAAACTGCCTCACCCCTGGTCCAGGTTAAGCCCGGCATATTTGGTCCAATTAAGCAAACATGGCTGCTTTTGCTTACCTTTGCATGTTTGATTTCCAATTCTGTCATTTCAATAAAATTTTTACGAAATGCAGCCACTCTTCTTCCTTTGAAATTGGTAAGTTCTGTGAATACATAAAAGGTACAAGTTTCTGTATTTGTAACAAGACCTTTTCATTTGATCCCTCAAAGGGAATTGTTTGTGATGACGATCCTCAACCGTCTGACTGTTGGCAAAGTGGAAATGCCTTCTGCTATTTTCTGAAGGACCTTGGTTCATGAGTAGACCCAGGAATCTAGGCTGCTAGACTCTACTAACAGGATTGGATAGAAAAGAGGGAAGAGAGAAAAAGTGAAGTCAAACACCATATAGTGTTCCCTTTTCAAATGCTTTGTCTGTAGACTACTGGTCTGCAAATTAAGACTTTATGGCAGCATGGTCCTGCTGTGTTTTAGCAGAGAACTATTCTGATACCCAAAATGAGTGCTTTGTGCCTAACAATTGGACTACAATGCTTTCCTGGAGCAAAGCACATATAAGACCAGCAAATTGGATCATGATATTATTTAAAAATAATACATCTTGTTGCATGAAATATAAACAGTGGAATTTCTTGCAAGGAATGCAAGGTGAGGGAGGCTAAACATATTAGAAACATTTAGAATGCATCTGTGAAAGTAGGGTAAATATAGGCTACTCGCATAACTGTAGTTCTAGGAGTGGTATACAGTTAACATCCATACTCTGGTAGTTTCCTGGGAACAGGAAATCCGCTGAATATCTTCAAGCTAAGCTTCTCCCACAACCTGGGTGGTACATCCTCCAGCTCTGCCCTGTGACGTTAGAACTTTGCATATGGAATCCATGTGTCACTTGGCAGGGGAGGCCAGGTGGGTTGTATGGATGTGAACTGTATACTACTTCTAGAAAGAGTAGTTACCATGAGAGTAGGTCTTTGAGAGAATCTTCTCCATTGAACCACATCATGTAACTGTAAGCTGTCAGCATCAGGATCACCTGGAAATTTTTGCTGGCTGCTGCCACCCACATCAAGGCACCCCGTCGGCACCTATATAATGTGGGTGTCCCCAGCATGCCTCAGTTCTCAGCTGGAGGCAAGCTCGGAGGATCAATGGACTGGCAGAGACCAAAGCAAACAGGACCAAACCAGACAAACAGGAGAGGATATGGACACCTGCGTAAATATGCCAAAGAGGGCATCAGAAGAGAACCAGCTGGTGACAGCAGGCAAGATAATCACCTGTCACCCAAAAGATGTGTGTGTTGGGGGTGGGTTGTAGCTCAATGGAGGAGATTCTCTCAAGATATGAAAATTATGTACAGTACCTACCGTAATTCTTGATCTTCACCATTCATTACCGATTGGTGTAAGCCGGATGCGTACACACACACCCCATGGGAGCCTTTCCTTTTCCTCAAAGGGAGGAGCTGGTGCCAACGATGCTGCCCAGGTGAGCGATGCACTGCGTGGTGCACACAGGGTGGCAGTTAGGCACCACAGACTCCTCCTCATCCCAGTTCTGTGAAGATGGAGAGGCAGAAACAAAGGTTATGGAAAAGGGAGCGAGGCAAGAAAGCCAAGGGACTGGAAAAGGAAAAGATATAAACTGGAAAAGGTAGAAGCCGAGTAGAAGACAGAGGAAAAGAACCCTACCCTAAGGGGCCCCGGGGCCTCAATCCTCAGGCGGCGAAAAGGAGAAAGGAATAAGAGAAAAGAAAAGGAGAGACAGGAGAAAGGGGAGGGATAATGGCGCCTACACTTTATTGCGACTCCACTCCATTTCTATTAAACAGGACATGGATCCTTATGATTGCTCATGTCCATAAAAACTGTTCCCTTCCTTTAAGTACCTTATGCTACTTCATGCTCCACAAGCTGTGGTATCTACTCCTTCTGGCAATTCTGCTCTCTGGTGTTGTTCAATTAAACCCTGGACCAGTGAGCATCATACCTAATCATATTAATAATGCCAAAGGTTTGCTAATCGCTCACCGTAATATCAGGAGCCTTGAGCTCAACTTTGCTGAACAGGAAGCCTGGGTCTCCCTCTACAAGCCCAACTTTATTTGCCTTATTGAAACCTGGCTTAAACCTTCCACCCCTGACTCACTGTGCTCCCTTCCACCCTATAATCTATTGAGACTTGATAGATCCGTGCCTAAAAGAGGAGGTGTCACAGCCGTTTACTTTAAAGACCACCTCCAACTCACTGCCATCGACTCATCTCCCCTCAAACACTGTGAGGCACTTTATGCCCTTCTCACACTAGGCACCAAAAAATTACATATTGTCTGTGTCTACAACCCACCCAAAAGTGGTCAAAAAGGTCTGGATGAGCTGCTGGATCAAACCTCACTTCTCCCTGGGAGAAATTAAGTTCTCATTCTGGGGACCTTAATATTAACTGGTTAAGCAGCTCCCAAGCCACATCCCTGTTCAGGATACAAAGTTTTAATCTGCACCAGTTGAGAGTTGAACCCACAAGAACTGCCCCACACTCTTAACACAAGCACACTGCTGGATTGGGTTATGACAGAACATCCTGAACACAGTTGACTCTGGCGTACTAGCTGACACCATCACTGATCACTCCCCCACCTTCTGTATCTGGGGTAAAGGAAAACCACCACCAACTAAGCCCCGTTTCATTAGCTTTGGTAACTATGCCAACTTCAACCCTCAAGCCTTCCTGATAGACGTTGCTAGCACTGACTGGTCCTCTCTCCTTAAATCTAGTGATGCTCAATCTTCTCTTAACCTCTTCCTGACCCATTTCCTAGCATTACAGGATAAGCACTGCCATCTCGTAACACGCCGGGTTAAAAACAGGCAAACCCACTGGCTAAAATCGGACCTACTCCGTAAGCTACACCAAAGAGACAAAAGCTGGCTCCGGTACAAGAGCACTGGTCTGACTGCTGACCTTAATACCTATAGGGCTCTGCAAAACTCCTGCAAAAAGGATACCAAACTGACCAAGAGCTCCTACTGTAAAGACCTTTTAACAAACTCCTATGGTGATCCCAAAAGATTCTGGTCCCATATAAAATTCTTCCTGGGTTCGAACTACTCCCCTACCCCAAATGACATGTCACTAAATGGTGTCCACTCTAATAATCCCCACACTATTGCCAACTTCTTTAATGATCAATTCTCTGACCTAACTAACTACACCTCCTGCTTCCCCGTCAAACTGAACTCAACCAATCCGACAAATGCTACTGGTCCAAAATTTTACTTTAAATCTGTCTCCTAAAGTGAGGTACACAGACTTCTTAACAAGATCTCCGACCATGCGGCTGCTGGCTCTGACAATCTTGAACCCAAGCTTGTAAAACTTGCCGCACTGTACATAACTGCCCCCTTAGCCAAGATCTTTACGCTCTCTCTGTGCCAGAGTCATGTCCCTGACATCTGGAAGATAGCAAGGATTACCCGTTTTTAAAACAGGCAATCCTAAAGACCCCTCTAATGACAGACCTAATGCTATACTACCTGTTCTCAGTAAAATTCTTGAAAAGCTTGTAGCCACCCAAACTATTGATTTTCTCCAGAAACATGACCTTTTAACTTCTGCCCAGGTCACAGTACCACTACTGCTCTACTCAAATTCACATCAGATACCCCAGTGGCTATAGACTCTGGTTCTCTCACCGGGGCCATTTTCATTGATATGACTAAGGCGTTCAACTTAGTTGACCACCCCATCCTCATCACCACACTTCGATCCCTAGGTTTTTTGCCAAATGTAGTAAACTGGTTTGGTAGCTACCTATCTGACAGAACGCAGATTGTTAAATATAACTCTACCCTCTCAGACAAGACCACCACTAACATTGGAGTGCCCCAGGGATCCATACTAGGACCATTGCTATTCTCAATTTTCATAAACAGCATTACCTCAGACCTCTTGAGAACTGCCTCCCTGCTGTATGCTGATGACATTGTTCTGTATACTAGTGCTAAAAGCACTGATGTCATAACCAGAGGCTCTCCCACGACTTTCAATTAACCCAACAGTGGCTGACTAGTCAAAAACTAGTCCTCAATGAGTTGAAGACCCAAGTTGTGCTATTTGGCTCTACCCTTAAACTCAAGCACTCCCAGCATAAGTTTAAAGTCTCCACCATAAGTGACACATCCATTGGAGTGGTAAACTCCTTTAAATATCTGTGTGTTACACTGGACCCATCACTAAATTTTGATCTCCATATTCTTCGGACCTCCAAGTCGGTAAACACAAAACTTGGTATTGCCTATCGGACAAGCTATGCCCTAACCCCCTCTGCTAGGCTTGCCATAGCTCATGAGATACTCCTTCCTTCGCTTACCTATGGGGTTGTTACCTATACCTCAATGGGTAAATCAAGTCTTTGAAAGTGGGATGTCACCTACAACAACATCTATCACTATGCATCTTCCTCTCATACACTACAACACCACTGTCTCCTCTACTTCGACCTTGGATGGCTTTCTCCTCACGCATCAAGATCTTATACACTTGGCTCCACTATTGACAACATTATCAGATCTCAGATACTCAAGCCCCCAACGAGGCTCTTTCAAACTCAGGCATCTTGCTATGACCTATGCTCAGCCGACAATACCCCTGTCTGCATCCCTGGACACTCCACAAATCCCAAACTGTAATGTTATTATTTCTGATGTTTTATTTCTCTATCCTCCCGGGTCGTGCCTGAAAATAGTCATTGTTATGGCTAGTGTACCTACCTGATATACAAAAACTAACTAAATAAATAATAAATGAAGTGAAGGGAAGGAAGAAGACCTGCCAAGAAAAAATGGAAGACCACTGGCTTGGAAGTTTCAAATTCCAATGGGATTTGAAGACAAGGGAGCAAATATCCCACCAGTTAGGGGCAAATTCAGAAAGGAATTGCCGGTCTTGGAAGAGTTAAAGGCAGGCTTCCCTTCTCACTCTCTTATACAAAATAAGAACAACCTAGAGCCTAGGGCTCAACAACTGTCTCCTTTGGAGAGAAGCAATTCTGCTCAGAAGAGGAGCGAGTCCTGACTTAGGAGTAGGGGAGACGTATAAAAATGAAAATTACGTACCTACTGTAATTGTTGATCTTTCTGTGTATCTTCACCATTCATCACTAGTGGGTTCAGCGCTGGAGCTAGGACCCCATGGTTGACTTTTTTTTTCCTATGGACGGAGTCGACACAGGGCCAGCGCTGCCCTCGAGGCCGACGTTCCAAGTGGAACTTGCGAGTTGGCCATTATCTGTCGTCGACTCTGCCCCAGCCACAGTTCTGAAACGCCAGAGAGTGCAAGGAAAGGGAAGTGGGGTAGGGCAAGAAAGCCCAAGGGATAGATAAAAGGAAAGGATATAATGAACTAAAAGGAGAAATAAATGACAGAGGAGACAGAAGAGAGAAACCAGAATAGGAAACTGGGGAAAGGGAAGGGGCCCCAATCTCTGGAAGGAGGAGAAAAAGGAAGGGATGGGGGGGAGAAGAACCACACCCCCAGGAATGGTCCTGCAACCTAGGGTTTTGACAACAATGATAGCCCAAAACTATCTGTGTTTTGGCTGTAGTGCTGCTGTTACCTTAATTTAGTTCAACCCTATTTCCACTCGATTTGCGTACATCACCTTAATAGAGTATCCTTTATTCTGTGAACTTAGAGATTTCTACACATGTGCTTTAATTTAATTTACTCGTTTTAGCCCTGGTGGATGCTGCTAAAAAGGATCCTTAACATTTAGTATTCATTTCTGCATAAATCAGCTGATTCACCCTAAAGGAGCTTGCATCCGAATATTTACTTCAGTATTAATCAGCTAATGCAGCCTGCTATGTTTGGGGCCTTCCTTTGTTAGTATTACAGCCTGGTAGCCTGCATGTTAATTAACTACTGTGGAACCTCAACTAAACGCCAGGCCTGCTGAATCCTCAGTCGATTGGCTCACACAAAGAAATTTCCCTGTCTACTCTCCACATGTGCTTTAATTTACTCGTTTTAGCCCTGGCTGATGCTCCTAAAAATGAGCCTTAGCATTTACTATAAATTTTCTGCATAAATCAGCTAATTTCAGCCTAAAGGAGCCTGCATTTGAATATTTACTTCAGTATTAATCAGCTAATTCAGCCTGCTACGTTTGGGGCCTTCTTTTGTTAGTATTACAGCCTGGTAGCCTGCATGTTAATTAACCACTGTGGAACCTCATCTAAATGCCAGGCGTGCTGAATCCTCAGTCGACTGGCTCACACAAAGAAATTTCCCTGTCTGCATCTAAAGACGCTGTGTGTCTCCTGCTATATAACACCTAACTGTTTCTTCTCTCCGCAATCGGTTGGGCTTCTCAGGCGGAGGGCTCACAGCTGGAGCAGGTCGCGAGGGCAGAAGTCATGAAGCCCCCGCCCCCCGAAGCTTGGAACAGGAACCGAAGTCGCGGGTACTCACGCCGCTTAAACTAAGGGAGTTGGAGAGCTCGCAGCTGGGCAGGTCGCGAGGGCTGAATTCTGGAAGCCCCCCACCCAAAGCAAGGTATGGACTCTGGAGTCACTGCTACATGTGCCATATACACAAAGGGAGCTGGTCCCTGAGTGCTTACCCCGCACTCGCTGTGCGACTGCTCCCCCCAATGCCCTCCAACCCTTTGCTGGTGTTAGTTATATAGGTGGAGGATCTCGCGTCACTACAGCTGTCTTGCGGGGCTTTATTTATAGAGTTTTCCATTTGCTCATTATCAAGTTTAGCCACTTGAGGTCGCTCTACCTGTCTAAACCCTCTATCAGTTTTGACTGCTCCGTTTTGATTTTGTGTTACACTATAACTGTCTACTCACCACCTCCCTCACTGTTCTACAGTCTTTACTCCTGATAATTATGACTCACTTATCCTTACTTTACCTACCCCCCCATGGCTCTCCTGCTATGGGTACTCTCTATTCCCTCTGGTCCTAAACTGCTTTTGTCCCCCTATTTGTCATACTCGCTAGATAACTTCCACTTCTCCAATCTCCTATCTGACCCATTACCAAGGCATCGCTCTCTCCCTAAATTTGGGCTTGTCCTAAAACAAATTGTGTTCATTCTCAAATACATCTTGGGCAGGTTCGCTGCTCTGCCTGGACATGTAACTTAGGCTTATATTACTGCGTCTCTCTGGACTGCTGCCATTTCCCTTACCCTTGCTGGGGATACAGAGACAAATCCAGGTCCTACTCTGCCCAACAATCCCTTCTTGCCCTTCTACTCTCCACGCCTGCCCCAATCTGCTGGCCTCTCCTTTGCTCACACTAATGCTAGAAGTCTACTGGCCAACCGCCCAGATCTGGAAGCATGGACCTGTACCAACAACCCTGACATCCTTGCCATTTCTGAGACCTGGCTTAAGCCTTCCTATGACTCCCAGTGCTCCCTCCCTGGGTATAACCTGGTATGGGTTGACCGCCCCACTTCCAAAAGAGGTGGTGGACTTGCTCTCTACTATAAACCTCAGCTAAACATCACTCAAACTAGCTCCCCCCAGCCAACTGTGAACTACTCCATTCTCTACTTCTGCTTGGGGGCATAAAGAAACTACACATTTTCTGTACTTATATACCCCCTAGAAAAGTTAGACTTGGTTTCAATGAATTCATGGATTATCTTCAATCCGTGACCGGGAATAGTGATATCATCTGTCTTGGGGATTTCAATCTGGACTGGCTTGGCCCTTATGTGGACACACTATCCTCTATGACTAGCAAGGCTAATCTCTCTCAACTTGTACAGGAGCCCACTAGAATATCCCCTGGTGGTACTAGTGCTACCCTACTTGACTGGATCCTGACAAATAGAAAGGATGCCTTTCCCTCTGCTGGTGTTCTTCCAGACTCCATAAGTGATCACTGCCTTGTTTTTCTGTATTTGGGATAACTCCGCCCCCGCCAACCCTTACAAAGTGTTAACTTTTTCCAACTTCTCCAACCTAAACTTAGATAACTTTGTTCGGGATCTTAATGCTATTGACTGGTCCCCTCTTTACACCACTAATGACATAAACACTGCCACAAATTATTTTAACAGCTCTCTACTCTCTCTACAAAACAAACATATCCCCGTTACCACAAGAAGGGTTAAAGTGAAAACCACCAAATGGCTAAAACGCCCCCTGCTTCACCTTCTGAAACGCAGGGATAAACTATGGTCTGTCTGGAAGTCCTCCCGTCTCCCCACTGACTGACACCTACCGAACTCTGCGTAATAAATGTAAAAAGGAGATTCACCTGGCCAAAAGCTCCTACTTCAGGAACCTCCTAAATGCCTCCACTACATGTCCAAAAAAATACTGGTCTCAAATCAAGGAAATTCTTGGGAACAACAAGCCTACTATTCCCACTAATATATTCATTAATGATGTCCACTGTAACCACCCATTCACCATTGCCAATGCTTTCAACTCCCTCTTCTCTTCTCTTCTCTACCTACTTGAGCCTCTCCTGTGCTCCCCAATCCGGGGTTGGCCTCTCCTCCCTGCTCCCCTACTCCTCCGTACTTGGTGCTGGCTCCGGTCTCCTACCAGCATGTTCTGGACCTACTCAAAACTGTTCCTTCTAGCGGCAGCCCAGGCCCTGATGGATTGCACCCACGGATTATCAGGTTGTTTGCAGCCTGGCTTGCTAGGCCCATAACAAGGCTTTTCAACCGTTCTATTAGGACTGCCACTGTCCCTCTGATCTGGAAATCTGCTAGAACTATCCCTGTCTATAAGAAGTGAGACACAAGACTTCTGTCCAACTACTGCCCAATCTCTCTACTCCCCACTCTTAGTAAGCTCCTGGAGAAACTCGTCCATCGACAGGTCGCTGAGCATCTCTGTAACTACAGTGCCTTCAGAAAATATTCACACCCCCTTGGATTTTGTCATATTTTGTGATGTTGCAAACTCAAATTAAAATACATTTATATGGGATTTTTTTTGTCACGCAGCTACACAAATTACTTTATAATGCTAAAGTGGAATGAAACTTCTGGAATTTTTTGTACATGTAATTTAAAATAAAAACCTGAAATGTCTTGATTTGATAAGTATTCACCCCCCTTTGCTTAGACACTCCAAATTGAGCTCAGGTGCATCCAATTTCCTTGTGAGATCACTCTAAAACTTGAATGGAGTCCACCTGTGGTCAGTTCAAATGGTTGACATGATTTCAGAGGAAATACTCCTGTCTATATGAGGTCCCACTGTTGACAGTGCATGTCAGAGCAGAAACTCTACCATGAAGACCAAGGAGCTGTCCGTAGAACTCCGTGATAGAACTGTGAGGAGGCATAGATCTGGGGAAGCGTATAAAAACATTTCTAGGGTGTTGAAAGTTCCCAGGAGCACAGTCAAGTCCATCATTAAGAAATGGAAAGATTATGGAACCACCCAGACTCTTCCTAGAGCAGGCTGTCCTCCCAAACTGAGCAACCGGACAAGAAGGACCTTGGTCAGGGAAGTGACCAAGAACCCAATGACCACCCTGACAGGACTACAGAGTTCCATGGCTGAGATGGGAGAACCTGTCCAGAGGACAACAATCTCTGTAACACTTCACAGATGTAGCCTCTATAGGAGAGTGGCTAGACGGAAGCCACTTTCGTGAGGAAAAGGCCACATAATAGCATGCCTGGGTTGCAAGAAGGCACGTGGCAGACTCTGAGACCATGTGGCAAAGATTCTCTGGTCTGATGAAACAAAAATTTAACTCTTTGGCCTGAATGCAAAGCGCTATGCCTGGCGCAAACCAAACACAGCTCATCACCCGTGTAACACCATCCCTACCATGAAGCATGGTGGTGGCAGCATCATGTTATGGGGATGCTTTTCAGTGGTAGGGACTGGGGCACTTGTCAGGATAGAGGGAACAATGAATGGAGCCAAATACAGACACATCCTTCAGGAGAACCTGCATCAGTCTGCAATACACCTTGGACTAGGGAGAAGATTTACATTCCAACAGGACAACAACCTCATGCATACAGCCAAAGCAGCACTGGAGTGGCTTCAGAACAAGAAGGTGAATGTTCTTGAGTGGCCCAGCCAAAGCCCAGACTTGAATCCCATTGAGAATCTGTGGAAAGACTTAAAGATTGCAGTTCACTGATGCTCCCCATCCAACTTGACAGAGCTTGAGCAAATCTGCAAGGAAGAATGGGCGAAAATCCCCAAATCCAGATGTGCAAACCCGATACAGACATACCCAAGAAGACTCAAAGCTGTAATTACTGCCAAAGGCGCTCTCACAAAGTATTGACTCAGGGGGGTGAATACTTAAGTAAACAAGATATTTCAGTTTTTAATGTTTCAAACATTTTTGTTACACAATAAAAATATTTTTGCCCCTTTAAATTGTCGAGTATGCTGTGTGAATCAAGGGAGGAAAATACAGGTTACTCACCTGTAACAGGAGTTCTAGGAATGGTATATGTTGTTCATCCACACTGTCTGGCAGGTATCCTTGCCGCTTTAAATCTTGCCGGAAGGTCTTCAAGCTGGCTCCTCCCACCCACCCGGGTGGTAAAACTCTCGGCTCTGCCCCATGACGCCAGATCTGGCCCGGCTAGCTCAGGTTGTGCTAGCCGGGAGCATAGGAACGAGATGAACAACATATACCATTCCTAGAACTCCTGTTACAGGTGAGTAACCTCATTTCTAGGACATGGATATGTTGTTCATCCACACTGTCTGGCAGACTCCTAGCAGTTCTCCGGGAGGAGAGGCAAGGCACACCCCTACTTAGGGAATAGAGACTGGAGAACCGAGGCCCCAAAACCAGCATCCCGGCATGACTCAAGGTCAATGTGGTAATGGGTGATGAAGGTGTGTGCTGACTTCCAGGTAGCAGCCCTGCAGATATCCTGGATAGGGACGCCCTGGAAGCAGCCATCGATGCAGCAGTATGGTGGTAGAATGAGCTCTTATCCTCTGGGAGGCTCCATGCCACCAACTTATAGAGAGATCTATGCAGGAGGTGACCCACCTGCTTATCGTCCGCTTGGCTGCAGGTCTGCCAGGTGCGGCTTCAGCGTAGGTGACAAACAGCTGGCGAACCTCTCCCGGAATTTCAGCCGTGCGCTCCTTATAATAAGCGAGCGCCCTTCTAGGGTCCAAAGTATGGAGCCTGTATTCGGCCTCCGAGGTGTGATTGGGGTAGAACACCGGCAGAGTCAACACCTGGTTAAGGTGAAACTCCAACACCACCTTCGGAAGGAATTTCGGGGGGGCGCAGGACAACCTTGTCCCTGTGGAAGACCAGGTAAGGAGACTCGATGCAGAGCACCTGGAGTTCTCCCATCCTTCTGGCTGACGTGATAGCCACCAAGAAGGCAGTCTTCCACGACAGGTGAGAGAGTTCACACCTGTGCATTGGTTGAATGGCTTGCCCATGAGCTTTGCCAGTACCAGCAGTAAATCCCACGGAGGTGAGGTTCTCGCACCGAGGGGAATGTGATCAAGGCCTTGAAAAAGCGCCAGACCACCTTCTCCTGCGCACTGACTGCTTCCTGCCCGCCGCCGTAGGCAGAGATGGCTGCCAGGTGTACCCTTGGTCATCGACCTAAGCCCTTGACGAGAAAGGGACCATAAATAGTTCAAGATGCTTGCCAAAGGACAGGAGGAAGGGTCCAAGCCCTTGCCCCGACACCAAATGGAAAATCTCTTCCATTTGAAGGCATAGCATTTCCTGGTCGACTCCTTACGGGACGCCTCAACAACATTGAGGACCTCGTCAGAAAGACCCAAGGCCTGGAACTCTAGCTGCTCAGGAATCAGGCCGTCAGGTGCAGGGATTGAAGGTCCGGATGGAACACCTTCCCTGATTGACTGAGAGCAGGTCTGGTGAGCTGGAAGCTGCCTCGGGAACCTGGAGCTGAGGCTGAGGAGATCTTGGTACCTGTAACTGGCGGGCCAGTCTGGGGCTATCAGAATCACCTGGCCTTGTCCCTCCTTGCTTTGAGAAGCACCTTGTGAATCAAGGGAAATGGGGGAAGGCATAGAAGAGGCCCGGGGTCCACGGCCTCGAGAAGGCATCCCTGCAGCGAGCTCCTGCTAAGGGGTGGGCATGGCTCAGCTCGCTGCTCTCCTGGAGGCAAACAGGTCCACCTGAGGTGTGTCCCCAATGGGAGAACAGATCTTGTACTACCTCCGCAGGGAGAGACCACTGCGGAGATGCAGCTCCTATCCGGCTCAGGGCATTGCCTAGGTGTTGGAGGCTCCTGCCACATGAATGGCTAGGAGATTCAGCCCAAGCTGCGCACGAGTGACCAAATGCGGAGAGCTTCCTGCATAGAAGCATGGAACGATCCCGCCTCTGGCGGTTTAGGTAGTACATGGTCGTGGTATTGTCCGTCTGGACTCGGACCACCTGACCCCGGAGAAACGGAGCAAAGGTGGCGAGAGCTAGGCGGACCGCTCGGAGCTCCAGCAGGTTGATGTGGCATCGGGACTCCCGCGGGGACCAGAGGCCGTGCGCCCGGTGTTCCCCCAGATGGGCACCCCAACCCATCAGAGAGGCATCGGTCGACAGAGAGACTGTCGGCTCGGGGCGGACGAACGGGATGCCCTCCTGCAGATGAGATGGAACAGTCCACCACTGGAGAGCGTTCCCCATCTCCTGGGTCACCGTCACTAGCTGGTCCAATGGATCACAGCGTTGTGACCACTGGCTGGCCAGTCCCCACTTGAAGGGCGTATGTGCCAGCGTGCCCAACGGACCACGCTGGTACAGGCCGCCATGAGACCCAGGAGGCGCAGGAAGTCCTGGGTAGGCTACGCTGCCCAACCAGAAATGATTGGGCAAAGGAGGTAAGAACCTCGGCCCTGTCTGTCGGGGCCGAGCTCTGGTTGGTCAAGAGTCGAGTTTGCCCCGATAAACAGAATCACCTCGCCTGCTCGAGTCTGGACTTGGCCTCGCGATGAGAAGGCCGATTGAGAGCAAACCTGAGGGCTAGATCTCTGACCGCCCACCTCCTGTCTGTCTATGCATTTGGTGAAGACCCTGGAGCTGGAGACAGGTAAGGCATGGCTCGAATCTCGAAAGGGATCCCTTCGCCAAGCGAAGGAATCTGATGTGACGGACGGATAGGGACGTGAAAGAACGCATCCTGCAGGTCCAGAGAGCAGAACCACACGCCGTGTTCCAGGGATGGTATTATCTGAGCCAGAGTGACCATCCTGAAGGTTCGAGACCTTAGGAACTTGTTCAGGTCGTGTAGGTCGAGAATGGGGCACCAGCCCCCCGTCCGTTTCGGAACCAGGAAATACCTGGACACAAACCCCAGGTCTGAGGGAGGGTCCGCCACCTCCCTGATCACCTCCTTTTGGAGGAGGAGAGCAATGTCGGCCCGATGAGCCGACAGTGAGGCGTCGGACCCCGAGGCCCCCCGAGGAGCGACGGCTCTAAAGGGTGGGGCCTGCTCGAATTCTAGAGGCAGGCCTTTTCCCACCACTCTCCAGCACCCACCTGTACGTGGTATAACGGACCAGGCGGAAAGGAAGTGCCGGAGCCGCGTCCCCACAGGAGAATCAGTGGGTGACGGTGGAGGGGCTGGGGGCACCCCCTCAGCCCGCACTGGGCAGGCTTGAGGAGGGACCGGCCAGGGACCTCCTGGGCCTTTACCTCCCTGCTTCCTGTTGAGGAAGCCCCGGCTTGGGTTTGGGATGCTAAGCCGAGCCTGCTGGCCCTGACGCTGTTAGCCGGAGGCCGTGTGGGCGCAGAAGGACCTAAAGGGCTTAGGCTGTGGTTTACGGCCTTTGTCCTTCTGAGCGGAAGAGACCGAGTCCAAGGTAGCATTGACCTCTCGATCCTCTGCAGGTGACCTTCCACCCCAGGGTCAAGAGGTCTGTCCCAAAAAGGAACATCCGCCAACTTGTGCTGGTATCCAAAGTAAAGGTGGATATCCTCAGCCAAGCCTGATGATGCATAGCCACTGGCCGCCACAGACCTGGCACATGAGTCCCCATGTCTAAAGCAGTCTGGAGCTGCTGTTTGGCCACTGCCCTGCCCTGGTCCTGCACCTGCCTGACTGTGGTCTGCAGATCCGTGGGAAGATGGAGGGACGACCTCATCCAGGGAGCCCAACAGGGCATGTGCGAACATAAGCACGAGGACGGGCCGAACTGGCCTGGTGAAGGCCGAGGACGCAGCATCAGACTTTTCACCGGCATAGTCCAATTTCTTGGACTCTTGTCGGGAGGTTTGCCACATCCCTAGCGCTTTCGGCACGCCGGAAAATGCTGTCAGTAACCAACCCCCGCCGAGGGGTGTTCCCAAAACCGGACAGGAAATCGGGACCGATACTTCCTGGCCACATCCTGTCAAGGCAGGCAGGACGCCTGCCAAAGCTCAAGGCCGGGCCCACTATGGCCACGGCCACCGGAAAGGCCTCCGTAGGGGAATCCCCTTGGTCCAGAATCTCCGTGAGGGGATACCTGGCCCGCTTAGAAACGGGTTCGAGCTTCATCCCGGTGGACTCCGAGATGAGCCGAATCAATCCCAGGAAGGACGAAGGGCTATCGTCCACCGACTGTCCTCCTGAGGACTCCAAGTCCATTCGCTTGGAGAAAAGGGAGGAATCGTCTTTGGACTCGGAAGAGTCCTCAAAGAGCTGCCTCGGCCTGAGCCACATCCACCTGCCAAGGTCGATCGAGTGAGGGTGACAGACAGCCTATGGGGCAGTCCCTGAGCCGACCGAGAATTTTTGGTCGGAGCCCCAACTAACGGCTGTGGAGGAGGAGGTTCCACCAGAATTGGTGGGGCAGCTGGTTTTGGCCGAACAACCGGCCTGGGAACAGGCTCCTCGGATAAAACGAGGGGTTGTTTCGGCCGCTCCGGTGACAGCCACTTAATGGCCAGGGAAGACGACGGCCGGCTTATTCCCGGTCAGAAGGAGCTGCTGCTACATGAGTTCTCATATCCTCGACGCACTTGCGCCAAGCCTCCCTCGTCCCGAGAGGAGGAAGAGGACAAGCAGTGCCGAGACCGAGATCACTTATGACGGGCAGGATCTGCTGGATCACAAGAAGTCCGAGATCGAGAACTCGGGCTTTGCCGAGACGGTGTGGGAGGTGTCCTGGGGAACTGCACTCTCGGTTCAGAAAATTCAACCGAAGGCTCCGGAACCGAGGCACAGACGAGCCAACGGGGTCCTCAACTCCCACCGGGGAACCGGGAGGGATTCTCGGCTCTCCAGTCGATAACTCGGCCCAACGGGTCGAGAAAAATCTCATCACTGGCCGACGGGAGTCTCAGTCACTGGCCTGACGGGACAACGTGAGACCAGTGGTCAAGCTGAGAAGTCAACCGGGTCGACGGCCGACAACTCGGGAGAGGGATCTTTCCCGGCCTCCCAAGAACGCCGACGTGAGACTTATCCTTGTCTCTTTTGGACCGAGAAATCAGTCCAGAAGAAGTTGGTCCCTCACCTTTAGTCGAGAGGGTCAGACAAGGCTCCTTAAAAGAAGCTGAATAAGAGGCACCAAGAGAGAGCGGGACAAATGCCGCAGCCGAGGTAGAAGCTGCCCGCGCCACCTCCTCTTCGAGGGCGGTCATCTGCTCGAGCTGATCCGCCAGCCCGCCGCCGCGGGACACCGCCTACCGGGCTCTTTGACTTCACCGAGGAAATCGCTCGGGACGCCTCTAGTTGTAAACGGGCAGCACGGTTCAGTTCGAAAGATGGAGGACAAGGAAGAGCACAGGTCTAAGCTCGCGGTCGTGGCTCAAGGTCATACAGTAGACGACGCGGGAGCGGATCCATCCGAGACATCTTCTGCCTGCAAGGGCATCTCCGGAACCGGAGTCGATTTGTCCATCGCAGCCGCGAGGGAGAGAAGACCAAAGTCTTTTAGCAAAAACTTTAATTGAAAATCAAGAATTAGGAACCAGTCTTACACGCAGAGCTGCTAAGGAGGGAACCCTGAGCTTCCATAGTAGTGAAGATCTGACAGGTTGGGGTGCGATTAAGACACCCAGGTGGTAGCGAGTTTCGCAAGATTTAAGCTGCAAGGATACTACAGATGTAGATGAACAACATATCCATGTCCCTGGGAAATACAGGTTACCACCTGTATCAGGAGTTCTAGGAATGGTATGTGTTGTTCATCCACACTATTGGCAGGTCCCTCGCCGCTTTAAATCTTGGCCGGGAAGGTCTCCAAGCTGGCTCCTCCCCACCCACCCGGTGGTAAACTGGCCCACCCCATGACGCCAGATCTAGCCCGGCTGGAAACCAGGTTAAGTGCTGAGGTTGAGGAATGTAGGATGAACAACATACCATTCCTAGAACTCCTGTTACAGGTGAGTAACCTGTATTTCACGGACATGGATATGTTGTTCATCCACACTTATTGGCAGACTCCTAGCAGTTCTCCGGGAGGAGGAGGCAGTACCCTATTAGGTAGAAAGACTGGAGAACCGAGGCCCCCCACCAACACTCCAGCCGGACCCAAGGCTCGATCTGAAGGGGAACGTAGCCTGCTTCGACAGAAGCCCCAGTGGATATCCTGGACCGAGTGTCCTTGGAAGCAGCCACTGATGCACGGAAGGATGGGTTAAAAGGAGCGCTTTATCCTCAGGGAGGCTCCATGCCCGCCTTCTACCAAAGTGTGGAGACCTTGCAGGGGCAGACCCACCATGTCTCTCCACTAGGCTGCAATCTGCCAGATGCGGCCTTCAGCGAATGTGATGAACGGCTGCTAACCTCTCTCCGGATCTCTAGCTTCACGCCTCACGAGGTGAGTTGCTAAATGGTTCCCACGGAACCTGAACAGGCCTCCGAGGTGTGAATGATAACCCCGACAGAGGCAAACCCCTGAAGGAAGACTCCACCACCACCACCTCCTGAGGAACTGGTGGGCACAGGACAACCTAGTCCCAGTGGAAGACCGGGCAGGAGGTTAAGCGAGCTTGAACTTTCCAGCCTTCTGATGGAGGCCCCAAGAAGGTGTTCTTCCAACAGGTGGGGGAAAACGACCTGTGCAAAGGTTCGATGGGCTTGCCCATGAGCTAAGCCCATACCAGCAAGGATCCCACAGGAACGGGATACTCTCAAAGGGGGAGGCGTGGTCGAGGCCTAGAAGTGCCGGACCACCTTCTCCGACCACCAGCCACCTCCGCCCGCGCCCAGAAGACGGTGGTGACCTGAGAGGCACCCAGAGGGTCACGATCAAGCCCTGGTATAAGGATGGACTCAAAGGTCTGGAATGCTATGCCCAGGGACAGGAAGGGCACCGCCTGTCCCATAGTCGGAAGAAGGACACTTCTCCCAAGGACAAGCATCTTGGCCGACTTCTAGCAGGACTTCAAGGTCGCAGGACCTGCCGAAGACCTCTAGGCTCTGGCCCCCAGCCGCATAGGACGCTAACAGGTGCAGGGATTAGGTCCAGATGGATAACCTTCCTCAAAAGGAAGACAGGACCGGAGGACTAGAGACCGCCTCGGGAGCCTGGGGCTGAGACTGAGGAGAGCTGGATACCAGCACTGGCAATCCAGTCTGTGGCTACCAGCATCACTCTGCGCCCAAATCTCTCCTCGCCTGCCCGTAGGTCAAGGGAAATGGGGAGAGGCACGGAGGGCCCGGGTCCGTGGGTCTCGATGGCATCCCTACAGCAAGCCTTTCTGAGGGCGGCAAAACAGTCTCGCCCTAGTATTCTCCCTGAGGGAAAAGGAGAAGATCCTGTGCTACTCCCGCAGGGGAGACACTCATGAAGCGCAGCCTATGCCTGGCTCAGGGCCGCAGCCAGGGAAATGGACTCCTGCCATGAAATGGCTTGGAAGCCTCGACTGCACAACTGACCAATGCGGAGAACCTCCTTGCACCGAGACAAGGGGATAGACCAAACCTGGCTGAGTAGGTAGCACATGGTCTTGGAATAATCCAACTTGGACTTAGACCACTAGACCCCATACAAGCGGAGCAAGCGGTGCCGGCTAATCGGACCGTCTGTCTCCAGCGAGGGGGAAGGACATCGGGACTCACAAGAGGACCAGAGGCGACGCACTCTGCATTCCCCAAGATGGGCACCCCACCCATCCAAGAAGCAACCGGCCGGAGAAGACTGGCAACTCAGGGCTTAACAAGCAGGATAGTCTCCTGTCGAGTTAGAACGGTCCAAGGAGCATTCTCAACTCCTGGCTGTAAGCTTAACTGGTCCATGGGATACAGCTGCCAGACTCCAGACTAAGGGAAGGCTTCCTGAGGCCCAGGGAGGAGCAGGAGGTCCTGGCAGACGTAATTCCCCGGCCAACCCGACCGGCAAAGGAGGAAAACCTTGCCCTGTTCGCCCGGAGCTGAGCTCGGACTCAAAGTCGAGCTTAGTCCCGAAGAAGCTTCACCGCTAAGATACGAGTTCTCACTCTGCTCCCGAACGGGAGACCAGTCTGCCTTCCAGGTGAGGTGACATCCGGACCCTTCCATGCCGCAGAGACTGCTAAGCAAGGAAGAGTTAGGAACTCGTAAGCAGCTCCCCCGCAAGAAGGGGCGGAGCCTCCCCCAAAACGGACGGAACGAGGAGTAGGTACATCCTGAGACCAGAACTGGGCTACACGCCCACGCCCTGAGGAATGTCTGCAGAAGAGAGACCATCCAGGCGGCGGAGGATGGGCGAGCCCTCGTCCGTAGTGACCAGGAATACCTGGACACCGAACCCAGGGTTGAATGGGGGGCCACGGCCTCTTGATCATCTCTTAACTAGAGAGCCGGGCATGTCGGACAACCCATACAGGGCAGGAACTCAAATTCCCCTGCAAGGCCGAGTCAGTGGGGATCCGCCGCAACTTTACACAGGATCCACCCTAAATACTTCCAGAACGAGGTGCGCAGTCCCCCACGGAAAAACCCAGGTAGGGACGACGGGCCAAGCAATGCCCCTGGCCCGCTCACTAGCAGGCTTAGAGGAGGAGGAGCAGAGGAGCCCTTGGTTTCCTGCCTCCGCCTTTTGGAGGAAGACGCTGGTTTGGCAACAGGTCGCCCAGCGGATGCCTGCTGGCCTCATGTGGGCCAGGGGGCCCTAGGGCCCGGGGCAAGGGTTTATGCAAAGGCTGACAGCTGCCCTTGACCCTGCGGGCGAGAGTGACCAAGTCCAGAGGCATCGACTTCGGCCCATGGATGAACCCTCCACCCAGGGCCGAAAAGGTCAGTCCCCAAGAAGGGATGTCCGCCAACCGTGCTGGGTTTCAAGGAGAAGGATGTTAACTCAGCCACACTCTCATGGCGCATGGCCACACGTGTGCCGGCCACCGATCTGGCACAGGAGTCGCTTAGATCCAGAGCAGTCTGGAGCTGCTGCTTGTCACCGCTCTACCCTGGTCCCGCACCTGTCTAACTGTGGGTCCGCAGGTCGCCTGGGAAATGAGGGGAACCTCGTCCAGGGAGCCCAAAGGGTGTGGAGAAATGTGCCATCAGTGCAACTGAGCTGGCCTGACGGAGGCCTAAGGAGGACGCAGCGAACCTTACGCCTGACATAGTCCATCCTTCTGACTCCTTGTCAGGGGTCTGTCCATATCCCCGCTGCTTCCAAGACATTGGAAACGTCAGTCACAACCCTTCAGCCGAGGGGTGCTTCAAGAAACCGGGCAGAGAACCGACTGGATAGGATACCTCTGAGCTACCCTGGCCAGGCGCAGGGCAAGAAGCAGGCCGCCGCCATAGCTCCAAGGCTGGGCCGCAATAGCCTCTCAGCCACCGGAAGGCTCCTATGGAAGAAACCTCCTCAATCCAGAATTCCAGAGCGGTAAGGAGCCCGACCGGAGACGGGTTTAAGCCAGTATCTGGCAACCTGAAATGAGCCAAGTAGACCCTTAGAAAATGATGGGCTGTCGCTCACTGATGTTCCTGGAAGATCCAGGGTCCTCCGTCAGGAAACATGGCAGAGCCTGCTCCAGGCCCGGGTATGGCGAAGCTGCCGCAGACCCGAGGCACTTTCGTCACTGGGCAGGCAGGAGTGAGGGAACCAAGAGACCTGAAGGACAGACCACGGTTCTGCCTGGCTCCGCCAAAGGCGGAGGGCAGCGCAGGGTCGGCCGAGCAACCGTCCTGAGAAGGCTCCCTCGACCGATACAAACGGTTGTTAGATCAAGCGGCGATCGCTTTGCTATCTGGGGAATGAATCGGGTCGATTGAAACTCAGACAACTGCTGTCGCCACATAAGTTCTCGAAACACCGACGCCAACGGCATCGAAACCACCTCATCTGAGGAGGGGACGAGGAAGAACGCCGTCCACTCTAACCCGGTGCTCAGACTGGAGAACGCCGAGATCGGCGTGAGCGGGTTAGACCAGAGGTAGATGAGACTCAAATCCCGAGGTAATCCAAGGCTGGCTCTGGGAAGAAACGGGAGCACCCGCCTTCCTCGGCTCGGAATGGACCGAGGGCTGTCGACCAAGTGGAGGACAGAGTTCCTACTTCATTGAAGGCGGCGTGAAGACGGCTCAGCCGACTTCGCCAAGAAAAAATTACTCTACTTTAGTAACTGCTTTTCTTCTCATGGAGTCTTGCTATATTATAACAAAAGTAGCCAGCCACTGCAGCTGAACTGCCCCGGAGAGGAAGGAGTTAACCCAGAGGATCTGAGTTCCACAGCGAGGGCGCTGTGCTAAAGCTCTATCTGGCAAGTTTCAAATGAAACTGTCAGATCTTTACTAAGCTAACTCTTAAACAACAAGTCTGTGTGGAAAACTCTCACACTAGCCAAATGGCTACCTACTAGTAGTAATAACAACAATATAAACAACAAAAGAAACACTAATAGCCATAATAATAATGAATAATGGTATTATAGTTCGCTTACCACCCTTGACAAGCACCATTAGAACCCTCTTCCCCCAAGACTCAAGTCCAGGAAGGGGTCAATATATATAACCTAAACGAAACAACCTAGTTCCTAACCCTAAAGGAAAGAGGGTGAAGGAACAACTACAATGGCATGACACAGTGCTTGCACTAATTTGCCACCCTACCCAAGTAGAAGTTCTGAGAGGGGCAGGAGGGAGGGAGGTTATATTAGCAAGACTCCATGAGAAGAAAAGCAATTACTAAGGTGAGTAATTTTTCTTCAAACACCATGAAGTCTTGCTATATTATAACAAAGCAGATTACACAGCAGTACCTCCATGGAGGAGGGTCAGAAACCTACTTAGAAATAGGCTCTGAAGCACAGCTGTGCAAACCGAGCATCTCTCTCTGGACTGACATCCAGGAATAATGCTTGGTAAAAGTGTGAACTGTCTTCCAGGTAGCAGCTTGACAAATCTCCAGAATGGAATGTCTCTAGCAGCCGCTAGAGACGCAGCTGTACCCCTGGTGAGGGCCCTCAGTCCTGAGGGGGTTCTCACCTAGTTTTGGTAACAAAATTGATACAAGAGACAATCCACCTTGCAATTGTCCTCTTAGTGGCCGGTTTCCCTTGCCAACTTCGCCATAAGTAAGAAAGAGTTAGAGGATTCAACCTGTGACCTTGGTGCTCCAAATAGTAGCTTAAGGCTCTTTGATCGCTCCAGCTGTGCAGTCTCCTCTCACCTGAGGAAGACTGCTCAGTGAAAAATACTGGGAGAGAGATGGATTGATTCAGGTGGAAATCTGAAACCACCTTAGGCAAAAATCTCTATTAGTCCTGAGGATCTACTCTATCTCTGTGGAAAGAGATAAAATCTTCTTCCACTGACAGGGCCTGTAATTCACTTATGCGCCTGGCAGAAGTGATAGCCACTAGGAAAACAGTTTTCCAAGTTAGATACTTGAGCCTGCTGGAGACAGAGGCTCAAAGGGAGGTTGCATTAACTGAGCAATAAATATTCAGGTCCCAGGCACAGGAGCTGGTTCCCTAAAAGGGGGTTAGTGAAGTAACCCTTTAAAAAACTTGGAGAACACAGGGTGAGAAGAAAGGAGGCAGGCTTCCTGCTGACACAAAAGCAGAGACAGCTGCCAGATGAACCTTCATGTAGCTGGCCAAGGCCTAGGGAATTTAAATGGACCAAATAGTCCAGTAGAATGGGAAGATCAGCAGATTCTGGAATAATCTGCCCCTCAGAGCACCAGATGGAAAACCTCTTCCACTTAGAATTATAAGTGGTTTCTAGTGGAAGGCTTCCTTGAAGTCCTTTAAATATCCAGGACACCTTGAGAAAGGTAAATCAGTAATTCTAACCCTCAAGAGCCAGGCCTTGAGATGGAGGGATTTGAGGTCCGATACCACACTCTCCTGTGCACAGGCCAGCAAGTCGTGGACTCTGGGCAGGCTCAGGGCAGGGTGGACTGTCAAGGACAGAAGCAGAGGGTACCAGGGCTGTCTGGCCCAATCTGGGGCAATCAGAATCACTTTGCAGGGTTGAGATCTGATTTTCACTAGCACCCTGAAAAGAAGAGGAAAGGGGAAAGGCATCAGGAACTTCCCTTCCAGTCCAACAGAAAGGCGCCAGAGGACTAAGCCCAGCACTGGAGGCCTGCAACAAAATAGAGGAAGTTGGTGGTTGTCTGGGGCTGCGAAAAGATCTATCTGAGGGGTGCCCCATCTGGCAAAGACAGACCCCAGCACCTGTGGATTCAGAGCCCATTCGTGATGGCCCTGAGAAATTCTGCTGAGGGCATACGCCAGGACATTGTCCTTCTCTGGGAGATGAACTGCTATCAGGGAGGTGTTCAGGGGGTAAGCCAGAGACCACAACTTCATTGCTTCAGTGCACAAGGCTGAAGACCGAGTGCCCCCTTGCTTGTTGATGTACCACATTGTGGTGGTGTTGTCTGTCCTGACTTGAACCACTTTGTTCTGGACAGAAACTGAAAACACCCAAGAGCTAAAAAGACAGCTCTGAGTTCCAAAAGATTGATGGGAGCAGAGATTCCTGAGGAGACCACACTCCTGAGTGGACAGGTCGCCTATGAGCTCCCCACCCTAACAGGGAGGCATCCGTGGTGAGGGTGAGGGAGGGAAATGGGAATGAAGGAACCCCTTGTCTTAGATTGCTTTGGTCCTGCCACCAGTGGAGGGCCAGGATCAGAGTTTGAGTCACTGGGACCAATTTGGTAAGGGGTCCTTCCTTGAGACCAATAGGCCCTCAAATGGAACTGAGTGTCCTCATCTGAATCTTGCTCCTTGCACTACAGCTGTGGAAGCAGCCATGTGCCCCAGGAGTTGCAGAAAATGTCTTGCTGGTCGAGAGACTCACAGGGTAAAGGAGGATGCCAGGGCCATGAGTCTGTCTACCCTTTCCGAGGGAAGAAATGCCCTGGCTAACTTTGTGTTCAATTCTGCACCTATGAAAGTTGGACCTAAACTGGTTCCAGAACTGACTTTGGTAAATTTAGCAGGAATCCCAGGGAAGTGAGAAGCTTGCTGGGTGACTTGCAAGTGGATTTTACCTGACCTGGAGACTGACCCACAATGAGCCAGTCAGTCCAGGTAGGGAAACACAGCAACCCTTGCCTTCTTAAGTGAGACCTACCACAGCGAGACATTTTATGAATACCCTTGCGCAGAGGTAAGGCCGAAGACATTGCCCTGAACTGGTAATGGCCTGAGGGCAGTTCAACCTGAGGTACTTTCGGTGAGAAGGCCTGATCAGGACATGAAAATAGGCATCCTTGAGGTCCAGGGAAGCTAGCCAGTCCCCTGGCTCTTAGAGAAGGCAATATCATTGCCAGAGTCAACATTCTGAACTTTGGTTTCAAAAGATGCTTGTTCAGGTACTCTTAAATCTAGAATGGGCCGCCATTCTCCTGTCTTTTGGTAAAAGAAAGTATCTTGATAAAGCCCCTTGCCCTGATGGCAAGGAGGAACCTTTCCACTGCTTATGTCCAGAAGAGAAGAAACTCTGCTTCCAAAGCAAGGGCTTCTGAAGGATTTGTAGGGAAATGTCTGGCTCTCATCTTGGAAAGTGTTTGAAGCTGAGAATAGACCCTGGCTTATTACCTCCAGAACCCATCTGTCCGGTTAAGGACAGCCAGTTCTGGCTGAAATAAGCCAACCTGCCCCCACTGGTACACAGGAGAATCGGCCCTGGGCACCCCATCAGGGTGCTCTGCTTAGCAGCAGCCTTAGGCTGAGGGGAGGGGACGGTTTACTTGTGCCTCGCTCTACCCCTGCCTCTGAAGAAACCCCTGCGCAACAGCAGAGGAGGCTTGAAATTGGTAAAAGGCCTGTGAAAAGGCCTGCCCCTACCTCTGGGAGCATGCTCTTGTGGCGGCATGCCTCTCCTTAGCCTGGGCACTTTTGTAGGTAGTTCTGTATTCATCCATCTTTTTCATATATTTTTCTGTTTGTTCCCCAAACAGAGAGTTTCCCACTACAGGAAAATCCATAGCTTTTGACTGAGTATCTTGGGACAGATTAGTGCATCTGAGCGATGCCAACCTACAGAAAGCTACAGAAGTGGCCATGACCCTAGAGGAGACATCATTAACATCAACAGCAGTATGAAATTGAACTTAGAGGCTTCAATGCCATCAGCAGCCACCTGTTCCAATTCACTAGCCAGCTGGCCATGGGCCTGCTTGGCTAACTGCAATATTGTGACCCACCTAGATTTCTGATATCTAGCTACATAAGCCATATAATTGGCCTGCCTGAGTCCCAAAGAAGCTGCCATATACTGTTTTTTTTTTTTGCCATGGCATCAATCTTTATCAGGAGGATGTCAGGCCAGGGGAATATTAGCCTTGTCACAGGCTGCAGCTTGTACCACACCTACATGACTACACTGTTCAGTGAGGAAGTCTGTATCAGAGCCTGACAAAGTATACCTTCTGTCCATTTTTTTTTTTTTTTTTTTTTTTTTTAATCTACAGGAGGGACAGAATGAGGATTTTTTAAAATCTTTGTTGTTTGCTTCCTAAATGACTTATGCAAAGGAATAGACAACCTCCTAGACTCTGGTATATCCATCATTTCTACATAATCAGGCTCCTCTTGCTCATCCACAGCCTCCTCTAAAGGAAGCTGGAGGGTTTCGCAACCTTTTGTAAAACATAAAATGAGAAGGGGACTCAGACAGAATAGGAGGAGATTCTAAAGGTCTGTCTGGAGAAATGTCCGTTCAATGGGCACGCTCCAGACCCTCCCAGCCACACAATATTGATCAAATTCTCCTCCCCTCCTGTGGTTCATAAAATCCTCAACATCATACTCCTGAACCATTGGAGCTGAATGAACCAACCTTTACCAACTGTTGGTGGTTCAACAGGTCCCTGAGACAGTGACTGGACAATCTGAATGGCTTTAGCTATCTGCAGCAGTTGGAGACACAATTTTGGACTCCAAACCTACTGATTTCCTTGTCTTTTAACTGGGACTGGTTCCTCTGAACCAGCCTTCCTTGCCAAGAAGTCTCGCCTGGTCAGAGGGCACCCCTCTGGTCCAGAGGGTGCTGGACCGGCTGGCCATCCGGTCAGCGGACTTTTTGGCCTCTCGCTCCTGAGCCGCCCAATCTCTTCTCCAGGGTGGCTGCAGGAAATTTTACACACCTGGCAGTCTGACAGGAGGTGGTCAGCCCCTCAGACACAGACACAGTGAGTGTGTGGTCGCCTTGGCAAAGGCTTCCCCACAGACATCACAGTGTTGAAACCCAGTGGGCCCGGTTTTTCTTTTGGGTTTCTCAGACATAATGCCAGTCTATCCAAAACTTGCCCTTTTGATGGCAGTGCCAGGCAAGACACCCTTATCGGTTCCTAACTGTGTCACGGGTATTTGAAAAAACCTATTAAAATTCAGGTTTTTTTAGAACCGATAAGAACCGGGAACCGCACTCTTAAAAAACCCAACCAACACTTTAAAATGTTGAAAAAAGCAAACCGATCGGTTCAAAACCGAACCGATAATTAACTTTCCACACAGACTTTAAATTCGTACTTACGGTTTACCAGATAGAGCTTTTTAACCGAAATGCGGTAAAATAATAACTTTTGCTGGTTCAAATGAACCGAAAAATACTCGCTTGAACTGAGAATGAACCGAGCTGAAGGAGCTGATCTCCGGAGCGACTGTTCAGTGAAGCGGAGTAAAGAATCTGACAGTTTCATTTGAAACTTGCCAGATAGACCTTTGGCACAGCGCCCTCACACTGTAGAACTCCAGATCCTCTGGAGTTAACTCCTTCCTCTCCGGGGCAGTTCAGCTGCAGTGGCTGACTGCTTTTGTTATTAATATAGCAAGACTTCATGGTGTTTGAAGGGGGATTTGGCGGCTGACCTGGCCGGGGTACGTGAGGCCATAGGCCGAAGCGAAACCTCGACGAAGTCGAGCATGGCACAATGAGGGAGGGAAACTGCCCGCCCTCAAGAGACCCCGCCACGGCCCTTTAGAGATAGGCAGATGGTTACGGTTCCTCTCCCTTGGAGGAGGGAATGACGAAGCTCCCTGAACGAAGCTGAATGTAAAGAATCCAAGGAGAGCGGGATAAGCTCCGCAACCGAAGGAGAGGGAAGGGAACCCCCCCGTCCCTTCCCCGGCAGGATAAGACTGCAGAGAAACAGTCAAGGCGGGCACCTGCCGGTCCGATGGAGACTCCAGAGCGGAAAACCACCGGATGTCCGATCCCCGAACGGGCCGCGCGGTCCTCCGGAGAGCTGACCGAAAGGTCAGAACAAAAATTGCAAGCCCGAGGATCGTGATCCAAGTCCAGGCAAAAAGAGCACATGGAGTGCGAGTCCCTCCTGGAGGAACTAACCGTACGTTTCTCGGGGCCGGAAAAAGCCATCGCCACAGCGAAGAAGAAAAGATCGAAGATTCAATACTTTTTAATAAATTTGAAGACCGAACTTTTCAGGAACCAGTCAAAAATGCAGAGCGCTAAGGAGGGAACCTGAGCTTCCAAGCGGTAAGGAAGATCAGGTGTCATGGGGCGGAGCTGAGAGTTTTACCACCCAGGTGGGTGGGAGGAGCCAGCTTGAAGACCTTCTGGCAAGATTTAAAGCTGCAAGGGACCTGCCAATAAGTGTGGATGAACAACATATCCATGTCCCTAGAAAAATAATTTCAATGCATTAAAAATTCTGGTTTAACACAATAAAATGTGAAAATCCAAGGGGGGTGAATACTTTCTGAAGGCACTGTATAATCTTCAGTCTCCCTCCCAACATGGTTTTAGGGTGGGACATAGCACTACCACAGCCCTTACCCTCCTCACGAGTGACATCAAAAGCAACATGGATAAGGGCCTACTTACAGGTGCAGTGTTCATTGACCTATCCAAAGCTTTTGATATGGTTCACCAAGACTCCTGTTGTCCAAGTTAAGAGACATCGGTGCTTCAGACTCCACACTATCCTGGTTTGGTAGCTATCTGGATAACCGCTCCCAGGCGGTTTCCTACTGCAAAACTCTTTCCTCCTCTAGCCCAATTACCCATGGTGCTCCACAGAGTTCGATACTTGGTCCTCTACTCTTTTCCCTCTTCCTAAATGACATTCATAGTACGTCCCTTCACAGCAGCCACCTCATGTATGCAGATGATATAGTGCTCTACCATTCTGCCAAATCTGTTGCTGTCATTAATCATACCCTCACTCGGGACTTTCAAGCTCTCCAATCTTGGCTCTCTGCTAACCAGCAAATCCTTAACATAGGTAAAACTCAGGCTATGCTGTTCGGATCATCTAAAAAAGTTCACTCAGAATCCTCTAAACTCCTTGTCTGCAGTCAGGAGGGGACGCCGGTTACGAATACTGTTACTCTCAAATACCTTGGTGTCACGCTTGACCCCGCCCTCGATTTTTCCTTGCATGTCAACGAGGTATGCCGGCCGTTAATACCAGAATTGGCACAGCTTATCGTGTACGGCACTCTCTCATCCCCTCTGCTAGGCTAGCAGTAGCAAGAGGCGTGCTACTCCCGCAACTTCTTTATGCCCTCCCTGTTCTGTTCAATATCAGTACTAGTGTGCTCAGCAAATGGGACACCTTTTACAACAATATATGTAGGTTCGCCTTATCTGCCCCCCTGACTTGATGCATCACTGCTGGCTCTACATCGGCCTATGCTGACATCTCCCAAAGACCTTTGCTCTTACTCCCTAGGTTGCTTTACTGACTCACTCACTAGACCCCTTAGCTCGTCCTCCCTGAGGAACTTGCTTACCCCATCACACGTATCCGCTCGATCAGATTCTCATCTGTCCCCATGCTAGCAGTCTGGCCGTGTGCTACTAGAATGGGTGAACAGGCTTTTGTTCATTTTGCCCCTAATTTCTGGAACTCACTTCCCACCTAGGTTAAACTCTCCCCCTCCCACCACTCCTTTAAGTGGTCACTGTTCTCACCTCTATGCACTTGGAATATGTAACTGTAACTAACTGTGTGTTTCCTCCCTAAGTTCTTCTGTTTTGAGGACGTCTAGGTGTTACCTATCTTGCTGCATCTAGTTTTTGTTTGTTATTTCATATTGAGTACTGTTTAGCTACTTATATCTTATTGCATCTAGTTTGTTACAGCATATTGTGTACTGTTTAGCTATTTATATCATATGTGTTCCTCCCATATTGTTGTGACTGTATTGATTTTTAACTGCGCTGTGCTGATGTTATCACTGTATTATTTTGTTGTACTCACCCAGGTCGTGCCTGAAAATAGGCAGGACTATTGCCTAGTGCACTTACCCGGTTACCAAAAGCTAATAAATAAAGCTGCTGGGAGACAAAGCCCGAGTTATTAACAGAAATATAGAAACGTAGACTTTGACAGCAGATAAAGACCACTTGGCCCACCCCAGTCTGCCCATTTCCCTACCTACTGGATAAGCTGCAGATTTTAGTTAACCAACAGCCTACTTCCTGCCACCCCCCAACTATTATTGCCTTATGTCTGACCCATGCATGTTTGAATTCCTCCACTGTTTTAGACCCCACAGCCTCTCCAGGAAGACGGTTCCATGTGTCCACCACTCTCTCCATGAAAAAAATGTCCTCACATTACCCCTGAACCACCCCCCCCACCCCTCTATCTTTAAATTGTGCCCCCTTGTTCTTACATGTCTTTTTCTGAAAGATGCTACCCTCCTGGACTTTGTTGATTCCCTTGAGGTACTTGAACATTTCTATCATGTCCCTCCTTTCATCAAGGGTATAATATTAAGCTCTCTCAGTCTCTTTTCATATGGTTTCTGATGCAGACCCTGCACTATTTTAGTTGCCCACCTCTGGACTGCTTCCATCCTGTCTATGTCCTTGCGTAGATGAGGAATCCAAAACTGCACACAGTACTCCAGATGGGGTCTCACCAACTGTCTGTACAGAGGGATAACCACTTCCCTTTTTCTACTTGTGATGCCCCTTCCTATGCATCCAAGTATCCCCCTGGCTCTCCTTACTGACTTCTCACATTGCTTACCCACCTTTAGATCATCTGATATGACTACCCCCAGATCCCTTTCCATTTTATTGTTGTTAGTACCTCCCCTGCTATTGTGTACTCTTCTCCTGGGTTTTTGTTTCCCAGGTGCATTACTTTGCACTTCTTTGCATTGAATCTAAGTTGCCATTTGTCTTACCATTCCTCTAACCTTGCCAAGTCCCTTCTCATCCTTTCTAACCCCCCTTGTGTATCAACTCTGTTACAGATCTTTGTGTCATCTGCAAAGAGGCATACCTTTCCCTCCAGACCCTCTACAATGTCACCTATAAAGATGTTAAAGAGGACTGGACCTAGCACTGAGCCCTGAGGTACTCCACTAGTGACCCCCCCTTTCTTCGGAATGTGTTCCATTCACTATTACCTTCTGTGTCCTGTTGTACAGCCAGTTTGCTACCCAGGCTACCATCCTGGGACCCACTCCCAGGCTGGCTAACTTGATTATCAATCTTTTGCGTGGGACTGTGTCAAATGCCTTGCTAAAGTCTAGGTGGGCCATATCCACAGCCCCTCCCTGGTCTATTACTTTGGTTGACCAGTCAAAGAAATCTATTAGATTCGTCGGACATGACCTTCCTGCTGTAAATCCATGCTGCTTTTGGTCCTGTGCCCCGCTGGCCTCTAGGTACTCAACAATTCTTTGTTTCAGAAGTGATTCCATCATTTTCCCTACCACTGAGGTCAAACTTACAGGTCTGTAGTTTCCTGCTTCTGCTTTGCTCCCACTTTTGTGAAGAGGAATCACATCTGCCCCCCCTCCAGTCCTCAGGTACCACCCCATCCTCCCATGATTTGTTAAAAAGTGTGGTCAGTGGTGTCACTAGGTCCTCCCTTAGTTCTTTCAGGATTCTGGGGTGAGTCCTGTCAGGCCTCATTGCTTTGTCCACCTTGAGTTTTAGGAGTACTTTCAGGACTCTTTCTTCTGTAAATGGACTGGTGTCAACCCCCCTACCCAGAGTGCTTCTATTGTCTGGTTTAAGTAACTCCTCCTCATCTTCTTTTATGAATGCTGAGCAAAAGTATTCATTCAGTAACTCTGCCTTTTCACTGTCTCCCTCTGCCCACCTCCCCTCTCCCTTATTAATCTTCACTATTCCTCCCTTAACCTTTCTGTACGCCCTAATGTACCTACAAAAGGTTTTATCCCCCTTCTTAACTGAATTGGCTATTTTATTTCCTCGGTTTGGGCTTTTGCTATTCTGACTGCCTTCCCCACTTCTTTCTGCTTTAATTGATGCAGTTTAATTAAGCAGCATGCGCTTAAGAGGGAGGGGGCAGGATGGGGGGTGTCTCATACTCCTCCTCCCCCTCCCTCCCAAGATAGGGGAAAACTTAAGCTGCCACGAGGGCATTCAGAAAATGAACTTAAAGTTTTGAGTTCATAAATAAAAATGGGGGGAGGGGGGGCCAACACTCCCCCCCCCACCAATACACCCCAATAATACCCCCTAAGGGGAAAATTCCTCCCTGTGTGTCTCCAGGATCCTCTTCCTCCTAACCATGAGGGAGAGCAGAGTGAGGACAAATAACAGAGACACACACAGGGAGGAGGAGGGAGCATACAGACTGAGGCTCCAGAGGGAAGGAGGGCAGGATTTAGTGAAGAATGGTGAAGATACATAGAAAGATCAACAGTTATGGTAGGTACGTAATTTTCAAATCTTATTTGTGTCAATCTTCACCATTCATCACTAGTGGGTGAGTACTGAGCCCCTCCGAAGGGGGCCCTAAACTATCCCAATGGACTAAGTCCCTTAGCCTCCAGTGGGTGAGACACTGGAGAAGAGAACTCTTACAGGCCTGGGGAGGCCTGAGACTGGTCTGGGTGAGACAGGGAGCCATCAGTGGGGGAGGGAAGGTGCCCCGAAAGTCACCGTCTCACCCTATGGGAGAAAAGATGGGTTCTCCAGTATGTGGAAGAGATCACCCTACACCGGGCCTGGGGTGACAACTGGGATAAGCGAAGCCATGCCGCCCGCCTAATGCAGATTGCTGTCCCTACCACTCTGGATGCCACCTCACTGGCATCATAAGATGCCCTTGCTTGGTGCCTTGCAAGCTCCAGGCCCTGAGCAGAGAGGGCAATGGCTTGCCTGGTTTCCTTCGTATCAGGCATTGAGGCTAGGATCTGTCCTAGCCTGGACCACAAGAACCCATCATAGGCTGCAAAGTGGGCCTGATGTAACTCAATAGAAAGGAGGAGCTATGCCGAGTAGAAAATGCTTCTTCCCCAGAAATCAAAGTCCACAGAGTCAGAGTCCAGGGGGTCGGTCATGGTAAGGGGCGCAAGGCCCAGAGGGGGTGTCCAGGAAGGTCAAGCCCAAAGAGGGATGAGGCAGAGAACCTGGAGACCCGGGGAGGGTGCAATACCGTTGGTGTAGGTCCCTTGGGGTCGGAACAGTGGAGAAGGAACGTAGCCAAAGCCGATGTGACGCTTCCTGGAAACAAACAAGCCAGGCTGGAACCACCAGGTTGGCCCGCACTGTACTCACCTAGGAAGATGTGAGTCACATGCTCGGGATTGCTGACAGGGACTGGGGTAAGATGGAGCTCGTCCAACATCCTCGCGAGGAAGCGCTGATAGGAAGAGAGATCAGATGCTGGGGAGATGTGGACAGATAATTCCTTTCCCGAGGAGGAAGAAGATGATGCAGACGAGCACAGAGATTCTGGGTCCAGCTGCACGGGAGCATGGTGGAACACCTGCTGGTCCATGGCATGGAGACAGGCAAGGAAATGTACAGTGGAACCTCTGAACTGCTCCCGGGTAAGAGGTCCCCTAGGACCAGGAATACCAGGGTAGCTGGGGATGGAGACAGAGGCTCGGGGGACAAGCTCCTAGCAAAAGGAGAACAGTCTCTGTCAGGGCAAGGGGGCCAAGAGGAAACTCCCTGCAAGGAGGAAGATCAGAAGGTCCCAGCAGCTAACAGCCATTCAACCAGATCAGAACGGTCAGAGCTGTGCCCATAGGAAGAAATCCCCCTGTAAGGTGACCGGGACCATGTGACTCCAGAAGAATGGCCCTTGACCTCAGAAGTTGAAGTCCCTTTCGAGGACCTATCCAGGGAAGAGATAGGGTCTGCACTATGACTCCTCCCAGAATCCGGCTGGGCTCCGGATAAAGGGCGCGGCGCGCTGCACCACACCCCTACTCCTCAACCCTTCAGAGTCAGAGAGGGACCTCATCCTCATAGCCACCAACCTAGGCATCTGACAACTCCGGGCAGCCTCCGAGGAGTCCACCCAGGGAGCAGTACCCTCCCCTTCCTGGTGTGCCCCGGGCTGTCCCAAACTTGGACTGTCCAAACATACAAGGGAAGGGGGTACTCCAACTAGACAAGCAGAAATGTCAGTGACCCCAGGTTCCATGGCGGTAACCACGGGGACCACTGCTGGCTGGTCAGTACCACTGACCCTAGGGCCTACTGGCGATGATTGACCCCCAGAGGGAGGATGAGCGGGGGCTAAGGTGCTGGAAACAGAGGGATCAGAGGATTCCTAAGACTCTGGGAGCCAATCTGGATCAGACCCAAAGTCCGCTTCTGCGGAGGTAGACTCAGAGGTCCGATACCAGATGACTCCTCAATCCCCCCCCCAGTTCTTGGACCACAAGTCGGACCACCTTCCACCCCAGTACTGCATACGGCACCAGAGACAAACACGACACCACGTCAGATGCCGTCACCCTCACCAGCACCGCAAATGGCATTGGAGTCTGGCGTGATACCAAGCATGGCGCTGTGCTCTCCCTGGCGCTGCGCGTGGCGCCGGACCCAAGATCAGTGTCAACCCCATCTCCACTGCCATGAAAGGCGCCAGAGTTAGGGGTCGGTGCTGGCTTCAGTCCTGGTGCCGCACACAGTGCCAGAACCTGAAACAGGCCCAGAGACTGCTGAAGCACTACTCCTGGCACTGCTGTCATCCCCGACACCGTGAACAGCGCCAGAAGTGACCACGGCACCGCCCTCCAAGCCTGCGGCACCGTGAATGGCACTGGGACCAAGAGTGGTGCTGCCAGATGCCACCGAGGATGGTGCCAGTCCAGACTCAGAGGGCCCAGAACACGACACCAAGGGAGCCTTTACCTCCGGAGAGGAGACTGCCAAAAGTGGTGCCTCCCGACTGTCCCCTGAGAGGGACAGACTGGGCCTCCTGCACCGCAGAAGAGGCCCCTGCCGTGGTAAGGCTAACAGAGGCGGAGGCCCCCTCCTCCACGGGCCATATAGGACCGGAAGGGGAACCCAGAGGAAGGGCTGAGAATCCATGCCTTGGCCCGTCGACTGCGAACCCATCCTCTGAAAGTTGGCGGTGTGCGTCTGACTTTAAATGCCAGATTTCAACAGCTCGGTGGTCCATGGAGAAGCAGGCATCATAGTTGTCCATATCGTGGGTCGGGCCGAGGCAGTGGTTATGCTGGTCTGTCATGGAATAGAAGCGTCCACAGGGGCACCGACGCATAGGAGGCTGCCCCGCTTTCAACGGTTTCTGCCCCCAGGACGAGACATGACCATACGAGAAATAAAGACAAAAACAGTACTGGACGCCGCTTAAAAGTAAAGGAACGATCTTACAGGCCAGAAGTGGCATCAAGCAGGGCAAACAGAACTGAGGCAACACAGGCACAAGGCCGACGATATAGGCCGCAAATCTTGATAGTAAGTCTCCACATGAGATCTTCACTCAACGGCGAAAGAAGAACTGGGGCTGGGGTGGAGTTGACAACAGATAACGGCCAACGTGCGAGCGCCACGTGGAACGTCAGCCTCTAGGACGGTGCCGTTCCTGCGTCGACTCCGCCCATAGAAAAAAAAAAAAGTCTCCCATGGCATTCTAGCTCCAGCGCTGAACCCACTAGTGATGAATGGTGAAGACTGACACAGATATGATCAGTGCACACACGGAGTACTGGTGTAGTCCCCGCTACAGGAGAAGAGGACCATGGGACAACCAGGAAAGGAGCGAGAGGGAGGGAGGAAACCGCCTTGGACTGTCTTAGGATTGCAAGAATAAAAACAGATAAGGAAGGCAAGCCAGAAGGTTATACCAAACTCCAACGGGGGACACCAAAACATAAGAGAATCAGAGGACGTTCCCTCAGAGGGTTCAGGGTGAAGACCCTACTCACCATCCTCCAGAGTGAACGCTCTGTGACTTTAAAGAAGGAACAGAGAGCTTTGAGGTACCAGACAGACTCAGCCCCCAACTGGCCTCAAGGAGTGGGAGGGCGAGCATGGTGGAGGAAATGCCCCAAGATTGAGGCCCATGATGTGAAGGTGGGTGGGAATCAGTAATGAATGGTGAAGGTACAAGAGAAGATCAAGAATTATGGTAGGTACGTAATTTTCATATCTTCTCTTGTCGGTCTTCACCATTCAGTACTGCTGGGCGAGTACCAAGCCCCCCCCGAAGGGGAACCCAGTACAGCACTGAGGGAACAGATCCCTCAGCCTCCTACTGGTGAAAAGCGGTGTGGGGGGGTGGGGGTGGGGACCCTAGCCATACTAGACTAAGCAAGTCTAAGGCTGTGGGGAACAAGATATCCCCCGTGGACGGGGGGGATGGAGGGTGCCCCTGAAGAACTCTCCTTGCCCTACAGGGAAAAAAAAAAATGGGTCCCCCAGAAGGCAGAGGAAGTCACCCTACGCTGGGCAACAGGTGACATTCTGGCTAGACAAAGCCATGCCATCCACCTAATGTAGACTGCTGTCCCTGCTGATCTGGAAGCCACCTCACTGGCGTCATAAGATGCTCTTTCTTGGTGCCTTGCCAGTTCCAAACCTTGAGAAGAGAAGGCAAAGGCCTGTCTAGATTACTCTATCAGGCAGCAATGCTAAGACCTGGGCTTGCATCAACCACAGATGCCTTTTTTTTTTTTATAATGTCTTTCCCTCTGGTAGCAGCCTATGGGGCCTCTCTCAGGCATCCTGGCCTGATCCTGCCCGCCTGAGTTCTCCACATCCTGCACCTCCTCTCTCTCCCCCCGTCCTCCTGCAGCCAGTACCCCCGGCTTGATCCCTCCAGGGGTGAGGCTTCCCCTCCTCTTGGGCGCTCTCTTATAAACTGGCCAGGCTGCAGGTGAGGGCCCAGGTGGAGGAACTGGAAGGCTTGGTGGGTGAGATGGGAGCCAGGTGCTGTCGCCTACCCCACAGAGTTAGTTGTTTTCTTGTTCTGTTGCGCTCCTCCCCCCTCCCGAGCGTGGTGTGCAATTATACCATGGCAAATGGCAACCCTGCCGGCATCTGCCACGCTCCCCCACATCTTTTTGTCTGTTTCCTGCAGCACTCCTCTGATCTCCACTGGGGGTCACTGGGACGCCGGGCAACCCTGTAACCCCCCCCCCGAGAAAGAAGAGCAGTCCGTCGGATGCTCAATCCTCTCCTCCCTGCCGACCTCTGGCGGCAGGCTCACTCCCGAATGTGGGACGCCGGCATAGCGCAAGGTGTGGTGTCTAGCGCCTCAATCCTTAGCACCACCGGCCCGGTCCACAGATGCTTGTTATAGGCAGCGGTGATGTGCCTGATATGAACTTATGCACATTAACGCACCAGCCAAAGAGAAAACTCTTTGTCCCCACCAGTCGAATTGTACAGAATCCGGATCTGAGGGTCAGGCATGCGCCAGGTGCCGAGGCCTGGAGGGAGTGTCTAGGGATGACGGGCCCGAAGGTGGGTGAGGTAGAGAACCTAGAGACTCCTGGGGGGCACAATACCATCTCCTGCAGTTTGCCGGTGCTGGAGAAGTGGTGGCTGGAGACTGCCAGGTGTGGATAGATGCCTCCTAGAAGGGGATGGGCCAGGAAGGCACCACAAGGTGGCGAGCGCTGAATTCACTGAGGAAAGCACACATCTGCCACTCAGTATTGTCTCTGCGAGCAAAAGAAATATGGAGCTCCTAAACCAGCCTCGGAAGGAACCGCTGATATTCAGTGAAATCAGCATCGGAGGACAGGTGGACAGAAAGTTCCTCTTCCTCAGAAGAGGGAGATGAGGAGGTGGAGCTCGAATGTTCAGAAGACTCCTGCGGTGGATTGGGGGGCAGGTGGAAGAACTGTTCATCCATGGCTCTAAAATAGGAAGGAAAGGCCACTGCAGTAGCCCTGAACATCTCCCAGGTTAAGGGCCCCGTAGGATCCATATGGCCTGGGAAAGAGGAGGTGTCTACAGAGGGATGGGTGATGGGCACCCAAGTGAAAGTGTCCAGCCTCTGCCAGTGCTCTGAGATCCAAGGGACGATGCCACCGTGACTGGGGGCCCGGAGATCGTACCAGATTGCAAGGAAGAATTCTGAGAAGGCAAACTCCAGAAGAGCCCAGAAGGGGAATCTCCCCTGTGACATGTCTGGGGTTGCATGTGCCCAGAAGGGGAACCCTCTGCGCTGCCACCCAAGGGTGCCCTTGAGTGAAAGGAGGGGCTCAGCGCTGACTCTTCCCCACCCCCCGCAGGGTGGTGAGAGAGTGCTGCCGCCCTTCGCCCCGGCCTCTCCATCCATCGGACTCTGAAGCAGCACTCTTCCTCAAGGCCAGCTAGGAGTCCCCGATCCCACAGACCCCCCGAGGGAGGACACAGAAGCAGGGGCCCTCGCCCCCTCCTGAGGGGCAGTGGCAGCACCAAAAATGGCAGCTGCCCCGGCCTCCACAGAAGAGAACACCCCCACCCCCCAAGCCATCACCCTCGAGGAATCCAAGGCTACCCCCAGCTGAAGGATCCTCACTGGCCACATACTCCAGGGACTGAGGAATAGGGACTCTGGGCCGCTTGACACCACGTCCCACCGAGCCCTCCGACTCTGAAGAGTAAGGTCATCAGTCCGGGCCCAACTCCGAATCGTCCACCTTCAAAGAGGAAGTGACCAGAAGGACCTCAGACTAGTGACCCCAGGAGAGCTCCTAGCAATGGTTCTGTGAACGGTAGTGCTACGGAACATGGCACTGCCGATGGCACTGCCTGGCGACGCCATCCCAAACAGCACCAGGATCCAGAACAGCACCACTTGGCAGCACCAAGGGTCCACAAGTGCCAGGCCTAGCAACTATAGGCCGCGACACTGGGGGAGCCTGCACCTCTGTGAAGGTGACTGCCGGGACGGTGCTAGTAGTGCAACTCCGAGAGGAATCATGCCACTCCACCAGCGCTGCAGAAGAAGCCCCCTCCTCAGCAAGGATGGAACTGGAGGAGGCCTCCTCCTCGCCAGGCCGTACAGACCAGAGAGGGGACCAGGAGGAAGAGTCTAAGGTCCTGGCCTGGGATGCCTGTGGGTGATGTCGTCCTCCGAAAGTCAGTGGAGCCCTGCTGAATTTAAACATGCAGATTTCCAAGACATGGTGGTCCATGGAGAAACAAGCATCACAGTAGTCCATATCATGGTTGGGTCCCAGTCACCCAAGACAAACATCATGCTGATCTGTAACGGGGAAGTGCTGGCCACAGAGGCACCAATGCACGGGGGCACAGCCCCCTTTAGATTTACGTTTGGCCCCCAAACCGGACATGTGAAATTAAACAACAACAAGCAAAAGATCCTGGTGCTGTCCAGAAATAAAGAATGGTCTTACAGGGTTCAACAGCGTCATGATGGAGAACCGGGATGAAGGAGTGGCGTTGAAAAGTTGAAGGCCTAATGGCGTAGCAAATAACTGTCACTTGCACAGCAGATGCGGCCTCAATGGTGGGAGAAACAGAACTGGGACAGGAGGAGGAGTCTGCATGCCTAATGGAAGCCCCGCGCACACCACGCACTGCATTGCTCACGTGGGCGGTGCCAGTGCTGGCTCCTCCTTTTGGGAAAAAAAAAATAGCTCCTGTGGTGGGTGCACGCATCCGGCCTACACCAATCAGTAATGAATGGTGAATACTGACAAGGAAAGATCTACTGTTACAGTAATGAACTATTCTGTCTTCAGCGAGGACATCTCCCTCCATTGAACCACATGATATAATGATTCCTGAGCAGTACCAAGCACTGATGGAGGTAGGCAGGATCCAAGGACCCTGAATAAGGAGGCCTTGCAGAACAGTGAGGTCAAAGCCAGCACACGTCTACAAGAAAAGATGTCTAGACTGTAGTGTTTAGTAAATACATGAACAGTACTCCAACTAGCAGCAGCACATAGCAGCAGACACACTGTGGAAACAAGCCACTGAAATAGCCACCTCACAGGTGGAGTGAGCACTTACAGGACCAGGAAGCTAACTACCACACTTCTGGTGACAGAAACTAATACAATAGGCCAACCATTTGGAAGCAGCCACTATTTGGGTGACAAAAAACACAAACAGTTATGAGGATTTTCTATAATCCTTAGTATGACTGAAGTACCATACATTATCCTGCGGATGTCCAGAGTATGTAACAACAGGTTACTCACCTGTAATAGTAGTTCTAGGAGTGGTATAAGTTGTTCATCCGCAGTTATTGGCATGTCCCTTTCCCCCTTTAAATCTTGCCAAAAGTTTTCAAGCTGGCTCCTCCCACCCACCCGGGTGGTATATACCTCGGCTCCACCCCCGTGACGCCAGATCTTAGCCCGCTGGAACCCAGGTTGTGTGCATCCACAACCGGGGAAGTTGGGTGGGTCCGTGTGGATGAAAAACATATACCACTCTTACAACTATTGTTACAAGTGAGTAACCTGTTCTTCTAGGATCGTGGATATGTCGTTCATCCACACTTATTGGCAGACTCCTAGCAGCTCTCTTGGAGGAGGGAGGCAATGTGCAAATCCCCTACTTAGGGAACAGAGACTGGAGAACTGAAGTCCCAAAAGCAGCATCCCGGCATGACTCAACATCGATGTGGTAGTGGGTGATGAAGGAGTTTGCTGATTTCCAGGTAGCAGCCTGGCAGATTTCCTGGATAGGGATGTCCCTGGAAGCAGCCACCGATGCAGCAGTATGGCAGGTAGAATAAGCGCTTATCCCTCTGGGAGGCTCTTTGCCCGTCAACTCATAACACAGACCTATGCATGATGTAATCCATCTTGCAATGGTCTGTTTGGCTGCAGGTCTGCCAGAAGCGGCTTCAGCATAGGTGACAAACAGCTGTCGAACCTCAAATTTCCGCCATCCTCTCCTTACAATAGAAGAGAGCACGTCTCAGGTTCAAAGTATGGAGCCTGTACTCTGCCTCCAAGGTGTAATTAGGGTAGTATACAGGCAGAGTCAAAACCTGGTTAAGGTGAAACTCTTGACACCACCTTCAGAAGGAATTTCCGGGTGTGTGGGGTGGGGAGGGGGGCAGGACAACTTTGTCCCTGTGGAAGACCAGATAAGGGTAGTCCATCGATAGCGCCTGGAGCGCCCCTGTCCTTCTGGCAGATGTGATAGCCACCAGGAAGGCCGTCTTCCACGGCAAGTGTGACAGTTCACACATGTGCATTGGTTCAAATGGTGTACCCATGAGCTTCGTCAATACCAGCAGATCTCACAGAGGTGGAGGTTCACACGCCGGAGGGGATATGTGATCTAGGCCTTTGAAAAAGCATCTGACCACGGTCTCCTGCGCCAATGTTGGCTGATCGGCCCACGCCCAGTAAGCAGAAATGGCTGCCAGGTGCACCCTAAGGGTCGATGACTGCAGACCCCTTTTGGAGAGAGAACAAAGGTAGTCGAGAATGTCAGCCACAGAACAGGATAAGGGTACCAGGCCCTTACCCTGAAGCCAAATGGAAAACCTTTTCCATTTGAAGGCATAACATTTCCTGGTCAGGTCCTTTCTAGATGCCTCCACCACGGTGTAGACATCTTCGGAAAGACCCAAAGCCTGGAACTCTAGCCGCTCAGGTACCAGGCTGTGAGGTGCAGGGGATTGAAGGTCCAGATGAAAGACCTTCCCTTGATTTAGAGATATCAGGTCTGGGTGTGTACAAAGCTGCTCTGGGGGCCTGTAGCAGAGGCTGAGGAGATCTGGATATCAGAACTGGCGCAGCTTGTCTGGGGCTACCAGAATCACCTTTGCCTTGTCCCTCCTCACCTTAAGTAACACCTTGTGGATCAAGAGAAATGGAGGGAAGGCGTCGGTGGGCCTGGGGTCCATGGCTTTGAGAAGGCATCCTCCTGCAGCGAGTGCTGCTGGGGGGGTGGCGGGCATGAAACAGCCTCAGCTTGGTGTTTTCCCTGGAGGCAAACAAGTCCACCATCGGTCTGTCCCAATGGGAGAACAAATGGTAAGCTACCTCTGGATGGAGAGACCACTCGCGGGATGTCTGGCCTATGCGGCTGAGAGCATCCTCCAGCTGGTTCGAGGCTCTTACCACGTGGATGGCTAGGAGAACCGCCTCCACCCGGCTCACAAGGGTCCAGATGCGGAGCACCTCCTTGCACAGCAGACGGGAGTGTGTGCTGCCCTGTTTGTTGAGGTTGTACATGGTCGTGGTATTGTTCGTCTGGACTTGAACCACTTGACCCCGGAGCTGAGGAGTGAAAGCGGACAGTGCCAGTCTGACTGCTCTGAGCTCCAACAGGTTGATGTGGCATCAGGACTCTTAGGGGGTCCACAGCCTGTGGGCCCTGTTGTTCCCCATGTGGGCTCCCTAGCCCATGAGAGAGGCATCGGTTGTGAGGACGACCGTCTGCTCGGGGCAGACAAATGGGATCCCTTCCTGCAACTGGTCTGGGACAGTCCACCATTGGAGAGTGTCCCACATCTTCTGGGTTACAGCGATCAGCTGGTTGAAATGACAGTGGTATTGAGTCCACCGGGTGGCCAGCTCCCATTGGAGGGGGCGCATGTGCAACCGGGCCTAATGGACCACTGTGGTGCATGCCGTCATGTAACCCAGAAGGCATAGAAGGTCCTGGGCAGGGCCCAAGTGCCCAACCAGAAATGACTGGGCAAAGGAGGAGAGAACCTGTGCCTTGTCTGCCGGGAGCCAAGCTCTGGCTTGAAAAGAGTCGAGCTCTGCCCCGATGAAGCCCATCACCTGAGAAGCCACGAGTTCCGACTTGGCCTAGTTGATCAGGGGGATGAGCTGGGAGCAGGTTTGGAGGGCCAGATCCCTGGACCTCTCCACCTCCTGTTGTGTGGAAACTGCAAGGAGCCAATCATCGAGATAGGGGTAAATTTTGACACCCCGATGCCGGAGATGGGCTGCCACCACTGCAATGCATTTGGTGAAGACCCGTGGGGCTGATGACAGGCTGAACGGCATGGCTCGGAACTCATACAGGGTCCCTCTGACCCTGAAGCGGAGGAACCGCTGATGGAACAGACGGATTAGGATGTGAAAGAACGCGTCCTGCAGATCCAGTGAAAAGAACCACCTGTTTTGCTCCAAGGATGGTATGATCAACTGAAAGGAGTGTGACCCGAGATATTAATTCAAGTCGAGGAGATCTAGAATGGGTTGCCAGCCCCCCATCCTCTTGGGCACCAGGAAGTACCTGGAGACAAAGCCTGGGTCTGCTGAAGGATCCGCCATGAGAGCCACTGCCTCCTTGAGAAGGAGTTGAGCGATGTAGTCTCAAAGAGCCGATTGGGTGTGTGCGGAAATCCATTCTTCACGAGGAGTGCAGGTTCAGCTGGGAGGGTACTGCTCAAATTCTTGAGGCAGTCCCTGACTGACCACTTTGAGATCCCACCTGTCCATGGTGATAGTGGACCAGGTGGAAAGAAAGTGGTGGAGCCGGCCCCCCACAGGAAGATCCAGAGCTGGCGTGGCGGGATTATGGGTGGCAACCCCCAACCCATCAATGAGCAAGCTTGAACGAGGAGGAAGCTCCAGGACCCGAGCCTCGGCCTCCTCTGCGGGCCTGTTGGGGTCCAGGCTTGGGCTGAGGGTGCCAAGCTTGAGCCTGCTGCTGATGCTGCTGTCCCCCTTGGAAGGAGGACTGCTGAACCACAGGAGAAGAGTGCCGAAAAGACTTCTTTTTCTTCTGCTGGTTCTTGCCTGAGGAACTTTTAGTAGAAGTGGCATCCAAGGTGGCACTGGACTGTTCTATATGTTGTAGGGGACGGGCCACTCCTGGGCCGAACAAAGTCAGTCCCAAGGAAGGGCACATCGGCTAACTTGTGCTGAGTATCTGCCGGGAAGAAGGAGAGCCTTAGCCAAGCCCTGCGGTGAGAGGCAACTGCGGCAGCCATCAAGTGGGCACAAGAGTCCCCAATGTCCAGGACTGTCTGGAGCTGCTGTTTGGCAACAGCTCGGCCCTGGTCTTGGACCTGCTTAACCATGGTCTGCATGTCCGCGGGGAGATGTGGGAGGACGTTGTCTAATGACCCCCGGAGGGCATGAGAAGGGTGTGCCAAGATGACGGCAGAACTTGCCTGACGAAGGCCCAAGGAGGAAGCCACATAGACCTTTCGCGCAGAGTGGTCCAAATGCTTAGACTCTTTATTGGGAGGTTGGTTAGTGTTGGCAGAACTGCCAGTACACCTGAACACAGAGGTAGTCACCAGGCTCTCTGCCAAAGGGTGCCCTATGAACCCTGCAAGGGACCCTACGGGAACCGCGTACTTGCGGGCCACGTGGGAAGACAGTGCTGGACATGAGGCAGGACGCAGCCACAGTTCGAGTGCCAGACCAACAATGGCCTTTGGCCACAGGAAAGGCATCCGTCGGGGTATCCCCTCTCTTGAGGATGTCCGTGAGAGGGTACTCCTTTTTCTGGATGGGTTCCAGGGGCATCCCTGTGGACTCAGAGATGAGGCGAAGAATCTCTTGAAAGGAGGAAGGGCCTTCCTCCATCCCTAGGCCAACGGATGACTCATCATCCCCGGGATGAGAGTGAAGCCCGGTGATGTCAGAGTCTGAAGAGTCAGGGTACAGCAGTCTGCTGCCCAAATCACCCTTGACCCGCTGAGAGTGGTCCGGAGTGACCGTGATCGACAGATGTCGAGGAAGCCCGGTGTCTGGTTGGTCCTCTTTGGAAGGAGCCCCTCCCACAGGCTGCTTAGGCAGCAGTTCCACCACTGTTGGTGGCGAGACCAGCTTAGGCCGAACAGGCAGTGGCGCCGGCCCCATGGGCATGGGAACCGAAGGTTTCGGCTCCAAGAGGGTCAGCTTCGGCCTAGGAGGTGAAAGCCAAGTAATGGCCGGGGTAGGAGTCGAAGTCAGCTTGTGCCCGGACAATATCAGCTGTTGTCAAATGAGGTCCTCATAGCGACGGAGTTTCCGACAGAGCCTCTCCTCATCCGAGGAGGATAAGGACAACTGATGGCGTCGCCTCTTTGTGGAGCGCTTATGGCTCTTCCTCGGCTGTCTGGACAAGGGTGTTCTAGACCTTGACCAAGACTGGACAGGCCAACTCGGTCACTTGGGAGACACCAGCAGGACCAGTGATACCTGGGGGTCTGGAACAGTTTCCTCAATGGGGACACCAGCAGGCTGGGTCTCCTCATTGGGGAAGACAGGGACCAGAGTCCGTTCCAAGGAGTCATCGACCAGGGCCAGCGACAGCGAGTCGATTGAATCGAGAACAATCTCTACCTCATCGGCTGTATCCTCGGTCGGTTGGCCCTACGGAAGACCCACGAAGCCTGCAGCCGAGGAAGCGATCTTGACAGAGGTCGAGACCGCATGCTCCTGGGACTGAGATCTCTCTTGGTCCCAAGAGTGCCTTCGCTGAGATGAAGGCTTGCTCGGTTTCTTCTCCCACTTACCGGATCGGGAGGAGTGGGAGCCTATGGGCACCCCTCCCCGGGTGGAGAGAGACAGGCACAACTCCCTGAAGGAGCCCGAGAATGTGGAGCCGAAGTTAAGTTGAACGAAGAAGCTTTGAGTGTCCAAAGTGTGAGTGGCTTCTTCCTCGAATGCCTGCATGTGTTCCAGTTGCTCAGTGGAACCCACAGCTGTGGAAACTGCCCACCTATCCCCCTTGGACTTCACCGGAGGGTTCCTCTTCTCCCGTTTCCCCAGTTTGAGATGTGTGAGGCGGTCACCCAGGACGTTGGGATGAAAGGCCAAACAGAAGCTGCAGGATGAGGTGTCATGGCTGACACAGAGGCAGTAGACGCATGTGAGGTGGGGATCGGTGTGCAACATTTTTTGGATGCAAGGACACTGGCGAAATCCAGGGAAGGATTTCTCCTCCATGATCGATGAGGCGAAAACATGATCGCTAACTCGAACAAGTTTTAATTTCGGTAAAACCAAAGTTTTGAAAGCCAGGACCTACGAAATGCGTGAGCACAAGGGAGGCAACCTGTATCTTCCAGTGGAAAGGAAGATCTGGCGTCACGGGGCAGAGCCGAGGTATATACCACTCGGGTGGGTGGGAGGAGCCAGCTTGAAGATTTCCAGCAAGATTTAATGGGGAAAGAGACATGCCAATAAGTGTGGATGAACAACATATCCACAATCTTAGAAATGACATTCCCCACTATTTGCGGGAATTAAGAAATAAATAGCAAGGTCAACAGTCTGATTTAGTGTTCTCTGACACAAACTTTGGCAGAAAACGATTAGTACGTAGTGCATCCCTATCCTTGTGGAAAATAAGAAAAGGAAGATCTGTAACCAGAGGCTGTAATTCAGAAATACATCTAGCAGACATCACTGCCACTAGGAATAGTGTCTTCGAAGAGAGGAAGCACAGCTCACACTTAGGAGCAGGCTCAAAGTGAGGAGCAGTAAGGGTCTCCAGGACCAAAAAGTCCCACAATGGAACTGGATCATGGACTGATGGGTGTAGCAGTACGATACTGCTGAGGAACCTATGAAAAAATTCCAGCTAGACCATAGTCTTACTGTCCGCGAAGGCATTAAAAGCCAACATCGCGGCCAAGTGGACCTATATCTAGGAATACCCAAGGCTTGAGTCCTTAAGAGGTAGTCAAGTACTAGATTAAATGGACACAAAGGGATCCAGAGCACGAGCAGCATGCCAAACTGTAAAACATTTCTATTTTTGTGAATAGGTGTACCACACAGATGGTCTTCTAGCTGCCAAGAGAATTGGAAGCCCCACAGCAGGAGAACTCTATGTCCTCAGAAGCCAGGCATGGAGGTGGAAGGACTGCAGATCCAAATGCAATAGAGCACCCTGCTCCTGCATCATAAGTCCTGCTCACAGAGAGAGTGAGACAGAGGATTCCACTGACAATTGTTGAAGCAGTGGAAACCAAACTTGTCTGGGTCAGTATGGGGCTACCAGCTTGACCAGAATCCTCTGTATGAGAGTGAGCAGACGAAAGGTGTACATGAACTTAACTTTCCAGGAGAGGGACAACGTGTCTCACCAAAAAACTCCAGGCCCTGAAGTAAGCAAGGAAAAATGCAGCAAACTCAAACTGTTCCGCCCTATCGACCTAGCAGCATTTAAATCAGGCTATAATCGCTCCTTCAAGGAATCCTGCAACTGTTACCCCTGATACCTGCCACCTCCCCAATTAATGGTGTCCTCACTGATCCTCTCCTTGTGCCCTACAAACTAAATCTTTCTTACTGTCCTCTTATCATTCCTGTCATCTCCGCTACCTTGTTTCTTCACTTGCTCTACTAGGTTATTGTGTCCGCTTGATTCCTCACTCTCTGCCTTGCACTTGGTCCTCTCTTGCTGCCCTCTCATCATCCTGTCCTCTCCTCTACCTGCTCCTACCTCTTCCTAATGTACCACTCTAGCAAGTCATACTCATTTTTTTTGGTATGATGCATGCTGCCCAGTCCTTAAGCACACTCACTATTAAACAACCCTTACGTCCCTCCTCGAGTAGACTGCACACTATCAACGACCTTTACCACCCTCACCTTGGAGAATGTATGCTATCCAATCTTGCACTTTTAGGCTTCACTTTCCCGGTGGTCTCAAATGGGGTCTCATCAGTACAATGAGCTCTCTTCCTCATCCTATCCCCCTCCCCACTTCCCCGACCCTTGTACAGCTATCACTCATCCACTTCCCCTCCCCTTCTCCAGTTCACCCACCCCATTTCATCATCTAACTTATGAATACACTCTTCTTGTCTGCTGGTCCGATCCATGTCTACTGTGTAAATTTTGTTTATATCTACAGAAATGCTTACACACACACACACACACACACACACACACACACACACACACACACACACACACACAATATACATAAACGTATACATATATATATTTTTTTTTTGTTCCTTTTTGCTGTTGATGATGTTCTATGCCTTCTTGCTCTTACTGCTAACCTTATCGTTAATTGTAATGTCTCCTTCTAAATTTTGCGTTGTTTGATATTGCTGTAACCTCTGTGCCCTATTAGTAATTTTGTTTAATGTCCAGGTCCATCTCAAAAATGAGCTTGCTCAATGATGATCGCCTGGTTAAATAAAGATTTTGATTTTGAATTTTACACTGTGTGAAGACGCAAACAGGTCTATGTCCTGGTGACCCCAGTTTTACTAAGAGGTCATCCACAATGGAGTTGAAAGTTCCCACTCATGGCAAAGCACCTTGGACCAACTGAGTTGGTTGTCCAGGGCATTCAGGGTACTGGGAAGGAAAGCTGCGGGCAGAAACATGTTGCATTCTATCGCACAGTGCCAAACTCACATCACCTCTCTCTAGAGAGGATACAAGTGGACTCCACCCCTCACCTCAAGAGTTTTGCTGTGCTGAACCAAATCTACAGGGGTTCACTGGCCCAGAGTTCATCAAGGGGCTCAGATGGGCACCCAATTCTGAACCTGAAGCATCTGTCATCATCACCATGAGCAGGGAAGGATGGAGAAATGGGGGACCCTCTCCACAGGTTGAAGCAGTCCAACCACCAAAGCAGGGAGTGACGCAGTGGAGTAGCCACTAAAATGAAACGCTCCAAGTCATCAGAATGCTGAGCACACTGAGCCCGGAGGAATCACTGCGAGATCCTCATGTGCAGACAAGCCAGAGAGACAGTGAGTATGGCTGTGGCCATGAAGCCAATAAGTCGCTGCATGCATCTGAAGGCTATAAAGTTACTGGAAGAGACCAGCTGAGCTTGGGCTACCAGTGCAGTGGCCCGGTCTGCGAGCGGAAATGCCTGACCCAAACCTGTGTCCAAGACAACCCCTATGTATTGCAGGCGCTGACACGGAGTGAGGACCAACTTTGGCTCATTCGAAACAGGGTAGGTACTATGGCCTCCTGTGATGGGGCCTTCAAAAGCCAGTCGTCTATGTATGAGAAGACACAGTGGCCCCCTCTACTGGGGTCAGCAAAAACTTTAGTAAGGACACGTGGTACACAACACAAAGCAAAGAGCAAGAAACAAAACTGACAGTGAGAGCCCTGGGGCATAAACTGCAAGTATTGGCAATATGACCTGCAGATCTTGACATGAAAGTATGTGTCCTTCATATCCAGAATAACCATCCTATCCCCTTTCAGTAGGAGGAGGAGGGAATGCTGAAAGACCATGCAGAACTTTTTATATTCGATGAACAGATTCAGTCCACAAAGGTCTAATATGGGCATTAAATCCACAGTTCATTTTGGTACCAGAAAGCATCAAGAGTAGCAGCTCAGGTTTTGTTCCAAAACTAGGACAGGCTCTATAACCCTCTTGTGGAAGAGGGTTTGAACCTCCTCCACCAGGAGTGCAAGATGTTTATCTGTCTGGCAATGGAGGGAGTCACTGGAGGAGCAGAAAGGAGTTATAGGGCATGTCCTAGTTGAACTACCTCTAGGACCCAGGCATCAGTTGTGATTTCCCTCCATTTATGTAAGAAGAGGGCGATTCGGCCTCCTACAAGAATTTCCTGAGGCACTGAGGCTGGAGGAAGGGATGGGGAGTCAGTAGGTGCTGTGGACGGCTGGCCCAGTGGCGCTGATGGTTGAGGCGCTGGACGCCACAACTCGTGCAATGCCGGGGACCCAGGGTCGGCAGTGACCTCGGGTTGCTGGGGGTTGGCAGGAGAGGGAGAGGATTGAGTGTCTGATGGACTGCTCTCTTCTCCCGGGGAGGGTTTTCATGGTTGCCATCCCACTCCTTGGCTAGTGCTGGAGGCCTGGAAACACAGAAGCGTGGAAACGTGACATGCGTATGCCTCCATACATGCACATTCACACCATGAGGGGGAGGGGGGTGTACAGGGAAAAGCGGAAAAAGCAATATGGAAAAAAAAAAAAAGGGCTGTGGGCGTGGGGGGGAGGGTACTGGAATGGCATGGCACTGGGAGGCATGTTTGTGGCCTGAGAAGTAAAAGGCTGACGTCTTTGGAAAACCAACCTCTAGAATAGCCATGACTTAAATGTGCATAGGGCCGATGAAAATAACCTCTGCCCTTGCTTAGGGCCTAGGGTTCACTGTGTACAGTGACTTCAGGATAATTTTTTAGGACTGCAAATTCCAGAAAGCATTTTCTCCATCAGGCCATACAACTGCTTTGCTCTAAATGGGGCGTTAAGTACTGATCCCCCGTCTTTGGTTTTCCCCCAACCACTCTTTGCAGTATCTATGCCCGCTGAAGGTCTTTTTTGTATATATTGTAAATATTTTATTTGATGGGCATTGAGCATTGCTGTATTGGAGGACAATGTCTCCTTTTTGCTTCTTGTATTTTGTGTATTGTACTGTTGACCTTTTGTGGCTTTGTATTGTATATTACTTCGCAAATGTGTACCTATCCAGGTCCACCTTGTAAATGAGTCTTCCTCAATTGTGTTTCACCTGGTAAAATAGATTGATTGACTGATTGATGAACATCACAGGAAGAGCTCACCACCCTTAGCCAAAAGTGGCTGTGAAGGGAGATCCCAGAAGCTGTGGCTCGGGCAGCAGCATCCAAAGCATCATAAGCAGACCTCAGCAGGTGCTTTTCTGCATTCAGACCACGGTCTGCTGAGCTAATCTTTTGTCAGGGCTATCCAGCATTTTATCAGCCAGAGATGCCAATGTCTTCCATAGGCAATTCTCATATTTAATCATCTATGCCTGATACTTTGCTATCCATAGGCCCAGGGAAGCAGAAGCAAATGTCCTCTTCTCCATCACATCCAGTCTCCTTAACTCCTTATCAGAAGGAAGAAAACTCATGTGCTTGGGTGCCTTAGATCTATCATCAGCAGCCATAATGACTACTGAGTCTGTTTCAGACTGAGAATAATAATAAGGCTTAGCCATAGGAGCGGGATACTGTTTATCTGTCTTCCTAGGAACTGCAGGTAATTGAACAGGTCTATGCCAAGCAGCCAAAGTAGTATCCTCCAATGCCGAATGTCTTGGAGGGATGATGATAGTAAGAAAGGCGGATATCTTCAGGAACTCATAAAGGTATTTCTTGGAGGGATCTTCTGACTCTGCATCAAAGCCCAGCTTGACCTGGACCAACTTGAGGAAAGCCTGGAAAGAGGCATCCTCAGGTGTAGATCCGAGTGTTTTTCACACTCTCCTTGGAGCAGGAACAGAGTGTGGAGCTTAAGCCAACCACATAAGTCACTTTCTCTACTTCATCCATGGCCTCCTCCTCTTCACTATATTCTGGACTGTAGTCCAATTCATCTTCCACTGTCATTGATTGTGGGTCAACAGGACATGGAGATAGAGTCGGCATCGTCGACTGAGGTCCTGTTGGTGAAGGCCTGTCTGGGCCTGGCACTATTGAGGGAACCATAAACTGCTGCATCAATGATGTCAATAATGGCATAGCTGAGGGAGAAGACAGAGGTAGCAAAAATGGTGGCAGCATCAGAAGGTGGTGAAACAGCTCTGACATGCCCTGATGGGGTCAAGAACAATGGAACCATTGACAGGACTGTTCCCGATGGCAGTATCGCCTGCAATACTCTTGGCTGGCCAGTCTTGGCATCTGAGAGACAATTGTGTATGTGTGTGTGCAGGATCCAGGGTCTTTTTCAGAAGTCTTACCTCTTACTTGGCCCACCAGCGCAGCGCTTAGATTTCCACGAGCAATGCCAACATCCCTGGTTCAGACTTGAGAGTCAGAGGGCCAACTAGGAGAGGAGTACTGAGTGTCCCTTGGACTGCTCTCCTCCGAAAAGGGGGGGGCCAGCACTGGGTACCCGTCTGACCCCTGGTGGCGGTCAAGGACCAGCAGCTACTGTTGCCTAGTTGCTTTAGGAGGCATGCCAGATGTCAGAGCTTTGGCACCTCACGTCACTGCACGCCACACCTCCGTGAGGTACCAAGTTTCAAAAAATGGCGGTCACATTTATGACGCCCCACTCCTCCAGCCCAGTTTGGCTGCCATAGCTCTCTATGGTGACCTTGTACTAGTGTCCATTTGGTACAGCCCGACTCTACGCCCTGCCCTGGGGGGGGGAGCCAGGGAGGCAATGCTGGTAGGCACTCCCTGACTGCACTCTTGTATTAGCATCGTGAAGGTCTGCGTCTGCTCGATGGCCCCAACCTGGGGGCAAGCCAGGGGGATTGCGGGACGAGGTAAGTCCCGGGACAAGATGGGGGGCTGGGAGTGCAGGGACTGAGCCTCCGGTGGTCTGCCACAAAAAGGCACAGTGAAAAAAACAAATAAAAAAAAAAGACTAACCTCTTTTTTAGAGGAGATAGTGAATGATCCAGGGAAGCAGACGTATCTGTATGCTGCTTCTCCTTTCCCCGAGTAGCAGTGTTTTTCCAACAGCTTGGTGGACTAGTCCTTTCTCTTTGTAGAATCAATGATGGATGCAGTCGACCATAGTGAGCAGCGGGTAAGCAGCGAACTGGAAATGGAGGCGGCTGACGAAGGTGACACTGCCTTTGATGCAGTCTGCTTCTCCATCGCTTTTAGCTTCAGAGGGAAGTCTAAAGCCTTTTTATGGCATCTTCTGGTTGCCTGATTAAAACCTTGGCAGATAGTGCAGGCCTTAATGCTGTAGTCCATGCCATAGCAAAGGATACACACAGAGTGGTTGCCATCTTTATAGATTTTACCATCACCTCAACAGCAATAATAGAACAGGGGTGCCTTGTCTTTTGGCGGCATAAAAGAACATTTTTAAAATAAACTGAGAAGTAGCAGCAATAGCAAATACTGGTAAATGTTTGATGGCATTCTTCAGCAGCGGTGGTCTGACAAGCAGTTGACGGCGGAAGAAAGAACTGAGGGAAACTGGGGACACCCACGTTATGTAGGTGTCAACGAGTTCAGTAGACATGGGCATCCCCAGCCTGCAAACATTTCTAGGTGGTACTGACACTAATGACTTACAGTTCCATGATGTGGCTTAATGGAGGGAGATGTCCTCAAAGATCTATGATTACGGGTAAGTAGCCTACAGGAGCGAATAAAGTTCACTGTCCAAACTCTAGCAGACTCCAAGCAGTTCTCCAGGAGGAGAGGGTAAGGTGTGCAGCCCTATTTGGCTAACAGAGACTGAAGAACTAAGGACCCAAAAGCAGCATCTAGACAGCTCATAATGTCAATGATGTAATGGGACATGAAGGTGTGTGCACTACTCCAGGCAGCAGCCTTACAAATCTCCTAGAGAGGGATGCCCCTGGAAGCAGCTGCTGAGGCATCGGTATGTCAGGTGGAATGAGCCCTAAGCCCCTTGAGTGGCCCCATACCAGCCAACCTATATCACAGAGTGATGCAAGATGTAATCCACCTGGCAATTATCTGCTTAGATGCCGGTCTGCCAAGTGCGGCTTCAGCATACGTAACGAACAGCTTGCTAGCTTCACCCCAAACTCCAGCTGTATGCTCCTTGTAGTACAACAGCACTTTTCGTAGGTCCCAAGCATGGGGCCTACGATCGGCCTCCAAAGAAGAGTTGGTAAAATATACCGGAAGGTTAATCACCTAAGGTGAAATTCTGAAAATACCTTAGGGAAGAACTTTGGGTGGGGGCGAAAGACAACCTTGTCCTTGTGGTACACCAGGTAAGGAGACTCCACAGAGAGAGAGAGCCTGGAGCTCACTGATCCTTGTGGCTGATGTTATGGCCACCAAGAAGGCAGTCTTCCTTGACAGACTAGACGTCTCATATCTGTGCATAGGCTCAAACTGCTTGCCCATGAGCACAGCCAGCACCTGGAGTAAGTCCCAAGGTGGCAGAGGTTCACGCACTGGAGGGGACAAGTGGTCCAGGACCTTGAAAAAGTGCCAGGCCACTCTCTCCTGGGCCAAATCAGCTTAACAGCCCAGGAATGTAAGTAGAGATGGCTGCCAGATGCACCCTATGGGCTGTCCTTTGTAGGCTCGACTGTGAGAGGGACCATAGGTAATCAAGGATGCGCGCCATGGGGATCAATCTCCTTGCCCTGGCACCATAACGAGAACCCTTTCCATTTAAATGCATAGCATTTGTGAGTCGGCTCCTTACGGGATGCCTCCACCTTGTGGAGGATGTCTTCTAAAAGGCCTAAAGTCTGGAACTCTAGCTGCTCAGGAATCAGGCTGAAAGGTGCAGGGATTGAAGGTCCGAGTGCAGGACCCTCTGCTGTTCTCTGGCCAGCAGATCAGTGTGGAGTGGCAACTGCCATGGAGGCCTGCTCCTGAGGCTGAGGAGATCCGGGTACCAGAACTGTCTGGGCCATCTGGAGCTCCAGGATCATCCATGCCTTGTTCCTCTAGGCCTTGGCTAAAACACTGTGGATCAAGGGAAAGGAAGGGAAGGGAAGGAGTACATGAGGCCTGGGGTCCACGGCCAAATGAAGGTATTACTCAACAGTGTCACAGACAGTGGGGGCAGGCACAGAACAGTCTCAGTTTTCTGTTCTGGGAGCCAAACAGATCCAGCAGAGGGTTGCCCTACTGGGAGAACAAGTGGTTTACCACCTCCTGATGCAGAGAACACTTTTGCAATGACTCTTTGACCCCCGCTGGGAGTGTCTGACAATTCACTTTTCACTCCTGTGATATGAATCACCAGGAGATCTGAACCCAGGCTGCATATGAAGATCCAGGTGCAGACAGCCTTCTGACATAGGGGAAGGGAATGTGTTCCACCCTGCTTGTTCAGGCAGAACATGGTCATGGTGTTGTGCGTCTGGACCTGCACAATCTGTCCCTGATCAGAGGAGCAAATTCCATCAGAGCCAGATGCTCTTTACAGAGCTGCAGCAGGCATATGTAGTGAAAGTACTCCCAGGGTGACCCAAACCCATGGGCTCTGTGGGCTACCAGGTGTGCTCCCCACCATACCAGAGACACATTCATCGTGAGCGTGACGGATGGTTCTGGGTGGACAAATGTGATTCCCTCTTGCAGATGTTGCTGGTCCAGCCACCACCAGATGGCATCTCACATCAAATTAGTCACTATGACCAGCTCTTCCAAGTGACATAGGAGCTGGGACCACTGACAGTCCAATTTCCACCACAGGTGATGCATCCACTAGCAAGCCCAGCAGATCATGCCAGTGGAGGATGTCATGTACCCCAGAAGCTGCAGAAAGTCCCAGGCACAGTGCAAGAGCCCAACCTGAAATGACTGGGAGGCAAGATCCAAAACCGATCCGCAGGGAGATGGGCCTTGGCTGCAGGGAGTCTAGTTCTGCTCTGATGAACCTGACCACCTGCGAGGGGAGTAGTTTGGACTTGTCTATGCTGACCAACAGGTCCAAGTCTCGTCAAAGCTGGAGTGACAAATCTCTGGACTGTTCGATGTTCTTGCATGATCTGGCTATCAGCCAGTCATTTAGATAGGGATATACCCTGATGCCCTTGCATCTCAGGAAGGCTGCCACCACTGCCATGCACTTGGTGAAGACAATGGGTGTGGATGAGAGATTAAAGGGCATAACCTGTTACTGATACAGTACCCCCTCTGCATGGAACAGGAGAAACCACCAATGGGATGGACTGGGACATGAAAGAATGCATCCTAGAGGTCCAGGAAGCAGAACCACATGCCCTGCTCCAAAGATGGCATGATCCGATTCAGACCGCCAATCCAGAACTTGCGCTTCCACATAAATTGGCTCAGAGTGCAGATCCAGTATGGGGCACTAGCCCCGTCCACTGTGGGACCAGAAAGTATCTGGACATATATAACTGACTGGACAGGCTATTGCCCCTCTCTTTAGAAGCTGAGCAATGTCTGGCCTTAGGGTGGCCAGTGTGTCCTGTGATACCCTAGACTCCCAAGGAGCGTGGAATGGGTACAGGGATAATGCCTTGAAACCTAGAGGCAACCCTCAAGCCACCACTTCTAGCACCCACATGTGCAAAGTAATGAGGGATCACTGTGGCAAGAAGTGGTGCAGCTGACCCTCAACTGGAAACTAGGGCAGGGACATGACAAGTGGGAGTATGACACTTCACAACTCGTCACTGTGCAGCCTTGGGAGGAGGCTCCAGCCACAGGGGCTGGTGAAGCACTACCGCCTCTGCCCCTTTCTCTTTTAGGCCCCTGGCTGCTGAACTTGGGTTTTGGTCGACAGTGCCAAACTGCTGAGGCTGCTGCTGAGGTTGCTATGACCGAAAGGGCTGGAAGAGCTAGGCCTTTTTAGGCTAGGCTGTTGGGCCTTTTGGTCCTTCTGGGATGAAGCCACAGAACTTAAGGTGGCACTGGACTTCTCAATGCACATGAGATGTCCTTCCAACCCTGGGCAAAAGAGGTTGGTGCCCATGAAAGGGATATCAGCCAGTCTGTGTTGGGTATCCACTGAAAAGATGGAAAGCTGTAGCCAGGCCCTGTGATGCATGGAGACCAATGCTGCCATGACATGGGCGCAAGAGTCACCCCTGTCCAAAGCTGTCTGGAGCTGGTGCTTAGCCAGCAAACGACCCTGGTCCCTGACTAACTTCACCGGCACCTGCTTACTGGAAGAAAGGTGAGGAAGGAGGTCATTCAACACTCCCAGCAGGGAGAGACCAAAGTTAACCATCAGGACAAAATACCTGGCTTGACAGAGACTAGAGGCACAGCTGTGTAGACTTTCCTGTTGTCTGGTCAATCTGATTGGACTCTTTGTCTGCAGGCTTATCTATGTCCCCCATGCCACCCGATTTATGGATGGCTGAATCCGGCAACAGACCTTCAGCTGAACCCTGAGAAGGAACTGGTAGGGTATATGGGTTGAGGGTGCTAGGCATGATGCTGGATGCTGCCAGAGATCCAGGGTTGGTCCCAGAATGGCCTCAGCCACAGGAAAGGAAACCCAAGGGAATTATCACTGTCTAGGATATCAGTGAAGGGGTATTTAGCCCTCTTCTGAACTGGCTCCAAGGGCATGCTCATGGTTTCTGACATCAGCCAGTGTACAGCCCTAAAAGACACCAGACCAGTCAGCTGTTTGGATGACCCTTGGTCGAAAGTGTGAGTCCTGGAAGAAGCCATGGATGACTCCTCAGAGTTGCTGGAGGACTCTTAAAAATGGTCATCAACTGTTTACCACCGTGAACCATCCTAGTGTCCTTTAACTGGGTGATCTCCATGGAGAGCAGGCTTGGCAATCCGGCTGCAGCACAGGACTCCTTGGTAGGGAGCACCCACAGGAGGCTGCGGCGGAGGTGTTTCCACATGGAGGGATGGAGAAACAGATGCTGGAAACATCTGCGTGTCATGGACTGGTGGGACAACTGGCATATGCCAAAAGACCGTAGGCACAGGAGGAAGAGCCCTACCCCACCCAGCAATAGACCACTGCTGCCAGAGAAGCTACTCGTAGACTTGACGCATTTTGCATTGATGCCTCTCCTTGCCTAAAGACAAGGAGTTGAAGGAGAGTTGACGACGGTGCCTTAACTTCAACTGTGGACCTTGGGGTCGATGCTGACTAGGGTCCTCCGGTGGGTCATGGTAGAGCACAAGCTACGCCATGCTGAGCAGGAGAGGATTCAGAGGCATGAACACCAGTGGAAGCCTCTCCTGAGGCAACCGAGTCAGGGACACAGACTAGGCCATGTCATCCTGAGTGAGGACCAGAAGCACCGGTGTCTGGGAGGTGACTTTTCATCGAGCTCCTCCGACAACTGGTCAACAGGCTTGAGAAAATCTCAACTGCCAACTCGACCAGAGTCGAGATTGACAAGCCTGATGAGGGCACTGAAGAGCTCTTGACCTTACCCCTGGGAATGGGAGGAATGTGATCACTCCTGATTCCATGATCTTTGATGGCGACGCTTATGCTTTCTGCTGTAGCGAGACAGGCTCTCTCTCCAAAGGTCTGCACGGCCATGCACATTTCTCAGAAATCATCAGAGAAAGACCTTTGACTTTGACCTTGGCCAGGAGCAGTGCCAAAACTGAGGAGGAACTCACCGCATCCACTGACACCTCCCCTTTTATGACAGTCAGCTGTGCAGCTGAGGCCGGCAGCTGCTGGGGCCTTTTTGTAGTCCTTTTGTCTCTCCATGTCCATGATGGATATCTTCTGTTGGCACCAGGTACAAAACCTAAACTTGGATTTCCATCCTTCCATCGTTGATTGCTGTAGCAAAGTTGGAGCCAGAAGATGAGAACATCTTAAAGGTAGACTGAAAGTCAAAGAAAGTCACCGAAAGTGTTTGAACAGTCAAAATCTTTCAGTTGCTGCTGAGCTGTGAAGGAGACCTGTCCCTTCCAGCGGAAAGAAAGATCTGATGTCACGGGCTGGAGCTGGAAGAAAATGCTGCCCAGGTAGTGGGAGGAGTTTAGCTCAAAGAGGTCTGCTGATTGCCTCCTCCCAGGAAACTGCCAGAGTGTGGATAGTGAACTGTATCATGCCATTAGAAACCATGACTACCATTTCCAGGGAAATACAGCTAACAGGTGCAAATCACAAACTGCAGTAAAACATATGCCTGACACTATAGCTTGTTGACTTTGCCTTAAAACACATAAGAAGCTTGAAAAACATTCAGTTTTTTCAACCCCTACTGGAAGAAACGGACTAAAAATGGTACTGCATCTTTAAATTGTTCTTGTCCGTATGACAAAAAATGGTGCAAAGTAGGAGAGAACTGCCTCTGGGTAGTCAGAGGGACTCTGTCCCTCTAAGACATGAACTGTGATGGTTGCACCCCAAACAGCATCTATCACTGTCCTAATTTGGATCATGATGCACTTCACAGTCAAAGTCACAGGCCAATGATGCCATACTAGGAGCTTTGGCAGATTCTACTCTCTAGGACCAGGATGAGTTCTGAAGGTCACAACTCAAAAGTTACTGCATACTGTACTTAATCAGTGATTTTCACTGCTGTAGCAAATTTAAAGAATGTTCATCTTGCTCCCTGAATGAATTGCCCATACTGTATTTACCACAGTCGCAGTATCTGTTACGGTAGCAAACATGCTTGGTCCATTTTTTATACCAACAAAAAAAAAAAACACAACTGCCATACCACACTCCACCAGACAGCAAGCTTATTTGAAGGTGTAAACACAGCAAGCTTATTTGAAGATGTAACACCTTACAGTTAGTCAAGGTCTGCAATTAGCAATGTGGAAGACAGACAGTGTGTGTACACGTTCGTGTGTGCGCACATGTAGTCATGCCATGAATGCTACCAGATGAACAGGTTACTCACCTGTGACAGTAGTTCTAGGAGTGGTATATGTTGTTCATCCACACTTGTTGGCATGCCCCTTTCCCTTTAAGGATCGCCTGAAGTCTTCAAGCTAGCTCCTCCCACCCACGCGGGTGGTATAATCCTCAGCTCTGCCCCATGACGCCAGATCTTAGCCCGCTGGAAGCCAGGTGTTGTGCGTCTGCAGCCGGGGAGGTAGGGTGGGTCTGTGTCGATGAACAACATATACCACTCCTAGAACTACTGCTACAGGTGGGTAACCTGTTCCTCTAGGATTGTGGATATGTTGTTCATCCACACTTGTTGGCAGACTCCTAGCAGTTCTCCGGGAGGAGGGAGGGAGGCAAGGCACACAGCCCTACTTCGGGAACAGAGAATGGAGAACTGAGGCCCCAAAACCAGCATCCCGGCGTGACTCGAGGTCGATGTGGTAAAGGGTGATGAAGGTGTTTGCTGACTTCTATGTAGCAGCCCAGCAGATTTCCTGTATGGGGATGTCCCTGGAAGCAACCACCAATGCACCGGTATGGCAGGTCGAGTGAGCTCTTATCCCTGTGGGAGGCTCCTTGCCCGCCAACTCATAGCAAAAACTAATGCATGATGTAATCCACCTTGCAACAGTCCATTTTGCTGCAGGTCTGCCAGCAGCAGCTTCAGCGTAGGTGACAAACAGCTGGCGAACCTCTCCCCGAATTTCCGCCATCCTCTCCTTATAATAGGAGAGAGCACATCTCAGGTCCAAAGTATGGAGCCTGTACTTGGCCTCCGAGGTGTAGTTGGGGTATTACACCGGCAGAGTTAATAACTGGTTAAGGTGAAACTCTGACACCACCTTTGGAAGGAATTTCAGGTGGGGGCATAGGACAACCTTGTCCCTGTGGAAAACCAGATAAGAGGAGTCCACCAAAAGCACCTGGAGCTTCCCTGACCTTCTGGCAGACATGATGGCCACCAGGAAGTCCATCTTCCACGACAAGTGTGACAGTTCACACTTGTGCATTAGTTCAAATGGCTTGCCCATGAGCTTTGCCAGTACCAGCAGCAGATCCCACAGAGGTGGAGGCTCACACACACCGAACCGGATATGTGGTCCAGGCCTTTGAAAAAGCACCAGACCACTGCCTCCTGCGCCGTCGTCAGCTGACTGGCCCGCGCCCGGTCAGCAGAGATGGTTGCCAGGTGCACCTTAAGGGTCGATGAACGGAGACCCCCTTTGGAGAGAGACCAAAGGTAGTCGAGAATGTTAGCCACAGGACAGGGCAGAGGGTCCATGCCCTTGCCCTGACACCAAATGGAAAACCTTTTCCATTTGAAGGCGTAACATTTCCTGGTCGATTCCTTTCTGGATGCCTCCACCTCAGTGAGAACACCCTCGGAAAGACCCAGAGGCTGGAAATCTAGCTGCTCAGGTACCAGGCTATGCCATTCCCTGATCAATGAATATCAGGTCCGGGCATGTGCAAAGCCACACCGGGGGCCTGCAGCTGAGGCTGAGGAGATCTGGATACCAGAACTGGCGGGGCCAGTCTAGAGCTACCAGGATCACCTTCGCCTTGTCCCTCCTCACCTTGAGTTACACCTTGTGGATCAAGGGAAATGGGGAAAGGGGCGAGGAGGCCTGGGTCCACAGCCTCGAAGGCACTTGCAGGAGCCCTGCTGAGGGGGTGGGCATGAAACAGCCTCAGCTTGGTGTTTTCCTGAGGCAAACAGGTCCACCATCGGTTTGCCCAACAGGAGAACAGGCTGTAAGCTACCTCTGGATGAAGAGACCACTCGTGGGATGTCTTGCCTAAGTGGCTGAGAGCATCCGCCAGATGGTTTGAGGCTCCTGCCACATGGATGGCTAGGAGATCTGCCTCCAGACGGCTCATGAGTGTCCAGATGCAGAATGCCTCTCTGCAAAGCAGACGGGAGTGCATACTGCCCTGTTTGTTGAGGTAGTACTTGGTCGTGGTATTATTTGTCTGGACTTGAACCACTTGACCCTGGAGCTGAGGAGCGAAAGCTGACTGTGCCAGTCTGACTGCTCTGTGCTCCAACAGGTTGAGGTGGTATTGGGACTCCTCAGGGGTCCAGAACCCATGGGCCCTGCTGTCCCCCATGTGGGCACCCCAACCAATGAGAGAGGCATCAGTCGCAAGGACAGCCATCGACTCAGGCAGACAAACGGGATCCCTTCCTGCAACCAGTCTGGGGCGGTCCACCACTGAAGAGCGTCCCACATCTTCTGGGTTACAGTGATCTTCTGGTCGAAATGACCATGGCACTGAGTCCACTGAGTTGCCAGCTCCTACTGGAGGGAGCGCATGTGCAACCGGGCCCAATGGACCACTGAGGTGCATGCCGCCATGTAACCCAGAAGGTGCAGAAAGTCCTGGGCAGGGTGCAACTGCCCAACCAGAAATGATTGGGCAAAGGAGGAGAGAACCTCTGCCCTGTCCGTTGGGAGCTGAGCTCTGGTATGATGAGAGTCGAGCTCTGCCCCGATGAAGCAGATCACCTGGGAAGGCACGAGTTCCGACTTGGCCTCTTTGGTGAGGAGGCTGAGTTGGGAGCAGGTCTGGAGGGACAGGTCCCTGGACCTTTTCACCTCCTGTTGTGTGGTATCTGCTAGGAGCCAATCGTTGAGGTAGGGGTATATTCTGACCCCCCACCACCAACGTCTGAGATAGGCTGCCACCACTGCTATGCATTTGGTGAAGACCCATGGTGCCAATGACAGGCCGAATGGCATGGCTCGGAACTCATACAGGGTCCCCTCAGTTCTGAAACGGAGGAACCGCTGACGAGACGGATAGATAGGAACGTGAAAGAATGCGTCCTGCAGATCCAGTGAACAGAACCACATGTTTCACTCCGAGGATGGTATGATCTGGGTCAGAGTGACCATCCAGAAGGAGCGTGACCAGAGATACTAATTCAGGTCGTGAAGATCTAGAATGAGGAGCCAGCTCACCATCCACTTGGGCACCAGGAAGTACCTGGAGACAAAGCCTGGGTCTGCTAGAGGATCCGCCACTGGGACTACTGCCTCTTTGCGGAAGAGCTGAGCAATGTCGTCTCGAAGAGCTGACTTGGTCTGGGCGGACACTCTTTCCTCCAGAGGGGAGCGGACTCGGCTTGGAGGATACTGTTTGAATTGCAGAGGCAGTCCCTGACCGACCACTTCGAGAACCCACCTGTCCGTGGTAACATCGGACCAGGCGGAAAGGAAGTGGCGGAGCCGGCCCCCCCATGGGAGGACCCAGAGCTGGCGTGACAGGAGAGGGGGAGGCAGCCCCCACCCCGTCACTGAATAGGCTTGGAGGAGGAGGAGGATCCAGAACCTGATCCTCAGCCTCCCTTATGGGCCTGGGAGGGCCCAGGCTTGGGCTGGGGGCAGCAAGCTTGAGCCTGCTGCTGCTGTTGCTGCTGCTGCCTGCCCTGAAAGGAGGACTGCTGCTGCGCTACAGGGAAAGAGTGCCGAAAAGGCTTCTTTTTCTTCTGTTGGTTCTTGCCCGAGGAACCTTTGGCAGAAGTAGCGTCCACGGTGGCATTGGACTGCTCAATGCACTGGAAGTGACCAGCCACTCCTGGGCTGAACAGGTCGGTCCCTAGGAAAGGCACGTCAGCCAGTTTGTGCTGAGTATCCACCAGGAAGGAGAGCCTCGGCCAAGCCCTGCGGTGAGAGGCATCTGCGGCCGCCATCGAATGGGCACAAGAGTCCAAAGTGTCAAGGGCTGTCTAAAGTTGCTGCTAGGCGACAGCGCGGCCCTTGTCCCGGACCTGCTTGACCGTGGTCTGCAGGTCCGTGGGGAGATGTGGGAGGACTTCATCCAAAGACCCCAAGAGGGCATGGGAGAAGTGTGCCATGATGACGGACAAACTTGCCTGACGAAGGCCCAAGGACAAAGCCGCATAGACCTTCCTGGCCGAATGGTCCATAAGCTTGGTCTCCTTCCGGGAGGTCGGTCAGTGTCGGCAGAACTGCCAGTGCGCCTGAACAAAGAGGCAGTCACCAGGCTCTCGGCCAAAGGGTGCTCTGTGAACCCCGCAAGGGACCCCATGGGCATTGCATACTTGCGGGCCATGCAGGCAGATGGTGCTGGACAAGAGGCAGGACGCTGCCAGAGTTCTAGGGCTGGACCAACAATAGCCTTGGCCACTGGAAAGGCCCCCATCAGGGAAACCCCTCTCTTGAGGATGTCTGTGAGAGGGTACTCTGCCTTTTTCTGGATAGGTTTCCAGGGGCATCCCTGTGGACTCAGAGGTGAGGCGGAGAATGCCCTGAAAAGATGAAGGACCTTCTTCAGTCTCTATCCCACTGGCCAATTCGTCATCCTCGGGATGGGAATGCAGGCCATTCACATCGGAATCCGAAGAATCTGGGTATAACGGTCAACCGCCCAGGTCAACCTCGACCCACCGGGGGCAGTCCGGGGTGACTGACTTGAAAGATGCCGGGGGAGCCCTGTGTCTAGACTATCCTCTTTTGAGGGAGCCACTCCCACAGGCTGGTTGGGCGGTGGTTCCATCACTATCAGTGGAGAGACCAGTCTCGGCCGAACCGGAGGTTTTGCCGGCTCCGCGGGCTGGGGAACCGATTTGATCGGCTCCGAAGGAGTCGGCTTCGGCCTGGAAGGCGAGAGCCAAGTAATGGTCGGGGTAGAAGTTGTAGTCGGCTTGTGCCCGGTCAAAATTAGCTGTTGCCACATGAGGTCCTTGTAGCGCCGGAGTTTCTGCTGGAGCCTCTCCTCATCTGAGGAGGACGAGGATGACCAATGGCATAGCCTCTTTTTAGAGCACTTATGGCCCTTCCTCGGCCTGTCGCTCAAGGGTTCTAGACCCCAATCCGACCTGACAGGCTGACCCGGCCGCCGGGAGACACCGGGCGGGCTGGTGACTCACCCAGGGTCCGGGACCACTTCCTCTAGCGGGAATTCCAGCAGGCTGGGTCTCATCGGGGAAAACAAGGACCGGGGTCCTCTCCAGAGAGTCGTCGACCGGAGTCGGCGACAAAGGGTCGATAGGATCGATGACTATTTCCATGTTGTCGGCCAAAACCTCGGTCGACTGGCCTGACAGCAAGGCCGAAAAGCCAGCGGCCGAGGAGGCAATCTTGACCAAAGTCGAGACCGCTGGTTCCTGGGATCGCGATCTCTCCCAATCCCAAGAGTGCCTCCATCGGGACGAAGAGGGTCCCGGGCCCTTCTCCCGCTTACGGGACCAAGAGAAGTGCGTGCCCCCAGGATTCTTCTCCCTTAGTTGGGAGAGATTGGAACAACTCTCGAAAGGAACCCGAGAAGGTGGAGCCCAGGTTGAGCAGAACGAAGAAGCTCCAAGTGGTCTCTGCAGCCCGAGCCGCTTTCTCTTCGAAGGCTTGTATGCGTTCCAATTGCTCAGCAGATCCCTCAGCCGCAGAAACCGCCCACCGAGCCTCCTTGGATTTCACCAGAGGATTTCGCTTCTCTGGCCTCCCTAGTTTCAGGCGTGCGAAACAGTCGTCGAGAACGTTAGGATGGAAGGCGAGGAAAAATCGCACTGCAAGGCGTCATGGTTGACACCAAGACAGTACGACGTGCGACATCTTCTGGCTGCGAGGGCACCGCCGAAATCCGGGGGAAGACTTGTCTTCCATGATCGAAGGTAAATAGTCGTGATCGCTAATGCAAACTAGACGAAACTTCGGAATAACCGAAGGTTTAGAAGCCAGAGCCTAATGATATGTGAGAGCACGAGAGGCGCAACCTGTATCTTCCAGCGGAAAGGATGATCTGGCGTCATGGGGCAGAGCCGTGGATTATACCACCTGGGGGGGTGGGAGGAGTCAGCTTAAAGACTTCCGATGATCCTTATTGGGAAAGGGGACATGCCAACAAGTGTGGATGAACAACATATCCACGACCCTAGAAATGAGGGTTATTCACCTGTAATCATAGATTTTGGAGTAGTATATGGTGCACATTCAAACTTAGGCAGTCTTTCTTTCCCTTTAATTCCATCCAGAACATCTTCAAACTAAGCTCCTCCCACCCACCAGTGTGATATAGTCCTCGGCGGCACCTCATCACGTCAGATCTTGCATGCTGGAAGCAGGGATCCGTGTGCCACTTGCCAGAAGAGGTTGGGTGGGTCAGGTGGGTTGTGTGGAAGTGCACCATATACCACTCCTAGAAAGTACGGTTATGTAAGAAATGAAAATTACGTACCTACCGTAATTCTTGATCTTCTTGGACGAGTCTCCACCACTCATTCACACGAGTGGGATTAGCGCCGGAGGCACTAGGACCTATCGGGAGCAAACTTTTTGCTGCAGGGTCGGCGCGAGAGATGGCGCCTCGAGGCACGGTGCCGCGAGCAGCGGCTCGAGCGGTAATGACTATCTCGGCGACGACCCTCCAACCGGCCTCAGTACCTTTTCACCAAGGAGGTGCAGCGAACTAACGTGAAAGAGTAAATCTAATCTTAAAAAACGGACATAAGATAGTCCGACGACCCGTGTAAGAAGGGTCAATAAAAGAAGTCTTCACGGCCTAAAGATTTGAGGAGTGAAGACCAACACAGCGTGAGCTCTGGGATGGAGGGAGTGTAGGATGAGTGGTGGAGACTGGCCCAAGAAGATCAAGAATTCACGGTAGGTACACTTTCATATCTTCCTGGACATAAGTCTCCACCACTCATTCACACTCAGTGGGAGAGTACCAAGTTGATAATCCCCCAAAAGGGCAGCAGGAGAGCCAGAGCTCACGCAACTAAGACAGAAGTCCATTAAGGATAGTTCTGCTGAATGCAGAATGACGCCTGGCATGAACATCCAGTGCATAATGCTTAAGAAGGTATGCACTGAGCTCCAGGTGATGGCAGATTCGCAATTAAACATTGCAATTCGCTAGTGATGCCGACCGCCTCTAGTGAGTGAGCCGCACACTACCTTCTATTCTAACTTGAGCTCATGGAATAGCAATGTCAAGGCATGCCACTAACCATGATGAGATGCATCTGATAGCTACAGGTTGACCCAGCCGGAGTCGCTGAAAGAAACAAACAGTTGCTGAGTCCTCGAACAGCCTTGGTTCTATCTAAATAGAACCGCAAGGCTCTCTTAACATCCAAGGAATGAAGAGTCGCTCCCTTCATTTTGGAAATTAGCTAAGTAAGCTGGAAGTACCAGAGGTTGGTTTAGATGGAATTGACACAACCTGGGAAGAAATTCTAGGATGAGCACGGAGAACTACCTTGTCTTTATGGAATACAGTATACGGAGGGTCCGTAACCAGGCATGTATCTCAGAGACCCCAGGGCTGAGGTAATGGCCACCAGGAAGGCAGTCTTCCAGGTAAGAAATTTTAGCTCACAGGTAGCTAGGGGTTAAAGGCTTCCGATGAGCATGTCCAGCACCAGGTTAATGTCCCAGGCTGCAACTGGGCGCTTAACAGGGGTCTGGTATGAAGAATCCCTTAAGAAATCTCTTCACATAGGTAACTGAGCCAGAGTCAAGGAAGAAACCGCTCATGGAACGCTGAGATGGCACTAAGGTGAACTTTAACTGTGGAGTACTGGAGACCTGAGTTTGATGGGTCCAAAAGATACTCCAGAACCTTGTCAGGAGGACAGGAAAAGGGATTCCAAGAGGACTTTGCACACCAGAGAGAAAAACGTTTCCATTTGGAAGCGTACGTTTTGGGTGGCTGGCTTGTGAGCAGCCAGAAGGATGTCTGAGACTCTACGAGAGACGTTGAACCGATTCACTTCCACCTCTTCAGGAGCCAAGCATGAAGGTGAAGTGATTTCAGGTTGGGATGGACCAACGAACCCTGAGTCAAAAGATTGATTTGCAAGGGAAGTGGTCTCGGAGAGGCTGCCAACATACTGCTGAGTAGAGAAACCATAGTTGCCGAGGCCAGGAGGAGCAATGAGAATCATTTTGGTCCCCTGAGACCTGAACTTGAGGAGTACTCTGGATTAGAGGAAGCGGTGGAAAGGCGAAGAGCGCTTTGTCCACCGCAGCCTGAACGCATCCTGACAGAAAATGCCAGGCCCTGGATTTCTGGAGCAGAAGAGAGGCAGTTTTATGCTGAGTGGGGATGCAAAGGTCCAGGTCTGGAGTCCCCACTCTTTGAACAGAGACCGAGCTACGGCTGGATCGAGAGACCACTGTGAGGTCTGCCTCTGTTCTGCTGAGGTGATCTGCTAGGTCGTTTGTATACCTGGCAGATAAACCGCTTGAATCAGAGACTTGTGCTCCAAGCACCACTTCCACACCCTCATTGCTTCCCTGCAAAGGGATAAGAATGAGCACCGCCTTGCTTGTTGATGTAATACATCACAGCTTTGTTGTCCGCTTGAAGGAGAATGTTCTTGTGACAAAGGACATCCTTCAGAGCTCGGATTGCATAGAGGGACCGCCTCATCTCCAGGACATTTATGCGGAGATGAGTTTCAACTGAGCCCATACACCTTGAGTGTGGAGGGAGTGACAGTGAGCTCCCCATCCCATTAGCGATGCGTCTGTGGTGATGGAGATCTGATGATCCGGGGGAGCAAAGGGGAATCCTTCCAGGAGATTGCTCTCTTGAGACCACCAGGTGAGAGACCTTCAAAGGGGCTCCGTCACCTTGATGGGATAAGACTCGGGGTGAGAGGTGGGAGACCACTGAGTGGAGAGCATCCATTGGGTGGTTCTCATGTGCAACCGGCCAGAGGGTACAGTGAACACCGAGGACTCATGAGACCCAACATGCTGCATCGAGAGAGCTGTAACCGATTGGTTCTCCCGATGTAACGGGCCATCCAAGGATGTCAAGTCTTCTGTCCTCTGGAAGGAAAGCCTCAGAAGAGGTGTCTAGAAGCGCCCCTATGAAAGGGAGCCTCTGGGAGGGCTGCAGTTGAGATTTTTTCAAATTCAGCAGAACTCCCATGGACATGAGAAGATGAAGTCGCTTGCACGGCTTCCAAAGTCCCTTGGCTGGAAGGGCTTGCTAGAAGCCAATCGTCCAGGTAGGGAAACACTGAGTCCGATCTTCCTGAGATGCGCTATGCAGAACTGCACAACACTTTTGTAAAACCTCACAAGGGCGAGGATAGCCCAAAGGGCAGGACTCTGAACTGATAATGCTGACCCAAAGCTACAAACCTGAGGAACTTGCGGTGGGTCGGGTGGACGGGGATATGCTGGTAAGCATCCTGCATATCCAGGGAGGCCAGCCAGTCGTGCTGATGCAGCAAGGGTAACAGGGTACCTAGGGAAATCATTTTGAATTTCTCCCTGGGGAGAAATTTGTTTAACTTTCTGAGGTCTAGAATGGGGCGCATCCCCCCAGATTTCTTTGGAACCAGAAAGTAATGGGAGTAGAACCCTGTGTTTCGCAGATGCAGGGGCACCAGTTCTATTGCCCTGTTGTTCAGAAGGCCCTGGATCTCGGCGGTGAGGAGGTCTGACTGAGAGGCCGACAACCTGGGTTGTCGTCTGGGAGGACAATTCGGGGGGGTTTCCAAGAAATTGAGAGAAGAACCCTCGCGAATTATCCGAAGGACCCATTTGTCCGGAGTTATGGACTTCCACTGGTTGTAGAAGTACATCAGACGACCTCCCTCCGGAGGAGAAAGTTTCACCTCGGGCAGAGTGGATGGAACTTGGGCCAGCAATTCATAAGGTGGCGCTGGGGGCTTTAGGCCCCTGCGCTTTCTGCTGCGTCTTCTTTTGAGGTTGGGCAGGTTGGCTTTTATGGAAGCTTCCCCTGCCTCTGCCTCGAAAGGACTGACGACTATGAAACTGACGTCTGTTCACATGCCCCGAGAGGGGCATGGAGGTCTGGCCAATTTAATGGCCAATCTAGTCTTTGAGTGGCCTCTAAGGCTTGCTCCACCTGAGGGCCAAAAAGATAGGAGCCATCAAAAGGCAGCGCCATTACCTGCTGCTGAGCATCATTCGTGAAGCCAGAAGAACGCAGCCAGGAATGGCGCCGAGTACAAATCCCTGCGGCTGCTGAGCAAGAAGCAGTGTCGAAAGCGTCCATGGCGGCTTTGACCTGTTGGTTATTGGACTCAATACCTCTAATAACGGTCAGAAGAAGCTCTGACTTGGAGTCCCAATCTGGAAGAGCTTCAACCATTCTTTTGATAGAGTGCCACAGGATATACTCATACTGAGAAAAATAGCCTTGATAACTGGCACTACTCATACTTAGAGTGGAGGCAGCAAAGACTCTCTTACCTAATGTATCAATCTTACGACCTTTTGTTAATAGGTCGAGCTGTAGTAGTTTGAGGAAGAACGACCTTGTCATTCTCTCGCCAGGACTACAATAGGATCCGCAAGGCTTGGGATGCCAAAAGGGACGATCCTTGGGAGCTGAATACTTTTATCAATGGATTTAGCCACTGAGGGAATAAGAGCAGGATTATTCCATACCATTTGAGACAGCGTCTCAAGGAAGGCTGGATCGGAGGAGTCAAACTGAGGGATCTCCAAGCATGAAGATACTGGAGTCTTAATATCTTCCCAGGATCGATGTCTGTAGTCTGGAGAGAAAGAGTGGATCTCAGGTTCTTCAACAGAGACTTAAAGGACAGGTCCTCACCACAGGCTCTGTAGCAAAGAAAGATCCTGTTTCCTCCACTTCATCACCCAACAGGTCTGGGTCAGGCTCAACATCATCTCCTGATGGTCCAGGAAGGACTGTTTGACAGGAAAGGAGTGAAAATTAGGAGGAGGAAGAATAGAGAAAACAAGGAGAGTCCCCGAGGGCCCCGGCGCCGAGACGGCAAAACGGGTTGAAAACGGCACCGAGGAGGCACATGGCGCCGAAGAGGCACGCGGAACCGCAAGCGCCCGCGGCGGCGCCGCGGATGGCGCCGCTGAAGCCAACGGCGCCGCCCGACCACACGGCGCCACCAGACCAGACGGCACCGCCGGCGGCGCCGCAAGACCATGCGGTGCCGCGGACGGCGCCGCAAAACCCAGCGGCACCGAAAACGGCGCCGACAAGCCAACAGACCCTGCGGAAGGCGCCGGAAAAGCCCCAGGAACCTGGAAAGCTAGAGGAGGAAAAAAAACAGGAGATAAGGGCATCGGTGTGGCCCCCTGCGCCGCAGCCATGTGAGGGGGGACACCTAAGCACGGAGTCGCTGGCACCGAAGAAGGCGCCGCGCGACTAGGAAGGTCCAACCGCCCTACCTGATCGCAGGAGGAGCCCGAGGGTTCTGAGGCAACCGAGCCAGGCAGAAGAACCAACCTCCGAGCCCATCGCTCCATAAGAGCGGCCCACTGATGAAACTGCTCATCTGGAGCCCTACCTATAGGCGGGAAGGGGCTCCGATGTCGAGGACAACGATTACCAGAAGTTGGCGACTCCGAAGAAGGAGACCGGCAACTAGCAACAATAACCGACCGTCGTCGCGCAGACATACCAGAGGGCGACCTCGAGTGATGCCTTCTCTTTTTTGACCTGTGGGCCGAAGAAGAGCTCGAGGCCGAACGGTGCCGAGAATGCGACCGTTTATTTTTATGCGAACGGGGGGACCGCCCATCCCCCCGGGCATCGGACTGACCGTTGTCGGAACCCCGCTGAAGAGAAGGAGGCTGACCGGACCCAGCCCGGCTGACTGAACAGCTTTCATACGAAGTCTCCCTACCGTCACCTGACCTGCTCATGGTCGACTCCGTCCAGTGGGCGAGACTTTCTTCAAGTAAGTTAAATTTAAAATATTAGAAAATTTAACGAAAATAGATAAAATTAAGCGATACTACTATCGTGATAATGTTACAATAAACAAATTGAAAACTATGCGCTAGTTTGAAGTTTGACTCTGACAATGACGGCGTCGTCACTGAAGCGCACTCGGCCAGCGGAAAAAAAGGAACTAGAAGCGGTTGGAGGGTACGTCGCCGAGATAGTCATTACCGCTCGAGACGCTGCTTGCGGCACCGTGCCTCGCGGCGCCATCTCTCGCGCCGACCCTCCAGCAAAAAGTTTGCTCCCGATAGGTCCTAGTGCCTCCGGCGCTAATCCCACTCGTGTGAATGAGTGGTGGAGACTTATGTCCAGGAAGATCTTATCGTAACAGTAGATCTTCAAGGAATGTCTCTTGCAGTAGGTTATAACTCTTGGGAGGTTCCAGCAGAGGCTGCTGTCACATGGCAGCTTCTTCAGCAGTCTTTCACCATGGACCGCCCACGCATGACATCATCTCCTGGAAGCAGCCACCGAGGCACAGATACAGAGACAGTGTCGGCAGACAAGAAAAAAATTACTTACCATAGTAATCTTCTTTCTTCCCAGTGATGCTCAGATATTCATAACTTTGTGCAGACAGCCTGGTGGGTTGGACTGCCCGGAGAGATGGAACACATGCAAATGATGGAATTCTTTGCACGTGAGCATCTTTCAAATACTGCCTCTACCAACTGTAGTGTTCTAAGCCCTTCAGATTTGTTAGAAGCCTGGAAGTCAGGCAACATGAAAAAAATCCAACAACTAATTAATTAAAATATTTTTTAGGATTAGCCTAATAAAACAATTTACTTCAAAAAACCTCCAAGGGAGGGACTATATATATAATAATGGTGTTCACCAGACAGTGAGAAAAACTATTAAGAGAGACAGAAAACTCTGTTAAAATCTGTCTAGCATAGAGAAGTGTACCCAGAAGGGTATGGCTATGTGGCACTAGCATGCGGAATGCAGAGGCTGAAGTTCTGGAAGGGGAGGATGGGAGGGAGTTATGAATATCTGAGCATCACTGGGAAGAAAGACGATTACTATGGTAAGTAATGTTTTCTTCCAACCCCAGTAATGCTCAGAATATTCATAACTTTGTGCAGACTACCAAGCAGTACTCACGGCGGTGGGCACAGAACTTACTTTAGAAACAGACTTTGCAGGACTGCTGTGCCAAACCTGGCATCACTTCTGGACAAAACATCCAAGTTATAATGCTTTGTAAAGGTGTGCACTGATTTCCAAGTAGCTGCTTTACAAATCTCCAACAACGGCACCTCCCTAGCAGCTGCAAGAGTGGCAGCTGTTCCTCTTGTTGAGTGAGCCCTCAGCCCAGCTGGGGACTCCCTACCTGCTTTACTGTAGCAGAATTGAATACAGTGGACAATCCACCGAGAAATGGATCTTTTTGAGGCTGGTTTGCCCATTCCGACATCCCCATATGTAAAGAAAAGTTGTTTCTTGTCTTGCCTATGGCCTTTAGTAGTTGTCATGTAGTAGCTGAGAGCTCTTTTCACATCCAGACTGTGGAGCTTTCTTTCACCAGAGCTTGTATGGTCTGTGAAGAAGACAGGCAGAGTGATTGGTTCAGATGGAAATCTGAAGCAACCTTGGGAAGGAACTGTCTGTTTGTTCTGAGGACTACCTTATCCCTGTGGAAGGAAATGTAGTCCTGCTCAACACAGAGAGCCTGAAGCTCACCGATTCTTCTTGCAGAGGTAATTGCTACCAGGAAAACTGCTTTCCAGGTAACTTACTTTAAATGGGCTGTAGCCATGGGCTCAAAAGGAGCCTGCATCAATCTGTCAATACATACATAAAGATCCCAAGTGGGCACTGGTGCCCTGTGAGGAGGGTGCAAATGCATCAGGCCTTTAAAAAATCTTTTGAAAATGGGATCTGATGCTACAGACACCTTTGTCCTAGCAGAAAGGTACGCAGATACTGCTGCAAGGTGAACTCTTAAAGAACTGGGTTGTAAACCTTGTGAATGTAAGTGAGTCAGATAATCCAACACCACTGAGACCCCTGCATCATTTGGGGCGAAGTTTCTACCAGAGCACCAGAAGGAGAATCTTTTCCACTTAGCAGAAAGTTTTCTTAGTGGAAGGCTTCCTATAACCTTTCAAGATGTTTAATACAGCTTCAGAAAGGTTCAAGCCTGCATACTCTAATTCCTCGAGAGCCATGTCTTGAGGTGGAGGGACTTGAGATTTGGGAACAGCAATGTTCCCTGATTGGAGGTCAGAAGATTGTACCTGAGAGGCAAACTTATTGGCTTGCTCACTGACATGGAGAGCAGAAGAGAGTATCATGGCTGCTTGGGCCAATCTGGAGCTATCAATATCAGAGAAGCTGAGAGGGATGTGAGCTTCAGCAGTACCCTGAAAACCAGAGGAAAAGGGGGAAAGGCATAGAGAAACTTGCCTGACCAATCCGGTACCAGGGTGTCCAGAGGGATTGTGCCCTGGGCTGGTGGCCTGCAACAATACTGAGGCAACTGGTGGTTCTGGTGGGATGCGAACAAGTTTATCTCTGGAATGCCCCACCTGCTGAAAATTACCCACACCACCTGCTTGTTCAGTGTCCATTCATGATGGGACTGATTGATCCGACTCAGTGTGACTGCCAAGATATTGTCCTTTCCTGGCAGATGGATGGCTTGCAGGGACACCTTTAGAGAATATGCCAGAGTCCAAATTTTCATGGCTTCTGTGCATAGGGGGCCTGATCTGGTGCCACCCTGCTTGTTTATGTAATACATAGTGGTGGTATTGTCCGTTCTGACTTGTACCACCTTGCCCATTACCGGTGTAGAGAAAACTTTTAGTGCTAGCCGCACTGCTCTGAGTTCCAGAAAATTGATATGCTGGAGGGACTCTGCCCCTGACCAGGTACCCCGAGTTGTGTGCTCCCCTAGATGGGCAGCCAGGCCCAGAAGGGATGCATCTGTTGTGAGGACTAGTGAAGGATCCTCCTTCTGGAAGGGGACTCCCTGCCTTAGGTTGGATTCCTTTTTCCACCCCAAGAGGGCTTGTAACAGAGGCCTTGTCACTGGAATGAGTTTTGAAAAGGGATCTTTTTTCTGACTCCAATGATTCCTGAGGTGAAACTGGATGTCTCATGTGAAACCTGGAACCCTGCACTGTGCCCGTGGATGCAGCCACATGACCCAAGAGCTGCAGGAATTGCCTGGCTGTTTTTTTGACTGTGCAACTTGAAGGAGTTTTCTATGGCCTGAAGGCTTTGCACCCTGTCCAGTGGTAAAAAGGCCCTGGCCTGCAAAGTACTGATCTCTGCCCCTATGAACTGTAAAGTCTGTGTAGGGGTGAAAACAGATTTTTTCTGGTTTACTATGAAACCCAAAGACTCCAAAAGATCCTGTGTGAGCTTTAGAAAGGTTGTGACTTGTTCTGGTGATTTGCTCTCCACCAGGCAGTCATCCAGGTATGGGAAGACAGTCACTCCCTGTCTTCGAAGAAATGCCACCGCAGCTGCTAGGCATTTTGTAAACACTCTTGGTGCCAAGGAAAGGCCGAAGGGAAGGGTTGCAAACTGATAATGACCTGATGGCAGTCTGAATTTGAGATATTTCCTGAAAGATTCTTTCATGGGGATATGGAAATAAGCGTCCTCTAAGTCCAGAGATGCCAGCCAGTCCCCTTTTTGGATTGTTGGCAGAACCCAAGCCAAAGTTACCATTTTGAACATTGGCTTTTTCAGGTGCTTGTTTAAAGTTCTGAGATCCAAAATTGGCCGCCACTCCCCATTTTTCTTTGTTGTTAGGAAGTATCTGGAGTAAAAACCTCTTCCTCTCAGGGTTGCAGGGACTAGTTCCACTGCTTTGAGCTGAAGCAGCTTCTGAACCTCTGCCTCTAGCAACGAAATTTGTGCTAGGGGTGGGGAGGTGGAAATCCTGGGTTTTTTTTCGAGGAAGAAATTTGAAGTCCAAAGACAGACCTTTGCCCACTACCTCCAACACCCACTTGCCTGTGGTGATGGTTGACCAGAGGGGGAGGAAATGGGACAGTCTGCCTCCAACAGGTAGGGAGGAGGCGGCCTGTACCTCAGGGGTTCTGTTTAGGCTGGGGTTGAAGTTGTGGCTGAGCCCCTCGCCTAGAGCCCCTTCTACCCCTACCCCTTGAGTAGCCCTGTGGGGGATACTGTTGGTATTGGGTCATGGCTACTGGCTGGAAAAAGGATCTTTACAAGAAAGAACGACCCCAAGCCCCCCCTTCCATAGGGCCTGGTGGATGAAAAAGCTCTGTCTCTAGCAGAATTACTTCTATAAGTAGTCTTATATTCATCCACCTTTTTCATATAGGCCACTGTGGGCTCCCCAAAAAGCGCATTTCCTTCTAATGGGAAATCCAGGGCCTTTGACTGGGTATCCTGAGTGAGGTTTGTAGCCCTAAGCCAAGCAAACCTCCTCTGAGCCACTGTATTAGCCATCCATCTGGCTGCAGGGTCATTTAGATCAGCAGCCATTTGGGAATGGTACTTGGCCGCCTCTAGCCCAAACCTGGCAGTTTCAGCCAGGTCATCCGACAAAGGTGAGGTGGCCTTCATGGACATTGCCAGTACAGACGGCCACAGGGATTTCTGATACTGGGCAGTATAAGCTTGAAAAGTAGCCTGTCTCATGGCCAATGAGGCTGACAAATAGCCCTTTTTGGCCATACTGTCCAGTTTTCTGGATTCCTTGTCCGGTGGGCGTGAGGACAGAGGGACTTTAGCTTTATCACAGGCAGCTTGCTGTATTACCCCTTGATGGTCAGGATGGGAGTAGAGAAAGTCAGCTCCCTCCCTGTCCAGCTGGTATTTTTTATCTATTCGCTTGTCAATTGGAGGAATAGAATTTGGAGTCTGCAGGAGCTTCATAGCATCCTTCTTGAAAACTTTATATACTGGGAGGAGGAGGAGGAGGAGGAGGGCCTTTGTGGGTGTCAGACCCATCATATTAAGGTACTCAGTCTCCTCCTCATCTTCCACTTGTTCTGTAGTGGCAATATCTAAACCATCTGCCATTTTCCTTACGAAGGAAAAATGGGAGGAAAAATCCTCAGACACCCTGGGAGGCGAGCCAAATTCCTGCTCAGGGGACACCTCTGGAGGAACAGGTTCGTCCTCCTCATAAGGCTCCTCATCCACTTCAAAAGAGTGTTGCTCTGGAGCAGGGGGCAACACAGTAGCAGCAACCTGGGGACCCTGTGAAGGGGCAGGAGGCTGAGGGATGATGCCCTGCAGAGCCTGAATAATCTTAAACGCCTGAGCTATCTCCTGAGCTGAAGGCATTACAGGCAGCTGCACAGAAGTCCCTGGTTTAGCAGGGGAGGATTCTGCATGCTTGAGTTTCCTTAATTTCTTTGAGAGAACTGGAGAGTCAGATGGTTCTTTCCCTCTTTTTGCCCTTTTTTCGCCCGTATCAGGGGCAGGGGTAGTAGCACTTGTTGCTTCAACTACAACAGACTGGGATGTCAGCTGGTCAGAGCCTGAGGGACCCCTAGGAAACTTTTTATTAAGCCTTTCAAGGTGCTTCTCAACAGTTTTTTTTCTGGGAAAGTTTTACATATTTCACATTCCTGGTCCAAATGTTCAAAGCCCAGACAAGCTACACATAAAATGTAGTTGTCTGCTTTGGCAAACACATCTCCACACTTTGAACAGTTTTTAAACCCGGGCTCCCCGGTTCTCTTCTTAGGTTTCTCAGTCATGGTGATAAGCAAGATGAAAAAACCCAACCACTAAATGTTAAATGCTGCTGCGGTTATTTAAACAGCTTAAAAGGGTTTTCCTTTTTTTTTTTTTTGCAGTCATTTCCGGAACCGAGAGAGGAGATGAAATATGAACTGGTTCAGCGGTTCTGTAACCGATAAAAAGCAGTTACAACTAAAGTTTTTAAAGACCAAAACTTAGCGATAATGAAAAGGTTCTTTAGTTAGAGAACCCAAACAAAGTTAAGACTAACTCGGATCCCACACGGTTATGCCGAACCGTGAGGAACCGAGAAAACAACTATTCAAACAATAATAAACTAAATGTAAACTAACAATTAATAGAGGCAGTAAAAGAAACTAAATATACTTATGGTTTTGTGATTTTTTCTATCTTCTTCACACGAAAGAGGGCGACAGAAACTCTGAGCGACCAGACTTTCAGGCGGAGAGAAAAATCTGAAGGGCTTAGAACACTACAGTTGGTAGAGGCAGTATTTGAAAGATGCTCACGTGCAAAGAATTCCATCATTTGCATGTGTTCCATCTCTCCAGGCAGTCCAACCCACCAGGCTGACTGCACAAAGTTATGAATATTCTGAGCATTACTGGGGTTAGAAGGGCGTACGGTCCACCCACTGCCCATTTGAGCATGTAAGTTCACTATATGTTTTCCTAGAAGTCTGTTGCCCCTCACCTCGACCTCCAGAATTCCTTTATGTCTATCTAATGCATTCTTAAATCCCATGATTGTTTCAGCCCCCACCACTTCCTCTGGCAGGGTGTTCCACTTGTCCACCACCTGTTCTGTGAAGAAATTCTTCCTCATGTTTCCTCTGAATCGTCCTCCCTCCAACTTCATCCCATGCCCACTAGTCCTGGAACATCTTTTTCGCTTAAAAATAGTGTATTCCTGCATCCTGTTCCTTCCTGTAAGATACCTGTATGTCTCTATCATATCCCCCCCCTCCTCCAGGGAGTACATATTTAAGTCCTTTAACATGTCCTCATAGGATCTGTGATACAATCCACGTACCATCTTTGCTGCCCTCCTCTGAACCTTCTCTACCCTGTCTAAGTCCTTACGTAGGTAAGGTCTCCAGAACTGTACACTGTACTCCAGGTGGGGCCTCACTAGTGTCTAGTATAGTGGAATTATGACATCCCTTTTCCTGCTGGTGATGCCCCTGCCTATGCATCCTAGCATCCTATTTGCTTTACCTGCTGCCTTATCATACTGTTTCTCCTGCCTTGAGGTTATCAGAGATGATAACCCCAAGATCCCTTTCTGCTTGGTGCATGCTATAGCCTCACCCTCCAACTGATGTACTGTGCCAGGGTTTCTGCTGAGGAAATGGAATATGAACTGCCTAGAAGAAGGTCAGACCCAGACCTAGGTAGAGCACATTTCTTCTTTTTGGGTCTTTATATATGGAATTCATTGCCACTTATCTTAGGTCAATTAATTCTAGCCCTTGTATAGCAGAAATAAAGAGATGATTTAAAACTGAAGCTAACAAAAGGTTTAATATTGATCCACCATGAATATTATGTATTAAATACGCCGAAGGTCTGTACATGTATGCGAATGAATGTGACCTGTGTTTATGTAGATCTATTATATAGATCTTTAAGTAGTTAATTGTAATTAAGTATTTGTGATTTTTTTTAAATAATTGATGTGATGTTAGTTTATACTGTATGTATATTATATATGTAATATTTGCTGTAGCTATATTTATATATATATATATATATATATATATATATATATATATATATATGGATTAGTGGTGAGCTGTCAGATAAATGATTTATCTACACACGTACTGTTTGACCTTGGGTAATCTCACGAGTGGCGTAAGCCATGAGTGAGGTGTTCGAAGTCAAACAGCACAAGTGTAGATAAATCATTTATCTGACAGCTCACCATTGTATATTTCATTTATGCAATAGGGATGCTTTCTATAAGTGCAGGAACATTTGGTTTTGACTGTTCATCTTTATTTTAAATGATAATTTCTGGGAGTTTTGGTTAACTTTCCTAGATTATGTCTGCCTAGCATAGTGGTTGCTATTAAATGGAACACCACTCATTTTGTAGATAACTTCTTGTTGAATAAATGTCATGCTCACAGTACTATGCTACATTTTTCATTTTAAAGTTATTCATATTTATTTTCCAAAAAAGGGAAAAGAAAATGTAATTTTATGCTGTTTTTGCCAATTATAAAAAAAACTAAAAGGTATCTATAAATGAAACACCACTCATTTTGTAGATATTTTTGTGCTGAACATTTTCCGTGCTCACAGTACCATGCTATCATTTTTTGTTTTAAAGTTATTCATAGTTGTTTGTCAAAAAAGTGAACAAAAAATAAAATTTTCTTCTGGTTTTTTGCTAATTATAAAAAATATATAACATATCTATTACTGAAACACCACTCATTTTGTAGATAATTTTGTGCTGAATAATTTTCATGCTCCCAGTACCATGCTATCTTTTTTCATTTTAAAGTTATTTCAATATGGTTAGTACTGCTTCTGAGGCCGAACATTCTAAATGAATTCCGAACAGATTTGTGACATAGAAACTGTGTGTATAAATGAGTAACTGAGTGTATAAAATATAGGATAAAGTATGGGTCTCGGTATTTGACGAGAATTTACACACACCCGAGGGGTTTATGCATAGCATCAAACCCCGAGGGTGTGTAAATTCGGGTTTACATACTGAGACCCATATTTTATTTTATATAATTGTTGGGCTTCTCTTTTTTGCCTCAGCAATTATGTAAAATAAAAAAAGACTGCTGTGCCGACAAAGTCAGATTACCTCAGGGTGGTCAATCCGGTAGTTGTGTGGAACATTTCAACTAATTGTAAAAATTACTTACTGTTGAGTGTCCGTGGCAGTTTCTCTATCGTGGGTTTGTGGTTTCCTGTTCGGGAAGGATACAGCATGCGAGGAGTTCGAGTATGCGCAGTATGGGGAAAACCGTGCGCATGTTTGCCGTTATAAACGCTCCTTTATAACAGCAAATTACGCCGCGGTTTCCCTATGGGAAAAAGGGAAGACCATTAATTATTATGAGATATGCAATGGAAACAAGTGTAATAAATGATTTATCTACACAAGAGCAGTTTGCGGGTAACCTTACGAGTGAGGTGTCCGAGGTCAAACTGCTCGAGTGCAGATAAATCATTTATTACATGATTTTTCCATTGCATATTCCATTTATGCAATTCTTTTGTTTTTGCTTTTGTTAGTCAAAAAAGTAAATAAAAATTAAATTTTCTGCCATTGTTTGCTGATTATAGAAAATCTAAAAGGGATCTAGAAATGAAACACCTCTCATTTTGTAGATATTTTTATGCTGAACAACTTTTGTGCTCAAAGTACCACACTATCATTTTTTGTTTTTAAGTTACTTGCATTTGTTTGACGAAAAAGTGCACAAAAATTTAATTCTCTGCTGTTTTTCGCCAATTCTGAAAAAACTAAAAAGTATCTGTAAATGAAACACCACTCACTTTGTAGACATTTCTGTGCTGAACAGACTTTGTGCCCACAGTACCATACTGTCATTTTTCATTTTAAAGTTATTTACATTTGTTTGCGGACAAAATTAAAAGAAATATGAATTTTCTGCTGTGTTTTTGCTAATTATCAAAAAATCTAAAAGGTATCAAATAAAACACCACTCATTTTGTAAGTATTTCCGTGCTGAGCAACATTCGTGCTCACAGTACCATGCTATCATTTTTCGTTTTAAAGTTATTCGCATTTGAATATGGTTAATACTGCTACTGAGGCAGAACATTCTAAATGACATAAGCACTGTATAGATAAATGGCTGATGACATAAGTACTGTTTACATAAATGAAATTTATGTACACAGTTACTCAGATAAACAGATTTATCACACTCTGTTTATCTCCACCCCATTGCATAAATACATTTATACACACAGTAACTCAGATAAATGGATTAATCACACTCTGTTTATCTCCACACCTACTGCATAAATATATATGTGTATATGGTAACTAGGAATAATCACATTAAGGACCTCGCTGGAAATGAGCTTGTCTACTACTACTACTACTATATATACACATTATCTTGCACTTCTTTGCATTGAATTTCAACTGCCAAAACCCTGACCATTCTTCAAAATTCTGCAGGTGCCTTCTCATTCTGTCTACACCCTCTGGTGTGTCCACTCTGTTATAGAGCTTTGTCTCATCAGCAAACAGGGAAATTCTGCCTTCTAGGTCCTGCGCAATGTCACTGATGAAGATGTTGAATAGGACTGGTCCCAGCACTGATCCCTATGGTACCCCACTGGTCACTCTTCCATCTGTGGAGTGACAGCCATTTACCACCACCTTCTGTATCCTGCCGCCTAGCCAGTTATCTACCCACCGCACTACTGTTCTGCCCACATCCGTATTCCCCAGTTTGAGAAATAGCCTTCTATGTGGCACAGTGTAAAAGGCCTTGCTGAAGTCCAGACAGGCCACATCCACTGCCCTCCCCTGATCCACCTTTCCTAGTCATCCCATCGAAAAATTCAACGAGGTTGGTCTGACATGACCTCCCCCTGGTGAAACCATGCTGCCTTGGTTCCTGTAGTCCATTGACAACCAGATGTTCCACCAATCTCTCCTTCAGTAGTGCTTCCATGATCTTCCCCACCACCAAGGTTAGACTGACTGGTCTGTAGTTCCCCACTTCCTCCTTGTTCCCACTTTTGTATAAGGGGACTACATCTGCTGTCCTCCAGTCTTTGGGTACCTCCCCTATTTCCAGTGACTGGCTAAACAGGATTGCCAGAGGTTCAGCCACCACCTCTCTTAGTTCTGTAAGGACCCTGGGGTGCACCTCATCTCTTCTGGCCCCATTGCTTTACCAACTATCATCACTTCCAGTTCCTTCAGAACCCTTTCTCGTGTAAAGGGACTTATGTCCATTTCTGAATCATTCCAACCCCTTGTACTCCCTTCAAGCCCATTACCCTCCTCTTCCTCAGTAAAGACTGAGCAGAAATACCTGTTCAATATGTCAGCTTTACTGTGGTCATCCTCCATGCAGCCCCCATCCTCCCCCTTCAGTGTCACTATCCTTCCCTTTGCCTTTCTTTTTTTCACTTATGTACCTATAAAAGGTTTTGTCCCCTCTACCCACTGATTTTGCAATGTGCTCTTCTGTCTGAGCTTTGGCTTCCCTTACTGACCTCCCTGCCTCTCATTGCTCCTCCTAGTACTTCTCCCTATCCCCTTCTACCTGTGTCTTTTTGTATTCCCTGAATGCAATCTTTTTGACTTTCAATTTCTCCCCTACCTCCTTGGAAAACCATAATGGCCTCCTCTTCCTTTTCCCCTTGCTAATCTGCATAATGCATAATTTTGTTGCTCTTGTAATCCCCGTTTTAAATATTGCCCACTGTTCCTCAACCCCTGATTCCCTTCCCATTCCCCTTAATGCCTCTTTCAAGCATCTCTCCGTTTTCCCCAAAGTTTGACCCCCTAAAACGTGTTTTTGTGTGGTTTGGTTCTGCTCCTTCTGTGATTTCGAACCACAATGACTGGTGGTCAGTGTTCCCATGTGCTCCCCACTGTTACCCCATTACACTGTCCCTGTTTGTGAGCACAAGGTCCAGTATTGCCTTCTGCCGAGTTGGTTTCATGACCAGTTGCTTGAGGAAGGCACCCTGAAGGGAGTCCAGGATAAATCTGCTCCTGGTTGATGCTGCTGCTGGGATGCTCCAGTCCACATCTGGAATACTGAGGTCTCCAACCAGCACTACATCACCCTTGTCTGCCATCCTTTGGATGGCTAGCATCAGCTCCCTATCTGTTTCTTCCTCCTGGGCTGGTGGTCTATAGACCACACCTGTGCGGATGGCTGGCCCCATTTTCCTTTCCAGCTTAACCCACAGTATCTCTCCCCCATTTTGTTCCTCCTGGATCTCTGTGGCCTTTATGTCATTTTTCACATAAAGTGCCAATCCTCCTCCCTTTCTACCTGCCCCGTCTCTTCTGAATATGTTATAGCCAAGTATGGCCATCTCCCAGTCATGGTTACCATTACACCAGGCTTCTGTGATGGTCACAATGTCCAGGTCCTACTGCACCATTTTATTTTATTTATTTAAAGTTTGGTGACCGGGTAGGCCCACTGAGCCCCGAAGGTCTCTTTCAGGGGCGACCCGGGATAACAATACATATTTTCATACAGAGAAAGACTTGGGTTACAGAGTAGTTTCAGGTGTGTGAGCAGGTTACAGCCATGGTCATCATCATGCATCAGTCCTTACAAATATGTTGACAGTAGAATTAACAAAAGGTGCAGAAGAAACGTAATTTTACATGGTAAGCTCATTGTTTACTACTGGCATGGTTCAGTGGAAAATTAGCTGTGGTACTATGCCTAGAAGGAAGCACCATGGAATCTGACAAGGTGCTTGGAGGATCTGGATACTAGGAGGATAAAAGCAAGTTGGGGGTCATGAGCCACGGCAATGACAAGTGCTAGTATCAGACATATAGGCTTTGAGTCTGGTGCGGAAGTTCATCAGTGAGGAGGCTTCCTGCACTAGGAGTGGCAGTTTGTTCCACAGGGGCCTCCAGATCCTCCATCTTGTTGCTAAGGCTCCTGGCATTGGCACACATGGCTTTCCATGTTTTGAACTCCCTTGACTGTTTAGCTGTTCTACTCCAGCCCCTTCTCTGGTTGTCCTTTATCCCTGGTTCTCCCTGCTGTCTGCCCTTCTGTTGGATTTTGCGCCTTTTCTGCCTATCCACCTCTTGGGCATTTATGTTGGATGGAATTATGATGGGTGGAATGAGCACTAAGCCCTATGGGAGGCTCCCTACCAGCCAACCTATAGCAGAGGTCAATGCAGGAGACAATCTACTTACTAATCGTTCACTTAACTGCTGGTCTGCCAGGTGCGGTTTCAGCGCAGGTGACAAATAGCTGGGGAACCTCTCTCTGAACTCCAGTTGTGTGTTCCATGTAATAAAGCACTTACTTCAGGTCCAATATATGGATCCTGTCCTCAGCCTCAGAGGTTGGAATGGTGAAGTACACTGGAAGACTGATCACCTGCTTAAGGTGAAACTCCAAAACAACCATCAGGAGGAACTTGGGGTTGGGGTGGAGGACAATCTTGTCTCTGTGGAACAACAAGTATGGAAATTCCACTGAGAGCACCTGGAGCTCACTAATCCTTCTGGCGGGGGTGATGGCCACCAAGAAGGTGGTCTTCCATGACAGGTAAGATATCTCACACCTGTGTATTGGTTCGAATGGCTTGCCCATGAGCACTGGCAAGACCAGTAACAAGTCCCACGGTGGTGGTGATTCATGCATCGGGGGGGGGGGGAGACCAGGTGGTCAAGGCCTTTAAAGAAGTGCCTGACCAAATTTTCCTGCGCAACCGTTAACATAGCAGCCCACGCCCGGTATGCTGAGATGGCTGTCAGGCGCACCTTGAGGGTTGTCTACCTCAGACCTGACTGGGAGAGGGACCATACATAGTCCAGACTGCTAGACAGGGGGCAGTACAGGGGGTCCAGCTCTCTGCCCTAGCACCAAATGGAAAAGTGCTTCCGTTTGAAGGCATAGCATTGGCGGGTAGCCCCTTCTGAGAGGCTTCCACAACCTGGAACTCTAGCAGCTCAGGAACCAGGCTTTCAGGTGCAGGGACTGAAGTTCTGGGAGTAAGACCTTCCCCTTGTGACAAGAGAGCAGATTGAGGCATACAGGTAAGCACCATGGAGGCCTGCTGCTGCTGTTGCTGAAATGAAAGAGATCTGGGTACCAGAACTGGTGTGGCCAGTCTGGGGCTACTAGGATCATCCACGCTTTGTCACTCCACACCCTGTGGATCAGGGGAAAAGGAAGGAAGGTGTAAACGAGGTCTAGAGTCCAGGGCCTCATGAAGGCATCCCCCATCTGTGTCCTGCACTGAGGGGAGTGAGCACAAAACAGTTTCAGCTTTGCATTCTCCCAGGAGGTGAACAGATCAATCAGGGGAGTGCCCCACTGAGAGAACAGGTGGTCCACCACCTCCTGATAAACAGACCACTTGCGGGACACCTCACCCACCCTGCTGAGGGCTCCGCCAGTTGGTCGGAGGCCTCGGCCGCATGAATCGCCAGGAGACTGGCATCCAGGGCTACACACGAGGGTCCAGATGTGGAGAGCTTCCCGACATTGCCGGAGGGAATGCATTCCACCCTTTCCATTGAAGTAGTACTTGGTTGCAGTATTGTCTGTCTGGATCTGCAAGACCCAACCCTGAACCGATGGAGTAGAAGCCGTCCGCACCAGACGCACTGCACAGAGCTCCTGCAGGTGATGTGGCATTGCCACTCCTTGGGGTTCCAGATCCTATAGGCCCTGTGGTTCCCCAAATGGGCTCCCTAACCCATCAAAGATGCATCAGTCATCAGAATGAACATTGGCTCTGGGTGAATGAGCAGGATTCCTTCCTGCAGGTGTTCCAGGACAAGCCACTAGTGGGTGGCATCCCACACTGGCTGCGTCACCACAACTGATTGGATCAGGTAACCAAGGTGCTGAGACCACTGGAGGGCCAGATCCTGCTGCAGGGGGAGAATATGCTAGCTGGCCCACAGGATCATGGTGGTGCAGGACACCATGTACCCCAGCAGCCGCAGGAAGTCCCGGGCAGGATAAGAGTGCCCAACCTGAAATGACAGAGTAAAGGAGGTAAGGTCTGCTGCCCAGTCTGCTGGGAATCGGGCCTTGACCCGAAGGGAGTCTAGCTTTGCCCCGATGAAGGGGATGACCTGCAAGGGGTTGAGTTCCGACTTGGCTGGGTTGATGAGCAGACCCAAGGCCGAGCAAGTCTGGAGGGTTGGATCCCTGGCCCACTCTACCACCTCCCAGGATGGACTGGCCATCCAGGTACGGATATACCCAGTCCCCGCAGTGCCTCAGGAATGCTGCCACCACTGTGATGCACTTGGTGAGGACCTTGGAAGACAGAGAGAGAGGCCGAAAGGTATGACTCAGAACTCAAACAGAACCCCCTCTGTGCAGAACTGAAGGTACCCCCAGCGGCACGGATGGACTGGGATGTGAAAGAAGGCATCCGGAGGTCCAGAGAGCAGAATCACATACCCTGTGCCACAGATGGAACTATCTGATTCAGAGTTACCATCTGGAACTTGTGCCTCCTCAGAAACTGGTTCAGATTGTACAGATCCAGAATGGGGTGCCAACCCCCCCCCACACACACACACGTCTGCTTGGGAACCAGAAAATACCTGGACACACAGCCCTGGCCATCTGTGTCGTCTGGAACATAGCTTACATTGCCTTTGTCCAGGAGCTGAGCGATGTCCTCCCTGAGGGCAGACAGCATGTCCTGAGAGAACATGGGCTCCCGTAAGGCATGGGTCCGGTAAGGCAAGAGAGCTTCAAAGTCAAGAGACAAACCATGACCCATCAAATCTAACACCCATTTGTCCGTACTGATAGTGGACCAGGCGTGTCAGAAATGGCAAAGCTGACCCCCCCCTGGTGTACTGAGCATGGATGTGACAGCCAGAAGGCAAACGTCCCCAACCCATCACTGGGCAGCCTTGGAGGAGGCCCAGGCACTGTCTGACAGAGGAGCACCACTGTCCCTGCCTCTGGGTTTCCTGTATCCCTGGTTGGCTGACTTGGATTTAGGCCGCCAGAACTGGGACTGCCCCAACTGAAGTTGCTGTGGTTTAGGCTGCTGGGACAAAAAGGGACGAAATGAAACACACTTCTTCAGCTTCTGTCCCTTGGGGTCCTTCTGCGAGGATGTGACAGAATCCAGGGTGGCAGCGGACTTCTCAGTTCTAGTGAGGTGTCCCTCCACCCCTGGACCAAAAAGGTCAGTTGGTGCCCAATAAGGGGACGTCCGCCAGTTTGTGTTGGGTATATCCACCTTAAAGTTGGAGATCCTAAGTCAGGCTCTGCGGTGCACAGCGACCACCGCTGCCACGAATCAAGTGCAAGAGTCGCGTATGTCCAAGGCCGTCTGAAGCTGGTACTTGGTAAGGGACTACTCTGACTGCCGACTGCAAGTCTGCAGAAAGGTGGGGAAGGACATAATCCAGGAGCCCCACGAAGCATGGCCAAAGTTGGCCATCATAACAATGGAGCTCACCTGCTGGAGACTCCAGGGAGGCTGCAGCGTAAATTTTCTTTACTCGTGATCCAGCTTCTTAGATTTCTTGTCCGGGGCTTGTCTATGTCCCAGACATTACCCGTCTTATGAAAAATGGAGTCAGTCACTAAAACTTCTCAGCTGAGGGGTGATCAGAGAAACTGGGCAGAGACCTAGTCTGGACCGCATACCTGTAGACACTATTGGCAGAGAGCACCAGCCATGAAGCTGAATGCTGTCACAGCTCAGGTGCGGGTTCCAGGACAGCCTCTGCAACTGGAAAGGCAACACCTGGGGAGCTGTCCCAGTCGACGATTTCCATCAGGGGTATTTGGTCCACATCTGCACTGGCTCCAGAGGAATCTCCATTGACTCGGAGAGGAGACGGAGCAAGGACCTGAAGCAGACAGGACCATGGTCAGAAGCGAGCTCCTCGGTTGAGACTATTGATGCCCTAGGTCCTAGAGGGGGGTGCATGGAGGATCTAATCAGTGTCTGACGACACTGTCCCTGGCCCTTTGTCCCCATGGACCACACTGGACTCATGGGAGTGGGTGATTTGGATAGACATCCTGGAAGGCTGGTAGCAGGGTGTGCAGCCTTGGATAGTGCCCCGAGCAAGGGCTGCTTGGGCAGAGGTTCCACAAGGATTGGTGGAGAGGTTGGCGTAGGCTTGACTGGATGGGGCAGAACCAAGATGGGCCTCACCGGAGGGGACCAGGGAGTGCCGTGTCAGCTAGAGAGACCGACCCTGCCTGAGTACCCACTGCTGCCACATCAACTCCTCGTAGTGCCGCCACAACCCTCCCATTGTCCAATGATGAGGAGGAGGAGGAGGAAGAGGAGCATAGACAGCGCTTCCTGAAGGAGGGCCGAGTGCGGTAATGCCCAGATTCCTGACAACGAGATATGGATAGAGACTGGGTCCTCAACCTTGGACCGCGACCGGTGACGAACAAGTAGACAGTCAGAAGACATGAGAGGAAGGACCGTGTACTCGACATGGACCAGGTCCTGCCACGGAACCCCTGAAGGGCGAATCTCTTGGGAGGAGGCAGCCTAATCGGTTGACTTCTCCTGTCCCTCCTGAGAGTGGGCAGAGAGGACCAGGGTCCTGGAAAACGAATCGTCCCAAGTCTTGTCCAACAAGAGGTAGACCGGGTCAAGAAAGAGGGCTGAGCGCAGGAATGCCCAGATCCCTGACAACACGATCTGGATCGACACTGGGTCCTCGACCTGGACCTCGACGGGTGACGAACAAGTCGACAGCAAGGAGACGTGGGAGGAGGGGCCGTGTACTCAATATGGACCAGGCCCTACCACGGAACCCCTAAAGGGTGAATCTCCTGAGAGGAGGCAGCCTAATTGGCTGACTTCTCCTGCCCCTCCTGAGAGAGGGCTGAGAGGACCAGGGTCCTGGAAAGCAAATTGTCCCCAGTCTTGTCCGGTAACAGGTAGACCAGATTGAGAAAAATCTCAACTGGCTGGTTGGACCGGGTCTCTGCAAATAAGCTTGACAGGGTCACTGTGGAGTTAGCAACCTGTCCTTCACCTCTAGGAGGATCTACCAAAGTTGAGAGCTTGACAGGCATTGAGCAATCAAAGGAGTTGTGGGAGGGGGAAGAGTGTGCTCGTTCCCTGTCCCACGACCTACAGTATAGCAGGTCCGTTTAGATTTGTTGGGCTTATCCCCTCAGGAAGTGCCCTTCCTGAAATTCTGCAGAGACACATATCCCTGAAGGAAGTCGAAAATGAAGACCTGACACTGGCACACACCGGAAGCAATGCAGGAGCAGAGGATGAGACTGCTGCGGCCCGAGTCGCTGCCTCTTCAAGAGCGCAAGCTGGTTGGCTGAACCTGCTGCTGATGAAACAGCCTTGAGGGCATCCTTGGAATGGACTGGAGAATTCCATTTGTCCAGGCAGCCTAGGAGCAGTTGAGCACACTGGTCCTCGAGTGAAGAAGGAAGCAGAGACTTAGAGAGACTGCTGGCCTATGGGGCGTGCTCTGCCTGAAGGCAGTAAATGCACAAGGCATGCAGATCAGTACATGACATCGTTTGGGTACATGCGATGCACCGTTGGAACCAGAGTCCAGTTCTGAATTTGTCACAGTCTATGGTCAAAGAAAAAACACTACATAGCACAAAGGATTCATCTGAAGAAAAACAGGGCAAAACTGGTTTACACCTCGTGCAGAGAGCTGAGAAGGAGGAGACCCAACTCTTCCAGCACAAAAGGAGAATCTGACATCAGAGGGTAGAGCTGAGGAGGGTATCAGCCAGGTAGGTGAAAGGAGCTTAGCCTGAAGACATCCTGGCTGGAATTAAAGGGAAGGGAAGACTGCCTAAGTGTGAACAGTGCACCATAATCATGCCCCAAGAAATCATGTTTTGTATGATGGCTCTACTACTGTGATGAGTTTGAAGATCATACTCTGAAGAGTCACAAAAGCATAGCTTGGCTTAAGGGGAACAGTCAACAAAGGGCCCCTCACTCAAGCGCAGGGCTGTTCCCAATGTACACTTTGTGTGCAAACTCATTTTGTTTTACTTACAGTTTACTGTAGTATGGTAGACTGTATCAGACTAACTCTGCTTAGTTCTAGGCTATCTTCCATCCCAGAATCCCCTGCAGTGGACATAAGAGCAGTAGGCAGCAGTGGAAGATTCTGTGACTGTACTTAGGCTAAGGAGTACAGCAGGACCAGCAAACAAAAGATCAGAGCTTATACGAACTTTGACATTTACTGCAGGCTATAGCATCTCCCACTGCTGCCTACTCCTCTGATGTTAACTGCAGGGGATTCTGGGATTTGTAGTAACAGAAGATGTCAGCCAAGAACTAAGCAAAGTTAGTCTGAAACAATCTACTACAGTAAACAGTAAGTAAACCAAAATGTTTTTACACACAAAGTTCACACTGAGACCAGTGCCACACTTGAGTGTGTGGCCCTTGGTGCTGACTGCTCCCCTTTAATCTCTACTGGAGAAAGTGGGGATAGAGGGTTATGGTGAAAAAACAGGAAAGTGGAACCAAGATCAACCAGGCACCGAATGATATGCTAATGAAATATAACCTTTGCAATAACCCCCGCACTATTGCCAACACCTTTAACACCCTCTTCACCATGGTTCCTCATATTCCCCCTCCTGCATCCTGTGGCCCCCAGCCCCTCCTCCGGTTCTTCTCGATGCATCTCCTACCCTGGAGTTTTCCCATGTCACGTATCAGGAGTATCTTGGGTTAAGAACCATTCCCTCTCATGGCAGTGCCAGTCCGGATGGTCTGGAACCCAGAATCCTCAAACTTGCTGCCCCTCTTCTAACCTCTCCCGTTAACTCTGCTCTTTAACTTATCCATCAGCACCTCCACAGTGCCTCCGGCCTAGAAATCCACGAGGACTATTCCGGTGTTCAAGAAAGGAGACCCCAAACTCCTATATATATATCTTTCCATTGCATTACTGCCTACTCTCTGCAAGTTATTGGAGAAACTTATCCACCACCAGATCTCTGCTCATTTACTTCAATTCAACCTTCAGTCTCCTATTCAGCATGGGTTAAGGGCTGGTCATAGCATCACCACTGCTCTCACCCTATTCACCAGTGAGGGTAAGTTCAACATCGATAAAGGCCTACTTACTGGCTCAGTGTTCATAGTCCTAACCAAGGCAATCAACTTGATTAATCACCCCCTGCTCTTGGATAAGCTGCATTCTCTTGGTGCCTCTGAACCTACCTTATCCTGGATCGGCAGCTACCTTGATAACCGTTTCCAATCCATCTCCTTCTGTAAGGTTCTTTCATCTCCTGCCCCGTCCTGCAAGGGTCCATTCTTGGGCCCTTGCTCTTCTTCCTACTTCCATAGCCCACTGTCGCTCCATCATGTATGCAGACAACTGAGTGCTCTACACTGCCTCCCATTCCATCATTGAACTTAATGATCATCTATCATCTGCGTTCAAACAACTTCAATCCTGGTTCTCCTCCAACTTCCTAATCTTCAACCTTCCTAAAACTCAGACTATGCTCTTTGGATCCCCTAGAAAAGTCCATGTCGAGTCCCCCAAGCTTCACGTGCTTTGTTGCGACAGGTCTGCAGTCCTCTCCACGGATTCCTTCAAATATCTAGGGGTGACGTTGGATCCTGCACTTGATTTCTCCTCCCACATAACGATGTATGCAGATCCGTTAACATGAAGATTGGTGTGGCCTACAGAGTGCGTCACTCCATAACCCTTGCAGCCAGGATCTCTGTGGCTAGAGGTGTTTTGCTCCCTAGGCTACTATATGCTCTTCCTATCCTTTCCCAGGCTAATGCTAGTATTCTTCGAAAGTAGGACACCACTTACAACATTTGTAGGTTTGCCTTATCTGCCCCTCGCTTCACTTACCATTGCCTTCTCTACTCTGCCCTGCACTGGCTGTCTCCCAATTCCTGCCGCTACTACTCTCTGGGATGTTTCACCCACTCCAAAATCAGAATCCCCCATCCTAATTCTCTTACAGCCATGTTTAACCCTGTGCTTCACTCCCACCCTCGGAGGTCCCCAAATTCTCCAGTGTTCTGTGTCCTGCACTGCTCAACAAAAATGGGTCAGCAAGTATGCTCTCATTTTGCCCCCAAATTCTGGAACTCCCTTCCCCCCAGTTTAAAGTGCCCCTTATCCCACTCCTTCTCCTTAAACACTGCACTTTTCTCTCATCTTTATGCACTTGACACTTGCGACTGTACCTAACCTTGCTTGTCCTAACTGCTGAAGACTTCTAGTTTCTCTGAACTCCAAACACATCTCCCAGCTTGTCTTAGTCTGCCTTGTTCTTCCCTGCGTGGATGGTCCTACTTGTGTGTATTACTCCAGACTATTGCTGTGTGGATATCTGTTGTAAATGTTATAAGTTTGTACAATGTACCTGCATTTGTTTATAATGACTGTATAATGTACTCTCCCGGGTTGTGTCTGAAAATAGGCAGGGCTATAGCCTAATGCACCTACCCGGTCAACAAAAGCTAATAAACAAACAAATCAGAAACGAGCAGGCCTGTTTGGACCAATGTTATTTTTCCTGTTCCCAAAATATTAATGTTCGGAAAAAGACCAGGCAGAAAGTGAAAAGGATGTTTTTACCTTGCTTGGCAGACTCTGATATGGCCTCAAATTTTTGACAGCAAACTTGTTGTTGTGTTTCTGCCTGCTTCACATCTTTACTTTTTAGTCTGGCCTTGTCCAGAGCTTTGTTTGAATTTTCAAAATCAACAAGAGACCTTGCCCTTCTGTATAAGAGATCCTGAAAGGAAAAACAATACTAGGGTACTGTGCTGATAAATTATTGACAAAAAGTAAAACACATTACTGTACTTTGAACTAACGGTATTCCAGCCTCTACAGTTACTGAGGTTTCATTTTCCAAGGCAGTTTGGCATATTAGAGCATAGTACTGCAAACCTGGAAATCCAGGTGTAAGTCCCATAATCTCCACCTTCTCAACCATGAACAAGTAATTTAACCTCCCTGTGCTTCCTCTGTCACTACTCTCCCTGTGCTGTCTGACTCCATCAGTGTGCCTGAAATGGCAGCAACATCCACTTCCATCCCTCCCCTGGATTGCATAGTGCTTTGGGATACACTTTGTGGAACGGAGCGCTACCAAACAAAATGTGCTGCCTTTTTTTCCTTACTTTTTTCTTTCAGCTGAATAAATTGCTCCTAGAAGTCTAGAGTCTGCTCAGGAGCACAGATCTGTCAGCATGCTGAAGTCAGGCCCCAGCACCACTATAGTCACACTGCAGTGGTTAAAGATAACAGACTGTGAACATTTTTCAGTGTGAAAAATAAAATGTATTACAGCTTTTACATGTGCAAGGCCTAAAAGATGTAAAGCTCTATGATGATGGAAGACATTGGAGGTGTTCTTTAGATGGCATGGTGGTGCTGGGGGTAGCATATCCTGCTACTCACCAGGAAAGACAGGTTCATGGTCTGAGTCCCACTTTCATCATCGTGCTGGAGGAGTCTGGCATGTGCTGTAGACCACACAACTCAGTCTCGGGGGGCGGGGGAGAGGACAAAGACTGCCCTACAATTTAAGTGCCCCCTTCAGTGGGGTTGGAAAGCAGCACTGTTGTCACAGATGAGCAAAAGAATCCCTAACTCAGAAGATTTGGCATGAAAGTAGAAGTTCTACAAGTGGGTGGAGTTATAGCTGTGACAAGGGATACACTGTGTGAGGCAATGCCTATGTCCGCCTACTGTATGAATGAAGTAAGAATATAGGTCCATAGTAAATCTCTATCTGGGGCATCTAGAGTAATATAGTGCCAAATGGAGGAGGTAGGACATAAACAGTGCTGTTTAGAGGGCATGTATGGGGAGTATGAGGGGAGATTTAGTTAGCTGCAGGAACTACCATATGATCGAATAAAAGTATTGAAGTTAGGTATAGGTCCTTAGAAAATGGGTTGGAAATTTCAGTGTCTCAGACTGGCTGAGGCCCTTGCCAAGGGGGTACACTATTAACCAACAGAGACCAGGGAATAAGTTCCTTGCCACCTGGCCTTGGCACAAAGGAAATGAGTGCCCCACAAGCAATTATAAAAATCCTAATAGTAGCCAGCCCAGTGGTGCAGAGGGCTGAGGTGTTTAGTGCCTTACCTCTCCCATGCCGATGACCCAAGTTTGGGAATAAGCTCAGGCCGTTGGGGATTGGCTGGCAGGGTTGGGGGGGGGGCTAGGAGAAGGATCGAGCGGCCGGCAGGCAGCTCTCCTCTCCTGGATTAGGGAAGTTAGCCTTCCCGGCACTTGGCTGCCATTGAGTTGAGTGGTAGAGCCGTGCAGATGTGGGACCAGACACTAGGCCAGAGTGGGTGGAGTAGGGCCACCAGTTCCGGCATGCACACGTGCCTCTGCGCATGTGCACAACCAAGTTGCTGAGGCC